>OZ014447.1:17624223-18349279 GCA_963966035.1 Acleris laterana
TTCCTTTCAAAAGGAATTTAGCGGAAGTTGCATATGATTTGTACTAGTAAGACCAACGAGTGTGGTGTCGCAGGGCGGGCAACACGGTGTCCCCGCGGCGCGCCGAGCTGGAGGCGTCGGAGTTCCGCATGGGCCGCCTGCGCCACGAGCGCGTGCGCATCCCGCGCCACCCGCACCTGCTGCGCTCCGCCATGCAGGTACACTCACACACTTTCATTTCTGACTCATCGCGTTATTCACACTAATATACCGGAAATAGGCTATTTGACAAGGTGAAAAAAAAACGTAATAATTATGTATATTCATTTAAATTATGAGTTTTAAAATCGATTTAAGGTATTCTTACTTTAAAAAAATGGATCTTTTATCCAAAAAACCACGATAAAACTTGATAATTTTTTATCTGTAGCCATTTTATCGAAAACGGCGCCGAATCCATGATGACGTCAAGGGTCGGTAAATATCACAGATTATAGGATGTCTGTATATTCTATATGACAGTTGACGTTTGTTTGTTTTTCTGGCTTTGCTATGATTAGCCAATGTCAGTTTGTTTATGTATTGACCACTGACGTCACTGATTCCTGTGCGACGGACGCCATCTTGCCCAAGAAAGCGTTTTGGCGGCATATTTTAAAAGTGAATTTTTATTTCCTTTTTTTAGACGAAATACATAAAAGAATTTAAAATTACCACTTTTGGAGTACTCAATAAACACCAACAAATAATCTGAGATGGTTTTCGAAAACCTGTCAAATAGCCTATTTAACCCCCGATTTACTTTCGTAGGTAGGGTCAGTACCAACCAACTAGGTTCAACCATGTCGTAATTTTTTTTTGTGGTCTTCTAGGTGTAATTGGGTATTTGACAAGAGTGAAATTAAATTGGATTTTCATTAACAACAAATAAATATTATAAAAATACTAGGAAAACATCAATCTTTTATTTATGTTTCCTATTTTAAGATTTTTAAATTCATAAAATCCAACAATAAGGACGCTGTTTGACTGTGACGTCACAAGACACTAATCCCTATAAATTCCATAGTAACTGAGCGTTTTTCATGTTTCATAAAAAGAAGCTGATTTGACTTTTTTCAAAAACCGTATTAGTTCATATTTTTTTTGTCAAGTACTCCTGTGTTGCACTGGCACTGCATCTGTGTGCCTCCTGGTTGCAGGTGATGCGCGTGCACGCGGGCCGCAAGTCGGTGCTGGAGGTGGAGTTCGCGGGCGAGGAGGGCACGGGGCTGGGCCCCACGCTGGAGTTCTACGCGCTCGTGGCGGCCGAGCTGCAGCGCGCCGACCTCTGCATGTGGCTGCACGACGGGCCCGCGCACCCGCAACACGCGCCCTACCACCTGGCCGCCGACGGTACACCACAATCACTAATATAACTTACTGCGGCAATCTTCGTCCACGCAAGCAGTTAGAGATAGTTAAATCGGTCGCTCAAACTGATAATTTCTGCGTAGCTAACTTTCTAGTCACATTTTCCCCATTTTTTTTTTCCTCCGATCGCATTGTTACCCATTTTGATTTTTTAACAATCGCGTACTTTCCATTTAGGAAGTCGAAATAGGTAGATAGGTTTAGGTTAGGTTAGGTTACTTTTGCAGAAGACCCAAAGTGCCCTACCACCCAGAAATAGGAGCTCCGCAATGCGGAGCTCTGTCGACTCAGTGAAATTGATTTTGAATGGAGAAAATGCACGTTTGGAAAAACCAAAATTGAAAATATACAATTGGTAAAAAAAACAATGGGAAGAAATGCGACTGTCTGTAGTCGCATATAATGCCCCGATAATTGAACACGTTGTATTTATGAGCCGTTATATCACGATTGTAATTTAAAAAATTCTAATGTTGTTATTTGTATTCCAGAAAAGCCCCCGGGCTACTACGTGACGCCCGCCATCGGCTTGTTCCCGGCGGCGCTACCTCAAGACTCTGCTATCTGTGATAGAGTTTGCAAATATTTCTGGTTCCTAGGAGTATTCTTAGCTAAGGTAATTCAATTTCCGGTCAAAGTTCATCAATTTCATCATCTTTCTTGTTAATATTAAAAATCTGTGCATGTTTGTCCCTCAATCACAGTGACGGCTAAATGAAATGAATTAAATTTAGCGCACAACAAGTATTCCACACCTCTCTCTCATTCTCTGTCCGTGCTGAGTGTGACATATAAAAAAACCATAAATTTCTGTTTTATTTATGTCCGTATTTTATTGTTTTCGAAATAGCGACATGGCAATGGAAGCTATTGTAGGGGAATGCATATTTCAATTGCTATATGTAGGTTACTCTAGGTTTGATTTATAAGTGATATCAAAAAAAATAGTCTTTACCAAAACATTGCGTTCGGAATGAATTATCATTATTCGGAATTTTGAGCAATACGATATTATAACTCTCCGGGATTATGTAGTGTACTCACAATATGTATATGCTCCAGTAGGCACTTTCATCCCGGGTGGGTCGCTAGTAACAACCTGCCAAGCAATAAATTCTCCTTGACTGAGATGCCCGCCTTACGATACGTCATTAAACGTTAACTCCGAAATCTATCATTTCTGACTCGTTTTTAAATGGGCCTTAGTCATGATTAGGTAATTAACCCATTATCACCCAAAAGTAAACCGAATTTTTATTTTTATTTTTATTGCAACAATAGTACCTAATTATATTTATTAAGAAAATCCAAAATAAAATGAGAACACTTTTTACTCTAACTAGCTTTATTAACATCTAATTCAATTTTCTTAATGCATAATTCATTTGGCATTAAGAGACATCTATTGACCATTATGAGCAATGATACCAATTGAGACCAGAAAAACCACAGAAATTCCAACCAACCAAAACCACTTTTATTAGCTGTTCAATACGGTCTTAACATTGCGGTCTTGAGATTATAGACAATATCTAAAGCATAGTTCATATAGAATTGGAACGCGATGAAAGGCATATAATTTTTAAATGAAATGAAAAACAATGTTTTAAATTAAACAATATAAAAGATTACTTCTTTATTTATGGCGTGTCACATAAATTTCAATCATTCACTACGGTTATGCACAAAATTACGGACTCTTCTGGAAATAGTATTCATCATCCTCTGAACAAGACCTCCGTCCACCTTTTTTGCCTGTTGATTCCATGTGGACCGCAACGAGTTGATGTCTTGGACTATTTTGCCAGTTTTATTTAATTTTCCTTTCATTATTGCCCAGTAGTTTTCAATTGGCCGAAACTGGGGACAATTAGGTGGGTTCATCTCTTTTGGTATGAAATCAATGTGATTTGCAGCATACCACTCCAAAACCTTTTTTGAATAATGGCAGCTAGCCAAATCGGGCCAAAATTTGACAGGACCATTGTGGCTTCGAATGAAAGGCAAAATTCGTTTCTGCAGACACTCTTTCGTATAAACATCTGATGTCATTGTTGCCGTAGTGACGAAAACTTTAGTCTTAAGACCGCAACTACATATACCCTGCCAAATCATATGTTTTTTTGCAAATTTCTCGAGTTTGTGAAACTTGTATTTTTCGTCAACATTCCCTCTAGCGTCGGCCTTGTAAAATTTTGAACCTGGTAATTGGTTAAAGTCGAGCTTTACGTATGTCTCATCATCCAACAAGAGGCAGCCTTTGAATTTAGTCAGAACTTGGTCATACAGCAGACGAGCTCGTGTTTTAGCTGTTTTGTTTTGTTTGACGGTTCGATTTGGCTGCTTAATGGCTCTATAGCTCTTATACCCTGCTCGAAGGCGAATCCGTCTTATAGTGCTGCGGTTTTTTTTAAATTTTCGAGCTAAATCATAATCCGACAGCCCTGGATTCTGTGCCACTGACCTTAAAACTTTCTTCTCCAAAGTTTTATCCGTTGTACCAGACCGTCGGTTGATTTGAGGCTTCCTATCGAAGGCCAGAGAATCCTTATATTTTTTTATGACCCTACAAACAGTAGTTTTCGGGAAATTTAATGATTTAGCAATCATTGACCCAGACCAAGAGGGATTTTCCACGTATTTGTTCACAATACATTTTCGCCGTTCAACTTCCATCACCAATAATATATAAACGCAAAAAGTCAGATCAACGGAATTTCTAGCATTGACTCTTCAACATATTGACATTGAGTTGTGATTGTCAGTTTTTTATTTTTTGAACCATTTTTATTTTTTATTTTATGATAAACGCATGCCAGTTCTAAGTGAACTATGCTTTATGGGTCGCAGACTCCAGTTACCAACGGGTACTATAAAAATCCAATGGAATCCTTTACACATGGTAGATTCTTGACGTGTAAAAGTGCCCGTACGGCCTACTTACTGAATAAATGTCTTTTATCTTCTTTTTTTTTATCATTATTTTGTGTGCGCGCAGGTGCTGCAGGACGGGCGGCTGGTGGACCTGCCGCTGTCGGAGCCGTTCCTGCGCATCATGTGCGGCGAGGAGCTGCGCGACGACTGCCTCGAGGAGATCGACCCCATCAGGCACAGGTCAGGGGACTCTCTTAACTAGAGGCCTTAATCAATTAGATCTCTCTGAACTAGGCATAAGGGACCCCAATTTTGCGACACAGTTCTGATAAACATGGGATTTTATTATGAAGGTAGATTTTAAAGCGATGATACATACAACGTAGTCATAAGCAGATAGGGATGGTAGGGACTTGAATTTTCTAAAGTTCCGCGTTGCCGCTGCTGTTGGCTGTTGTGGAAGCAGACTTTGTACTTTATTAATTAAGTCGATGAAAGAATTACTTGTTCAATACTGCTTAAATCATGTACAAAATGTTTTACTTTGTGCTTTTTTAATTTAATTCAGAAGATATTGCATATAAAATAATGATTCTTTAAAACTGTTCCACTTTCATCTTATTGATTCTAGTATGCATAAAGTTCGCTCGACTTCATTGATAGATCTGAATGCACAGAAGTTTTACTCGACTCCATTGATTGATCCGGGCCAGGGTATTAATGTACTATTTCTTAAACATGCTGGGAATGGACGGCTTTTCTTCATTGTCGTCCTAGGGGTAAAACAAACTTATGTAAACCCATTCGTGTCTGTTGCGATATTGTGTTCAAATATGCTCTCTATTGCATATAAAATAGAAGGGACCACGAAAACAATCTCATACACCCAACATGTGGGTAAGGGCAGTGTCGGGCGGCGGCGGCTTGTTCCCGTGAAACTATGTTAATATTCGTAGTTTTCAAAACAAGATTCTGTCTGAATTTGTCGAAAGCGTTTTAGAAATACTTATAATCATATATTTGTTCCATTTCTTAGCATTGTTTGAGAAACATACATACATACATAAACTCACGCCTTTATTCCCAGAGAGGGGTAGGCAGAGCTACAGAATTTCCAACAACTATAAAAACTTTTTGATAATTCTGTAACCACATTTTGCACCCTTAGGCGAAGATGTTTACCAGTGTATTAGTGACACGTTGCAAGCCCATCGCCTAACAGTACTACACGCCTTTTTTACCTTAGTCGGCTTTTACGACATCCACGGAAAGATACGGAGTGGCACTATTTTAATCTGGCTACCACACGGGGAAAAAGAAAAGTATAATACTTTTCTTTTTCCCCGTGTGGTAATATGCCTCGGCGGAAACGGGGATCGCCTGACTTGAATTTTTGGCAGGCCTCGCCCAGACTCTGCCCTCCAACCGCCTCGTCAGCTAGTCCCCTAGTTTCCGGGGCGTCGGCAATAATGTAGTATGTGTCGGTAGGTTCCTGCAGAGCGTGTTGCGCGCGGCCGCGCAGTACGAGGCGCTGCAGGCGGACGCCGCGCTCACCGTGGACGAGCGCGCGCGCCGCGCCGCCGCGCTCACCGTCGACGGCGCCACCTTCGACCAGCTCGCCATCGCCTACGACCGCGACAACGAGGTGCGCCACCTCACCTCCACCTCACACTCACACTCACTTCATAAACATAAAGAGACATTTATTCCGAATAACACAAAATTACATTACTCGTATATAGGTACAAATAAGAACAAGACAGAGATAAATCTCAGCTCAGCATGCCCTAGTCGTGAAGCTAGCGCTGGTTTTCCGTTGGAACTGCTTGGTGAAAGATGAAAAGTGACACACTTAACACAACAATGTAAAAAGAAAAATAACGTGGATAAAATAAGAATCATTCGTTTGAGCTTCATCAGTTGCTGTATTATTTACTGACGAAAAAAAGTGTGGTATGGTCCCGCCGTATGTTGGAGGCTCAAAAATAAAAATAAAAAATATCTATAAATGTTGAGCACAGATTTGTGACAAGAAATACGAGGGTTTAACAAAAAACTTGTTTAATCTTAGTTAGATTGGATAATAATCAATCGGACCTTTAGTTTGGATAATGTGGATCATGTGGGAGCTATTATAAATAAAGCCTCCAAAGCGTTGGGATTCGTCATGAGAAGCTGTACAAATTTCACTCAAGCTAAGACCTTCAAGATCCTGTACTGTGCTTTGGTAAGAAGCAATCTTGAGTACGCATCGCAAATTTGGAACCCTAAATATAACTGCTATGTTGACCGAATTGAAAGAGTACAGAAAAAGTTTTTAAGATTCCTATCGTTCCGGCTAAAGATAAATTACAAGTCTGCAGATTATATTACCCTTTGTAAACGCCACCACTTTCTGCCACTGTACAAGCGGCGCGAGATTGCTGACCTAACATATTACCTTAAGATTGTCTCTGGACAAGTAGATTGCTCGGATCTCTTGAGGAAAGTCAGCTTCCGGGTGCCAGCGGCCTCACTGCGTTTTAACCCACCAATTCAAATTCCCTTTGTATCTACTAACTATCGGCGGAACTCCTTCTTGTTGCGAGCAGGTAAAACCCTCAACAATTGTGCTAGGGACATTGATTTAGATGTATTTAACACACCTACATCTACGCTTAGGCGGTTACTCAGTCAAAACTTCTTTACTTAGGCTATAAGTGTTTGTTTATGAACTTTTTGTTTATACCGTTTTTTATTCTTGCGTATACATTAGGTTGTTCTCTTGTTCTCTTGGTGTAGCGCGGCGTATGTGCCTGCGTTGGCTGTTATTTCTGCTATGTTTAAATACTTTGTTTCTATCTGTGAGAACCTTTAATTGGCTTTTTGTTACGTAATTTAATTTTTATCTTGTTTTGTAAGCTGTTGGATCTCCAATAAATCATAAATAAATAAATAAAAAATAAATAATCAGTTTGTTTTTAATGGGGATTATTTATTTATTTAATGATATGAATAAAGCGTTCACACAGAGCAACTTATTAGTAGTTCTATGGTTGTCTCCAGTTACTGATCAGAGTCGACATATACTTCTGCCGCGGTGGTACACAAGTTGCAGCGATTTAAACCGTTCCGTTCTGTGTCTCTCCAGGTGGGCCCGCACAACGCGCGCGCGTACGCGTCCGAGAGCGCGGCGTGGATGGTGCGCGCGGGCATCCGGCGGCAGACGGCGGCCTTCCGGCGCGGGTTCGGCGGCGTGTTCCCGCCGCGGCGCCTGCGCGCCTTCTCGCCCGCGGAGCTGCGCCTGCTGCTGTGCGGCGAGCGCGGGCCCGCCTGGACGCGCGAGCTGCTGCTGCAGTACACCGAGCCCAAGCTGGGCTACAGCCGCGACTCGCCCGGCTTCCTGCGGCTCGTGGACGTGCTCGTCGAGATGACCTGGCAGGAGCGCAAGGCCTTCCTGCAGTTCGCCACCGGCTGCAGCTCGCTGCCGCCCGGCGGGCTCGCCAACCTGCACCCGAGGCTCACCGTCGTCAGGAAGGTATGCTACCCGTATCTACCGTTTATAACTATCAAGCTCACCCCGGACTTCGCCCGTTTTTAACAATCGGCTATTTTGAAACCCTGAAATAATTATTGACAAAGGTAAAATGGTTTCGTAAATTATCCGCCGCATAATAAAATACTATGTATACATACATACAACGCCTTCCCAACTTGTTTTAACTTGTAATGAAATACGCCATCTCACAAAGTTCGTAAATTAACTATGAAATTTAATAAGATAGTTAAAAACCAGTTTGATTTTCAAAGGCTTGAAGATATTTTTGACCGACTAATATGTATTGATTTCGTTACACATGAATTTTAATAAAAGCTTAAAATCCCAAGCAAATGTTGCATTTAGGACCATTTAGGACCCTTTCCGCGGATTTAATTTAAAGAGTAAAATTTTCAACGCTATGTTAAATACAGAAGATGTCAGGCGATTCTTTGCCAACTTATACGGCGAAAAGTACCGTCAAAATTATCATTCAGACACAGTATAGTATGATGATAATGAATATACACATTTTAATTAATTATTATTCGTCAAATTATTCTCATCACTATTTAATTCCCTAACAGATATACCTGTTATTAACATTGTCAATCTAAATAGGACCCGACTGTAGAGTGGTTTCTGTCGGCAGGTGGAGGCGGGCGACGGCTCGTACCCGTCGGTGAACACGTGCGTGCACTACCTCAAGCTGCCCGAGTACTCCAGCAAGGCCGTGCTGCGCGCGCGCCTGCTGGCCGCCACCGCCGAGCGCGGCTTCCACCTCAACTAGCCGCAACACTCCGCAACACTCCGCTGCCGCCGCAACGTAACGCACCCCAGAGCCCTTAGCTAGCGTTTCTCTTTTCTATCACTCAAAATGTATGGTGACAGTTGCGATAAACCACGTGATCTGTCATGCCATACATTTTGAACGGTAGAAAGGAAAAACGTCAGTATCGTTAGCATCTTTGCTAAGGTCCCTGATTTACTACTGTTCTCCCGAAGACATAACGTTATATTCCAATAAATATGATGAATTTAAGAACGTTCTCGCCCCCGTCGCTTTGAAGCGATGCGTTTGATCGACGTTTTGGCAGAATTTGTTTCCTAGAAAACTCAGGTACTCAAATAGATCTGTGTATGCGATGTGTTAAAGCGATGTTTTTAAAAATGCACAGTGTGTAGGGTGATTCACAAGAGCCGCCACGAATTGATTCAATGAGTTAGTGAAAATGTACGCGTCTATATTAAATACAGGTTGGTTTTGAAATTCGAACTACATTTAAAATGACGGATGTTTCATGCGTTTCTTTCGTGGTAGCTCTGGTTAGGTTGGCGCAGACATAACCGTTGGGCTTCGGGTCAAGTTAAAGTGAGACATTGGAAATTGAGCTTTGTTTTGTTTTTGAACGATACATTTTTCATTTGACGACGCGAGGCCCGCGCCCGGCTATTAGTTTTACTTTACCAAAATCCATTTCAATTTCACTTTGAGCCAATCCGGTGCCGACGGTTATCTCGACTCCTACCTTTATGGGTCTACATCCCGATGAGTTTAGACTGAATAATGTTTTTTGTAAAGTGATATCGAATTGAAAAGTTTACTTAAATTACATCAACATCATATATTTATTTAGTGTTTTTTAATATTCATTCGTTTAAACAGTTAATGAGGAATAAGAACGCTTAAAATCTACGCCGACACCACTCGGTCGTCATGTATTGTTCTATTAAATGCAAAAGTAATGAATGCGGCTCGTACGTGTATTGTATGGGATTGCTAGTTATACAATTATGTTATCCACTTCGGTTTGCGATTGTTTTAAAACAGTTCACAGCAGTGAGGTGATTACGTGTCGGTATAAGTTACACCGACAATGGATTTGCATGATTGATTGATTAATATGATGTACCATTTTCTAACTTAGGTTAGAAATAGATCTAAAGTGCAGCTTGAAGGAAAAATGTTTGTCGTTAACGTGCTATAAAACGGATATATAGGAATTAACAGATAAAACTTAATATGTGATTGTTTGTAATACTAACCAATGACGTTTTTATTACCACCAAGAGCCGTGTAATGAATTATTGTTAAAAGGAACAGAACTATAAAGCTGCAATAACTCTGTTCCCTTCACTGGTACAGGGCAACTTTTGACATTTCATAATATGGACTCTCGTGGTTGCGCTGGGTTCCTGGTTTTTTGTTTTGTTAATGGCTAATGCTGTGGGTTGACAACCATCCTTCCAAATCCACAACTTAACATGTTGTTAAAACAAACAACCCCGGCGGGGACCTAGCCACTGGTAATAAAATCGACCCGTTTTGAAATCGTATTACTTGTGTTCTAAGTTGTGCTGATATACATATTATTATAAGATGTGATAGAAAAATAAGAGAGGCTTCTGTTTTGTTAGTGAATAGATCTCCGTGATGCTATGTCCGTTTTTTTCTCATTTAGAGTTATAATGACCAGGATTTGGAAATTTAAAGCGCCCTGATCTCGTCACTTAAAATACGTTATAATGCTTTATACGCGATATACGCGGTTTCTCGGAATTTGGTGGAGTTGAGTGCTAAAGTAGTTTGTACATTTTAGTACTTTCTCGCTGTGACGTATTTAAATAGGAGTCTTATTCTCGTATTAAATTTGATAATCAATAGCAGCGACAAGGTTCCAAAATGTAAAACTACTTTAGAATTTAACAGTACATAAACGTTTATTTAAATTTACGAAAAAAGTGCTCATGGTAAAGTTGTACAATCATGTACCTAATGCATCTGATTTGGTGCTTCCATGAAAGTATATCGAGTTGTAATAAGTAATGTATTCATGTATCTCCTAATATTTATGCTAAAACTATTCTGCTAGTGTAAAAATATATCTTAGTATCCTTAAAACCCTAAATATTTCACTTTGAAACGAAAAATTACTTGAGGAAATTAAACTTTTTTTTTATCAGGGTGTTAAACACTTAATGTACTAATTATACTTTAGCTATGTTCCTTTATAATATAATTAGTCAACTGAAAGTTGGTATTGTGATGTATGAAATGTTCTACGAATTAAAGTATATTTAAACTTAACATAATTAGGCGATTAGAGTTTATTTGTAACACACAGCAACGTGCAGCACTCTGATCATATTTGTTGTTGGGTATTGTGTCAATAAAGTAAGTAAATTCAAGATTATTTTATTTAAAATCTTTCCACTAACCCCTCGACTTCAATAATATTATTGAGTATGTCCCTGTCGCCACCTACGCTAAACATTAGAACAAAAGAATATCAGGAAAAATAATACTATTGCTGACCGTACTTCAAATACCGTAAAACGGGTTTTTAGAAGCGATGCGCTGAATATTCGCATCGTATTCGGTATTTGGCGTATTCGGCATATTTTTCACTATTTGTATTCGGCCGAATTATTCGGTTTTGGTGCCGAATATATTCGGTTCGAGTATTTCTATTTTCTTGGCTTCACGACACGGACTCATAGAACTAAAAGACAAAACTTCGTGTGTAAGATTTATGTTATATTTTAAGTCTAAGAAATCCTGTGAAGAATGTGTTGAATAAAGCTAATAAAATAAAGCAATCGTGCGATGTTTTGAAGAATAGTGACAGCGCAGTGTGCGCGGGTGGCGGGCGGTGAGGTACGGCTCGCTCCTCATCTAGCCAGCAGCGACACGTAGCGTACATGTCAGATCCTGTTTACGCCTCAAAACGATGGATCGGTAAATCGAATAATTCGGTCGAATATCCGGTTCGGTAAAGGTTCAACCAAATAGTATTCGGTATTCGGCTTTTCGGTGAAACCACTATTCGGCGCATCTCTAAGTTTTAGAAACAATAACTCGACTCCCAAATAAAATTTATTCAAGGGTCACCCTTGAGATATACAGTGCTATACAATACAACAACTTTGTATTGAACACCGCATACAGAAAGTAAAGGACGTAAAAAAAAAACCCTACCCATATTTTTTTATACTACCTGTTGAAATTTGGCGTAGAAATAGAAAATTCGATAGACTACTACGATTAGCGTAAAACGGGGTGAGTAGGGATTAAGGAGTGAGTAGGGACACAACCTAAAATAGGTCATAACTTGTTACAAATAAGAACAAAGTATTAAATGGACAATCACGTTACGTCTATTGGAAATAATTTCAGTCTTATAATTAGTAACATATGTTTAATTTTAGGTTGTGTCCCTGCTCACCCCTTAATCCCTACTCAACCCGTTTTACGGTACTACAATAATCTCACTATCAAAAGACCAGACTATTTTTTTTTTTAAAGGGACAATCTCACACCAATTGACCTAGTCCCAAACTAAGCTCTAGGCTTGTACTATGGGTAGGTACCTACTAGACAGCGATATAAATACTTATATAGAGAAATATATACTTAAATACATTAGAAAACATCCATGACTCAAGAACAAATATTCGCGCTCATCACACAAAATATCTCCCCTTACCGGGATTCGAACCCAGGACCGCTAGCTTCGTAGGCAGGGTCACTACCCACTAGGCCCCGTCAAAATGAGTCCAGACTTGACGGATCTACTATGCGCCATTGAGGAGTTCCTATCGCCTCCTCCCGTCTCCGTCATCATTGTAGCTCCATGATACTCATTATGTATTATTGTAAGAATGTCACCGGAATTGCATAAGTAAGTAAGCAAAGTTTCATGTCATTCTAGTCCTAGTGGTACGCAAAAAAGTTCTTCAGATGGTGTTAAAAGCATGAAATCGGAAAGATTGATCTTTAGGCCATAAGAATAAATTTAACCCGTAGCACGAAAAAAAAACAAAAAAGGAGAGGAGTTATGAGACGTCATGGTTTTTGTATGGGAAAATTATTATTTTTGTTCAGAAACCGATCGTGTGTGGTATCTAATGAAAGGGCTTACTAAGCAGATTCTAAAAATATGTCACATCATTATATTTCAGTCACTTGTTTTAAATTAAAATAAAAATCATTTTCAAAACATTCCAAGTTTGGGCTCCTCCAGATATGATAAGGTTGAATTATTATTTGTAAAATATACTACCTATTTGTACTCAATGTTATATCTTTCTAATTTTCTCTCAATCTTCGTCGAATACAAAATGTATAACTCACACGCCAAACATGTTACAACTTAATTGATACGAAATAATAGTATATTTTTAATCTTGAACGTTTGACGTCTGTAGCCGTCGTGGCGTCAGTGGCACTTTCAGTTGACGGCCAGAGCCGTCTGTGGCGTATATATAATGGTGACCTTGTGATAGTGTTTTATATCTGAAGGTTATGGGTGCATTCAGAATGCTTTTTGATGCTCCAGGAAGTTCGAACAAGAAGTTAAGAGATTGCCACTTACAGGTTTGAGTACTGGGGCACGTTTTATAAAGCTACAAGTAACAATTCTACAGGTTTAAACTGGCAACACTGCTCAAATGGCTGGTCATCATTGGCTTCTTGGCGGGAACTCTAAAAAAGGCGGTCAAGTAAAATTACCAATTTCTAATTGTATGATTTTTTATTGTTGAAAGTGCAATAAAATAGTAAAAACACTACTAGGAGGACATTAAAAATGGATGGAAACGAGGGGGGCGGGGATAACCCGCCCAACTCCAATAACAATAAGCGTCCTCGGCTCGTACCCGGGGACGGCGGCAACAACGGCGGCGGCGATAGTAGCGGCGGCGGTGAGCAACATAACGAGTATTTACCGTATTACAAACCGAATTATAAGAGACAATATCCTGAAAATTCAACTAAATCTGAATTTAAAGTGTTCGTGGAACACCAAAACTATAAAGACAGACTGGGTAATAAAAGTCCCATATATCTTAATCACATATTTACCACGGACGTTAAAGGTGTGATGGCTATTCAAAGGCTTAACGCAAACAAAATTGCAGTATTGTTTAAACAATATAACACGGCTAATAACTTTTTGAACAACTCTGCATTTTTGGAAAAGTATAGCATGAAAGCATATATACCAGCAACACAGATAGAAAAAACCGGCATTATAAGATTTGTTCCTGCGAATATTTCAAACAAGGATTTATATACAAAACTGAGTTCCATTTATGAAATTATTTCGATACGACGCTTCACTAAGAAAGTAGGACAAGAACGAGTTCCATTACAAACAGTTAGCATAACATTCTTATCTAATGTATTACCAGACAACGTTCAGTATGATTTATTCTCATATCGAGTCTTCGAGTATATCCCACCTTTACAACAATGTTTCAAATGTTTCAAGTTTAACCATTCCGCTAGAATATGCAACGGCAAGCAAAGATGTTCAATCTGTTCAGGTGAACATATATATAAAGATTGTGACAAACCAAATGAGTTCTGCTGCGCCAACTGCAGCGGCCCACACCTGGCCATTTCCAAACTATGTCCAATTAAGATAAGTAAAATTTTAGAAAAGAAAAGTAAAATTACATATGCAAGTGTTGCACAAACTAAACATACTGAAACCGATGAATATCCTCCATTGCCGTTGCCAAAACACCAACAAACTCAACTTGTAAATAAAAAGCCTGTACAAACTGTAAATATTCCTGTAAATTCTGTAAATAAAACTGTAAATCCTGTAAATAAAAATATAAATAACAAGCCTGTTTCACAGGCCACAAACATGCATGTCCAACCAACGGACATCAAAGCCCAGATACTCTGCAATAGTGAAGTGCTAATGGCCCTAGTACAGACATTGATAGAGCTGGGTAACAACAGTGATCCTGCCCCGATCACCACAGCAGCCATTAAAACCATGTTAATAAAAAATCTGTCTCCATAATGGATTTAGGTTCCCCTAGAGCGTCACAGTTACGCATTGCGCAGTTTAACATTCAAAGTGCTAATAGTAAGAAACCCTTATTAATTAAATTTTTGCTACAGCAGAATATTGATGTATGTCTACTTAATGAAACTTGGTTTAAAGAACATCACAATTTTAGAATCCCCAATTATAATGTTCATTCTAGAATATCCAAAAATGCACACAATGGTGTAGCAATATTAATTAAACCAGATTTGAAATATAACATTTTAAACACAGCCTTTTATGAGGACATTCAAACTGTAGCTATATCTATATCTACTGAGCGTGGTAGTTTATCTGTACTCTGTGTATACTGTCCTCCTTCCAGCGGGCACTTAAGAATAAATAGACTGCGCAATATAATTCGAGACCTCCCTAAACCTATTTTTATGAGTGGAGACTTTAATGCTCACCATATTGCATTTGGTTGCTTATCAACGAAAGGTCGTGGGCAAGACTTATATGACGTTATAGATGAATGTGATTTGTGTATCTTAAATGATGGCAGTTTCACGACAGTTAACCGTCCAAGAACTAATCCTTCATCTATTGACGTCAGCTTTGCGAGTGCATGTTTAGCACCATTTTGTGAATGGTCTGTTCATGACGACTCAATGGGAAGTTATCACTATCCCACTATAACTGTAATATCCCTGTGCATTGAGAAATACCAAATCAACCCTCCCGTTGATAAATTTTTGTACAAAAGAGCCGACTGGCACAAATATAATGAACTTTCTGAGAGAGCTTTTGATGACTTAACAGTTAATGTTGAAGACCCACTTGCTTCCTATACAGAATTTTGTATTCGCCTTGATGCCCTTATGCAGTCGGTTATTCCAAAGTTCACTAAACGTGGTCGCTTTACTAGCAGACCTCCAACACCTTGGTGGAATGAGATCTGTGAGCAAAGTGTAATAGCATCATATAATGCTTTAAAACTGTACAGAAGTGACTCTACTATTGATAACTACATAAATTATAAGAAGTTAGATGCTTTAAAAAAGAGAACCATTTCTGAGCAGAAGAAAGCTGGATGGAATGACTTATGTCATTCATTTAATAGAACAACCCCTATTAGTAAAATTTGGAACATGATTAAGATGTTTAAGGGTGTCAAATCTGGTATTAAATCTCACAAAGACGAGTTCATTTCTCCCTTTTTAGATAAGCTATCTGACAATAATAATTTAAAGGACACTAGTAACTTATTTTACTATTTTAACAGCAATAATAATAACCATAATTCAAAATTTTTGTTAGATCCCTTTACATGGAATGAATTCACAGCAAGTCTACAATCTAGACGTAACACTAGTCCAGGCTTAGATAATTTTCCATACATAGTTATTAAAGAGCTTCATATTTCCATTCAGCAAATATTTCTTAATATTCTTAATGCTCTATGGCATAATCAAATTATCCCTGATTCATGGAAAACACAGTGTGTTATCCCAATACTTAAGCCAGATAAAGCTCCAGAGTATGCCAGTTCTTATCGTCCCATATCTTTATCTTCATGTCTGGGTAAATTATTTGAAAACATGATTAAAGTCCGACTGGACTGGTTTGTAGAGACTAATGGTATCATCCCATATGTGCAGTATGGCTTCCGTCGAGGTCGTAGTTGTGCTGACAGTTTCATTTCTCTGATCTCAGACCTGAAAATTGCAAATAATTTAAAATCACACACTGTTTGTGTATTTCTTGATGTTCAGGGAGCTTTTGATAATGTTGATCCAGCTATCTTGGTTAACATTATGTCTGATGTAGGTATACCAGGTCAACTATGTCAGTGGATCTACAATTTTCTAAATAAAAGAACTTTATATGTTAAGCATAATAATATTTTACACGGGCCTAGAATAGCTTCAAAAGGTACAATGCAAGGTGCCACACTTTCACCATTACTATATAATTTGTACACATGTGAAATATGTAAATATGTAAATAGTAGAGATGTAAATATTTTGCAATTCGCAGATGACATAGTTTTGTACAGTAGCAATCAGAATTTACAAGTTGCCATAGACAATATGAATAGAGCCCTAAACCAGTTGAGCCTATATTATGATGGCAGATTACATCTAAAGATCAATGCTACTAAAAGCAGTTTAATGATTTTTGGTGATGATGACCCAACCTGTGATATTATGTATTGCGGAGAAGCTATTAACAGAGTTAGATCAAAGAAATTTTTAGGTGTCATTTTAGATCAGAAACTGACTTTTGAAGAACATGTTCGACATGTTTCAAAAAATGCTTTAAAAGCCATAAACATTATAAGATGTCTTGCTGGTGTGTCATGGGGTGCAGATCCAAAAATATTGTCTATATTGTACAAGGCTATAGTCAGAAGTCATTTTGATTATAGTGCTATAGCATATATGAATAGCCCACATGCAAAAAAATTAGATATCTTGCAGAATAAAGCTCTGCGAATTATATCTGGTGCTATGTGTTCAACTCCCATAAGGGCCATGGAAGTTGAGACCAAAATTATGCCACTGATCTTGAGACATATCATTCTAGCTGAAAGATATTGTCTTAAATTATTGTACTCAAATAATACCGAAATTATTAACAAGATTTTACCTCATCGAATCCAAGTGTCTGGTCCTTTAGCAACTAGCGAGGGTCTCCTGATTGGTAACTCTCCAATGTTGTTCCATATTTTTTTGGAAACTGAAAATAATTGTAGTAAAATCAGAAAACAGCGCCCATGGCCTTGCTATTCCTCCCAGTATAAAAGTATAGTACATCCAATTAAAGTAGTTGAGTCAGTCACCAATAACTCAGATATGTTACAGTTTCTATCTGAACATGAATACTACACTATATATACAGATGGAAGTAAAGGTGAGGGTTATGTGCGCTGTGCCATTTATGATCCTCAGATTAAATTTTCTCAGAGCTTTATTTTGCAGGAAGCCTGTACTATATTTACTGCAGAGGCTTACGCAGTCTATCAGGCTCTTTTACGAATTGGCAATGTATATAACTGTAAATATTTTCTAATTGTAACTGACTCTTTAAGTTTGATTCAGGGGTTAAATAATTTAAAAATTAATTTCAAAACTAACTTCATTTTGTACATGATTAAAGAATTAATATTAAAATACAATCTTCAAGGTTTAGAAATTGATTTTATGTGGATACCTTCTCATAGGGGAATTACTGGGAATGAAATAGCAGATAAAGCTGCTAAGGAAGGTATTAATGCACTCGACGTTTCTGGTTACATGTATGTACCTATGACTGATTATTTATATTCTATTAGGTTAGCTATAGGTAGGTTATGGGAACAAATGTGGAAGAAGGATCAAGAGACGAAAGGAAGATGGTACGGTAGCATACAAGAAAGCTTACCAGTAAGGCCGTGGTATAATAATTTACGCAGAGCTAGCCGTGACTTTATCACCACCATTACTCGACTTCGTTATGGACACAATACTGCGCCATCACACCTCGCAAGACTTGGAATAATCCAAAGTAATGTATGCACTTTCTGTGGAGTTAATGAAGCAACCGTTGAGCACATCATATTCAATTGTCAAAAGTTTCTTCTTGACAGATTAGTTCTTGCAAGTGAACTTAGTGAAGTGTGTCCAAATTATAGTGATTTTTCTTCCCGCCCGCTGCCGCTTAATCAATTATTAAAAGACACTCAATCTTATAAACCAATATATAATTACATTAAAAATACAGTGCAAAAAATTTAACAGTGCTAAAAAGATACTTACTACGTGATACCAGGAAAATAAAGTTGTGGCCTAAAGGTCTTGTAACCAGGCCATAAAATCCAAAAAAAAAAAAAAAAAATGGTCATCATTGATCGAGGTGGTGTCAAATGGAAACTTGTAATCTGTAAATTGTAATTTATAGCTTTATAAAACAGGCCACTGGAGGTTAAAAGTTAATTTGGAATGTAGGGGTTCCATCTGTAATAGTCGAGGGAGACGGGGCCCTCAAACAAAGTTACACCCCCCGGGTGCGCTTAAAGTACCTACAAGAAGTTCCGTTTGATTCTGGAGTATAGTTATGTTTCAGATTAAGGTGACAGGTATAACCTATTTATGTCATAGACTTGATTCCCCGCGAAAAATACAATTTATTTGTTATACCAATTACCGCTATTCATGTAAACAAGAAAAGGGATTATAAACAGTTTTCTTTTCTTTTACATACCTAGTTGTTTTTTACTAATTAATATTTTTTTCTACTTATGGTATATGCAAATGAGACTTAAGAAATAACGCAATTTACTTAATATTTATAAAATCCTCAAGTATTTAGTCATTTTATGCAAGTTTCTAAGAATGGGGATTTCCAATATAGCCTGACGAGTATTTTTTAAGTTAAATATTCTTGGAATAAATAACGTACTTAATCTTTTTTTTTTTTTTTTTTTTAATTTATTTTTTAAAGGGCCTTTTTACAACCGTATATACCGGCCCTATTAAGTCGAACACCATTTTGTCATAAAATAATTAAAAAAATAACTCAACATTACACAACAAAACATTACACAAAACAAAACATTACACATATTACAAAACTATGGAACTTCAGCTAACCTATACACCTTTAATGCCAAATCTGACGTGGGGTTCGCGAGAATGCCCATAAAAGCACCAGTATCATATGGGCTGATATTGGCTACTGCTAGCAACGACTCCCTTTGAGAGCGATTCCGGCTACACTCCAGCAGCACGTGCTGTACATCCTCTATAGTGCCACATGTATCGCAATTTGGAGAGCTATTTTTTTTCATAAGAAAACCAAACTTATTGAGTGGAATGTGTCCGGTCCGCAGCCTATGCGCCATTACAATAACTTTGCGATTAAAATCTACGTTTTGAAACCAGGGTACACGAGGAGGCTCGCTCTGGATACATTTATACCAAATTCCTTTCTCTCTAGACCTTTCATCAAAATATTCCTTCCATAATCTGTAACATTCGTCTTTATAAATACCTGTAACTTCCGAATAACAAGGCGCAATAACTATTTCACTTCCTTCCGCTATACCACGCTTTGCCAATATGTCTGCTTCCTCGTTACCTCTCAACCCAATGTGTGATGGAACCCATTGCAATCGCAAACACACATTATTTCGGTTCAAAATAATAATCTTTTCCAAAATGCTATAGACTATCGGTACCCCCCTTTCACCCCGAACACACCGTTTAATATGCTGCAACGCACTTTTACTATCTGTACAAATTACCACTTTCTTAATGTCCCTGTTGAGTACGTATGACAATGCGTTAAAGATTGCAACTAATTCAACCGTCATAATGCAAATATTACCTAAAACTTTAAACATGTTAACCTCCTGATTACAGGAAGGGTCAACCGGATCATAGAAAGCAGCCCCCTTCCCAAAGGGGCTCTTAGAGCCATCAGTGTATAAAAAATACCAACCATAATATTTGCCACGCAATTCTTCGAGAATATTTGATTTGAGGCAAGTAAATTCATAAGAACTTTTAGTTTTATTAACACAGTCTAAATTAGAAATCACCAAACTGTTTATATCAATATTTGACAGCCAAGTAGTTAAACCAAACATCTGAAGTCGCTCAGATGAAAAAATATTGTCTTTAATAGCATTCGTGGCAATGATCAAAAGGGGTGCTTTCTTCTTAAGCCAATATCGGTTTTGACTGAGCGACCTTAAATCATCCAGAAGGGAATTCGTAACATTACTTGACACTGACAGAGATTTTAAACGATATTTAATGGCCAGAAATCTCCTTCTTAGAAACAGCGGTGGGATGCACATTTCACTCTCCATGGCGTGAATCGGAGTAGTTCTAATAAAGCCACCAGCAACCCTCAACGCCTGATTTTGAACTTTATCTAATTTAGATATGTTGCTTTGAGCACTATTATCGTATAAAAAACTAGCATAATCGAGCCTGCTTCTGATTAAGGCAATGTAAATTCTACGCATATGCTTTGGGTGCAGACCCCATGATGTGCCTGCTAATACTTTTAGTATATTGAGACTCCTTTGTAATTTAACCAAAATTTCATTAATATGTTTACTCCAACGAAGAGACCTATCGAGCCATAGACCTAAGTATTTATAAGAATCGACAGACGCTAGTGATATATCATTTATTTTCAAGCTCACCTGATGTCGTTTATGCCCTCTACTAAAAATACAATACTTCGATTTCTGTTCAGACAAATTTAAACCTAGGGTACCCAATATCGAAACAAAAGAATTTAAAGCTAGTTGAATTTCATGATTACTTTGCAAAATGTTCTTACCACTTTTGTATAAAATAAAATCATCAGCATATTGGCACATACGTACATTGTTTATATCATGGCATAATTTACTGGTGACTATATTAAAAAACAGTGGTGATATAGGATCTCCTTGTGCCAAACCCTTACTGGTATACCTTATCATTGCACTACTAATATCAATTTCGTCTTTGATTATAAGAATCCTATTACTAAGGAAATTCCAAAAATAATTGCAAATACTCTTACCAACCCCTAACTCATCCAAAATATGAATTAATTTATCAACAAGTACATTGTTATATGCACCTTCGATATCTAAGAAACAAGCGACTGTGGACATTTTTTTACTAAAACCCGCTTGAATATGAGAGACGACTCGAGTCAGACAGTCCAGTGACGACTGGCCTCTCCTAAAGCCAGTGGTACACGGAGCCAAAATATTGTTTGATTCCGTGTACCACTCAAGTCTTCTGACTAACAAAAGGTGGAGCGTTTTACATAAACAAGATATCAATGAAATAGGTCTTATCTTTGGGGCGGCATTGGGATTACTATCTGGCTTAGGTATCGGAACCACTCTGATCTCTCGCCATTGAAAGGGTATACTACCAGTCCGTAAAATCTGATTATATAAATCTAAGAGATATTGCTTGCCTTTCTCCGGAAGATGATGAATCATAGAATAAGTAATTTCATCATCACCCGGCGCTGTGTCTTTCTTTTTTAAACAATTTTCCAACTCCTGCATAGAAAAGTTAGCTTCTAATAATATATTACTAGAAACACATTCTGGCGCCTGCGGAAGAACAAAATCAGGAGCCAAACTATTGAGCATATTAAGTTTCTCCTCATCTGAAAAGTTATAGCGCGTTTTCTTAAAGCCTTTAATCCACCTCATCCTTTGCCACATCTCCGACGCGGATGTTGACTCGTCAACACTACTACAAAACCGTTGCCAACTATCTGTCTTAGCGCGTAAAATTGCCTTCTTTGCATCAGCCGTTTTTTTTTCTAAAATAGTTAAATTTTGTGGGGTGGGGTTTCTCCTAAATGTACTCAATGCCAGTCGACGACACGCTACCAACTCGGATAAAGAGGAATTCCAATACGGTTTAGGCTTAAAATTCATGTTCGGATAAGGGCATGTTTTAACCATAGGAATACTTGCTTCTGCCGCTAAATTAAGTTGCCTAATAAAGTTGCTGTATAAATCTTGAACGGTCAAATCACCCTCTGGATAGCATAAAAATTGTTCTAAATGTTCACGGTATAGGTCCCAACTAGCTAGTTTATAATTTCGTTTTTTATACATTAACGCGTGCTCTTGGTAATTAATTCTTAACTTAATGATTAAATGATCACTGCCCAAATTTTCACTAATGACATTCCATGTAAATCGAACCGCCACGTCAGTAGATACAAAAGAAACATCTGGTGAAGTTTGTTGAAGTATACCGTTCACCAACTTGACTCTTGTTGCCTGCCCATTATTAATTGACACATATCCGGCCTCTAAATAATGCGGCATCAAAAACCTGGCAGCCTCGTACATCGCTTCTATATGACCAATTTGTATGGTGAGCGTTAAAATCTCCGGCTACCAAACTTCTTTTCGAAAACGTTGAAAAAATAAAATCCCAATCTGATTGTGTAGTCCTTACATTAGGTGAACAGTATACTAAAACGACATTTTGTAACACAGAACAGTTCAACAAAGTAATACAAACACATTCTATTCCTGAATTCGGTACAAGAACTGCATGCAATTGTACTCTTATAGACTTATGAACAATCAAGCATACCCCACCATATGAGTCATCCCTGTCCTTTCTAAAAATGTTATACCCACTAATACTTAAGTGCGACTCTGGCTCTAACCAAGTTTCTGATACTAATGCTAAGTGTACATTTTCCTGAGCTAATAAAAGATTAAACTCTGCCAATTTAGGTCTTAAGCTTTGCGAATTCCATTGAACTAAATTCAAAACGTAATCTTTTAACCTACTATCCATTATTAAATGAAGTTATTAGTTTCAGTATATCACAGCCCTTAAATAACTCAACAACAAAAGATATAACTTGCTCAACTATACAACTCAACACAGATTTCACTTTACATTCTAAACTAACCGAAGAGAAACAGATATTTTTGATATTTTGAAAAACCGCACCAAACCTCTTTGCGCTCTTTTTCAGTTTCCCCTCATCCTCCGACTCCGTCCATCGAGTATTCACATCTCCCGTCACGTCATGTGAAGTCTCCTGTAAATCTGCTACATCTGTTCTTCCTTGTTTTCCGTTCTTATCTTTTTTCTTCCGTGGCTTAACAGTATCCATCGAAGAAGGCAGGGGAACGAAGGTAGGGCACGAACCTGCGATTGTTTTTTTTTTCTCTACATTTGTTTCTGTGACTTTGTGGGCTCTTGATAGAAGCGCATCTCTATATGAAGTTGTTCTTTCACTATTACTGTTCTCAATGACTCTATTTTCCTCTTTATATTGAGGCACCTGTTTATTTCCTCCTTTCTTTGCCAGAAATAGCTCCGAAGCTCTTTTGAAAGTGCAAGAATGTTCACTCATTAATATCCTTAATTCTTTCTCTTTTTTAAAAATTGGGCATATTTTATCAAGTGCCATATGGGCTCCTTTACAATTAACGCAACGGTAAGTTGTTGTTTCACAGTTCGCATGCTCTTTTCCACATTTAGGGCAAATAATTTTCTTTATAGGACATGCTCGAACTCTGTGTCCAAATTTCCAGCAACCCGAACATTGCGTAACCGGAAAAACATAAGGTTGTACTTCAAATCGGCACCCGTACGCATGTACAAAAGCCGGCAAGGTGATCCCTTTAAACCGCAATCGAATGGTCTCGCTTTTAACCCATTGGCCTTCCGCGCTCAACCGGTTCAATCGGTGAACAGATAAAACATCTTGCGATGCTTTAAAATCTTTCAAAAGCTCGTCGTCTTCCACCTCTACGTCGACATCTTTAACTATTCCGTAACAACAACTTACTTGATCGGTCCATTGGGACCTGATTTCGTCGTTGTTGAACTTCACAGATTGTATTAACTTTTCTGCCTGAGTATTATCGCTGAATTGGATGTATACCTTGTAGGCATTCTTAAATTTAATCTTTAAGATACCTTCTATATCCTCAGCTCTCAGTAGTTTAGCCAAAGCAATCTGCTTTGGTACCGGTTTCCGAGATGTAATCGAAACTTCCAAACGATCTCCGGGGGCCTCGGAACAAACCAACCCTGTGCCTGCAACTACCCGCGAGCGCTTGGGTCTCTTACCAACTGTGATGAAACTATCATCTGACTGGCAACTCTCGTCACTAACTCCTCGAGCACGTTTCTCTGTGGCCCGGCGAACGTCGGACGAAGCGTCGTCTTCCACACGAGCGCCCGCAAAGTTTGACGCCGTAATGCCCACCATGCTTGCGCTGTCCCAAGTAAACTCCTCCCCGACTCGCTGCCCACACTGGAAATCTGTGTCTGACAATATTTCACCGTCGTCAATACATGATTCGCGGGACCCTCTACTCTTTTCACTCATAGTATTGCAGATTTACTCTCGAAAAACACAATAAATATAATTTAATTTGCACCGAATAAAATTTTCAACCGTCGCGCTTGACAGCTGTACTTAATCTTAGTTTTCAAAATCTGCGTTCTCAACAACCTAAATGAGTATGTAGAAACTCCCATTAATAGTTTCACAAAACATCGTGTCTGCCATTTTGAAATCCAAAATAAACGTGAATTTCGAAATCTGAATCACTGACAGAGAAAAAATCCCATGCCGACTTTATAAAACCTCATGACGCCATTAATATTTAAATGCAGTATAGGATATAATAGAAAATAAATAATGTATTCAACTCATTTAAACCAAATGACAAGTAAAACAAAACATTGCGTTGAAAAGGGCCCCTACTCAACATTGTGGTTTTAACAGGGATCCGGATATCAGACCCCCATTTCACCAACATGACAATGACAGGTGACCGGTGACATTTCAGTGAACATGGTGCAGCTGATATCAATCCCGCTGATGTAAAAGCTTGTCAGACTTGACAGAAGCGCGTGGAGCTCTAACCCCATGTGCTTCTGTTTAGTCCATTGGAGAAAATTATCTTTTACCGAACAATCGTCTTCGCGTGTGATATCCATGGACTTATTGCTCTAATAAGTCCATGGGAGTGTCTATAAATAACTTGACATTGGCGAAATACACCTTAACAGGGGTGAAAGCCATTAATTAAAATAAAAAAAAAGCTTGTTAACTTTGCAATGTAAGGCGAATTGTCACCTGTCACCTATCATTGTCAATATGGTCAATTAGGCGGCAGGTGATTATCTCCCTCCAATTGAAACTCTATGCTCTCTGGAATATCTTGAGTTTTTTTTTTGAGGCATCAAAATTAAATTGATTAATCTTATGTCATTAAAATTTCAATTCTTGTTGTTAGTTTGATTTTTGACCGAGAGACCACAAGTAGGTCAAGAGTTTAGGACAGGATTTATGAGAATTTTCTAAGTTAAACAGCTCGTCAATAATGGGGGAGCCCCGGGAAAAAGAGGGAAATTAATTAGTAGGTGTACGCAGTCGCGGGTGTGCCGTGTGCTGTAGTAATAACTAGGGAGCTGTCTTACTTGGAAAATTCCTTATTGTTGCACCCTATGATTTGATAGTTATGCGGTATTGCACTGTCCCCAAGACGCTATGATGCATCAAGTTCCTTACAAACGCTTTCTCAATCGCTTTAATGGTTCCTAAGTCAAGGAGTTCTGCAATGACGACCAAGTGCCGGAAGATAGCAACTTAAGTACGCCCTCTATAAAGGGGGGTCAAGGTCTGGGACTCACGAGAACCGCGGGAACCTCGTCAACCAGTCGTAACCGCAAAGCGCGGGGCAGCCGGCCGGGGGGTGGGTGGTGGTACATCACTTATCACCTAGTTAACTTTTTAATTTCCGTGTGGTTGCCGGGTTAGAATAGTGGCACTCCATGTAATCCCGTGGATGTCGTAAGAGTCGACTAAGGGAATAAAGCTGTGTAGTAGGTTAGGCGATGGGTTTGCAACCTGTCACTAATACACCGGTAAACATTTTAGACTAATTGTGCAAAATGTGGTTACAGAATTATCACATACAACAATTTTTTAGAATGGGTGGTAATTCTGTAGCTCTGCCTACCCCGCTCTGGGAATGGAGGTCAAAATCAAATCAAATCAAATCATTTATTCTGTAAGTAGGCCCTGTAGGCACTTTTACAAGTCTGAGTCTACCAGCGCTTCCAAAGAGACCACTGTTGAGAAGAAGCGCCGCAAGAAACTCAACAGTAAGCCGTTTTTTAAAAATAAATCACTTATTACAATACTAAACTTAAGCTACATAATTTAAATGTCATAGGGATGTACAGGTCCCAGTAGTAATAATAATTAAATACATCAAAATGTCAGATTAAAATAAATAATACAATTTCGGAGATGTAAACAGGCTCCAGGTAATATAGGGTGAATCTACCAGCGCTTCGGACGAGACCATCATTGCGGAGAAGAAGCGCGAAACTAAGTTACATTAAGTAAAGTAAGTTACATTAGGTAATAAAGTAATAAATAATAATTTCTTAAAACTACCAAAAATACAATCATTACAAATGTAAGGTCAATAAACCTTAAATAAAAACAAACAAACAATAAAACACTATGAGAACAACACGACGAGGTCTCTACGTCAAAAGCCATAACTAGAATAATTTATTTAACAAAAAGTCCTTGCAAACGTGAACAGACCGGACCCCACAAACAGCACCCGTTCACGAGTACGAGTATGACGCGTATCTCAGCCATCGCCTCTCTCAACCATATGTTCGGGAAAGTGGCGACCCGATCAACGACGCCGCCGTAAGCAAAGACCTTTGAGCGAGCGTGACATGCTCATGCTGCCGGACAACATAAAAGTAATATTGTGTGAAGCAGCTGTCCGGCGAGAAACATCACAATGTGTTCTTAATTAAAAGCGTCTTGTACACACAAGAACTAGAAAAGATAAAATACAAATAGTAAACATAACATTGATTGCTTGAATACACAGTTTGCTTAAAGGCTATGCTTATCAAGGTACCTAGAAAAATTCTACGAGTAAATATACCTGACACTATTTAAAGACATCTTGGTCACCAATGAAGTCATTTACAGTGTAATATGCCCTACCCAACAAGCAGCGCTTGATGTGGGACTTAAATTTATTGAACGGCATATTGACGATATCAGAAGGTATCTTGTTGTAAAAACGTATACAGTTCCCCACAAACGAAGTGCTTACTTTACGGAGACGGTGACCTGGAAGAGCGAGCTTATCCCTATTTCTAGTATTTAAGTTATGAACGTCGCGGTTATGCCTAAAATCATGTATGTTTTTGCGTACATACATGATATTCTCAAAGATATATTGAGACGCGACTGTAAGAATGTTGATTTCTTTAAATTTATCCCTAAGTGAAACACGAGACCCCAATTGATAAATCGCACGTACAGCCCTTTTCTGTAGTACAAAGATAATTTGGATGTCAGCCGCTCTTCCCCACAGCAAAATTCCGTAGCTCATATAGTAGGAACTATTTAAAATCACGATTCCCACTTGAGAGCTTAACTGCCGAACAATGGCATTGTTATCCTTTGTAAACCCAACCGTTAATTACCTGTGCAAAATAAATACCATAAATAACAAAAGATTTCGTATGAATAACAATAGTATTCCTTCAAAAATAAGGTTCATATTGTCATAGCATAGACATGTCTGTCTATGTTTGTTACAGGTGATATTTTTATAAAAATGCTAAATGCTCGACCCGGTGGTCCTTATTATATGTCATTTCCAAAAGGATCTATGTGAAGTGTGTCCTATTCCAGTTTGAACCTTATTCGCAAGACGGTTAAGTTGTAATTCATATTATTTTTTGTGTTATTGATGCATTTCATGTTGTACAGGTAGTTAGCGGTTGCGTTTAACAAAATGAAACAATGCCATTCATCGCGGATAAGTTCTCAAGTGGGAATCGTGATTTTAAATAGTTCCTACTATAACACTATGGAAATAACTATAGTACACCAGTCTCGCCGTCTCGACGTCAGTAAGTTGTCGAATTCGCTTTACCGCATAAGCCGCCGAACTTAGTTTACCTGCAAGTGTGGATATATGCGCACTCCATTGCAGTTTCGAGTCAAGAGTGACACCTAAAAATACTGTTCTATCTTCGAATTCCAGTGGCTCATCCTTCAGTCTTATTCTATCCACATTCATACTTTTCACGTTGGAAAGAGAAAATTTAATGCACTTGGTTTTCTTGGCATTTAAAAGTAAGTTGTTGGCTGTAAACCAGTCAACAATTGTAGACAACGCAACATTGATGTCATTATAATTATCCCGTTTCCTATCCACTTTGAATATAAGTGACGTATCGTCAGCAAACAAGACTATTTCAAGTTTATCGCGCACTACATACGGGAGATCGTTAATATAGATTAAAAATAAGAACGGGCCCAGGAGCCGCTTCAACGATATCTCACATCAATGTCGACTGTCGGACTACGGAGCTGGGCCGGAATTAGAGGTGTGGGGGCAACAAAGGAGTTGAGGCCCATAAACATTTTTCAAATAGTTTACCTACAATTTATGTGGGGGTACGGGCAATTGCCCTCCCTTAAATCTGGCCCTGCGACGAAGCAATGCGTTTTAACGCATAGAGAGGGAACCCTTTTCTTACAACTAAAGGAAAAGGGTTCCCTTTAAAGTAGTAGTACATACATAGTTAAAGCAAAGAGTATTATTGTATACTGGAAAGTTTCACATGACTCGTGTTCGGACCTCCGCATCTATCCTCAGCCGAAGAGGCATCAGATGAGACTAACTAACTTATGGATCACTTTCCCTCGTTCATGGCGCCTAATACATATTTACCTGTAGATTAGGATAAGTTGAACTTTGGCACTAGCCATTTATGAAAATAATTGGTACATAATAAACTCAAGATACCTACTAGTGTATTTTGAACATAGAGAGTGACAGTGTGGCGTTGAGACACCGAGTCCCCAAGCGCTGCGCAACGCTCCCGCCGCGGCCGCAACAATCAATCGCAACCTTGGTGTTTTACACAATTTTCATACAATACCAACTAATTGAAACCATTAGTATAAAACCTTCCAGTGGTCGATGTAGGGTATCAGTTCAGTTCTCGTCATCGAAGCAGCATGAGGAGCCTTCTAGTGTGTTCGGTAGCGTTGGCGGCGCTGGCGTGGGTCAGCTGCCGCGAGGTCTCCCGGGAGGAGCGCAGCGCCGATCTCGAGACGGCTGCCACGGGACACGGCGGCAAGTGGGACAAGGGTGGCGGCCACGAGCACCACGCCCACCACCACCACGACCACGGAGACAAGGGCCACAAGGGCTACAAGGGACACCACCACCACGAGCATGGCAAGAAGGGACACCACCACCATGAGGGACACAAGGGCCACCACGGCGAGCACGGCGGCCACAAGAAGCACCACCACCACGACGACGGCCACCACCACGAGCACCACCATGGAGAGAAAGGCCACAAGGGCCACGGACACCACGAGGAAGGCCACTACCATAAAGGGCACTCTACTAAGGGACATCACGGCGTCCACAAGCACGACGAATTCAAGAAGGAGAAGCACTTCCATGATCACCATCATGAGGGTGGACATCACGAAGGACATGGCGGCCATCATGAGGAGCATGGTCACAAGAAGGGTGGTGAATTCCACAAGGGACACAAGCACGGAGGGCACCACGAGCACCACCACGGTAAGAAGGGCCACCATGAGAAGGGCGGACACCACCACGATCACAAGGGACACCACGGCGAGGGCGGCCACCACGAGCACCACCACGACCACCACGACCACGGCAAGAAGGGCGGACACGAGGACCACAAGAGCTGGGGCTTCAAGAAGGGGCACAAATAAATGTTCTAAAGACTGTTTAGATTTCTATGGATGCCAATTAGTTAAGCCTTACTTGTTTAGGTTAACTTTGTTGAGTTTTTGTTTGTACAGTTTAGGTGAAATGATTAAAAAATAATAATGATACAAATGTGTTCCTCCAATAACCTTTTCCCTATTACTACTATTATTTCTGAACGCAAAAGACCCGTAAGTCTAACCAAGACACTGCTGACGTTTCTATTTTCTATCGACTTGAAATGTATGGAGTTGACATAAGCGGTCGTCGCGATCTATCGTTAGCTTACTATAATCTTATACATTTGTATGGTCAAAAATCGCTTACATAGCGTTATGCATATTGACAAGGCCTCTCCTTCCACCACCCCTCCTACCCTCTACTCCTGCGCAAATAATCCTTTTTCTGTAGCAAGGACACGCAGTAATTTACATTAAATGCATATTCTCTACCGATATATTTTGTGTTACCTTCATGCAAACCATACTTATAAAAACTTGTTTGTAAAAAACGCAGGCTCATAGAGTCTCCCGAAGTGGAGAAAGATGTATAAACAGATGTATAGAGGAACACCTTAAAATTCCGAATTACTTTTTTCCGAATATTCATTTGTCCGATTTTTTATTTTTCTGAGAATGAGTGGAGAAACATCGGCATATAAAGTCAAAATTATATTAGACTAGCAGTTGCCCGCGACTCCGTCTGCATTAAAGTCGTTTATCGCTACTCGCAGAAAATGTACGCTACGTCCTTTCTCGGGGTTCATTTACCTATTACCAAAGTTCATCAAAATCGGTTTAACACTTTGACTGCGTAAAAACGTAACAGACAAAGGTACTTTCACATTTATATTATGTACACAGTATAGTGACTATCTGCTGGAGTTTCTTGCGGCGCTTCTTCTCCGCAATGATGGTCTTGTCCGAAGCGCTAGTAGATTCACTCTAAATTACCGACGTGTAAAAGAGCCCGTATGTAGCCAATTTACTGAATAAATATCTAGAATTTAGATTTTTTGAATTTGTATAGTATTGATTCCTATGTGATGTTATAATTATTTAAAGATTACTATATAGTTTTAATACTAATATAGCCACAAGCTGTATCAACAGTTTGACTGTGGTACTGGTAGAGGTCATTACTTGCCCCAACTACATTTATCTCGTCGCAGTCATACACTCAATAAAAGCACAATAGCTTCGCAAAAAAGTATCAATTTCACGTTTCATTTCAACAACAAACGTTACACAAAACAGTTGGCTTCGAGCGTTGGCACGTCCACTGCCGATACCCTCCGCGTTGAGAAACTAGGCCGCTGCCCGAGATTGGCCTACATTTTCGTGGCCGACGAATTAGTCGTGGTTGCAATGAGCCAGTAAGTATAGAAAACACTTGCAGCCCGAGTGCAATTGATAACGAATTTCCCAGACCCATTGAACTGAGAAAAGTGGATGTTGCCGGTCGCGTTTATAATTCGGCCATTTTACGGAATGACTTGGCATATTCAATAGGGTTACACATTTGTATGGAAAAAACAAATCTCATATTTTTGCACACTTCGCTTACGCTAAGTTTTTATAAAGTAAAAAATGAAAATGTCTAGTTTCAAAGTGAAAACACAACATTTAAAGGTTGCAAAAATTGACCATTTATGCTATAGCAGATTTTTCCAGACAACTTGTGTCAAACAGTTATGATATCGACCATCATAACAATTTTTTCTGCCTGTTACGGCTTTGGAGAATTGCACAATATATTCAATGCATGTCACCGCTAGCTTTTCGATATTATGGCTGAGCCAATTAATAATGTGTGTATTTGTACTTTATTGATTAACTAGCGACCCGCCCTCGCTTCGCTTCGGTTTATGTGAGTTTTCTGTAATACCCGTACGTAAAACAAAGTTTATTATACATGAAAACCTTCCTCTTGAATTATCCTATCTATTAAAAAAAACCGCATCAAAATCCGTTGCGTAGTTTTAAAGATCTAAGCATACATAGGGACAGACAGCGGGAAGCGACTTTGTTTTATAATATGTAGTGATATAATATTCAGTCCCAAACGTATTTCCTGTGCTTTTTGTAAGTACTCGATACTTAATCGGCCGAGCGAAACGAATCGGCATTATTAGTACACTCAAAAATTCCAGTGTAATAAGAACTTTGTAACATATTTATAAGAGGATTCTTTCGATACATATTTTTGCACTTGTATACCTATGTTTTGTTTGTTTTAAAACTTTTAAATTAGAACATGTGGAGGATCAGTCTGTGGTACGAGTAACAGAGTAGGAGCGTAGGGTAATATCACGTGATGTAATTTTACGTTGACGTTGTTATGTTACGATCTTTCCATACCTTTGACTTTTTTGATGTACAGTCACCACCCGCGAATGTTACGCCACTTGCCACTCTTCTTAATTTAACCGTGTAATGCATTTTGGGTTGACAGCCGACTTGACATATTACCCGAGTGTAGTACACGGCTAAATTAAGAAGAGTGGCAAGTGGCGTAACATTCGCGGGTGGTGACTGTATGTAGATTGAAGTCACTACTTCTATACTTACATATTATATCCTAATCATGCCCTAAACCCTGCATAATTATTTGTTAGTATTTGTTTGTAATGCGTCTTCGTAAATGGCTCTAAAGATTACCTACTTACCATTAAATTGCAGTACCTACGTTTTTCGGTGGTGAACGACAAAGCAAACTCTCCAAGTAATTAACGTGTGTTTTACCACATGTATCATTTCGTTAACCGTGACATATTGTTACGAGCAATACACCTACATTAAAAAATGCTATAATATCATGATTTTGGTCTCACACTGAACAATTCTTCGGTGAGAAGAAGGAGGGGGGGTTAAGCAGCATCGGTCAAGGATAGATACAATCTTAAACGCTGCCTGCCCCTAGGTATTACAAAGGTGACAACGACGGGTGAAAGCTGAAAATTCAGTACCTACCTAGCTAGGTTTATCTGCAATATGTACTAAAAACTAAACGCTATGATTGTATTGTGATCTATCTATAGGTGACTTTTTTGGATTTTAAGAATAATGATAGAACGTCGGATTATATACATTACCTGTGACATAGATAAATCTCTCGCTCATGTCGCAGACGCCGTCCGCTGCAGCGATCACGTAGGATAAAGTTTTATTTGAGAAGAAATAAAATTGTTAAAAGTATCCGGCATTCTGTCTGTTCGAATAAAAAGGCAATGTAGAGATGAATGTGTGGAAAAGAGCCGTACATAGTAAATGAGGTTGTTCGCAGTGGTTAGTTCGAGTTACAGCCAAGCGGGTCGATGCGCGTGCGCGTGAAGAGATCAATCCATATCAAGTGGTCTTGTGATTAGATGTACATAGTTCCGGTTAGGGATTTTTCTTCAAGTGGTTTGTGAACACAATGACACGTTGGTTAGTTCTAGTTCAGGTGAGTACGCACCTTACTTTGGAGGATTCCGTACTCGAAGGGCGCCCAACGGGACTAGGTTTCTACTAAGCCTACGATGTTCATCCGTCCGTCCGCCCGTCCGTCCATCTGTCGGTCTGTTCTAACTTTGAAGAGCTGTATTTAAACCGTAATAGATAGCGTTTTTTTTTTCAAAATATGTGTTACTAAAGTCGATTTACTTATAAAAAAGTGCAATAATTAAAAGAGGTGGGCAAACAGAGATGGCGGGATGACGTGGACGCTTTTCTGAAGGATTGGCCGAAGAATACCACAGACAGAGAGGTGTGGAAATCAAGGAGGCCTTAGCCCAGCAGTTGGATACTATATTAGGGTAGGTAATAATTTATGGTAATGATACTAATAATAATAAATAATTAAGCCCTTCGCCACTGCCGGTGGCACTCGCAGGTTAGGTTTTGAGTAATGTTTTATTTTTAGTATAAGCATTGTTATTTTGCTTTTATAATTAAATATTTATTATAAAAAACCTAACGCACAGAAAAACGAATAAATATCTGAATAAAATTAATTAAGGGGGTCCCGCCGTAATTTAACACATGTCATGTTGTGAAAAAAAAAACAGTCAGCTGTTAAGGTTCAGAAGGCAGAGCTCTTTAAAGTTAGGACGGACGGACGGACAGCGTTCGGGTACGGAACCCTAAAAAGGAGAAAAGACAAAGGAGTATTTTTTTTTCTTTTTATTCTATATTGCCGGTCTAGTGCTATACATACATACATACATACCGTCACGCCTTCATCCCAGAGTGGGGTAGGCAGAGCTACAGAATTACCAACAACTTTAACAGCCAGTTGTTAATTCTGTAACCACATTTAGCACCAATGTTAGAAAGTATAGAAGTACTGCTATACATAAAAGTCTTTGATCTAGCTAGACAGTAGATTTGTGGACGAACCACTACACAAACTCATGAATATTTGAGCAGTGGTAGCCACCAATCTCGATTGGGCTTGGTATTCAGCGGTGGTATTCTCTATCGCATCAGCATTCGTCTCGATGAATGGAGCAGCGCACCGGACTATTAAGACACCTTGTATCACACGCATTGCAAATATTTGAAATTGGGATTGACCAAAAAAAATTACTCCCGGTTTTTACTTTCTAATTCAAAAGATTAGGAAATTTTAAGATACCTATTTCATTAATTTTGTATTTGACCCAATAGTTTTGTTTAAATATCTTTATTTATTTAGCAGACATTTTATGGACGACATGATTATTTTAAATTTAAGATGGCATTTTGTAATAAATTACAACAATTAAATGATATTTAATTAAAAAAAGTGATTGCAATAGTGTATTAAAACATACTATTTCAAGCTGTTTTCGCCTAACCCGTAAGATACACCTAAGAGGGCTTCAAGCCGAAAACGAAAGTCAAACAAAGGTTAAATATACTTTTGCCGAGATAGGTATCCAAAATAAATAAATATTTCAAAAACTTAATAATGCAGAACGGCTTTAAAACCCTATTCCTCGAAATGGTTTTCGAATTGGAGTAATTGTAAAAATATGAACAATCCCAATTGGAGATCAAAGGAACAGTGTCGGTTTTAACAATAATATGTTAAATGATATGTTAGGTCACTTCAATAGAAATAAACTGCTTAACAGTAACCAGTTCGGCTTCACCAGAGGACGATCCACTATTGAGGCGGCATCTGTTCTCATTAAATATATATATAAAAGTTGGGAGAAATCTTGCGATGCAGTAGGAATATTTTGTGATCTTTCTAAAGCTTTTAATTGCGTGGATCATACGACCCTTATTTTAAAATTAGAACATTATGGATTGGCCAATAAAGATTTAAGTCTTATGTCTTCTTATCTACGTGATAGAACTCAAACAGTTGTTGTAAACAAAACTCAATCTGTTGGAGCTACAGTGAAAATAGGTGTGCCACAAGGCTCTATTTTAGGTCCCTTTTTATTTTTGGTGTATATAAATGACTTGCCACCAACAGTAGATAAACTTTGTGATATTGTACTTTTCGCTGACGATACTTCACTAATTTTCAAGGTAGAAAGAAAAACTGTAGACTACAGTAGGATAAACGCCACACTAGTTAAAGTACTTAATTGGTTTACTTCCAACAATTTGCTACTAAATGCTAAGAAAACTAAATGTGTTAGATTCTCTTTGCCTAACGTTAAACCGGTAGATTCTAGAATTTTTCTAAATGACGAGTGTTTGCAAATGGTAGATAAGGCAGTTTTTGTAGGCATAACAATAGATAAAAATTTGCAATGGAGTCCCGATATAGCTGTACTGGCAGGTAAACTAAGCTCGGCAGTTTACGCCGTTAGGAAAATTAGACAATTAACCAATGTTGAGACAGCTCGCTTAGTTTATTATAGTTATTTCCATAGTGTCATGTCATACGGTATTTTGGTTTGGGGTAAGGCTGCTGACATACAAACTATATTTGTTTTACAAAAACGGGCCATTCGTTCTATTTACAACTTAAATTCCCGTGACTCCTTAAGATAACTTTTTAAAGAAATTAATATCTTAACTGTAGCGTCTCAATTTATTTATGAAAATATTATTTATGTTATTAAGAATTTAGATTCTTTCACCAAGAATTCTGATGTACATAATTAAAATACTAGAAATAAAAATAAAATCGCTATTCGTAAATTCCGCGTTCGTAAAGTATATAAATCATTTGTTGGTCAATGCATTCATTTCTACAATAAATTACCTGACGTAGTTTTAAAGTTACCCTTTCCAGCACTTAAAAATTACTTGAAAAAGTCGTTAATGTCTAAAGCGTATTATAGGGTCGAGGACTATCTAACAGACAAAAATGCATGGTCTAAACCCGAAGCATAGTCATTAATAATTTGATCAATTGCAAAAGCTTTATCTTGTCTAGGGGACACCGTTGATGTAGGAAAACATATCGAAACTTTTATGTGGTCATCTTGCACCGTGTTATAAGTTATAAACACACATATGAGTAGGTGGGTTTTAGTTTTTTTTTTTTTCTCCTTTTTTATTTCTCCTTTTTCTTCCTTTATCTCTCACGTAAGATTTTTGCCATGTTTTCCTGCTGATCTACGCATGTTATTGGATATTATATTGAATTTAATATTTATTGCTTTATATAATGCTAGATTAAGTAGTACCATTGTAATTAATATGTTTAAAAAATGACTGACTGCTGAGTTTCTTGCGGTGTTTCTTCTCAGCAGTGTCTCCTCTTGGGAAGCGCTGGTAGATTCTTGACGTGTAAAAGTGCCCGTACGGCCTACTTACTGAATAAATGTCTTTTATCTTCTTTTTTTTTATCTTTTAACACTATCAGCACCCTGGGCGAGATTTCTATGGCGCACCTTATCTGCCATTCAAACCCATTTGAATAAAAGGCAAGGGATATAATTGAATAACCAGACGCAGGTGTCCCTTATATCTGGCACCCTGGGCGGTTGCCCAACCGCGTCGTACCCTAACGCCGCTACTGCAAAGGAGGCCGGTCATTTCTTTACCCCCTGAACCAGTATTATTATTATCTGTTTTTTTTTTATGGCGTATAGAAGACAAACGAGCACAAAGGCCACCTGATGGTAAGTGGAAACTGTGAACCATAGACATTCGCATTCGCAAGACTGCAATGCAATCCTAAGACTGCAAACGCGTTGCCAATCCTGAGGACTAAGATGGAATGCCTCTATGCTAGTCATTTCACCGGCTGTCTTATCCCCAAACCGGAACACAACAATGCGAACACTGCTGTTTGGCGGTAGGTTAATGGATAAGATGGTGGTAGCGATCCGGACGGACCCTGCACAAGGTCCTACCACCCGCAACACAAGTACTGTACACTTTGATGCTATTCTTCCGGAATAGCAGCAAAGTGTACAGAATAGCACCTCAGCTGCTGATAACGCATAGCGTTTCATGCTGAACCGGCTCAATAGAGTTCAATTACTTAATCTAAAATAGCAGAGTTGCGGTTCATATAAATTTGACCACTATAGCATCATTAGATTGTTAATTGACCTGGGCTATTCCCGACGGTAAAAGCCATATCGTATTTGACCTGTTACGGTATTGTTGTGACGTCAGCCGCTATCACTGTGAAGGAAATAAGAGCTGTCAAAACGATGACAATATGATAAATGATAAAAAATTATAAAAAATATATTATATTTCTTTCTTACATAGCTACAGACAAGGTTGAGGTCTCCTTTTAAGTATAACTAATACCTGCGTCAGGAGACCCCATGATTAGTGTAACAACATTTTAGAAACTAAAATAAAATTTAAGAGAACTTAAACTCTTATTAGATTCAGAATGAGACCATCTCTAAAATAGGTATACTCTATTAAATCAAAAAAATATTTTTGCAATCGGGCCACAAATGGCGGAGAAATCGGTAAACATACTTAAAAAAAACATACAATGGAACAAAGAACCTCGTCCTTTTTCGAAGTCGGTTAAAACTGATTTTCTGTGTCTTGCATTGCACAGTACACCATTTCACAGCATAGAAAAAATGATGGAAATCTCACCTATAGCAAATACCATAGATGTTTGTTATTTTTAGTTCTTGTGAGATTCATATTTTAATTGACATATTTTTCATGATTCCGGTTAGACAAGGTAAATCTAATATAACCATTGTAATCTAGAATTTAAGAGGAACAAATCGACATATGTTTCATTAATATACGGTGCGATTTGCGTGGGGCCCATCCCCCATACAAAAAAAAACTATCTCCTTTAAGTCATAATTGTATTATATCTTACGAGAAAAACGCAAGCGTTCGGTTCCTAATTATATGGCCACCAGTGTAACATCGAGCAATGAAACTTTACTAAAATAATGTACTACGATTTTGTTTTGAACGTTTAATACTTGAAATCAATATTTTTTTGATTCACAGCATTTTTTTGTATGAGGTTTTAAACATAATAAATTAATAGTAATTCAAACTCATTTCACCAAACAATTAAGTATAATCCTGCCTCTAATTAGTAGGGCTCATCCTGGATTTGGCTCCAATTATAAAAGGACTGCTCCGCACTACAATATAACCTAGAGGGCGACCTTTGAGACATTGAATGGAAGTTGAGATACTCCTTCCATACAGGCTGCAGGCTCCGTGTAAAAATGAAACACCGGAGTGTGTAATTCTGCGACAAGGGGTTGATAATAGTATATGGACATCCGGCATCGTCAACCAGCCCTCTGAAGGATTTTCTTAGTTGCCTAAAACACACAAAAGTTATTTTATCAATAAATTGTATGATATCGGTTAGGTATACTTATTTGACCTCGCTATAAGTAACTAAGTACTATTTTTTTCCGAAAACCATACTACTATTATAATATATATAATATAAATAAAGAGTTTTCAATGAAAGAAAAAACGCTCCCTCGGTTAATTTAAACCTTGGGCGGGACCTCGTGAATAAAAAACATTACACATATTCAGGGAATGAAACATCCAATACTTTCATTAAATATATGTCATAACTTACTCTTGTCTTATACGAGACCTAGCTTCATCCGATTGTAGGAAGACGATCCTCCTCTTCAAGACTGTGTCGTTGTTGAGAGCATCCCCCACTTCACGGATGCATCTACTAGCAGCGGTCCGTTGCGTTAATTGGTTAGATACCCCGTGATCCTCTGATCCGACCTTGTCGCCAGAAAGCTCACAACAAAGCACACAGCACCTGAAATAATCGTAATAAATATCTTTATTGGTACTGACAGGTTTCATTGTAGGTATTGTTTATATAATGCACATACCAACTTATACATGTTAAAATCAAAATGATGCTTACCTTCAGTTCAAAGAGAACCTCCTTCAATCTCCTCAACGAAGTCAGGGAACGCAAAAGGCTGCAAAGAACTCTAAATGAGACCTTGCTTAACGTAAAATGTTCCTGAACGGCATTTCATGCATCCAGTCCGCGGCCTCCAGGCTCGCACGAGAGATTTCTCTGGGTCGGCGCCTGGATAAGCTCGTACTGTTGTGAGCAGCGTATATGTAAGTCTCAGCGGAAGCATTTTTAATAAGAAATCAATGTTCAAACAATATATTTTATGCGACCGCGAGGCAATGATGACAGTGATGACACGGACTCAGTTGACAGTTTCTTGGTCGTTACGGCCGTCCTTAGATACCGCCCTTAGATACCGACGTTTATATCGCACTGCTAGATTAAAATAGTAGTAACTCAAAATACAATGCATATTAAAATCAACTTTAATTCAACTCCTTTGAACTTAAAACCAAACTAGCAAGGATTTTGGGTTCATACTGTTTTGATCTAGAAGGTCGACATGGCGATAGGTGCTCGTGTTCTATTCGACCTGTCAAAAGGGCAACTTGTCTAGCCTTTGTGTCAAAATAGTACCGCGTAACGACTGTAGTCGTCAAACCTATCACTAGCGCGAGTGATAGTGATCACTTTTCAGCGTGTCAGTTGTAACGAGTGATATATCACGTGACTTACGTCATTCCCATACATTTTTCAATGACAACACATGTCGCCAGTGATCACCTAACGCTAGCGTTCGTGAACGATGGCAACTTGTCTAGCCCCACTTTTACTTCAGCCGATATGTAGCCTTACGACCTTACTTATAAACGTAGAATAACCGTGTTGTAGCTAAACTATGCTTTGTCCTTATCCGTCAAATTCAAATATCACTATGATAGATAAGTACAAAGCATGGTTAGCTACCCCATGGTTGTTCATGTTTATAAGTAAGGCGGTTAAAGTTTGATATTACACGATGAAGTTCTTAATAGTACATTACTTAACAAGGGCTGTAAAAGAAAGAAAGCCCGAAATCGCAGGTATTTGAGACCCGAGCCGTAAAAGTTAAATAAAGTTACTTTGCAGAGTAAGAGTCGAGTAGGGCATCGGAACGAGAGCGAGGTACTACCAGCCCGATGTAACCCTGACCCACCATGGAACTGTGTCACAGTAACGTTATGGTTCAAGTCGTAAGAAGTGTCAGAGAAATTGTTTTATAATGTCACTGTGACACCATTCTAGGATCGGTCAGGGTTTAATTGGGCTGATAGTATATAGATACTGAAGGCAAAACAGCAAGTTAATTAATTAATGACTAATGATTGTGGTAAAGCCCATTTAGAATATTACTTGATCACTTTTAGGGTTCCTTAGTTAAACTAAAATAAAAACCCTTATAGTGTCGTCATGTCGGTCTGTCTTTGCATTTAGAGGACTGTTTTAGATATATTTAACTCTAAAAGTAACATTGTCGGTATAGTTATATCCGTGGCTGGCGTGAAGACGTTGATATCTCGACATGTACGTTTTTTTTTTTATTTCTTTAAACGCTTCGTTATTTTTTTTTCTATATTGGTAATTTTTTTCATATTTTTATCTTAATTACTTTTTGACTTATGGCCATTGTTCATACATTGATAACTATACTTTTGGCAAGTTATTGTGGATAAAAAGACATATTGCACATCACATTGTGTGCATAGATTTATAAATAATTTTATCAATTTACTCTCGATTACAGTAATAACGTACTTTTTTTAACATAAAGACATATCAATCAAACAAATCAAATATATCGAGTTATCAACTAACGCACAGTAACTAAAACGAAGTGCGTAATGTGACATCTCAACTTGTACAACTTTCCATCGAGTTATCAAATTTCGTACAGTAACCAAAACTAAGTGCATAATGTGATATCTCAACTTATATTACTGCCCATCGATTTGTCTCGTCTCACATCTCAATGTGTACGACTATCCACCGAGTTATCAATTTAGGTACAGGTAATATATCTCAGTGCGTTATATGACATCTCAATTTGTACTACTGGCCACCAAGTTATCAACTTACGTAGAGTAAATCAAACAAGTGCATCATGTGATATCTCAACATGGAAACTTACGTCAAAGAATTATGAACCAACACAATAATACGATATCTCAACTTATGTTTTAAAAATATTCTAATTCTCCAGAATATCTTAAGATATTAACAGACAAATAATTAAAATCAGTACCTGAAACCTTGACGTGTATAGTTATCAATGTTTTTAATCAAGGGAACAAACCAGTATACTTGTATATTTTCAGATAATAATGTAATATCTGGGAAACAAAGAAAGAATATGTACAGTTGTCAATATTACTAATTCCAATAAAAGTGTTGTCTCTGTTTATTATCATAATATTAAAATAATTTCACTAATTTATTAACAATTTAATCACTAATTTATCTTAACATTTAAAGATGCGCTCAGCATTGTGTTGCGACACTAAACTTGTTAGTGCTGCAACGCTGGTATTCTGTGAAAACCAGATTATGTGCGACAGCAACCGTTATGTAACGCCTGTTGTTTTCAAGAACCCCCGCACTAAATGACATCATCCACCGGTCTTCTGCCTCAATAAACGTGCCGGCCCTTTTAGACCCGACCGGCATTTGTAGATATGATGGCAAAATACCTGACAAAATGTCCTTGGTTCCGTGCAGAATATGGGACGGGTGCTAGTGTGAGATGCAACCTGAGTAGACATGCTAGCCCAGTCACACATCTCCACCGGACCTCTAATAGGGCTGGTGCGGCAGCTGAACTAGCTGAAAACTTAAAGGTTGGCCAATGTAGTGGTCTTGGCCAGTTGGTGGACTAGTAGAGAATGCCTTAAATATAAATAAGATATACTCATTTCATTCGGCGTTGAGAAGGTGGCAGTTTCCTCGTTCAACGCATTAGTTTAACCATCCAGCGAGTAAATGCTGCCAGTATCTTTGAGGCCTTTCCTAGATATAAAAGATTTAAAATAGAATGAAGTTGTTAAAATGTAGATGCATATTAGGTGATTTAACTTCTACTTTAAAGCAATCGTAGCTCGCTTCTTGGATTTTAGAAAGTTTTGGGGTTTAATTAAATGTATATTGATGATGTTGAAACGTACTTGTATTACAAATTACGTATTTGTTACAAATTAACAGAAGGACTAAGAATTTGGGTTACGAGACACTCTTTACGACTTTATTTGTTTTTTGTTTCTTGGTGTATTTATTATTATTTTCAATAAGTTAACCGTAAGTGTAACACGCATATTGATAGTGGTTTTCCTATCGCTCGTTTTCTAATACTAAATTATAAAATGTACTGTCCCACCTCAGCAGTTACCTTTGTTTAGTGCAAAGCTAGATCTAAAGTTCGATTCGAATGTTGTATTTCGCTTTGGGTCGTCTGTATATGTGTGTCTATCCCTACATCCAAGTTTAATAAGAGTAATACCAGGCACTGGATATTATACATAAATGGACGTGTAGTAGGCGGGCACTTAATATTATTTTCATCACACTTGCTCGTAAATAGTGTCCTAACATGCTAGAAAAATCTACCGCAAATCCAAAATAATACCCGGGGGCCTTTTTTTACCATTACCTACGCCCTATCGTGCGTAATAGCATTTTTTTTTAAATATTATACGTGGACTAAAACTATCACAATACGTCAGGACCCCAATTCTTGCAATATTTGCAAATAAAAACAGTAAACTGTGCCTCAGCTGACCCGGATATTGACGAGATAAACCCAGATTTGGAGGATGTAGAAGAGTAAAATTCCTGGAATGACTCCAAAAATTTAATTATATGATGATTTCAGTTTCTTTAGTTAAAAAATTATTAAAAAAACAGCTGTTTTATTTCTAATTTTTTTCTTACTAATACTGTGAATTTGTTGATAACTCGTCGCTCTCGTCGGTGAACCAGTTGATATGTCTATTATTATTAAAACTAGACATAATTCTTTAAATCACTCATTTTCACTTGAAAGATAATAAAAAGTTGTATTTAACAAAACTTTTGTGAAGTATAATAACATGAAATGGATTTTTCACGATTTTTTTTCTTTCTTGAAACGTCAATTTTCCCCTCTTTGTATGGTGAATACGTTGATAACTCGATGAGACGTAAGTTGATAAGTCTAATATTAATCAAACTAAGAGGAATATCACAAAAATCTTGTAATCATTCAAAAGTATGCAGAAAATGATGGATAAATCAAGTTTTACATCAAAGTTACAATCAAACAGCGATTTACCAGAAAATGTCAAACCTTAAAATTGGCGCCCTGTAAAATTGCCGTTTTAGACATATCAACGTATTCACGCCAGGCACGGATATTATAGTTACTGTCTTATCCTAACCCACTATACAAATGCTGAAACTGAAAATCTGGAAAACATCATAAATTAAAGAACATATTAATATAAATAATTTAAAAATAAACTATAACGACTAAGCAGAGTTCATTGGTTCATAAGTTACAAGCGACTTAAATATTTGTACCTACCTTACCTACCTACCAACATTACATAGCGTAGCTTATACTTGTTGGTTATGGAGATAGTTTTTTGTTTTTATAGTAACGGTGAGCAGGCAAGACCCATTGCCTGGTTTTTATCATTACTTATTGATTGTCTTATCCATGGTGTCCAAACTGTCACTTGTCGTCGCGTGTGCATCACAAAGGGATCCACAGAAAACCAGCGTTGTTGCACCGAGTACTGCGACACATGCTAGTGGGACCCTTATTGGTGTCACATTCCACCAATACTTATATTTTTTAGGTTAAACTTTATTTTGTTAAGTATGTTATTATGTTGGTGGAGGTGTGTAATCAATAAAATGTTTTTCTTTCTTTCTTCTTTTAAAAAAATGAGAAACGTTTGTAAGTTGAGTAAATCGTCAGTAACTGGCCACTTTAGAAAGTGTCATTTAGTTACTAGCCACCAAATTTCTTACTGACGCTGTTAGTAAAGATACTTGGACAGTACTCTGGGTAATAACTCAAGATCTAGGTATTCTAGTTTAATCGCAAAAATGTGAGCAAATATCTTTCTTAACTCATTTTATTGCAAAGTGGCCAGTTACCCGGGGGTGGCCAGTTACTGACGATGACGATTTACCCTAGTTTCTTTATTTGGAAGACTCATAGTTAAAAGCATTAAACTATCTAACTAACCAGGCATTCTACATTGAACGGTAATTATAATATAGGCTACGAAGGACCTATGCAGTTTATATTATGATATTGTCAACAGCGGGCCGAGTATGGCTGCGTCTATATCGCGCGTCAAATGTGGATAGAGCATCCGTCACTCTCGTACTTATAATACGGGTCAGAAGGTGAAGGATGCCTTATCCCAACTTTGTCACATGATAAACGCAGCCATATTAGGACTCCAGTTTTACTTTATTTACACATGTGTACACAGGAATTTAAAACGACCCCAAATGTGAAGTTTCAGTTGTATATAATTAGCAGTCTATTTCACTAAGTAAATATTTACACAAACATATAAAAGCGATTTTGACCTACTTCGATGTATCTTATCGGGGTGACGTTGAATAATACTCATAAAGCTTAAAAAAAAAACTTGTAAGGTCTTTTAGTTTGTCTTATCTTTACATACCTAGTATAAAACAAAGTCGCTCCCGCTGTCAATCCGCTTAGATCTTTTAAACTACGCAACAGATTTTAATGCAGTTTTCAGCAATAGATAGAGTGATTCGAGAGGAAGGTTTTTATGTGGTTAGTTCTGATTTATGTACGGGTGTTACAGAAAACTCACATAAACGGAAGCGAAGCGAGGGCGGGTCGCTATTTATTTATAAATACTAATAAAAAAGTAGGTATGTGCCATTAAATTATTACTGAAAAAAAGTAATACTACTTTTAAATACTGAGATCATCTCAGGACTTTAGGCTAGTGTAGAGAGTAGCACTATTCGGGGAGTGCGCTTGATGCAACAACTATAGTTAGAGCGCAACGCGGCCCGCGAAGCGTCGGTTACCGCAGCTTACACAACCCTCGATATAAAACTGGTGCACCATCATCGGGCCGGCAATGTAACGCGGATAGACGACCACGCCCGCCACGCCGCCATGAAGCCGCTCCTGCCATGCACATTAGCTGTTCTGGTCATAGCTCTCGCAGTGGTCGACACACGTAGGTTACCATCCAAACATAAGGCAGCATCAGAAATTGTGGACGCCGACCAGGAACCTTCTGCGACCGGCCATAAAAAAGAAAAACACCAGGATCACGAGTTCAAAAAGGGTGGCGGCAAAGATCATCATGCGGAGCATCATAATGATCACGGAGAAAAAGGTCACAAGGGCTATAAGGGCCACCATCACCACGAAGAGGGCAAGAAGGGCCATCACGACAAAGAACACCACAAGGGGGAGTATGATGACCACGGCGGCCACAAGAAGCATCACCATCATGAGGACGGGCATTACGACGAGCACCACAAAGGTGACAAGGGTGAAAAGGGCCACAAGTATGCGGAAAAAGGACACTACAACAAAGGACATTCAACTAAGGGACATCACGAGATACATAAACTGGACGAATTCAAGAAAGACAAGAAATTCTTCGATGAAGAAGGTGACTCCGGCCATGAGGAGAAGCACGGTGGGTTCCATGAGGAGCACGGACATAAGAAAGGAGGTCATTACAAGAAAGGGCACCATCACGGGGGCCACCACGAGAAGGAGCACGGGGAAAAGGGACACCACGAGAAGGGTGGGCATCACAAGGAACACAAGGGACACAAGGAGGCGGCCGGCCACGACGAACATCACCATCATCACCACGACCACGCGAAGAAGGGAGGTCACGAACACCACAAGAAATATGGATACAAGAAAGGACATTGATGAATCCAGAATGTACTATGCTGGTGAAGTTTATACGCTAGCAAACGCTACTGCATTTGTTTTTGCTACAGGTATAATGCTTGTAAATTATTTACCAAAAAAACTTATTTATTCCTTAATTAAGTACGAAAAATATTATAAGTAAGCGGGTAAAAGCTGTGAAAGAATAAAGTGAACCTTGTCAAGGCATACTAAAGTGTTATGATTTATAAAGGTGCCTATACACTGCCACAATCTAGAGTGGTAACACTCGGCCACCATTAGCAGAGGAATTATGAGTAACGGTTATTGTAGGTTATGTTTTTGTTTTTACAAGCTTTTTATTAATTTGCAATGTAGATTATGTAAGTACGTTTGTTCAAGGCAAATTTTCAAGGAAGATTTGAACCACTCCCCAGGGACCGATTTAGCTGCAATTTGACCATACAATAATATGGAACCATCGAGTTGGTCTAAAGATGGAGACGCAGACGGGGTAGGAACTCCTAAATTACACATAATAAACCCGTCGTGTTAGGACTCGTTAGGATTGTCTTGACGAGTAGTTGATGATGGTTCAAAAAAAACCAACAACTAATATAATTTTTTGACAGAAACTTATTTCATTTCATTATTTTATAAAAAAACACATCGTATTGCCAATCAGTTCAGATCAGTTACCCTTACCATGAGTTACAATTAAAGTACTCGCTAACGAGTCGAATGCTCTGTCGCTCGCCGACCTCGCAGTATTCTTATAGAGTGCAAAGGACAGATCACTTGACTCGCTAACGACTACGGTAATTGTAACTTATGGTAAGGGTAGGTACTGATAACGAAGTAAATATCAAAGGTGTGTTCATATTCACGTAATTCAGTATAACACACAAGAAAATAACACATATTATCAGCAACAGGGGGCCTAATATGGCTGCCGTCACCTTCTGACGCGTAAATAAGTACGAGAGTGACGGATGCTTTATCCACATGCCACGCTGGCTTTACATTAGCATGATCATCGGCAACTCGCTTCGTCAAATTCCCTTAACTTTAAAACCTCTTTCACTAAAATAACGACATTAATTAATTCACTGTCGCACTATTGAAAGTTATTTTAATTAAGCATATACAAATCCAATGGCCGTAATATAATCGGGTTAATCTCAGTGAAAATCTCTTTGTATCTTTGTTGAAAACGGTTTGAATAATTCATAGGGTAATGCTCGGAGGGAAAAGAGATGTTTTAATCACAGGCATCGAGAGATCCTCCCCTCGCTCCCCTAGATAACGGGAGCAAATTAATTGTGCATAATTATCTAGCCACTGTCTAGTCCCTTTTGCAGCTCAAGGAATTAATGAGCTAGGTTCCGAGTAACGAGAGTTCTTACACGGAGCATAACAATCCCTCGTTAAAGAAAAAAAAGGTCAAGTGCAAGTCGAACTCGAACACGAAGGGTTCAATATTATGATTGAGCAAAACATGCGGAAAAAGGGAGGGAAATTTTACTTTATTTTATTTTTACTTATTTTTCTAGCAGCTAAAGTAATTCGAGTGTGAAATAAATGGCGACTTTTACCCGAGTTAAACACACTACTTTTCATTTCGATTATGAGAAAGGTAAAAAAAAGTTAGTTAAGGGAAATAAAGCGAGCACAGTATATTTCGTAACAATACGTACCTAGTACTGACTGAAAACTGTATCTTGTTTTCCCGCTCTTGTTTTTGACACAAACTTTTTTTTAGAACGCCATGTTGCTAACCTTTTTACCCGACTGTCATGAAGGGTTTTTTATTAAGAGCGGTTTTGAGGTGTTTATTTTATTACAAACCGCAAGCAATCAAATTGGAATAAAATAAAATAATAGTAGTTTTAATGAGTATTTTATTTAATAGTTACCGTTGGCCATGGAGTCTATGATAATTGAGCTATGTAATATTATTAAAATAAATGCTTTTCATATATCTAAACTCGGCTATACGTCAAAGGACGTATTTATTACAATCTATAGGTTCATATTAAAATAATTTAACAAATGGTCTATTAAAAAAAAAACCTCTATTCTGCTGCCCGCCATAATGCCATAATGCCAGCATGACATTTATTACGTCACGATTATATTCCGTAGAAATGAAAAGTAGAGTGTCTAACTCCGGTGAAATTACCCATTTACCCTCGAACTACTGGCGAATCGAAATATCTCGGGTGAGATGGGTCACTTTCAACCCTTGGTTATCAATCTACTATTGCTACTGCACATAGTTATCTTTTCAAATTACTTTTCTTCCATGGACATGTATGACTTTCAACCCGCTTCTAAGATAAACAATGGCCTACTTTCAGAGTATGAGACATGAAAAAGGTAACAGCACTGTGACAGACGGACAGCGGAGCCTCATAGGGACTCTAAAAATACTCAATAAAATAAAACCTGGTAGAAATGTTTATGGGTTATGACTTTTCTGAAAAATGCACGATGGCCAGTAAGATCACCTGATAGGATCCCCTACCTATTAATTTTGTACGTGGGGGATCCTACCAGGTGATCATACTGGCCATCGCGGAAAAATGGGTCAATCAATGAAAATTCTAGAAAATCCAATAAAAATGGTTACAAACGGATCTTGTGCCGAATATTGAAATATAAAATGTTTTTGAATTCATTTCCATTCAACCATTTATTGCCTTTGACCTGCGGGGCTATTGCTTAACGCACTCGCAATCGCAGTCGGCTTCAAAACGGAACAATTGTTTTCATTTTGTATGCAGACAAGCCTTCGATTTTCAAAATGAAAACGATTGTGATGGCGAGTACGTTAGACAATAGGCTCGCAGTTATGGTATTGTTTTCGGCCGCCATTACTGTCAAGTAAATAAGAGAGCAGCTATCAAAACATCGATAGTAGTACGATAACAGGTCAAAAGCAATATTGTTTAACGTTGTAGAATAGAGGACCAGCAGGCCTCATCATCAGCCCGTTGCAGTCCACTGCTGGACACAGGCCTCTCCCAAGGAACGCCACAGAGCCCGGTCTAATTAATGCTTTATGATGAATGATGCTATGCTGAATGATGGTCTTGTCCGAAGCGCTGGTATACTCACCCTATAATACCGACCTGTAAAAGAGCCCTAACGTCACGTTCTGACAGGTAAATAAGTACACGTGTCAAAAAGTGACGGATGCTTTATCCACAGTTGACACGCGATGTAGAAGCAGCCATACTAGGCACGCAGGCTTCAATTTAAGATTTACTTTGTCGTGTACAATATCGAAACAACTTTGGAAAAAACTCGTATCTGATATTTAGAGATGTATGAGTTTGAAATTAATTCTTTTTACGTTTATGTTTAAAATCGTACGTCACGAAATATAAGATACGAGGTTTTTTTCAAAGCAATGACGATATTCACTTTCAGCCAAAGTGACGCAGTGCCCGTGAACTGTGAAGCGACTCGCCTAATTGCCACATAATGGGTCGGAGCGAGAAATCGAAGCCATCACCGGCCATCCATTACATTATTACCTACTTATAAAATTGACAAAAGGACATGTAAAACGAACCATCATTATAAAATACTTTATCTACTCTCATATCGAAAAGTTCGAATTATAAACTTCAAAACGAACGCATGCGCGGTGATGTGCTAGGTTTTGGCGCCATTCATTGAATACGTTATGTTGTAATGTATGAGGGTAGATAGAGTAGTGTATGAAACTGCACATAACTAGGTATTAAAACACTCGTGTGATACTATTAAAAACCTCGCCTAGCGGCTCGGTTCTTAAACACACACTCGTGTTTTAATACCCCTCATTATGCAACAATTTCATTAACTACTATAATGATGTTCTTTATAGGTTAAAAAAAAGTAAAGGTCCTCTTGCATGTAGTTGTGTACAAAATTAATGTGGGATTCACGTCTAATTTTACATATATAGAATGTCGAACGGACTAGATACATATGTACTACGTAGGACCTTTAATTAAGTTGACTATCTATACAATGTAGTGTGTCAATACAGAACTAATATTAAGTTTACACACGTGCCTGAACTAGGATGATCCTGTTTTTCAAGCATTAATAAAACTTACATAGTATCACTCCAAAAAAATCGTAAAAGTGGTTTTTCCTAACTTTTTGTTGCGGCTATAACTAATTGGGAATGACAATGAAAATACGTCTTGTTTTCGTTATCTCGTTTTTTGTACGTCTGCTTTTTTATTATTTGTCTGTGCGGTACAACATTTCACAACTACTGAGAGGAGACAGATAGGAAACGAAACGGCAGTTTTAAATCCGTCGTTATTTGCGAAATATACGTAAATTACAAGATGCGTGGCGAGATCGTTATAGTTATCGAAAATGTATAGGATTGACGTAAGCTGGTGACGACAGATGGTCGGTCAAGCGCTATGGCAGTTGTATACAGTTTGACAGTTTTAGTAAATAAATATCAGGGGACCATGTCATACCAAATGACCTAGTCCAAAACTAAGCTCTAGGCTTGTACTATGGGTACTAGGCAACGATATAAATACTTATATAGAGAAATATATACTTAAATACATAGAAAACATCCATGACTCAGGAACAAATATTCGCGCTTATCACACTAAATATCTGCCCTTACCGGGATTTGAACCCAGGACCGCTAGCTTCGTAGGCAGGGTCACTACCAACAAGGCCAGCGCGTTGTCAAACAATCATTTTCGATAGATAACGTTATTGCGTCTTGTCTAGTACCTCTGAAAACTAGTATGGCGCACCCTAAAAAATATTGTGTAGAGCCTAGTGGCACGTTCTCAGCTCTCTATTTAATAACATTGATCTAAGTGATACGGTAATGGAACCAGTAATGAACACTTGATTTTTATGTTACAGACGATAAGGGTTATTCATTTGTTTTGAAACAATCAAGTTATAACCGTATGATCTTTGAATTAAGAGTTAAGTGTCCATTTTTGGAACCTTCAGCTAAAAGTGTTCGACTTTCCGTGGTGGAAAAGTGGCCGTTAGGAGCTCTTTAGTGGAACGTACGAATTTAAATCAGATACATTACATAGACCGTTAAACCTATTACCGTTTTTAGGGTTCCGTATTCAAACCAGGAACCCTTATAGCATCGCCATGTCCGTCCGTCCGCAGCCTAGCTCAGAGACTCGTAGTCCTAGAAAGCTGTAATTTGGCATGTATAATATACCTACATTATTATTAGTAGTCACGCCAACAAAGTGGTAAAATAAAATCTTGAAAAAATATATTTTTTGTGTGCCCCCACGTACACCGTACACGTTACGTGGGGATGCACTTTTTAATATACTCATGATTACAATCAACTATTAATATGGGACCAACTTCGAAAACGTAAACACAAAATCGACGTCTCCATACAAATTGTGGAACCAGCTGATTGCTTTTAGTACTATGGGAGATTAAAAAAAATTCTACCGATTTCGATATTAGTTCCATAATAAAAGTTGATCGTACTGATGAGTAGATCTAGAAAATAAAATGTTTTATTACGTCTTAGGTGTCACCCTGTATAGGTCTTTCAAAAATATTGCGGGTTTGTGGAAACAATTTCTCGATTAGGGATATCCGTTTATGAAATAGAAATATTAAAGCGCTAATTTTTGTTAGAATCAAGTCAGCCAAAACTACAAATACCAAAGATCTGAAAAATATCCTCAATAAAACCTCATTAACTCATCATATAACGAATTTAAAAGAAAAAGGTAAGGGACTATTACGAATAAGTAGACTTAATTAGTTCCTGATAATCCTGAGGTACAGGCGACTAAAGTGTTTATACCTACTTCAAATCATCTAAGACAGCACTAAATACCTTTAAATAGAAAATTGGTTCATACATGTTGATTTTTGAGATAGTTTTTTGTGTTTGTCGTAACGGCTTCGGAACCCTACACTGAGCATGGTCCGGCATACTCTTGCCCGGTTTTGTTTATTTTTAATTAATAATTAAACTCTGAGTCTGAATCTATCTAAGTAATAATGCGTTAAATTCCCAACAAAACGCCAATATAAATTCCGGAGCCTCACTATGGAGCCAGCAGTTAAACAAATGGTCCGAAGGTACTTAGTTTGTTCAGTAATGCCGTACCATAGTATATAAAGAAAAGTAGTTCGTCTATTGCCGCTCGGGCGCCTAGGGTTGTCCAAACTTTATTTAACCTTTAACTGACGCGGTATACGTCTGACAGTCTTCATGTTCGGGCACTGACGTCGCTTTTTTATAGGGGTTGTATTTTTATTTTATCGACTATCTAAATGTCGATGGTATTGTTACTTAGCTATAACTTATATGTCATGTCACTGACGATGAATCAAAGACGAACACGTTTAAAAATAATGGGATAAATAAAAGTCGGGGTGTTCGCTAGTTAAAATTCTTTTGCGGGTGGGAGGACCTTGTGCAGGGTCCGTCCGGATCGCTACCACCATCTTATCTATTAACCTCCCGCCAAACAGCAGTGTTCGCATTGTTGTGTTCCGGTTTGGGGATAAGACAGCCGGTGAAATGACTAGCATAGAGGCATTCCATCTTAGTCCTCAGGGTTGGCAACGCATTTGCAGTCTTGTGAATGCGAATGTCTATGGGTCACAGTTTCCACTTACCATCAGGTGGCCTGTGTGCTCGTTTGCCTTCTCTATGACATAAAAAAAAAAAAAGTTTTTCCACAATAATTACATCGGGTTAACGCATCTCGTAATGCTAATGAGGGTATCTACCTACTTATTTTTAAACAAGAAGATTGAATACCTACGCTATATTGAAATGAGCAGAGATCTAAAAGTAAAAAAATCAATGGTTGCATAATAATAAACTACAAACATCGATATAGAGACTGTAGATAAAATAAAAATGCAATCCCTACAAAAAAACAACGTCAATGTCCCAAGACAACGGCGTCTAGTCATTACCATTATAAATTTTGAACTCTGTCGCCATGGCTTAAGTGTTATTTTGAGTGTTCTGAAATCACGTCGTCAATTACAGACTCCAAATCTCTGGTATCTGGATAAATGAGAGCCTCGGATTTTTTAGATCATTTGTAAGGCACCCATACACGGAACAATACGGTGGCACGGCCCTGACTAAACGTACCGAGACCGACTGAGATTTACGCACACATGCAATCTATGCGATATACTTTTGTTAGAAGACGAACTACTGTTCTATTTATACTATGCTAATCTACTAATGTCTATTAGCGTACGGCGAGCGCGGCGCCGGGTCCTAGCCAAGATGCAAACGCTGCTTACGTTTTTAGTGTGTAGCCTAGTGGCACGTTCTCAGCTTTCTATTTAATAAAAAAATGATCTAAGTGATAGGCTGGGTAGTGTAGTGTAGTAACACATTGTAGCGCGTGCATTTTCAATTAAGCAGCCTTATACTTCGACCCATCGTGCTGCTAAATTGAAAATGCATGCGCTACAATGTGTTTCGCACTGACGGGACTACGTAATCTCGCCGCTTGGTTTTACTCGACAGTCCGCACGACCGGCGTTGTTTACAGAATCACTACCCTGATGGAACCAGTAATGAACACTTGATGTTTATGTTACAAAAGATAAGGGTTATTCATTTGTTTTGAAACAATCAAGTTATAACCGTATGACATCTTTGATCGATATCTTTGAATTAAGAGTTAAGTGTCCATTTTAAGGTAGCTAAACTTATTAAATGAATACGGCTTTGAACACCCTCGAACACACAAGCAAGCCGCTTGCAACTGGCTGTAGAAAGAGAGGACAATAGAGAGATCTCTGTCCAGGCGGGTGTTATGCCTGGGGCTCGAATGTGATATTATACATTATTAGATTCATTACAAATCAGGTAAGTTTTACGGTACGGAATCGCAGTGACAGGGATACGACGCATCACTGCGATTCCGTACCGTCGCCGTATTCTAAGCAGCGGTGTGGTCGCAGCTTTATTCTTATTGCTCACTTGTCTATCGCATTAGGTAACAGCCTGTAATGATAAATTTAAGTTATTAAATAAATAAATAATTATAGCAACATTTGAATGATCTCCCAATGTATCGCAGATTCAAATGATCTGGTTCGGCGAGGACGTGCGCGGTAATCGTTCAAATGGTGTTGTAATATCAAACCGTTACTGTTAGTAGCTATCTGGGTGGTCGGATGAAAATATACAGCGAAATTTCCCAGAAATGAAACCTAGCTAGTTCATTTTTCGCTCCGGGAACAACCTATATTGCAGATTTCCACGAAATTGTTGGAGCCCCGTTATTGAGCACGTGATTAAAAATTATATTAATACAAATATTGTACAAAGTTGTTTATGTAGTGTAGGATATACAAAAAATGGTTCCAGGATGTTTGGCACTCGAGGGTAGGCGTATTACGCGATGATAGTATGTCATTCTGAACATTTTTGACCACATTTAATATTATGCTAAGTTTCACGGATTCCGAGATATTGATAATTTTAATCGGAATTTTTGTAATGTTTCCTTATGTCCGTGATACAAAAAACCCCTTAATTCAAGTATTAATTAAAAAAAAAAACAGTGTTTTCTTGCATGATTTGAATCACTATGAAATAAGGAAGTTTTAAAGCTACATGCCATTTATTTTTCCTTACAACTTTTTGAGTAGGTATACCTGAAATGAAACCTAGCTAGTAAATTTTTCGCTCTGGGAACAACCTATATTGCAGATTTCCACGAAATTGTTGGAGCTCCGTTTTCGAGAGCGTGATTAAAAATTATATACACACAAATATTGTACAAAGTTGTTTATGTAGTGTAGGATATACAGGGTGTTTGGCACTCGGGTGTAGGCGTTTTTTCGGGATGATAGTAAGGGTCATTCTGGGGAAAAAAAATTGCATGTTGCTTCAAAACTTCCTTATTTCATACTGATTCAAAACATGCAAGAAAACACTGTTTTTTTTAATTAATTCTTAAATTAACGGGTTTTTCGTATCACGGACTTAAGGAAAAATTGCCAAAATTCCTATTAAAATGATCAATATCTCGGAAACCGTGAAACTTAGCATAAGTAATAGTAAATGTGGTCAAAATGTTCAGAATGACCCTTACTATCACCCGTAAAACGCCTACACCCGAGTGCCATACACCCTGTATGTATTGAGTGTTCACTAACTCTGAAAAGGAAACATTCCCGTAACATAAGCACATCCTGTGGGGTTATTATGACGTACTTGTGCAATTCATATTACGCTGAGAGAAAAGGACAGACTTATGTCACTGCTATAGCTCCGTCCTTTACGCTCACCGTAAAATGAACTGCATAGCCATGTCATAATAACCCCCCTGTTCCACGAAGATCTGTCTAATTACTAGACCAGTGGGGTTATTATGACCTATCTGTGCCATTCATTTTACGCTGAGAGTAAAGGACAGAGTTATGTAACTGCCATAGCTCTGTCCTTTACGCTCACCGTAAAATGAACTGCATAGCTATGTCATAATAACCCCCCAGGTATGTTCTTGCTATAAATATGTCTTTGTGTGTTGCCATCTTTGTATGAGGATTGTGAAGCGCCGCTAAAATCGCGTAGCTCTAAAAAAATCCATACAAATTTAGCTCCGGGAGATAACGTTTCTCACCCCTAGATCAAGTCCGATTTTCACGATTTCTGAATATGTTGTAGTTACTATAAAGATCTGGGGGGTCATTAGGACATGGCTATGCAGTTCATTTTACGGTGAGCGCAAGGGACAGAGCTGCAGAGGGGCAGTTATATAGCTTTGTCCTTTTCTCTCAGCGTAAACAGAACTGCATAGCTATGTCATAGTAACCCTCCTGGGGGTTATTATGACATAGCTATGCAATTCTGTTTACGCTGAGAGAAAGGGACAGGGGTTATTATGACATAACTATGCAGTTCATTTTACGGTGAGTGTAAGGGACAGAGCTATGGCAGTTATATAGCTTTGTCCTTTTCTCTCAGCGTAAACAGAATTGCATAACTATGTCATAATAACCCCCCAGGGGGGTTATTATGACATAACTTTACAGTTCAGTTTACGCTGAGAGAAAAGGACAGGGGGGTTATTATGACATAGCTATGCAGTTCATTTTACGGTCAGCGTAAAGGACGGAGCTATGGCAGTTACATAACTCTGTCCATTTCTCTCAGCGTAAAATGAATGGCACAGATAGTTCATAATAACCCCACAGAGCTATACAAGTGCTATAGCGCTGTCCTTTACGCTCACCGTAAAATGAACTGCAAAGCCACGTCGTAATAACCCCCCAGAGCTATATAACAGCCATAACTCTGTCCCTTACACTCACCGTAAAATGAACTGCATAGTTATGTCATAATAACCCCTCTGTACGTTTCTGTTTCATGAACGTGCAGATATAGTTTTTCATGATATCTACATATTAAAAAATCGTAAAATTCGCACTAGGTTTAAGAGTAGAGAAACGTCAGATGCGATGTCGCGTTTTATATGGAAGTATTTAGCTCCACAATCCTCTTAAAGGGAGCTCCGAGCCACAAACAAGTCGCGGCAAGTTGTGCTGGCCGCGGAGGCACCCCGCCGTCCCCACCCGCGGGCCGCGCGGGCGGCGGCGGCGGCGGGCGTTATGAAATACGTGGCGCACATACCGAGCGCAGCAATAACATGCACGACGCTTTTAAATTTCAAAACGCCATTCTAATTCTAATATGAGTGTGAAATGTTTATGTGTACTTATATTGAAGTTTTATTTTTAAATATATGCGACCGTTTACAGAGAGATAGATTAAAAATAATAATAATAATAATAAGTCATTTATTTCAGGAAGACATACATACATACATACCGTCACGCCTGTCTCCCAATAGGGTAGGCAGAGATTATGGAACGCCAGGTGCACCGGTCTAAACACACAATTTTCGCTTCCTCTACATTCATCAATCTCTTCATGCACGTACGGCGGTTTCGGGTGCTTTTGATTTGGCCCTTAATCAGTACATCGCGAATCTGATCACTGTAGGTCCGTCTAGGACGTCCCCTACGGACATCTCCGCTCATTCTCACTCGCCATAACTCTTTCGTAACTCTTTTTTCATCCGTCCTTTCTAAATGACCAAACCACCTTAGCATACCCTATTTCAAGAAGAACCCATATAAAATACATTAAAAATAAATTTTTAATACATTCATCACGTCACCGTCACGTCACGTCGTCGTCGTGAGTCGGACGGGTCGGAAGGGGCCGTCCTAAGCGTACTTTTTCGAGTCAAATCGGAGAAATACTGGAAAAGGGCCGAATCTTAAGTACCCGAAACCGACGTGCGTGCATGACTCGATGTATGAATGTGGAAGAAGCGAAAGAAATTTGTCAAGATCGTAGCAAGTGGAAAGAAGTGGTCTCTGCCTACCCCTCTGGGAAACAGGCGTGATTTAATCTATGTATGTATGTATGTAATCACGTCACAACAATACAACTCATGTTAGGTTATAGTAACTTAAAACATATTACTTTTTATTATGGTCACGGTGCACAGAAAGCCAGTGCTCGTGGATTCGATAGTCCCGGCGTCCGGACATGGGGCGGGGAATCCCATGGCTCGATGAGCTGATGCGATCCCAGAACATCGCGATACCTCATTATAGCGCAGAAGTCGGGTACCCTTGCCTCCGCGAACATGCTCGACGCGCTGCAGTACCGCGGTAACTTCATCAGAGTACGATACGCGTTGTTGTAATGAACCCTGTACCCTTACTATGAGTTGCAATTACCGTACTCGCTAGCGAGTCAAATGCTCTGTCCCTCGCACTCTGTTAGAATACTTGCGAGGTCTGCGAAGGACAGAGCTTCGACTCGCTAGCGAGTATTTTAATTGTCACTCACGGTAAGGTGTGCAGTTGAACCAGAGCTGGCATGTGTAGAAACGAATAAAGTAACGGTGTTCACAATCTTACGGAGATATAAGACCGAACTATACTCGTAATCAGGAACGGTTTATGGTTTTACGGCTATGGATTTAAAAACGCCTATTTTGCGTAGTAATGATATCGGACTTGTTAGGTCCAGTACCCTTACCATGAGTTACAATTACCGTACTCGCTAGCGAGTCGAATGCTCTGTCCTTCGCAGACCTAGCAGTATTCTTGTAGAGTGCGAGGGACAGAGCTTTCGACTCGGTAGCGAGTACGATAATTGTAACTCATGGTAAGGGTACAGTGGGGCTAGACAAGTTGCCATCGTTCACGAACGCTAGCGTTAGGTGATCACTGGCGACATGTGTTGTCATTGAAAAATGTATGGGAATGACGTAAGTCATGTGATATATCACTCGTTACAATTGACACGCTGAAAACTGATTGTCTAGCCTATTTAATTTTGACAGCGCCAAGTGACAGGTGATCACCAAAGTGATCGCCTAACGCTAGCGTTCGTGAACGATGGCAACTTGTCTAGCCCCACAGCAGGTTCGTTTACAATTTGACGGTTTGACAATGATAGATTATAAAGAATCGAAAATTAATTTGTTATGTTGGCTAGCCCATGTTAATCAACTCACTACAATCCTATTTTCGTTTAAGTATTCCTTGTCTCTTTCGAACTCAAATGTCATAATCTACATATACTAATATTAAACATTAAACATTAAACATTATAAAGCTGAAGAGTTTGTTTGTTTGTTTGCTTGAACTCGCTAATATCAGGAACTACAGGTCCGATTTGAAAAAATCTTTCAGTGTTAGATAGCCCATTTATCGAGGAAGGCTAGGCTATATATCACTCACATAAACCGAAGCGAAGCGAGGGTCACTAGTAACAGATAAAGACAGAGTATATTTCAAGCAAACTTTATTTATTGCGTGGTCATGAAAAAGACTGAAGTACAGAGTTAATGATTTTAGGAAAAGTTGATCAAATGAAGGAGCGAAGGCAAGTGTTTACAGCAGACGAAGTGCGCTCGTTACCTACCGGGGTCCTATTGCAAAAGGGTATAAGTCGACTTGACTCGTTCTAAAAAAGGATATAAGGGTACAAGGAGTATACTAGACTTAAACCCTTTTTCACTTGTTCTTCAGTAGAGTTATACCCTTTTTCACTTGGACCCCAGCAGTTTTACGGCCGCGTGCGCACTTGCGTATGTCTTGGGCGATGATCGCCAGGATAATAATCGCGGAAAATGGGAAAATGTGATGCTCCATTGGTCTGGAAATGTATCTAAAACATGATGAAAGCGTCGACACATGAAAGCGGGGATCAACTTGGCGGGGTCTGTACATTGAAAGTTGAGAGTAATTTAAATTAATATAGTATCTTTATTTTCTTTTCATCACACTTGCTCGTAAATGGTGTTATTCCATGCCTGTATACAGAAGGACAATGGCCTTAATTGTTCCAACGGGAGTAATGACTTTCGTTTTAAAATTTGTAACTATTAAGTACATCATTTCTGACTAAGGAGGTTTCATGTTCAGCCAAAACTTCAAACTGTTTCTAATTTTATCTTTAAAACTTAGCTATAGACTAACTTAACATCGCACACAACCTATACGCTTCATTAAACTGCATTTATTTTATATTTCAAGTTTATATCAATATTTATCATTAATTTTAGTAAGTACCTTTTTAACAAATTTGGGAAAATCTGGCTGTATGGCCATTCCAGTTTGAAACTAAACGCAGTTCTTAGCATTATCTGGCATACCTAAGGAAAAATTACAAAAAATCCGACCAAAATGATCAATATCTCCGAAAGAACTAAAAACCGCTGAACATATGATCAGCGAGGGGGTGTTTTGGTAGCCCTGGGTGTGACCTATTTTTTTTTTCATTTGGACCACTAGTTAGCCGACACCCTGTATATCCACTTACTCCTCGTAAACCATGCAACGGTTTTTGATGCAATTTTCACCATCAGTTAGTAGATATTTTTTCACGGAAAGTTGGTATTATTACATAGTATAAAAGGAAGTCGCTTCCGCTGTCTGTTCGCTTAGATCTTTTAAACTATTCAACGGATTTTAATGCAGTTTTCAGCAATAGATAGAGTGATTCAAGAGGGAGGTTATACCTATGATATGTTTAATAGATTTTAGTTTATGTACGGGTGTTATTGAAAACTCACAAACTGAAGCGAAGCGGGGCGGATCGTTAGTGATTAAAACATTATGGTTTATGTACGAGTACGTGTTACAGAAAACTCACATAAGCTTCATTAGTTTATTAATGTGCCATTAACTTTTATAAGGTGCATTTTCACACTAACGAGAACGCAAAATAGGTTCTAAATAATGTTGTCACCGCGAGTGTTGGTGAGGAATTTCAGACAAAATTAGCCTTGCCGAGCGTGAAGTGTTCTAATTGTAAATCAATAAGCGCGTGATCCATCGATCGCTTTTAAGCTAATTAGTAAGCGAGTGCAGGCTTACTGACATCACGGTGGGACGGATTTATAGGCGCCCCGGGCCGCGGAGCTGCTGTCACATCAACGTAACACACCTGAAAATTTCATCAAAGCTGGTTCAATTTGCGGTCCAAAAACGAAGTTGATTACGATAATTATATCCCCAGGTAGAGAATGCAAATCATCGGTTTTAACCGGTTTTAACCTGTTATTTTCATTCAAAAACGGTTAATAAGCGGTTAAAATGCATTCCGCGGTATATAAAGCTAAAATATTAAAATATTACGAGAGAAATAAAAAGGAGAAAAAGGAAAAAATACATGAAAGTTCCGATATGTTTTCCTACATCAACGATCCCCTGCACAAGATACAACTTTGCATTTGCACAAATTATTAATGACGCTTTGAATTCATTTGTATCATGACAGCAGCGACTCTAGGTGGTTTCATGCGGCACTTCGTCTCCGATATTCTTCTTCTTCTTTATTCGCCAACAAACTGGATAACAGTTTGGCGAGCATGTAATTATATATTAAAGCATGTAGATACCTTTTTTTAAAAAAAACTAAAAAAAAACGGAAAAAAATGATGGTCTTGTCCGAAGCGCTTGGAGATTCACTCCATATTACCAACGAGTAAGCCCACATGTGGCCAAAATACTGAATAAATAGTTTGAATTTTGAGACCTATGCGGTTTTGTCAATGTCTGCTCATTGACGCCTTAAACTTAGATGCAAGAGACACTAATAGCATAAATTCAGGCGTTGCTACATCGTAGAAGTGGACGAGATTGTTATAAAAATGGAATAAAAATGTTCCTTGTAAGGCCCAATCATCAAGGGAATTTAATTTCAACTCTATTGCAAAAGGTAATATTTATTTTCTCACCTTCATAAATTGAAAATGACATTATAAAACATACGGAATTGAACTTAATTGCTATGAACGTAGATTCAAAGTCCCATTCACAAAAAACTCCCTGTTTTTAATAGGTACCTTGCGAGGATACAACCATCCAAAATGTCTTAATATCAAAAGTATCCGTAAACTATTTAGATATTTTGCAATGTGACGAGTTGCGATACTTGCGATATGTTATAAATAACGTTTCAACGTAATGGAAGGATATATTTAGGCAACACATTTTTAACGTGTGTGTTTTCAGGGCGTATATTCTAGGCTATAAAAACCATATCGTCTTTGACCTTTTATGGTAAGTTGGTACTGTCTACTGTCAAGTCAAAATGAAACTTCTTTATTCCCTCAATGTAGGCACCTATGAATGTCAAAAAGCATTACCATCGCTTCGAAAATTAAAACCTTTGCCCCAAGAAGAACCAGCGTAAATAAGAGCTATAAAAACTTAGACGATACGATAACAGGACCAAGACGATATGGTTTTCACCGCCTAGAATCTTGGGCACTGAAACCACTTTCTTTTGCTTTCTTTAGTGCCCCGCCATTATGAAGTCAATCCTGACAGCTGTCATCGTAGTACAATTTATAACCTATTCTTGGGTTTGAGGTTATGATTTGTACTGAAATGACAGGTGTCAGGATTGACTTCTTATCGGCCGGGCACTATAAGCATCATTTCGAACGCTTAGAGTATTGCACGCTTAGCTGCCTGGTAAATTGGAATGCGCAAGTGCAGCTTATTTGAAATACTTTGCGCATTTAAAAGTTTTAGGCGTCTCAGACCTTAGCTGATTCAATATTTAAAACTAATTCGATAAATATAATCATTAAACTTGTAAGTACAGGGTTATTGGTTGTGCATCGGTCCTGATTCCACATATTCTGGTTTTCCGAAAATTAATTATTATAATTATTACAGAAAACCGAAATATGAAACATTGTTATTGTTGTTACTTACCATATTTTATGACTTGAATAACCAAAATATATATTAGTATACAGAGTTACTTTATTGTAATAATTTATGTCGAAAACGGAATGGGTCCAGGGGGGTTATTATGACATAACTTTGCAGTTCAGTTTACGCTGAGAGAAAAGGACAGAGCTATACAAGTGCTGTAGCACTGTCCTTTGCGCTCACCGTAAAATGAACTGCAAAGCCACGTCGTAATAACCCCCCAGATAATACGTCGAGTCAGGAATACGACGAAAAAGGAAGCAATCGAATAAGGAACCAATTGTTATAGCGACAATAGAAATACAAACTGTAAAAAATCCAAGTGTCTATTTATTACCTACGGTTCTCAGATACAGCTCGCTTAGCTTAGAGAGCCTTAGTAATATAATAGGGTCCTGTTGGTACCCTTTGGGTACGGAACCCTAAAACGTAGCTTATTTCGAATGCGAATTATGGCGGGTATTTCCTAGTGACGCTTTATATTACTGTCTACGAATTATCTTTATCTACACTAATACTATAAAGAGGAAAGATTTGTATTTTTGTTTGTTTGTAACGAATATACTCAAAAGCTAATAAGTCGATTTAAAAAATTCTTTAACCGTTAGTATGCCACATTATCCCTGAGTAACATAAGCTATGTTTTATTTTTCTGCGCGGGCGGAGTCGCGGGCAACACCAAGTACCTACTTTGCACTCGCATATTACTTCCAAGTTAAATTGCGTTATCGGGAAACGGTCCGCGGAAAAGCAATACTTTCCTTTACTTAACTTTAAAAAAGGCTTCTGAAACTTAATCCAACAAATTACCCAATTTGTGGTCTACGCTGCTGTAAAAAGTTAAGTTGTTGAAAAGTTTGCTAAGATAAAATTATACGGTTTGTAGGTTGGTTCTTTTAAACTTACCTTGCGTTAAAGAGGTGAGTACTCGGAGCTTCGTATTTTTGAATCCCCGTTGGGGGTCGGTCTGGGTTGTAGTATGTAATGGTCTTTACATATACATACGGGTAGGTACGAGTTGTGTTAACAGTGGTGCAGAACTAATTCTATAGTGTGCAGAGGGTAAATGACCTCTTGCATGTAGTTGTAACATGGTTTTAACACTTCTGTATTTACCGTTCGATATTCGATATTTGAAATTTGACGTAAATTTCATATGAGTTTTGTACACAACTACATGCTCTTGAGGTCATTTACACCTTTAGGTACCTTCCTGACTAGGAAAGCCAATTTGTCCAAGGTCAGTTCCGATTATCGCAAGAAATTTAGCAGTGAATGGTCGTAGTTTGGCTGACATTATGACGACATCGCCGTATTAATATTGTTATCAACTAGTATCAATAATTTTGTCGTTCGGGTTTCCATATGGAATCCCTCGTCATTTGTCTTAATGCACCGTTTATCCGAATGTTACAACCGTTTCCGCCTGAATTTCAAAACTTTTTAGTGTTGCTATAAAACAACCCCAAACCGCAGATACTTATTTTTGGAAAACTTTAAATGTTTAAATTTTTCTGACTCAGCTGAAACCGGTTTTAGCCCATGGAAACCGTACAATAAAAGGGATGTTGCCTTGCATTAAAGGAGGTTGTTCCTGGCTCCGAAGCCGTTACTAGAAACACAAAAAACTATCTCAAATAACCACGTGTATGAAATAATTTTCTGTTTAAACCAAATTTGAAGTTATTTGAATGATCTTAGATGATTTTTAGCAGCTGTAAACACGTTAACCTCCTGTATCCCAACAACCAATAAAGTCTACTCAATCGTGATAGTTTTCTTTTTACTTATTTTCCTTAATATTATTATGTGCATTCATTTAAGTTTTATTTTTAATTTAATTATCATGTAGTTAAGCATTTACACAGTGATATTTTAAGAGCTACCCAAAGACACACTCGATGACATGAAAAAAAAAAAATACCTTCCTTCTTGCCGGGTATGATAATCGGGACTCTATTTTCAGGACTTTAAAAAATCGGATAAAAGACATTTTGGAAATTAAACCATCGTGATTATGATGCTTTGTGAAACTCGAGTTCAAAATGACGGGCATTCGGAGTTTTGTAATTCTCTATACTTACTCGTACATTATGGCTTACATTTACCGGTCGCAAAAACGTATTTATTTACTATTTATCAGTATCATTAATATTAAATTAAGTATATTTATTAAGAAAAACGACTTGCAGCTGAACAAACCCGCTAACAAAACAAATATCACCTCGTATGCTAATTCAAACGCGCTCAATGGGTACTTTTGCTGTTTAATGTTTATTAAATGTATAAAACATAACAATTGGAAACAACTTAGTTTAAAATATGACTTTGGTTTAATGGCCTTTCTTGAAGCCCCAGCTCTTGTGGTCCTCGTGTCCTCCTTTCTTGCCGTGGTCGTGGTGGCCGTGATGGTGCTCGTGGTGGCCGCCCTCGTCGTGGTGGCCCTTGTGCTCGTGGTGGTGTCCGCCCTTCTCATGGTGACCCTTCTTACCGTGGTGGTGCTCGTGGTGCCCTCCGTGCTTGTGTCCCTTGTGGAAATGACCTCCTTTCTTGTGTCCGTGCTCCTCATGATGGCCTCCGTGCCCTTCTTCGAACCCTGATTCGCCATGTTTATCGTGGAAGTGCTTGTTTTTCTTGAATTCGTCTACCTTGTGGACACCATGGTGCCCTTTAGTCGAATGCCCTTTGTGGTAGTGTCCCTTCTCTTCAAATCCGTGACCTTTTTCACCTTTCTCTCCGTGGTGGTGCTCGTGGTGGTGGCCGTCGTCGTGGTGGTGGTGTTTCTTGTGGCCGCCGTGCTCGTCGTGGTGGCCCTTGTGGCCCTCGTGGTGGTGGTGTCCCTTCTTCCCGTGCTCGTGGTGGTGGTGGCCCTTGTAGCCCTTGTGGCCCTTGCCGCCGTGGTCGTGGTGGTGGTGCGCGTGGTGCTCGTGGCCGCCGCCCTTCTCGTGGTGGTGGGAGGCGGCGGGCTCCAGGTCGGCGGCGCGCCTGTCCCGCAGGCCGCGGCCGGCGGCGAGCGCCGCCAGCCCCACCAGACACACTAACGCTGGGATCGCCTTCATGTTGCGCGGCCGAGCTCCGCTGTGACGTTGCGCCGGCGGCGACAACGTTTTATAGACATTGCGGCTTGTTTTCTCGGCGTCGACGTTGAGCAACGGTTGCAGCCGGGTTCCGGTGATTGCGTCTAAATTATTGTCAAGGTCAAACAAATACCCTATCAGTGAAGTTCCAAGGTAAATTAAATTTCTATCAAATTTTACAGTAATTACTAATGGCAGTGTCGGTGCTAATTTATTAACCAACTGCATTATGTAACCAATTACTTTAGATTACTGTTATATTAACTACCTCATCTAATCTATAGTATTTTTTTGCAAATAATTATATATTACCCTACTCACAAAGCCCAGAATTTAAAATATGGTTTCTGCTTATTCTTGTCCTTTTAGTATTTCATTTATAACAATATTTCCGGATATAATTCACATCGTGGAAACAAGATGCGTCTTTGAACATTGTTTCGTGTTCTATTCATAACATGGAACGGTTTCTCGTTTACTCTTCAAGTTCTTTATGCGATGACGAGCTGAGCAGAAAATAATTATTATTGTCGTATGCGCAACGTTATGCGCAGAACACCTGTTATGTGGTTTTTGCGGTAGTGCAACTGTGTTTTTGAAGTAGGTGAGTAATTTAGTTTATATACACGGTGGAGCCTGTAACTAGAGCAAAAATTAAAAATGTACATTCTTCTCCTCAAACTACGCAACGTTTGTTTGACGACTTTGAAAAAAAACTTGCGGTTTCAATTTTATTACATTTTAAAGTTAATTCGAACACGCAATGTACTATGAAATTGATTATGTCTGTAGAGTGACTAGACTGACAGGCGATGTCAATTAGACGGAGTTTTAAGTACATTGAACATACTATTTACTTTGTTTGAAAAAAATAACAATCTAAAAACTTTATGATTTTAAAAAGTTGCTAAACAAAAGTTGTCTAGTTTGAGGAGTAGAATCTACGTTTTAATTTTTTGCTTTAGTTACAGGCCCCACCCTGTATATCGTTCATTAAATACAAAACGGATAGGTACATTCCAAAATGAGTCAGAGTTGCATTTTAAAATTAGAAGCTATTCGTATTAGATTTTTAATGCAAGAGTCAATTATTTTGAAATTTGTCCGTTTTTTATGCAATGAACGATATATGAGTGCCTCGTTTAAAACTTGCTCTATAAGTCACCATTCTAATGTTATTCATTAATACAGCTTTTTAATAAGCTGCTTGCTACTTGACTCTAACAACCAACGACACCCCGCACTATGGGGTACCTAGACGAGACAAAAAAAATACATCCCCACGTTACATGTAGGGGAGGTTCACAATTTTGTTGGCGTGACTTATATGTATATTCATGCCAAATTACAGCTTTCTAGCTCTAAGGGTCTCTGAGCTAGGCTGCAGACGGTCGGACGGACATGGCGAAACTATAAGGATTCGTAGTTTGACTACGGATCCCTAAAAATATAGGTAAGCATTTATTTCTAATGTATTTATATCGTTATCTACGAGTAAGTCAATAGGTCAATTCGTGCGAGATTGTCCTCCGATATTCACTATATTATTTTATTTATCTATCTACTAATTCAGGATGGTATACTATCCGGTAGTGTTGCTGGGCGAGTAACACGTGCAGGAAGTTTCTTTCTACCGTGTTTTTCCTCGACGAAAGCCCGAGGCGCGACGCTAAAAGGGAAGCGCTGGCAATATTACACATCGCAGAAACCGAAATACTCGCACAACTCGTCCTTACGTCGAAACTTATGCCATTTTCTAGACGGCTTTGCAGAACTACAGCCTCGGGCACAATCCGTCGTTCTGACACCCAAGACCAGCTTTAGCCGGAGGCCCTAGCCAAGATTCAAACGGTATGTTTTTATTTTCGATCACTCAAAATGTATGGGATGACAGTTGTGCACGGTTTATCGCAATGAGAAGGTCATCCCATACATTTTGAGTGATATAAAAGAAAAGCGTTAGTAGCTTTTGCAGCTTGGCTAGGCACCAATAGGGAAAATTCATGATTTTTTTTCACTGCTTACATAAAATCTGATTCATGTAACAAACAGGTGAGAAAAACATGAATAGCTGTAAAAATAACTAAGATATTAAGCCAACAAACATTTGTTCCTATCTCTCTCTAGCAAAACAGAATTTTACGTCAAGTTTATATGGGCGCCTGTTACAATGACGTCACAGTGCACTTTGGATCTCTGTATAATTAGCAGTTTATAATGCTTGTATCGTCCCTATTTCCTTGGCCGATTTAAATAAAAAAAAAACGGTAATATTACGCTTTTTCCGGTATTTTTATATTTTGTTGAGAAATGCGAATTAAAAAATCCAACGTAGGGGAATTTTGCGACTAACTTTGTGTATCACTTATGGCTGATTTTTCAATCTCGAGATAACACCATCTGTCAGGTAAATTGTAGCTATGTCCTTTTCTTTGTCATAAGAAAGATAAGGAAAGAGCTACAATTTACCTGACAGATAGTGTTATCTGGAGATTGAAAAATCAGCCCTTAGTATATTTGTAGGTAAATCAAATTTTAAAATTTACAATTTGTAAAGAAATTTAGAATAGAATAGAAATAGGATAGAGACAGTTTACAGGGTTTACAGTTTAATTTTCGTTTTTTTTTTATATTATAGAAAAATTGAAGGTGCATGAAGAGGATGGTTGAATGTAGAGGAAGCGAAAGTTGTATGTTTAGACCGGTGCACCAGGCGTCCCAGTCTCTGCCTACCCCATTGGGAGACAGTTGGAAAGGTACGTAAATATGTATATTATTATGTAAAGAGCATAGATTTAGACGAAAAAACATTATGAACAATATATATGAGAATTACTCGATTCCACTAAAAGTTTTAATCTCGACGAGCCGCAAGTCATCAGTTACACGAATCAGTTAAGAAGCTATCAAAAACATGTATGTGAAAAAATGCCAAGTTGGTAAACGGTTTCAGTAATAACAGAAGTGAGATCTAACTGGAAACCAAGTTATTTCAAAGCTCCTTAGGTCACAGTTCCTATCATGCATAATGTTCTAATGTTAAAATGACATGCATACATACATAATCTCACGCCTTTATTCCCAGAGTGGGGTAGGCAGAGCTACAGAATTACCAACAACTCTAAAAACTTGTTGATAATTCTGTAACCACATTTTGCACACTTAGGCTAAGATGTTTACCAGTGTATTAGTGACAGGTTGCAAGCCCATCGCCTAACAATACTATACGCCTTTATTCCCTTGCAGTCTCTTACGACATCCACGGGAAGATATGGAGTGGCACTATTCTAACCCGGCAACCACGCGGGTTAAAATGATTGTTACTTAAACGCGACTTGGCAAGTTTTTACCAACTTTAATCTTCGAGTCTGAGCACAATGTCATTTGCAAAGATCTAGTGCAATTTTCGAATGTGTCAAAGTTAAGGAAGTGATAAAGGAGAACATTCATCCTTCATACATTTATGGGCCTTTTTGTAAAGTGCCGGCCAAAAGAAAATATTGGTGTACATCGCTAGAATTATTTATGTTGAACAACTTTTATTATGGCACGAAAACTGTCGGATCATTGACTGACTTTTTATAGAGGTTCAGAATATGGACTTTTTCATAGCACAGTCACGGACTTTAATTGATGAGCCGTCATGGAACCCGTGCCGCGGTAAGCCAAAGATTATGCCATCATAAAAGTTACTTAAAATAATTAATTCTAGCAATCTATACCAAATTTTTTTTTTGGCCTGTACCTACTTTCGAAAAATGGCCGATATGAATGATCTCCTTTATGGTAAGGAGGATTAAGTAGAGTTTGAGAAAGAGAAAATTTGCCATTACGTAGAAAATAACATATCATTGAGTATAAGTATAGTATACTCCATTTATGGTTTACTAGCGACCCGCCCTCGCTTCGCTTCGGTTTAAGTGGGTTTTCTGTAACACCTTTACATAAATCAGAATTTATTATGAGTAGGGTAGGTATTATTTTATCGAAACACCTTTACTCGAATCATTACGTAAAGTTTTAATTTTACTAGACGAGTAACTATTTTTGGCACATATTTGAGATCTCCTGAAAACGTCATGGTTTCAGCAAATAGCGTTCGATGAAGTTAAATTCGATGAAATTGGGATTGTTCATATTTTTACAATTACTCCAATTCGAAAACCATTTCGTTGAATAGGGTTTTAAAGCCGTTCTACATTATTACGTTTTTGAATATTTTTCTATTTTGGATATTACGACAAAAGTATATTTTAACATTTGTTTGACTTTCGTTTTCGGCTTCCCCTCCTAGGTGTATCTTACGGGTTAGGCGAAAACAGCTTGAAATAGTATGTTTTAATACAGTATTACAATCACTTTTTTTCATTGGATATCATTTCATTGTTGTAACTTATTAGAAAATGCCATCCCAAATTTAAAATAATCATGTCATCCAAAAAATGTCTGCTACATAAATAAAGATATTAAAACAAAACTATTGGGTCAAATACAAAATTAATGAAATTGGTGTCTTAAAATTTCCTATTCTTTCGAATGAGAAAGTAAAGACCGTGAGTAATTTTTTTGGTCAATCCCAATTATAGGTTACCATTTATTATACATAACAAGTTGTTATTTATAATAAATGGTAGCTATAAATGGTAATGTTAATAAAGGGTTGTTATTAACAACCTTTTGTGAAAAGTTATCTAACTGTTCTTTTCTCTCAGCGCAAACTAAACTGCATAGCGATATCATAATAACCCCCCAGAACACGTTATCGAATAGTACAGGTAATTCCAATACGTGAAGTAAGATTGAAATCATACTCGATTTTAAACCAACCAAAGCACAAATACTACGCTCGATTAAGTATACTTTTATACATATATATATTTGAATATTCGATTAGAATTTAGAATTACAATACTTACAAATAGAAGCCCTAAAGTCAACTTTAAAAACTTGTTGATAATTCTGCAACCACATTTTGCACAAATTGGCTTAGATGTTCACCAGTGTATTAGTGACAGGTTGCAAGCCCATCGCCTACAAGTACTATAAGCCTTTGTTCCCTTAGCCGCCTCTTACGACATCCACGGGTAGACATGGAATGGCACTATTCTAACCCGGCAACCACACAGAAATTAAAAAGTTAACTAGGTGATAAGTGATGTACCACCACCCACCCCCCGGCCGGCTGCCCCGCGCTTTGCGGTCACGACTGGTTGACGAGGTTCCCGCGGTTCTCGTGAGTCCCAGACCTTGACCCCCTTTATAAAGGGCCTACTTGAGTTCCTATCTTCCGGCACTTGGTCGTCATTGCAGAACTCCTCGACTTAGGAACCAGTAAAGCGATTGAGAAAGCGTTTGAAAGGAACTTGATGCGTCATAGCGTCTTGGAAACAGTGCAATACAAGATTTTTTTATTGTTAAAATGTTACAAACAAACTGAGACAGTGTTAGTTATTGTATAAAATATATTTAGGCTATTTTATGTTTTTTAGTTCATGTTGTGAACACCTTTATATTGTATCGTGTTGGTGATCCTTAAATAAATAAATCTTGTGAAAACGTGCGTTGTGCATTTCTGTTTAAAAAAGTATAAACCTGACTTTAGAAATTATTAGTAGAATTTGGAAACATCTATTGCTAGTGGTAAGTTATACAAAATTTAAAAAGAACGACCGCCATAAATCCGATAGCAAACTCTGAAAGTGCTTTTGTAGAATACAAATGTTAACCTCTCTGGACTGAAAAGTTGAAAATTAAATTTATAAGCCCTTAAACCTTTTTCAGTAGGTACCTATGCAGCATCAGCATTTGAACGGTTTAAGTTAAAATATAGCCTATGACAATATTCAAATTCCAAGAATTTTCCATTTAAGACAGCTCCCCAGTTATTACAACAGAACACTCGCGACTGCGTACACCTACAATTAATTTCCCTCTTTCTCCCGGGGCTCCGGGAAATGGCACTACTCTAACTCAGCAACCGCACGGTAAATAAAAATAACAGCCCATAAACATCACGATCGGATTGCTCGCTTATATATTCTCCATTTTACGTAAATGATTCCGTTTTGAGCAAATACGTAACTAGAATTCGGATTCCGATCTCACTCAAAATGGATTTTAGTTTAAAGGTTCGACAGGGGCGAGCGTTAGCCCCCGGAGCGGGCTTGTACCACTTGTACCGATGTTATTTACATGCATTCGGTCGCCCCGGTTCTACCCGATACCGCCCCGGGCATTACTTTTACTGCGCTCAGGGCTGCCACAAACGCACAGGGTAGTGATTCTGTAAACAACGCCGGTCGTGCGGACTGTCGAGTGATATCCAAGCGGCGAGATTAAGTAGTCCCGTCAGTGCGAACAAAACACATTGTAGCGCGTGCATTTTCAATTAAGCAGCCTTATACGTTCGACCCATCGTGCTGCTAAATTGAAAATGCACGCGCTACAATGTGTTTTGTTCGCACTGACGGGACTACTTAATCTCGCCGCTTGGATATCACTCGACAGTCCGCACGACCGGCGTTGTTTACAGAATCACTACCCAGGATTCGCTTGGTGTAGCTGATCTTTGACTACGTCGAGCGTCCAGTGGCGTCATCGGCGTACTATTATTGTGTTTCATAAATTTAAGTGTTGTCTTGAAATCGAAGGATACTTTCTTGTTTTTTTTTTACCTTGTATTTATAGATATATCCCCTTACTTATAAACGTGGAATAAGCTAAGAATAGTTTATGCCATGCTTTGTCACTTTCTGTCAGATGCAAATGTCACGTTAGCTTAGTTTATAAGTATCGTGAAAACTCGGAACACACGACTACTTCCGAATGATGTTGACCTGTCTATGAATGATTGTATATTAAGTGACTGACGTGTCTGCATTGAATAAATAGAGTACTATAGTTATCAGTCAAATGTCAAACCACGAGTTTGAGATGTTAAAACCACCACTATCTAATTGTATAGAGAATAGGTGTAGGTAAATAAAAATCGAACTAGTTACCGAGGATATTTTATTTGGGCACAGATTTAGTGAGAGCACTGATAAAAACCGCAAACTCCGGTATGGAAGTCGCTCCGTCATTTTAAGAAAGTTGCGGATTTGATTAAACCATGGCTGTTTTTATAAATTTCTAAAGACCGGGACTGAAACTAAAAATAATTGAAAACATACTTAAATATTCTGGTATTAACCACTCCATATCGATTATTAATCTCGCGATGCGACCTTCCGCCAAGTGGTCTTGATGGGTACTGAGCCTGACTGAAGTAGCATGACAAATACGAACATTTCCGAGAAAATACGATGGGAAAGAATTTTTCACTACATCGTAACTAGCAATTGAACTGAGTGAGTAGGTAAGTGCCAATTTCACCAAGCGATGTTAACCACTTAACAGACGATTAAAGCGTAAACAGCTGTCAAAATGTGTGAACTAACACAGTCGATTAACATTGATTAACATTTAAAATAACATTTTGGTGAAGTTGGTACTAAATTTTTTTTTCGTTAAGTTGACTACACGAAGGTTAAAGGTCATTAAACCTTGCCATGCTACACAATACATTGTGTATTGTGTAAGATTAAATTTACTCATTTAATTATTTGTTATTATAGCGGTGCCTAAAAGTGGTTTTATCATCACCCAGTGGATCACCCAAGTTGGAACCACCAGGATGGAAACGAGGTGAAGTTTTCACGGTTGTTCGGTGTCAAACGGTGCTATAATAACATTTTCTATTTGTTTTTCTCTAGTTTATAGTAGGTTATACACCGAGGGGATATAGCACTGTTTTATGTCACGGGCGCGATATTGAATCCTGAGCAAATCAGGGACTGAGCGCAGCGAGGGATTCAAACTCGCCCAAGACGAAAAGCGCTTTATCCCAAAGGAGAATACTCTACTTTTCTCACCTTTTGCGAGACAATAATAAGCAAGGCTATTTACTAGAAACAACGTTTTATTTAAACTTAAAGTATCTTATTTAAAACAAAACGTACAAATTGTAATTTTTCATAGGAATACTGAATGTCATTATCACCCGCTGGTTGATAATGAAATTTGATCATTATCAACCAGCGGGTGATAATCAGATTCAGTACAATATTATAACCCGCCGGGTCATAATATTGTACTGAATCTCATTATAACCAGCTGGTTAGCCGATGGCTGTAATGATTTACTTTAGGTGAGGTTTGCATGATATATAATTGGGCAATTTCGAGGTGGTGTGAAAAGTATTTTTTAAACGTGTCCATATAAAATAAACCTGATTAAATGTATATTTTAGGGTTTCGAGTAACTTTATCTGGTGGTAGTTATTTAAGAAGCAGCAGCCCTAGCCTGACTGAACTCCTGAATGAAGAAATACGTAGTTGCGTGCCCCGGCGTGACAACAGTGATGTAACCCGAGCACTAAAATTTCATTTCAGATGCAACTGTGAACAGTAGCATGGAACATGTTTATTAGGAATCGATCGAGATCGTTGCTTAGTTAAGTGTTTTAAATGACGTAAAAAATAACTTAAGGAAATTTAAAATACGTTTTGCGGGAACCCTGAGCGGGCGATCTTTTCAGTTCCCGGTAAGCCACATAAGACCGCCGACGTTTATCGCTGAACGCCAGCGATTGATACCACACGTTTGATGTATTTAGGCGTTGCAACTTGGCTTAAACGGCCCGGAATAAGCGTTCGATGTTCGTCAGCCAAACAAGTTCATTTTCAAGACCTGGGGCGTGATACTCTCAAAAATGCGACCGGACGGAGTTACGCTATAGGATACTGGTGGTAGCAATCCGGACGAACCCTGCACAAGGTCTTGAACATGGACTGGTTTGTCTTTTGAACATCGAACGCTTATTCCACGGGTGTGATTTTCTTAAAAACGCGGTCGGTCAAACGAACGAGTTAATGTCGCAGCGGCGAGTTTAAAAGACAAAGACAAAGACAAAGACATTTATTGCCAGAACATAGTAATTATACAGATCTTCGTGAAACAGGATGTGCTTATGTTCTACCTTGATTAGGCATGCAATGTTACAATACTGATCGTTTTTCATCAAAGAACTCCCGAACGGAGTAAAAACATTTTTCCAATAGCCACCTTGTGATTAAGTGGTCAAATTTATTTAACGGGCATTAAGTAGTCCCGTCTGAGCAAACAAAACACATTTTAGCGCGTGCATTCTCAATTAGGCAGCCTACGTTCGATCTCATCGACGGAAGCCATGCACGCACTAAAAAGTGTTTTGTTCGCTCTGACGGGACTATTTAAACTCGTTGTTGCGAGTTTCACTCGTTCGTTCGACCGACCGCGTTTTTGGGAAACACCCGTGGAATAAGCGTTCGATGTTCAAAAGACAAACAAGTTCATGTTCAAGACCTTGCGCAGGGTTTGTTCGGATTGCTACCACCATTACCTATAATCTAACTTCAAGGAGCAGTAGGTATTTAAATTGTTGTGTCCCGGTGAGGGAAAAGACAACTGGTGAAATTACTAGAGTGGAGGTGTTACATATTAGTCCTAAAAGTTGGCAACGCATCCTGGCCCCTATCCCACAAAACTTTACAAGCCTACAATTTAACAAATTTGACAACTTTTTGTATGGAGATCCGTACAAATTTGTCAAATTGTACGCTTGTAAAGTTTTGTGGAATTGGGGCCTGGTGGTCTTATCCCCGCACTGGGTCATAACTATGTGAATAGTGTAGCTTAACGGTTACAGGATGTCACGGCTTGGGAACGGTTCGAAAAATACCGGTAAATTAATAAACGGTTCGTAAACGCTCGCTCGGAGCGGAATCGATTCGCGAGCGCTATTATTTTTTGGTTTTTGATTCTTCCTGCACTCGGGCGTGACTATGGTGTTTTAAAACGATAAGGGTAGTATTCAAGCTCAGCAAGGGAAAATGCAAGACAAAAAAAGGTTGGTGGTGGGCGGTGTGAACAACTAATAAAACGTTATTTCGAGCAAAAGCAGTGTTATTTTGCTTTTTGATCAAAATTGAAATAATATCGATTCTGTTCGAGAGGAATCGAAATGTAAATGCTCTTATAAATAATCTGTCACCGAGGGGGCTCAACGGAGTACTAGCGCTGGCTTAACAGCGGCACATGCTGAGTTGGGACCGTTTCACAACAACTGTCCAACTATGTGTTTTTTTCTTTTTAAATATCTTTTATTTTATTTCTTACTTATTGAAATAAGTATATGGCATTTATGACGACCTGTTAAGTTAACCAGAGGCCCTAATATGGCTGCGTTTATCGCGTGATAAACTTTGGATAAGGCATCCGTCACCTACTGACACCTAAATAAGTACGAGAGTGACGGATGCTTTATCCACATTTGACGCGTGATATACCTAGACGCAGCCTTACTAGGCCCGCAGGTTTCTTAGCCCTGAAAGACAAAGATAGTAGTAGCAATCCGTACAAACTCTGTTACGGTCTCAATATATGAATTTCACATACATACATACATAAGCTCACGCCTTTATTCCCAGAGTGGGGTAGGCAGAGCTACAGAATTACTAACAACTCTAAAAACTTGTTAATAATTCTATAACCACATTTTGCACAATTAGGCTAAGATGTTTACCAGTGTATTAGTGACAAGATGCAAGCCCGTCACCTAACAGTAATACACAGCCTTTATTCCCTTAGTCGTCGCTTACGACATCCACGGGACGACATGGAGTGGCACTATTCTTACCCGGCAACCACGCGGCAATGAATTTCAAAAAAATGCTTGTTACTCGATCTATTCCCTTAATAAATAAAAACAATTTACAATTGAGCAGAGTATGCAAAATCCCAGGAATCACATCACGCTGGCTGAGCTCAGGCAGACAGATACGGATTTCCCGGACCAACGGATAACCAATCGCCCGTCTCGGGTTTTTTTTTCCTTTTTGGCTTTCACTCCTTGTTTTAACTAGGTGTATACCACGGTTTACCCTTGAAATATCGACTAACGTTTCATCGAACGCTTCATTACTTCGAATTTTCATTTCATTGACAGGCATTTTTCATGCACATGCAGGTGCAATATTTTTGTAATAGTCACAAGTGTAACCTAACCTAACCTACGTAATCAATGATATAGATAACCTGAAAACAATAAGGCTTCAGGAGAAAATAGCTTTCGATGAAATGAAATTCGACGTAATGAAGCTTTCGATGAAACGTTTGTCGATATTTCAAGCGGCACCCGTATACCTCCAATGCCGAATTTTAGACAATCACCATATGAACTTATAACAGAAAAAAGTCTACGGATATCACACGTGAGGACAATTGTTCGATTACAAAGTAGGTACTTTACTGTAGTGGTCTGAACAAGTCAACTCCTCAGTAACATTAATTCAACGAGAGTGTGCTAGCAATGAAAGGAGCATTCTAAATTAATCTCAACCATTTCCAAATCTAATTTAAAAGTTTTAACATGGAAATAAAGCGATTATAATAAGTTTACACAAGCGCGAAAATTACCTTTATGAGTTAAGTTATTTTGATAGGGTGACATCACTGCATAAGTAGTACCTATAAAACAAAGTCGCTTCCCGCTGTCTGTCTGTCCCTATGTATGCTTAGAGCTTTAAAACTACGCAATGGATTTTGATGCGGTTTGTTTTTAATAGATATAGTGATTCAATAGGAAGGTTTTTATGTATAATACTTTCTGTTTTATGTACGGGTGTTACAGAAAACTCATATAAACTGAAGCGAAGCGAGGGTGAGTAGCTAGTTAATTACAATTTATAATCCATTAAGGGCTGATTCTTCAATCTCCAGATAACACTATCTGTCAGGTAAATTATTAGCCTGTCCTTATCTTTCTTATGACAAAGAAAAGGACAGAGTTACAATTTACCTGACAGGCAGTGTTATTTGGAGATTGAAAAATCTGCCCTAATTAATAAGAAATGAACGAAAAACGAATGGGACGAATTACGCTGATACCGTCAGTAATGTGAATATTTAAAGCTGCCTCAAATAGCTACGCAAGTTTTCCAATGTTTATCGACAACATATTTCATAAATAAAGGCTCGTAAGTAATAGTTTTCTTTGGTCGGAACATGTTTTTAATTTAATTTACTGCTTGTCATCATGCGAGGTTTGCCGGCCGTTTCCGCTGCGACCGTTTAGGTACTTCCGGTCCAGTCAATGTTTACCGGTTAATGGATTCAATAATCACCACTTTGGGTGTACATTATAGCATTACCACCACTTTGGGTGTACATTACAGCATTACCGAAGCAATCCTTACTTCGTTCAGTTTATAAATCACTTTTCTGTGGCGTTTTTTAGTTTGGTAATAATAAACGGCCTGAAATTATTGTTAAATAATTGAACCTGCAGTTATTGCGACATAGGGGTAGGAAAGCATAGAGGGAGTATAAAAACGGCTGATAGAATAGTACTCTTCGCACCTGCTACAAATGCCCTTCGTTAAAAAGAGTCATCTATATGACCGCTTTCGATTGAATTTCAAAAGTGTACCAAAAAAGTGTGTGTGCGTAAGTGTGTGTAAGTTTGCAGTTAGTCATGTGCGGTTTATCAATAATATTGGCTACAAATTGTGTTATACACAGAAGAAAAAGGTATTAGGTACGTTTGACATTTGGCTACACGGGATCTGTTTTCCTACAACTATGTATGTATTTGCGATATTGGGAGGTCTATTGATGATTCTAGAGGTAGATATAAAAGTATGTTAATTTTTCGATAACTTTCGGTCACATGACCCACAAGAGCAACGAGGAAAGGAAATATTAAATCAATATTTTTATAACTTTTTATAATTATTTCTTGTAAAAATGTAACAAATATTTACAACCGTTAGCAAATAGTCAACAAGTAACAAAAGTAATGGCGATACTGTGTACATTTTAGTGCCCTTTCTTGAAGCCCCAGTGCTTGTGGTCCTCGTGGCCGCCCTTCTTGCCGTGCTCGTGGTGATCGTGGTGGTGCTCGTGGTGGCCGCCGCCTCCGTGGTGGCCCTTGTGGTGATGGTGGTGACCGCCATCCTCATGGTGCCCCTTCTTGCCGTGGTGGTGCTCGTGATGTCCTCCGTGCTTGTGTCCCTTGTGGAAATGACCGCCTTTCTTGTGGCCGCCCTCGTGGTGATGACCGCCGTGGTGGGAATGGTGACCCTTCGCGCCATGATGGTCGTGGAAGTGCTTGTCCTTCTTGAACTCGTCGTGCTTTTCGACGCCGTGGTGTCCCTTGGTGTCGTGCCCCTTGTGCCAGTGGCCGTGCTCATCGTGTCCGTGCCCGTGCTCGCCCTTTTCGCCATGATGGTGATGGTGGTGGTAGCCATCGTCGTGGTGGTGGTGCTTTTTGTGACCGCCGTGCTCGCCGTGGTGGCCCTTGTGCCCCTCATGGTGGTGGTGGCCGTGTTTCCCGTGGTGGTGCTCGTGGTGTCCCTTGTGGCCCTTGTGGTCGTCGCCGCCGTGTTCGTGGTGGTGGTGGCCGTGGTGCTCGTGGCCGCCGCCCTTGTCCCAGTGGTGGCCGTGGGAGGCAGCCGCCTCCAGGTCGGCGGCCCTCTTCTCCCGCATGTCCCGGGCGGACGCGGTCGACGCGAGGGCCACCAGCCCACACAACACTGCCAAGCTAACTCTCATGGTTAGTTTGGTTGAACTGCACTGGTTGAGTGATAGCTGCATCAGTTGCAATGTCCTTTTATACCTCGAGACAAGCGATTAGGTAAGTTGGTGTCGCTCGGTGTGGACAAGGTCACTGTAGTGATCGTTTAGGAGAAATTTGGACTTCCGGACGTATAATTTCGTTAATGTTGTTTGTATTTAGAACAAAATTCAAATGTTAAAATGTATCACTCAGGTGAAATAAAAAAAATCTCTTAATATAGGATTATTCTACGGCTATCTACATACCGAAATAATCTATTATAATTTATCGTAGGTAGACATCATAATATTAAATCACATCTTTTACAGTTAAAAAACGTTTTTAAGCATACTCTAGTATGCGAGTGCTGGCTGAATTCCATTTAATTAACAAAAACCGTCTTATGAAACTATCTGCAAGATCATTGACCTCATGCCTTAATGTAAAAAATACCGTTACTCTTAACTCTGAAGTTAAAACATTCTGGAATAAATTATTTATTTCTGTGTTGCCTTGTCTGTTCACTAAAATACTAACAACAAATATTTTTACTTTTACTATTCTACTGACTAAACTAACCTAACTTTTTAAATTGGTACAATAAAAGAAAATGCAGCAGGAGGCCCTAGACAAGATGCATTCTGCGTTCGTTATCGTTATCAAAATGTATAGGATTGACGTAAGCTGTCAGACGGTCGCGTCGAGCACCGACGTGAATTCCGATTTTTTTTCGAAAATCATTTACGTTAACGTTATGCGAGTTGTCTAGTCTCACAGGTTTTTTATTTAACGTTTTACGCCTTGAAGGTTAAATGCAGTTTAATCCGGTTTGTTGGTTTAACTCTGATAAGACGGCCACATGCCTCGCAGCCCTTTCGGCGGGAGGGAGCCATTAACCTAATCATTATGTTATACTTATTTGCTGTGATTTTGTAAAAGTAGCCAACTTTAGATATCCCCTCTAACTAATTTGTATACTTAGTACCTACCTATTTATGTACAGTCAACAGCATAAATAAACTACTAAGAAATTACTAAGAAACAAAATAATTGAACAAAGTACTTAATTAATTTTGTACGTTAATAATTATACAGCTACTTACAACACGAATCTTTCTTAGTAAGTAACGCTTTAGGTTAAGGTGCAGAGTTCAAATTAAATTAATTATGAAATTGTTTTTTAAATAATGAGAATCTCGGAAATTATGCGTTATTTAACTACATAGTATACCACATTACGAGTATATACTCTAAATAGGGTCTAAAATCGTTGGTTTAAATATTTCTGGTTATTAACACCCACGGTGTATAGCTTTTTATTTTATAAATTTAAACCAGTATTATAATCAATCATTACAATATAGCAAAAGGTCCCCAGGTTTATTTTGTCGTTTTTGTACCCTGCGTTTCAACTGTCTGTGATTTCGCTTCCCGTCCATCACTGTAAACTAGTCTACTGAGAATTACAAAACATCCTCCATTGGACAAGCTATACCGACGTTCGAACGGTTTGAATCCTTCGGTACGAAGTTAACGTCACGCTCTTTTAGTCAATTCTGTTAGTTCCCTGCATAATGATACCTACTTTCTTTGCAACTTCCTGCACGTCTTTGGAATTTCTTCAAGCTGTTTGTCGGAATATCTGGGTGCTTCGACGTTTTAAGTGTTGAACATTGTATTTCTTTAAAATATTCCTTAATCACATACGGGAAACATATTTTACAGCTAACTTATCTGGGACTCGGCCACTTTCCTTTGTGCAAACTTTGCCACTTTCCTCCAGTCTCGATCATTAAGAATGCGTGGGCTTCCCGTTTCTGGTAAATCTTTAGTCCTAATACCAAGTTCCCACCGCTGGATCAAAAATTAAACTGTAGATGGAGGTACATTTTCAGCTTTGAAGCGAGAGACCACTTCGGATTTTTCACGCCGTCCAAGTAGGTGATAGACACGTTCACGTAATAACTATAGTTCAGTTTTTTTAGAATTAGAAACCACAATAACATTATATTGCGTCTGTTCAACTATTTATTACCTAGCAATAGTACAGTACAATAGTCGCAAAACAACATTGTTTTAATGTCACTTTATTTGCGTGTCGTGTCGTGTAGTAGGTACAAATTGTAAAGAGATTACAGTTCACGAGCCGCAATATAATGTTGTCGTGGTTTCTAATTCTAAAAAAACTGAAGTATACCTCGCGGACAATTTTTATTAACCCAGCTAAAGATTAGCTTTTTGCCTGTCAAAATCCTTTTTGCATTATTTTTTTGCCGGCTATTGTCAATTGAATACCTTCTCATTACTTTAAGCCAACCCGTTATGCAAGCGAGTACATCCCACGTGACTTCTACTTACTGCGAAGCATCGCTTAAATTCGCAATCCTTTTTCAAAGTGGTGGGACGAGCGGTTGGCGCATTGAAGGAAACCCGTGCAGTGTCCGATATCGTGGCCTGGACGGAGGAGCCGCCCCTCGCAGATTGAATTCAGCTAAATTTGCATTCGGAATGCACAATGCTCACCGTTGGCTTCTCTGTTTACTTCGGAATTGCATACACTGAGTACTCCCTCATTTATACCTACTTCTGTTTTAACCAGATTCAAGTTTTACCAATTCCATCGTGTTCGTGGAAAATTGTTTAATGGCACAATTCGATTTTATACTGGTTTCAGGTTTATTTCCGAGTAAAATTTAATGCGTAATATTATTATCGTCACACTTAATTAATCAAACTTTGGACGGGTATTATTACTGTTTCGAGCATCATTACTTATTGTTTAACTATCCACCTCTATTATGCGTTTTCAACCCGTTGGTAATGACCAGCATTACCTATAGTAGTAGGTTACAGCAATGACAGCTGTAACGTAATTTTAACGTAAGTAATGAGTTTCAAATTTGGAACATCTTTCAAAAACAACACAATTTAAATAGACCTAATTCTAGTATCAAGTGAAACGTTAACTCGGTATAATATTTAGTACAATATCGTACGACATTAGATTTCTATGATTTAAAAAAACAGTGATACCTAAATGACACTGCGCAACTTTGTTTTGCCGGCATTTTTGTCTTCAAGTCGTCGGCTTCTGAACTCATATTAGAGTACTCATAATTTGTGTTTAGATAAAGTAATGTATGCAACTGTACATAATTAAGCCTTAAAATACTCGTGTGATCTTATTATGAAACTCGCCTTACACTCGTGTTTTTAGCTCTCATTATGTATCAATTAGGTACATAAACTACTATTAACATGGAAAAAGCAAACACGGGCACACCTTGAAGTTATTGGATTGATGGTAAGTCGGGTGTGATTCAGGCCTTTTGAGATCTCTATATTGTGAGTATGTCTCCAACCCTGCTGCCCATCTCGAGGACCAAGATTCCATTTTCATTCTCCCAGTTTACATGCTCGTAAATTACAACCAGCTGTCCTATCCACACACCGAAACAAAGGGAATACTTACCTCTGTTTAGCGTTTTGATGGATTTCAATATCAATAAATTACTTCTTTCTTAGTCAGAAATGTACTCGTATTTTAATTTAATTTAATTTCAGCGTTCTCAGTAAGTAGTTTAGTAAAATAGAGTATAAATTTAACGTCATTACAGACTTAATGGGACGTGAGACTGCTAGTAGTCTAAAAACTGCGCGCTCCGCTCGGTGGCAGTTTTACTGCAAGTTGTTTGTTCACCGGACACATACGTAAGTGCGGGTAGTTAGGATGAGCGCAATGCAGAAGGATTGTTTTTTAAAACAAAACTGCTAAAGTGCTGCGGCCGAGCTGTAAAAAACGAACGAGGGCAATGCGCGAGTTGGGATAGTGATGTGTACAAACAAAGTATATTTGAGCAATTTTATTTTACTGAGTATCACAAACATTAACAAAAACAAATGAATTACAATGTAACTTATTTATGACCCTTCCAGCCCCAATCCTTGTGGTCCTCGTGGCCTCCCTTGCTGCCGTGGCCCTCATGGTGACCCCAGTGCTCGTGGTCGCCACCCTCCTCGTGGTGCCCCTTGTGGTCGTGGTGGTGACCGCCCTCCTCATGGTGACCCTTCTTCCCGGCCTCGTGCTCATGAAAACCTCCCTCTTTGTGTCCCTTGTTGAAGTGTCCTCCCTTCTCGTGCCCGCCCTCATGATGGAAGCCGCCATAGCCCTCTTCGAAGCCAGATTCTCCGTGCTTATCGTGGAAATGTTTATCCTTCTTGAACTCGTCTATTTTATGGATACCATGGTGACCTTTCGTAGAGTGGCCTTTATGGAAGTGTCCTTTTTCTTCGAATCCGTGTCCTTTTTCTCCCTTTTCACCGTGATGGTGCTCATCGTAGTAGCCGTCGTCGTGGTGGTGATGTTTCTTGTGCCCGCCGTGCTCGTCGAAGTGTCCTTTCTGTCCCTCGTGGTGGGAGTGCCCCTTTTTGCCGTGATCGTGTTCGTGGTGGCCCTTGTAGCCCTTCTCCCCGTGGCCGCCATGCTCGTGGTGGTGGTCGCCGTGGTGCTCACCGCCGCCGCCCTTCTCCCAGTGGGAAGCAGCTGATTCCAGGTCGGCGTGCCTCCGGAGGCGAGGCGCCCGCGCCGACACGGCTACCAGGGCCGCAGCTACACAGACCAGCGTGATTGCTCGCATGGCTTCCTGTTCTCCTGGTGCTGTTGGGCAATGATTGCCAATTGATGCCTGTTGCTGTTTTCTCTAGCCTTATATACTATTGCAATACTCGCGGTTTTAATGTCAAGGTAGCCAGCGAGACAAGCGGCTCGTTCATAATCTTTGTTTGGGTTCAATGCGTATGAATAGGTTTCTTTTTTATTTTTAACCAACATAAAAATACGATGTAGTGACTAAGATTGAAAAGGGCATGCTTCGATGGTTCGGTCATTTGGAAAGGATGGATGAAAGAAGATTGACGAAAGAGATATACCTACAGATCGAAAGTGAGTGCACGGGTCGGAAGGGGCCGCCCTAGGCGTACTTTATCGAGTCAAATCGGAGAAATACTGGAAAAGGGCCGAATCTTAAGTACCCGAAACCGACGTGCGTGCATGACTCGATGTATGAATGTGGAAGATGCGAAAAAAATTTGTCAAGATCGTAGCAAATGGAAAGAAGTGGTCTCTGCCTACCCCTCTGGGAAACGGGCGTGATTTAATGTATGTATGTATAAAAATACGTCCAGCAATGGAATGATATAGCTCGATGGTGATGATAAAAAAGAAGGTTCTGTGTTTGATCCGTGACGTACCTGATGTATTATTTTCTTTATTTTCGCAATCATCTTAAAAATGGCTGCAATGATTTCTCTTGGGAATATCATCCATATTGGACTTTCCCAGAGATGAAAGAGAAGCGAGTAGAGCCAGCGATCAACTATTAATATTGCGTCCCTTTCATTGATATGGGATAAGTATATTTTGTTGGAGAGAGAGTTCCTACTGGCAGTGTGAAGAGATAGCTATCAACATAATATGTGTCTCATTTATCGACACGCGGGATATATATCTTTTGTTTGTTTCTTGTGCGACGCAACAGTCTATACTTAATCGCTTCCTCGTCGGTGGGACAGGCACCTATACGTACTTCTGACTATGTTTAGGTATTATTGTGAACCGGTTCAAGGAAATTGATTCCTAGACCATTTTGGACTATGTCAAAGTGACACTGTAAATAAAATCATAACAAGTCTCATACGTTTTGATTGATTACGTCTCTATGGCATAGTCCAAAATTGTCTAGGAATCAATTTCCTTTACTGTACCTGTTCTTACTGCATACAATTACAGAACAGTATACATAGATATTTAAAGAACTCAGAGCTCATATTTCTTAAACGGCGTGATCAATTTTCATGAAATTTAGCTAAGAACAACCGCTAGAAAACCTGCTTTGAAATAAATGGCATTCAAATCGGTTTACCCGTTTAAGAGTTACGATGCCATAGACGGAAACACACACACACAAATACCAATCAAACCTATGACACCCCTCTTTTTGCGTCAGGGGTTAGAAATATAAATTCTAATAGCAGTCCGGCTTTCGGTATCAATCCTACTAATATTATAAATGTGATAATTTATGTGTTTGTCTGTTACTCCTTCACCCTGCAACGCCTGGACGCATTTGGATAAAATTTAAGTTCCTAAGGGAATAACGATAATCGAAATCTACACGGACAAAGTCGTAGACCAAATTCAATTTAATATTTATATTTTTATACTAGATTTCCACTTGTGGTATTGTTAAGTATAGAACATGGTATAGCAGAGTTTTACTTCGATCAAACCGTTGATATTCTCGATTTGTTATTATTGTTAGTTGTTAATCGGCAGACGACCGTGTTTTCGTATAAATCTATTTCACCTACCTACTTGTTAAACCGAAACTAATTATAAGGGTGATGAGACTGATGAGATTCGTAACACGAAAATAATCTCCAAATCCATGTTCGGAACACGAAATTCTGTTTCTATCCCTTAAAGTTTAACGACGTTCAGTTTTTTGCTGCATATGAAGAAAGTATTTTTTGTAAATGTGATGTAGGTGTGCGATATACCTACCGATTAAGTAGTGGCCCTGCTTACGAACCAAGCGGTCCCGAATTCAATTCCCTGTCAGGGCAATTATTTGAGTGAAGAGCACGAGTATTTGTTAGTCTTGGACATTTTCAGTTTATGTAGTAAGTATTTATTTCTCTGTGTAAGTATATTTATCACTGTCTATACTCCATTTACTTTAATTTTAGTACTGCAAAAGTGCAGTTGCACGTGATTGGCTGACGCGAATCCGCTAAAGCCGCTCTCACAATCGAGCAGATAATCAGTCGGCGTTTATATTTGTACGGTGCGGACGCGTTTGTTCCCTCCTTGCGACTTATTGTTTATCGTTTACCTGTGACTTGGCTAGCGAAACCGACCGATGTCTCCTTAATCCTTTATTTTCAAATCCCATCGTGACCGAGTCCTAAGAAGATTATCGTTTGTTGTGTTGAGAGAGAAGCCTACACTTGGTCGTTAAAGTAAATGGAGTATTATGTAGTACTCACAGTATAAACCTAGAACTTTGTTTGTCATTGTGCGTTATTTAAATGTAAATTACAGCTTTCAGCAAGTCTCTGAGTTAAACCGCGGGGAGATGGAAACTATAAGGGTTCCTTGCTGACTACGGATCCTTAAAAAGAAACTCTCTCTCTCTCTCTCTGACCTTAAAAGGCCATTTTTCCTTTCCTAATTCTCTGACGGCCTTTATGTAGGTTCGTAGTAGTCGTTGTAAATTTAATCTATACTAATATTATGAAGCTGAAGAGTTTGTTTGTTTGCTTGAACGCGCTATTCTCAGGAACTAATGGACCGATTTGAAAAATTATTTCTGTGTTAGATAGCACATTTATCGAGGAAGATAGGCTATATATCATACTCACATAAACCGAAGGGAAGCGAGGGCGGGTCGCTAGTAAAAAATATCATAATAACCATGCAAACTTTAAAAAATCCAACTGATTTCTTAATACTGTCGATGTATTATGTTAAAAGCATTAAAACGCATAAAACCAATATGAAGTGTTTTTTTTTAAGAATTTTAGTGACACTAGCGCCATCTAGACGAATCTATTGACGTACCATTTAATCAAAGTCGGTTGTCCCGTTGACTAGTTACAAGGGGACATAGGAATGGTCATACATACATACACACATCCCTTTGACTGCCATACATATGGTTGCTCATGATGTATTGTTAGTCATACATTTTTTGTCATAACTTCTTTCAGGCTGAAGTTACAGCTTTTAATAAACGTTTATCGTGTAGATTAGTTAGGTTATGTTAGGTTAGTTGTATACAAAATCTGATAAAATAACCGTGTCCTGAGATAAATGCATTATGACTTGCGAAATTTATGACTTGAAACAGATTATGACTAAAAATAATTATGGCAGTCAATGAGACCCAGGACAAACACATAACCCTCCTTTTAGGCTTCGCTGCAGTCGGGTAAATATATCGTCGGGTGACGCCCAAGCTAGGTTTCTCGGGAATCAAGGGCGCCCCGTGTCAAGGTCGGTTGCGCAGGCGCCGCCCCAATTTTTATGGTCTTTTGTTGAGTTAATTTCTTGTGATCGAATTGTTGCGTCACTGTCCGCGCGGGCGCACGTGCTGTGCAGCGCTCCGACGGCCAGACGAACTTGCTCCGTCGATACGTAGAAGTTAGTACTTATTTTGTATACGATGCGTTCGAGTGCAAACGTAGCGCTTTAAAATTTTAATAGAATACGACAATTTGTGAGGAAACATCCTACGTTAACTAAAATACTTGTACTTTCGAGCAATGTAAGGAGACGAATCGCGTAGCTATCAATAAATCCATAAAAGATAAAAAAAAGACATTTATTCAGTAAGTAGGCCGTACGGGCACTTTTACACGTCAAGAATCTACCAGCGCTTCCCAAGAGGAGACACTGCTGAGAAGAAACGCCGCAAGAAACTCAGCAGTCAGTCATTTTTTAAACATATTACAATGGTATTACTTAATCTAGCATTATATAAAGCAATAAATATTAAATTCAATATAATATCAACGGAGACCATAGAGCTGGCAGCTTCCTCGGCCAACGCTTAAGCATTGCTGTACAACGAGGAAATGCTGCCAGCATCTGTGGTACTTTGCCACGGGGGCCCTTTCTTAGTTTTTAGTTTTTATTTAGTTTTAATTTTATAGTATTTAGTTTAGTGATAAGTAGGTTTTATTTTAGTTTTAATTTATTGTTTTATTTGTCCTGTAATTTTTTTCTTGATAATAAATCATAAATAAAGTTTATATCAAATAACATGCGTAGATCAGCAGGAAAACATGCCAAAAATCTTACGTGAGAGATAAAGGAAGAAAAAGGAAAAAATAAAAACTAAAAAATACAAATTTAGCTCCGGGTGAACCTGTCTAATCCCCTAAATCAAGCCCGATTTGCACGATTTTTGAATGTGTTGTAGTTACATATTATAAAACAAAGTTTGTAAGTTTCCGTCTTTGTTTTTTTCAATTCTTTATTTTGTGGGAAAAACACTAGAATAGAATAGAATAAACTTTATTTCAGACAACAAGGCCCATATTTACAAATACCTTACAGACTAACATACATAACAATACATAACATAAAATGAAAACGACTAATTAAACACTTTCGCGGTGTCAGTTAGCCGGCGGCCACGAAATCGCCGAATTATGACACCCCTCGCCCAGAATTCTTCATTTAAAAAGGTCGACAGATCTTTGGTGTGTGGGTAGAGGCATCCGATCTTGATCCCCATGGTTAGCAACGCATTGTGGTCTTAGGATTGCAATCTTTAGATAGTACCTAGCTTTGAGAATGCAAAAGTGTTTGGGTCACAAATCCAGAGACAACGTAGAGTAAGATCCCTGTATTTTATGGTTTCTAGCACGAATTTTGAAATCGTTTTTCGTCATCACATTAGATTCCGTAATTAAGGACTGAAGACCGTTCCTCGAAACTCACTAGAGTAATAATATAAGTCCATGGAGTATTTATTTAACTAGTCATATTGAATGAACTAATATTATTACTCTATTCTAGTGAGTTTGGAGAACCGGGCCCCTGTAATCCGATCGAGGCGGGCGCATTTCCAACGTTGACTGTACTCGCTGGTGCATCTCCCTAAGCTGGGGCCAGATTTGTGTCATTTCGCCGAATCGTATTTACGTCGCACAGCACTGACGCGTATCAAGATCGTTAGTATAGACGCAAAAATATCGCGATCATGCTACGCGTCGTATCTGATCGCTCGCGATCCATGTTGCTACGCGTTTATTTAATACCCCACACGCTCATGATCAGATACGCGTATCAGGAACGAAATGAAATGGTAATGGTAAGTATGAACGTGTTCCGAAACTGTAGATGATACGCAGTTCTTACGTTATAATACAGGTAAAGTAAGACTAAATACGACAGTTTGGCAGCAAATTACGTACATCAATGATGCTTGGTTTATAACTTTGTCAAGGGTCTAGAAATGAGGATCAGCGGAGTCCTATAAAAATGTAGGGGTCCTACCCCCATTGAAGAGTATGGGCGGGGGGAAAATTTTATTAGGCGAGTGAAGTGTCCTTTTTCATGTAATGTTTTGCACTGAATCAAATGAGACCTTACCCATTGTTAGAAACAATTAAAAAAAAGAAGAAGAAAATCAGTCAAAACTAGGATTTAATCAGCAAAACCAATTGAAAAAAAAAAAACACTTGGTAGGTAGGTACGTATGTAATATCCACTATAAACATGTTTTTGGTGATTATATTCTAAGTACTTTTGACTTGAAATATTTTCTTCTGTTAATTTTTTCCAACAAAACCCCTTCATTTCTCAAAAAATATTGCTCCTATAGGTATAGGTATGGTCTCATTCGATTCAGCCCAAAAAATTACATCGATAATGATAATTCACTCGCCTAGTTAAATATCCCCCTGCCCATACCCCCCGATGGGGGGAGGACCACTAAATTTTAGTAGAACTCGGCAGATCCTCATTTCTAGTGCCAAGATAAAGTTATAAACAGAGTTTCATTGATGTACATAATTTGCTTGCAAAAAATGTAATTTTTACTGTATTATTAATATACTAAGCTTAATTAAGGTTGAACTTTTAATTCACTGCAGTAAAATGACAGAGCCAAATGTCATTCTGTGAAATAATGATACTTACCACATTTAATTGAATAGTGCTTCACACGTTCACGTAATGAATGATTTGATCAAAGAACGAACTAAATGTAATGTAAGTATATCATTATATTACGCTGATCATTTTGTTTGCATTGTTTAAAAATATTAAAATGAGACACGAGTTGTATGCCACACACTACGCAGACAAATAGCATTCATAAAAAAAAGTGATGTTTGTTATGTTATTTTCTTAATTGGGTACTTAAGTTACTTTGAAAACCTCTTAAATATTTATATTATTAAAGTAGTGAATCACTAAAATTATGTACATTTCGTCGTTCATTTTTTCATTCATTCAGTGAGGAACATCACTATTTTTTATACATGAAAAACTGACAACACCAAAGCTGCCATCTTACTGCAGTCAATTAAAAGTTCAACCTTAATTAGTAATATCGAAAAGAGTAACATATTTTTTATTTACGGCATTTTCAACAGGTTTACTTGAAAATTTTGAGATATTCATTCATTCATTTAGTGGTTTCAAAGTATTCATTTAACTTTGATCTTAGTTTTTTTATAAACTCGATTTTTTCTAATTTTCTCGTTGCAAAAACAAGAAACAACGATTATTAAACATATTCATTTTATTGTTCTGTCTTATAGTCTCTATAAAAAATAACAATCTTTGAATTTGATCTAAGTAATCCCAGTTTACACTACACGTTTTAGAATAGGTGCTTAAAGACATCGATAGCGTGATGGTGTTATCCCGCCTTTTGGCCAAAATATGTTTGGCAGAATGTATTGTTTTTATTTCTGTAACTGTAAATATTTCAGGTTTTATTTCAGTACCATAGTGTAGAACCCTTAATTTTATATAAAAACCTGAAATATTTACAGTTACAGAAATAAAAGCGGGTCAGCAAATGAAACGGTTGGAAAACGATACATTCGGCTAAACATATTTCGACCAAAAGGCAAAGAGATATGGATTCGTTTTTAGTGGGTCTAAATTGGAAATCCTAATCGTCCTTTGTCCTAATGCATCGTTTCTCCGAAATTTATCCTAACGTAATTTCCACCTGTATTGTTATTTGTTTTAGTGTTGTTATAAATACAACTCTAACCTAATCTAACCGCTTAAAAAGTTATCCGACTCAACTGAAAACCAGTTTATGACAAACAAAAATTAGGACATACGATGGGTTAGAACAAACCTTATTAGGAATTCCGAGGGAACGCTGACTCCGAGAACCGCATAAGGGAGCCATTAGCCGAATGGGGCTCTCGGGCGGCGGGCGCTCGTCGTCGGTACAATTGATTTTCATAGACAAGAATTGTCATTCCGCCAGAGATGAGATCTGGGGGGTCGGCGATTGTCGTGATATGAAAAGCAGGTGGAGCGCGCGACGTGCCCCGAATACTAAACGCCTTTTTCATCATCTCATTGGGGCGCCACCTTAACCTTCCAATTTTCTTTAGATATTATTTTAGGTCTTTAATTATCAAACCGTGCCTTAATACAATTACTCCGCAGCTTTGTTATAATTAGGAAAACTTGAAATTACTTTTCAGTGTAACGAAGTTTTTTATTTACGTAGTAATCGATCATGTTTACATAGCAGCGATGGAAAGTAATTATCTTCGGTGAAGCTGCTTATGTTAAGTTAATTACGCGTTGTTTTTTTTCGTTTTTGAGTTTCGTAATACGCTCGTACTAATAATTTTGTCAGTTGGCCAAACAGAACCATATTTACGAAAACTGTCTGGGAATGTTTCATGAATGTCAAACTTTACATGAACAAGATGACAAAAGCGGTAAAGTGTGAGTCAGATTCGCGCACCGTGGGTTCCGTACTGTAGGTATTATTATTCTAATTTGAATTCGATTTTAATTCGAATCAGCGCGAGCGCAGCTCACACTTTTTTTTTTGTATTTTTTCTTTTTTTTCGGGTTTGTAATATAATTATAACAAATTTGACGCTTATATATAAGACTAGTTTTACGATACGATAAAAATAAGTACCTATGTGGTATTCTTATTTTCATGACATTGTCTAAAACAAATCTTTATTATTTCACTTTCTTTAAATATGTTAGTAAATCAACCGTAAAAACACACTCTGAAACACGCATTAAAAAAACCCGCTATTAATAACGGTTGAAAAGTTAGGACAGACAGACCGACACACAGCGTAGATAAGTACGCAAATTATACTATATAGCATCCCGTCCCAGTAACTACAAGATAAAAAAATTTAAACTTCGCCCACCGGCAACGACCTGTCTATCATACTATTAATGCGAAAACAGCCAGCCGTGGTTGCTTTCTTAGATAATGTCTCATTTATCGTTAGAATAATCTACGAAGTTGAATTTGTGCAGCTTTTCATGCCAAAGGAAAGCTTTTAAAGCACGCAGATCCGAGCTTATCGGCGGTCCCAGACTACCGAGTAAGATTACTGGAGCGATAAATTTTCTTCGCCCGTGAGTCGCCGATCTAAATGATTCTTACAATCAACTTGTGGGTAGTTCTGCTAGTTGAGTTATAATTTTCTTTTAAATTTCCTTTTTAAGAGCGAGATGAAGATTCCCGCTTTGCAAAAGAAAATATCTATTTGAGTACTTTGGGCGATAGTATTACTTGATTGCAATAATGCATTATAACGAGCGTTATTGAATTATACTGTACTAACACCACCAAAGTATTTGGAGTTGTTGGTAATTCTGTAGCTCTGTCTACCCCACTCTAGGAATTAAAGCGTGAAGGTATGATGATGATGATAATTACCCCTACTTAGGAAAAAAATAGATATAAGACATATAAAACGCAGTTTGGGAATCAAAAAGAATGCAAGGCCGAGCCAAGATGCATTCGACGTTCGTTATCGTTATCCAAAATGTAGATTAGATTGACGTAAGCTGTCAGATGGTCGCGTCGAGCGCCAACGTCAATTCCACTCATTTGGTCAGTTTTCAAAAATCGTTAGCAGCTTGTTTAGCCATGTCAAAGACAAACAAAGGGATTCGGATGACGTTTGTCAAACGGTAGGACGGGAAAAATATGAGAAGAAAATCTAAGCGAATGCGATTGTGTCGACGTCACGGGAAACGTTATTTACGTGTATAGAATAGAATGGAATAGAATAGAATAGAAAACATTTATTCAACGCTTACACACGCTATAAAAAAACGACTGAAACAAAAAACATGTAACATAACATTTGTATAGGTTATAGGTTTGAGCGGGCTGTTTTCCGCCACTCGACGACTTTATTTGAGCATTTCTAAAAAAGTTTGTACATTTCATTTACGACTCCGATTTGCGAAAAAAATTGCAGGTAGGTAAGGTAAATGATACTGAGCCTAAATAACATAGTCTCCCAAAATGTCCCAATTAATTTGTATGGAAACTTCCTTTTTTGTTACCAAAATTCTTCCGTTCGTGGTAACAAAAAAGGAAGTTTCCATACAAATTAATTGGGACATTTTGGGAGACTATGTTATTTAGGCTCAGTATCATTTACCCTACCTAACTGCAATTTTTTTCGCAAATCGGAGTCGTAAATGAAATGTACAAACTTTTTTAGAAATGCTCATTTATGAGCCTTTTTGCGCGCTGGGTTGCTGGCAATACCCACTTCTACCTTCTAGATATTGCCGACCGTTCCTGGTAGCGACCTTGGTGTGGTGAGGTGACGTGCCCGGTGTGTTGCCACCCCAGGGCCTTCCATGATGACGTGGGCTGCGGGTTCCTCCGCCGTCATGCAGGCTCTGCACAGGCAGTCTGCAACACCTAATGTGAACAAGTGTTTGTTAAACAAGGCATGGCCAGTTATGGCTCCAGTTAACTACGTCTATTATAGTACTTGTAAATAAATAAATAATAATAAATAAATATCAAGGGACAATGTCACACCAATTGACAATTGACACCAAGGCTTGTATTATGGGTACTAGACCACGATTTTTTTTTATCAGCTTGTTGAGTGTCCCACTGCTGGGCAAAGGCCTCCCCCCTTAATTTCCACAAATCTCTATCAGTGGCAACGTCCGGCCAGTTGTCCAGAAACGCGTCCAGGTCGTCGACAACGATATAAATACTTATATAGAGAAATATATACTTAAATACATAGGAAACATCCATGACTCAGGAACAAATATTCGCGCTCATCACACTAATATCTGCCCTTACCGGGATTTGAACTCGGGACCGCTAGCTTCGTAGGCAGGGTCACTACCAACTAGGCCAGCGCGTCGTCAAAGTTTAAATGTAAAGCGCGAGTGTGGAAAAATTGTTAAAGGTCAAAATAGACTAGCAATAAAAATTGCAGAAGTGGATTGCTGTCTTACTTTGACTTTAGTTCTAGAGCAAGAAGTACAATTTTGCTGTCTTATTCTAGCTTTAAAGTAAGACAAGACAAGGACAAGGTAAGGTAAGACAAGAGTCAACTTTTGCAATTTTTGTGGTTAGTCTAAACCTCGCTTTACGGTGATGTGATGTGTACGTGCTACGACGATCTCGGTGCGGGTAGTGAAGCCATTATTGCAGTTTATTGCCGCACGTTTTGTGTTTACAGTGATCGGAGCCCTGTAAAAATGGAGGAGCAACAAAGAGAGGGTATCCAATGCGGAGAGTGGCTGATGACGTTAAGGAACCGACGATAGAGCGTTTGTAGGTTTGTTAGGTGAACAAGCTCTTGCCCGGTTTAATTATGATCTTGCTTTATATGTTTTTTTTTTTATTATGATTGTAAACTTGATGTTTCAGCTGGGTTGAACCACGGAACACCGGTGTTAGCGCTGTCATCTTCAACGTGGGTAGCGTTTAACTGTAGCATGTGTTGTACCCGCATCCCGCAAAAGTTCAAAAATACTTAAAAACATTGTAGTGAAAAACCTTATCAACATTTTAGTATGTAATAGTATTTTTCGTAATCGTGTTATAATAGAGAGCTTTTTAGTCGAGTACCGTGTTTAGGCCACGAAGCTTGCTGAGTGGCCTAAGTAAGGTACGAGATTAAAAAGCTTAATTATGACACTATTGTGAAAAATACTTTTTGTACGAGTTCATTAAAATTAATAATGTAAGTCATTAATACGAGTATATAAGAAAACTAAAAGTAGATTTTTGACAGATGATGCGACGCTGCTACGTTCCGAAACGACACAGATTGGCAATTTTGTATCGGATCGAGGCTCCTTAAACAAGGACACATATATGGAAATCCGAAGTTCTATTTTGAAATTTTTTTCGGTTGTCTAGAGCGTATCGAAATAGTTATTTCGGTTGTCTAGAGCGTATCGAAATAGTTATTTCGGTTGTCTAGAGCGTATCGAAATAGTTATTTCGGTTGTCTAGAGCGTATCGAAATAGTTATTTCGGTTGTTTCGGAAGTAACATCTAGACTATTCAACGATGAAAAGAGTGACGTTACAGTATTCTCTATGAAATCGTAATACACACATTTTAATCGACGAGTACAAAAAGAAATAAACAAACAAAGAAAAACAGTTCTACTTGTCTAACACAGGTACAGAAGAACAAATTAACAATTAAAATCATATACAATTTTTTTTGAAATAGTGCCAGACTGAGCATTGGGTAGATATTTATATCCGCTTTAAGGAGTCTTTATTTAATTTAAAGATATAACTATAGATATAACAGCCGCATTTACTTACGTCCCGTTAATTTGGACTGTGTCGATATTGTACGAGTAAAAGCCTTTTTAAATGTTCCCATGGTACATAAGGAATATATACACAGCTCACTCGCTCCAGGGCCTTGTTACGGGGCTAACGAATGTCGGCTTACTGTACACCCTTATCTTCCGCTGCAGTCCTAATACAAATACACAACTGTTCCATTGTTCAACAGTGGTAACATTTTAGCTTTATCTAACAATAAAATATGAATACAGGTTCAAACGTGTTATGTTTTGGAATTTAAATATGCCACAAACACTCACAGTTCACTGCCGCGAAGACACTCACTACTCTTTTTATTACTATTTATGAATTATTCTCACGCACAAACTTGCAGTACAGTCAACAGCATAAATAAGTGTTAATTTATGTACCTTGTCATTTTAAAATTTTAATTATGAAATTATTGAAAGCGACAAGGTACAGAAATTATCACTTATTTATGCTGTTGACTGTACCTATTCACAGCTGACATTATCTATGGTAACAACAATTTGGATAATCTTCATTATGTACAAATAAATAACAGTCGTCAATCTCACCCAAACTAAGCTCTATACCTGTACTATGTGTGGGTTGTCCAGTGCAAATACAGTTTTCTAGGCAAAATTACAGAGATACCTATATAAGAGGATTGTGAAAGTACAAAAATTCAAACAAAGTTATTGTTATTACATTGTTAATCAAGGGACTAAAACAAGCCATAATGACACGAGATGTTTCCAAACCAAAGCGTTCTATACAAAGTTACAATATTGATTATAACAAAGTTCCTTAATTTGTTCCGCGGTTTCTTTTCTTTCATTATTTTTTTGTAAAGTTTTAATGCTTCCATATTTTAGCCAACAAGTTTCAACTTGAAAATGTACTCATTTTGAGGTTATTCTCACGCCTTATAAAACCAATCACCGTGATTGGCTGTTCAGGGGTTTCCAAAGTAAATAAATTACAAAAAACCCTAGAGCTTTAGTCCCGTTGTGCAGAGACTAAAGGGGTTATTCCCACCTACCTGTTACCAGTAATTGGTGGTAACAACTGGGTTTTTTTTCCCAGTAGTTATCACCAATTTCTTTAGTGGTAAGAGATTTGGTGGTAATTACTGGGATTTTTTTTCTCAGTAGTTACCACGAAATATTTTAGTGGTAATGGTAACAAATGGGAAAAATATTCCCACTGGTTACCACCGAGTACTTTAGTCGTAACAAATTGGTGGCACATGTGGGAATAAGCCGACTAAAGTAACATTTCACAAAGCATGAGAATTGAATTATCAATTCAGTATTTGCGTAACTCGCAATGGCAATATGATCAAATGAATAAGCCAAAAATACGGGCTAATAAAATACCGTTAAAGTCATGGCGGTTGTTTCAAACTCGGGCTTGTTACCGAAGCCCTCGAGTTAGCATAATGTCGCTGGGAACTCGCAAGTTGCCGCTCCGAGCCATCAGGCACCGCCGCGCGTCGATAGCTTGTTCCAACTCGTTACGAACTGCGAAGTAGCCACTCCCGCCTTCGACCGGACCTGTCACTTCATTTACGATAGAGATCATCTCATTAACTTGTTTACAACACTTAATAGCAACTTAAGGGGAAATCTCTGGAACGACTGAAGCTGTATACATAGCGGCTCTCATGAGTACACATCATTAGAGTTTTAAATAGGTTTATTTTGTAAATTTTTAGCTATAAATCACGTCAAGGGAAATTAAAAAAAAATATTGAAATGTGCAGACTGAGTTTTTTCATATGACACAATTGTATGACACCCGTTTCCTATGATGAAATAACTTACATTTTTAACCCCCCCCATGCAAGTGCCTTCTTAAGACTGCACCGAGAAAACGTTGAGCGTCCAGTGGCGCCCTCATTACTATTATTGTGTTTCTTCATTAACTAAAGAATTTCCTTGCAATCAGACGATACGTTTTTGCAGCCCAAGTAACAACACAATTTATGGGATACGTAACAAACTTTAATAACAATTACCCTTTGAGTAGTCAGTTTAACGGGAAAAGGTGGCCACTTTTTTCCGTTAAGTTGATAATTCAAAGGTGAATTGTTATTAAACTATGTGATATACCTTATAAGTTGTGTTTTCATTTGTAGTACAAAAACCTACCGACCAATTTCAACAAAATACTTTAGTTTATTAGAAAACACAATAATAGTAATGAGGGCGCCACTGTACATCCGGCATACGCTCGGCGCAGTCTTAATCATGAATCAAGATCAAAGACAGTAAGAGACAGTCTACCCAAAAATTAATGGTGTTTTAGCACAATCATTTTGTTAACTAAAGAATAGACAAAGGTATCTGAACTAGTCGCAATTCGGTAAATACGAGTAAAACCCTGACTGAGAATATTGCAACTCCATTGTTTGTTTCGCCGCGGAGTTCGAATCGAATCGAATGGTTCAGTTAATGTCATCAATATTTAACAATAGCTTGTTCCAATTGTATGTCGACAAAGATATTTTTTTAAATTAATACTATGGTAGTGATATCTGCAATATAAGTTTCTGTCAAAATATAATTTTTGGGACAAGGCTTTATTACCGACTGTACTTTTTTTGCACAGTCGTCATCTACTTTTCAAGATGATTCTAACAAGGTCTAACACGACGGGTTTATCATGTGTGATTTAGGAGTTCCTATGACCCTGAGTCTCCATCATCAGACTCGATCGTACTATATTATTGCTTTGTCACCAGAACTAAAAGCGTACGTAAATTTTTAGCGTCATTGAAAACCGGGAAGTGGCTCAAATTGAACTTGCAAGATTTGACCCTACATACATACATACATACATTGCAATTTAAATAAAAGCTTGTAAAAACTGATGTTATATGATAACACGATGTTCTATTTCCCGTTATCTACTTATTTGCAATTTGAAAAAATAGGGGCTTTGATCACGGCAGCCCCGTTGGACAAAACAAATTATTAATTATTTAAACAAATTATTTAAATTTACTAACAAATTATGGATTCTTTTATCTGAAATAAACTATTTATTATTATTATTATTATTAAAAATTTAAAACATACAAAATAATTATGATTCAGGGAAAAAGAGACTACACACTGTCTGTCTGTCCCTATATTATATACTTAGGTCTTTAAAACTACGCAACGGATTTTGATGCGGTTTTTTTAATATATAGATTAATTCAAGAGGAAGGTTTTGGTGTATAAAAAAGCTGGATTATGTACGGGTATTACAGAAAACTCACATAAACAGAAGCGAAGCGAGGGCGGGTCGCTAGTAAACCTATAAACTAATTTTGCAGCATCTGAAACTGGGTCTGCCAAAATGGAAACAGTCCAAAGTTCATTGTATTCAAATTGAGTTGAACAAGCATGCCCTGGGCTCTTGGTTTGAGTCAGGCACATTCCACTAACAAGTGATACACATCCTCAGACGGTCCACTATTTCCCCTTACATACATACATAAACTCACTCCTAGAATGGGGTCGCTACAGAATAACTAACGACCCTAAAAAAAACTTCTTGGTAATTTTGTAACCACATTTCGCACAATAAGGCTAATTTATAATTTATTTTCCCTTAAGACTGCACCGAGCGTACGCCGGATGTACAGTGGCGCCCTCATTACTTTTATTGTGTTTTCTAAAAAACTAAAGCATTTTCTTGAAATTGGACGATAAGTTATGGTACTACAAATAAAGACACAACTTATAGGGTAGGTATATCACATAGTTTAATAACAATTCACCTTCGAGTTATGAAAGGGACCACCTTTTTCCGTTAAGCTGACTACTCAAAGGGTAATTGTTATTAAAGTTTGTTACGTATTCCATAAACTGTGTTTTTACTTGCACTACAAAAACATATCAGGTCAGGTGGGGTAAGGGGAACATACTTTATTCATCTTATCTTATTTTGAGTTCTATACTACAAAGTATAAGGTTCTTAATTGTTTCGCTTAAGACAAAACATACTTATTTTCGTTAGCTATCCAGGACAAAATACTTTTTATGCTAGTTCTAATGCATATCGCCAGAAAATGATTATTCGTTAGACTAGTTCTATCGTTTCCCTTTCCCTATTTCTGGGGTAAGGGAAACAGTCTCAATAAATCTAAAAGTAATAATACTAGTTTGGATTATAACTACGCAAAACATTTTAAAAACACCTTTATTGAAATGCGTACTTGATGCGTAACGAAATACTGTTGCAAATAGAAGATATTTATCACAATCGGTATTTGGGGTAAGGGAAACATACGAGTTTCGAACAGAGGTAGTCAACTAAAAACAAAGGAAGTAAAATGGAAGTGCAATGTTTTTATTGTAATGTTTATTAATCGTTAAAATAAAGTAGCCTCACGCTTATCAATAATTACTAAGAATAATATTAATAGGAATTACTTTTATTTGGCATTACAAAGTTTTACATACTTAATTAAGACAACTTAGACTTAAAAAAAACAAAAAATATATACGGTCGAATTAAAAAACCTCCTCCTTTTGGTATGACGCATTATTGGTTGTTCTCACATAGTTTCTCGGCATTTTTCTGTAAAAAATATTGTAGTCTGTAAATATTTTTTTCTAAACGGATAAAAACAAGATGTTCATATCGCCAACCGTCATTTGACATCATACAAAATAACATAATAAAAGTATGTAATAACATATAATAATAGTCAATAGATAACCAATCATTATAATAGAATAGTTCAATACCTAACAAATTTTTTCCCATAACTTGGTAGGTACCTTACCAAATTAATAACCTATTTTGCCATTTAGGTTAGGGTATAATTTGTATGGAGAGGACAGCTGTTACGGTGCCCAAGCAATGTGTAAAATATCATAACATTTATGGTTAGTTACCGATTCAAGAGACTGTAGCACTGTATTTCTACTTTTTATTAAATTTGCCTTGCCTTCAAAATGTTTGTTACTTCTGACATCGGGAAAGAGAAACATATGTCCCCCTTAACCCGGCCATGATAGTTTCCCTTACCCCACTTATGCATTTGTAGGTTATGTTACAAATCACATCAAAATTTAACATTTACAGCCTATTCAGCAAAAATTTATATGCATACAAACAAAATATATCTATAAAACAATACTTACTGACATTTGCAGACTTGTTACCAGACTTTTTAACACATAAATCGGTATCCAAATCGAACACGTCGAACTCGTGGTTTCGTTGTTTGCCAACTAAAGTATTGTTTTTGTCACACTCACACGTTCAATCATCATAACTCAATCTGTGTTTTTTTTTTGGAACTAATTCTCAGTTACTGCTTTATCGATCGAGTAATCACAACGCTGCGGTGTACAGTTATTGATATATCAACTAGTGTTTCCCTTTCCCAGTAGTTCCCCTTACCCCACCTGACCTTCGTTTGATTTCAAGGGAATTCTTTAGTTAATTAGAAAACACAATAATAGTAATGAGGGCGCCACTGTACGCTCGGCGTTTGTTCGGTACAGTCTTAAGGTTCTGTAATCACCCTATTAGGCACTCAAATAATAATGTGATGGATGGTGGTTAGATACGAAGCCACATATGATAATGTCAGTACTCCGCGATCTGGATCACAATAACCGAAACGCCTTTGTATCTATCCTCGATAGTTTTATTTTTCAAACATGTCAATTTTTTCGCATGTTTTTGGTTGAATCTTCGTAACCCTACGGTTTTTGACGATGATTTTTGATTCAATCGTTGAGTACTTATAACTTTTTAATTCTGCTAAACCATTTTTATAATAAATGTTGTGATTTTAAAGTAAACAGCAATTACTTGTATTTGTATTTGACGCTGCAATCAAGGTGCGCACATCGTAAGATGGATATAATTTGTCCATCTTACGATCTTCGTGCGGAAGTACATAAAGTCATCCCTTTTGATTCTTGTGTGGGCATGGCACCAGCCCACATCAGTCCACTGCTGGACATATGCGTCTTCCTTAGCACGCCACTGACCTCAGTCTTCAGCTCTTCTTCTCCAGTTGCCACCAGCTACCTTGCGAATACCATCGCTCGGGCGCCCTACGTCACGTTTGCCAATTCGTGGTCTCCACTCTAGAACTCGCCTTCCCCAGCGGCCATCAGTTCTATGACCAGCCCATTGCCATTTCAGCTTGCTAATTCGCAGAGCTATGTCGGTAGCTTTGGTTTGCGTTCGTGGTACAATTTGGAAGCGGCAGTTGAGCGGTAGCGGCGCGGTTAAGTGCGACGCGGCTCACTGGCGCGATATACACCCATTTTGTTATAATTGATTCCTCTGATGCGAGCTGACTGATAGGATAGCATATCCAAATGGCTGCACACGGCTTTTTGTAAAATAATCGGATTAATATTGTTTTTCAACCATGTAGGTATACAATAACGCGTCATTTTAACGAGCAAGTAATAGTCTTAGGCTGCGGATCCACTGAGGCGGAGATGAGCGGAGCGGAGCGGAGCGGAGCTGTGCCAATATTAACCAAAAGAATCAAAACTAACGTGCGCAAGGCGCGCTCGACGTGACCGCATGCGCCTTCTATTGGTTAATATTGGCACAGCTCCGCTCCACTCCGCTCATCTCCGCCTCAGTGGAGCCGCACCCTAACTCTCTGATTCATAAGCGCGTAATAATATAATGTTCTTGGAATATGTTCTATTATAGTGTTATTATGACATTTGAAAATTGAAAAGACAAAGAATTAGTGAACTTAAATAAGTTTTTAAGCACTCAGAGATGCCAATTAAATTTAATGCTTGTTTAGTGACGTGTTGTCTTATTCTATTGCTGTAAGAATGTGAGAGCAGCAACTTTAAATTTAATTGGCGTCTCTGAGTACGGCAGTAAGTAAGTTAATAAATAAGGGGTTATAACGTATTTACGTTTTTTTTTATGCGGAACTTGTTCGACCACAGTCAATAATTTCTGCCCTAAAATCACTAGGATTGATCATCTGTTTTGTTTTGACATGAAAGAAAGACACAAATCACATTTTGCTTTAGTCAGTGTAACTCCCTGGGGCGTAGATTAAAACTCGTGGAGTTGGTCTTGTGTTAATTATGGTCAAATAATAATATTACCTGCCTACCTACGTCTACCTACTACTACTACAGTTTAGCACTAGTATCCTTTGTGACGTATCACTTCGTTTGCCCGATTTTCAATCTAACTCATGCTCTTAAAATGTTACTTTAGTCTCTGAACATCGGAACTGAAGCTCCTTATATTAATAAGGAGAGAGATTACTCTAGGGATTAAAGTTTTTTTTTATTTAACCTGGAAACATCACATCACACTATGTATGTATATGGACCATTTTTAGGGCGTGGAAATACCCTCAAATTTGTATGAAACTTTGTTCTAATAAATATTGTAATTTTGCATAGAACGTCGTTTTTGTAGAATTTTAAACGCGAGACTAAACAAAACAACCCCTCTCCCTTGTGACACTCGAACTATAGCCACCCTCACTCGCTCGCGTGGCTAAGCATCTCATGTCATTATGGCTTGTCAACCATAAATCTTTCAGGTAATTTTTACTGGCCATCATCGTATAGACCCCAATAGTTTAGGTAAGGTTTTTTTAAATAACATCTTAGATTTATTTAAAACAAACGAAAGAACTTACTAACGTACTTAAACCTACACTTATCTAACAAACCGCTACGAGCGGGCATTGTTCCTAAAATGCTGGCAGCATCGCCACGTTGAATGGCAACATTAAGTATTTATGAATGCCAATCAATGCTTAATCTTTGTGCCAAGTTAGGTTAGTTTTATAACAATTCTGAATAGTTCACGGTTTCAGAAAAAAATGCCTTTATGGCTAATTAATATTATGGCAAGTAATACAATTATACATACACACATAAGCTCACGCCTTTATTCCCAGAGTGGGGTAGGCAGAGCTACAGAATTATTACTAACAACTCTAAAAACTTGTTAATAATTCATTCATTGAATACAAAACGGACACAATCTGAAATGAGTCAGTGTTGCATTTTAAAATTAGAAGCGGTTGGAATACGATTTTTAATGGAAGAGCAAATTATTTTGGAATGTGTCCGTTTTGTATTCAATGAGCGAATTCTGTAACCACATTGCAACAATTGGTTATACAATTATGGCAATTGAAATTCGGGTAAACGATAGTGTCCCTATTCTAAGGCAAAACTAAAAAACGTGTCATCCCTTAAAGACTACAGCAGTTGTAACACTTGTAACGCTTGGCGGCGGACAACGACAAAGATTGCAGTATTTTTAGCATTTGTTTTTTTCTTCAGGGTTTGTACTATAATAGTACCAAATTTGTCGCTTGTATGTTTTACAGGTTAGGACGGAAGGACCTCCAGGTACGGAACCCTAAAAACACTTTGTAAGAATTAATGTGTTCAAAGTAAAAGATCATTCACCGGCGACGGAAAAAAAGGCACGGGGGGGTTACCAACCGAGTATTAATAGGGGTGAAACTCCGACCAAGTCCCGTTACGCCGGCCATTTGTCAAACGCGAAAAATATGAGTAAACTTCGAGCCCAGAAGCGTCGTTTGACACAACTTATATAAATACTAGAGCCAACAAACGGCACGCTATTTCACTCAGTTTGTCCCTCTCGTCCTAGCCTATTTTGAAAAGGATGCAAAGGCAAACGAGGGAAAAATTGCAAGAGGTGCAAGTCAACTGTACGTGAAACTTTCTGCACCATGAGTTCTGTGCGACGAGCGATCCTATAGAATTTAGTCGTTTTAACTTTCGCCAAGTGGCTGGGGCCATATTCCTTAAGTTGCAAGGGATATGACAATGTACTATTCGGACTAACAAGTAAAATTTTATGTTAAGTCAAGTATGAAAACTTTTTATTGCACATAAACAATTGGGATAGATTAAAAAAATAAAGAACGGTTTTTACATTCTAATTCGGAAGAATAGGTAATTTTAAGCGACCATTTTGTTTTAATATCTTTATTTATTTAGCAAACATTTTATGGGTGACATGATTATTTAAAATTTGGGATGGCATTTTCTCATAAATTACAACAATTAAATGATATGTAATGATACTATTTCAAGCGGTTTTTGCCTAACCCGTAAGATACACCTTCTAGGAGTGTTTGAAGCCGAAAACTAAAGTCAAACTAAGGTTAAATATACTTTAGTCAAAATATCCGAAATAGATAAATATTTCAAAAACTTAACAATGCAGAACGGTTTTAAAACCCTATTCCTGGAAATGGTTTTCGAATTAGAGTAATTGTAAAAATATGAACAATCCCAATTACAAGACAACGTCAATATAGAAAATGCACATTGGCAAACTTATCCCATCTTGGCCTAGTTGCTTAGGGGGTCGACTCGTGATCGTAAGGTACCATGTACTCACCATGTACCAATGAGTTTTTCTAACTTAAGTGCATTAACCGATGCTCTTACGGTGAAGGAAAAATAACGTGTGGAAACCTGCACATTCGAACAGCTGAGTGTGTAAGAGGGTAGTTGCACAAAGGTCCTAAAGGGTCGAAGTGTATCCGAAAGGGCACATCTGTAAGAAAAGATAAGATATCACGTATGTAATCTCTTCCTGTGTTAACCTTGTAATAGAAATAGCAATGCAAAAGGAAAGACAAATTAACAAAATAACAGAAAATAACAAATAGATACCTAGTAAGTAGGTACATACATCAGAGAAAAACAAAAAAACTGCTTTTATAAAATACATAGATAATGAATATACTGATTATATACTACCACAAACGTTAACAACAATTATATCCTATAACAGAGTTGTGATTCTCTCAACAACGACGGTCGGACGGACGCACGAGTGAATGTCCAAGCGGCGAGTTTAAGTAGTCCCGTCAGTACGAACTAAACATATTTTAGCGCGTGCATTTTCAATTAAGCAGCCTTATACGTTCGATCCATCGGCAGAAACCATGCTGTGTGTGTACCATGTTTCTCTGATGTATGCACTTACTTACTTACACATGAAGCGCGAAATGAAATATTACACAGAGGGTGCAATGGATACTTTCACAGGAGTTATACTCTACTTTTCATTTCAATTAAGAGGAAAGTAAAAAAAAGGTAATTTAAAACATTTTGGAGAAAAAATTATAACGTTAAATACTAGGAGTGCATAATAGTAGATTGTATAACTAGGGTCAAAAATAAGCCATAGTACCCCGAGATGGTTATTTTCCCGAGCAAAGCGAGGGAAAATTGTGCGAGGGGTACCTAATATGGCTTTTAAACCCGAGTTATACACTCTACTTTTCACTTCGATTGTGAGAAAATAAAAGAATTATACTAAAGTAAAAAAAATATATTTTAAGAAAAATTAAATGTACAATTCGTACAATTTTTTATATTTATTGACGAAGCTTTTCCAGGCAAATTGAACGTGTGCTGAGTGAAAGTCGGAGACAGCTGACGTGGAGTCTTTCCTTGTAAATCGATCGTATTTTGACTTGTCTGCTGAGTGAAAGTCGGAGACAACTGTGGTGAAATTATTGTATGCCCTTAAATAGTTTTCACGAGATTTCACGGGCAAATTATTTTCAATCAGTTTTTTGGCCCTTTTCTCCATTATTGTATTCGGCGTAAGTTGCAATTCATTTTCATTTGACGACATCTTAAAATTAACAATGATTATCCACCCACAATGTATTCCGCGGCAAAATATTGTTTTAATTTGGCGGCGTGTTTTTTTTTAAACTACTTTGACACAGATACAAAATATAGACTAAACGGCGCTGACCGAGTGAGTATTTAGCGCTTTAAAGCGTAGCTCAAACGATTTATGATATTTTAGCAATTGTAAAATAGGTACTAAAAAACACCTAATGTTTTGAGAAATGAATTCTGTTACCTGATTGGTCGATTTTAATATAGCTTTATTATGGTTGGTTGATATCAAATACATTTTTTTTTTAAAAGATTTGAATTAGTTAACGAGTGTACGTACCAAAAAGAACCTAACGTTCCGACTGACAGTCGATGTGTATTGTGATTGGTGGATTTAATTTGGTGAAGTATTTTGATTGGTCAAATTAAGATGTTTTGTAAATGTAAATTATTCTATTTTCAATTTCATATTTTCCCTAGTGAAAATATATATATTATATTTTCCCTCGGTTGTACATGTATCACTTGAGTCTCGCTTGATAAGTCTAATTTGACAAACTTTTTGAGCATGAGAAGTGAAAAAATTAAAAGTACATTGCTGTGACGACACGTGTGGGAGACATCCGCGCTGTGTCATGTGCGCCCGCCCGCCCACAGTTGCGCCGCGCCGCCCTGCGATCTAAATTGCGCTACGCACATCCTAATTACCGCTGCGCTCCTGGTACTTTATTTTCTTCCCTTTCAACCCGTTTCTAAGACAAACAATGGCCTACTTTCAGAGTATGAGCCATGAAAAAAGGTTGTACGTTATTTTACAGACTGAAGTTGTTTAGAATTTCATTTCATAGAAATTTTTTCTCGTATTATCATTTCATAGAATAATCAATATGTAGAATAATTACTTTGAAGACTTTTAAATCATCGTTTTTTATTTTAAATAAAATTCAATGTTTCTTTTTTCATATCATAGAATAGCAAATTAAATATTCTTTGTTCTCATATTATTTATTTAAAATATAACTTAATAACAATAAAATCAACTTATAGAGTAGGGTGCAGTTTGTGAAGGTGTGTGAAATGAAACGTTTGAAAAAAAGCATACGATTTTAATTTGCAGTCAAATGGTATCGCATAGCTTATTCAAGGGATATAAAAAAAATAACCTCGAAGGCTAAGGCGGGAGCTTGCTTCGCTTCGCTCCCGCCATAGCCTTCTAACCTAACCTATTCAAGTCGGTTCTGCCCAGAGAGGTCTTGCTCGCTCGCTTCGCTCGCTCGCTCACTCATATTTATATCATAATATAGTATTTATCTTATAACCCAACCTTCTAAAAAATGCACTGACCAAACAATATTCGTTGAAAAATAATTATATTGTTTGATAAGTATGTGTAATGAAAAAATAAAATTACAAAATTCATTGAATTGATTTTCTGTCGAATTTGTTTCTTTCAAGTAAATAGTTAAAAAAAAAAAATATACGAAGCAAAAATACAAGGACCAAATAGTATATGAAACATTTTCTGTGAAACAAAATTCTGTAATTTTTCAGTCTGTAAAACAAGGGGACACCATGAAAAAAGCATAGTGATACGAAGCGTTCAAAATATTGAAAAGATAAGCAACTAATCATAAAACATTACCAAATTTCTAAGTGAGTTAGCACGTTAAGACATCGTCCTAGAACCGCCTTTTATACGCTATTATAGCAAAGTCGATAAAGCAAGCAACGGCTTCCCGGAAAACCTTCAAACTAGCTACCTATCTATCCATCTGTGTGCGGAGGCAGCCGCTAAACGAATTACCCGAGGATTACTAACTTATTTCATTAAGAACTTTGGCCCGCTAAATGTTATTTTGGATAAATCTCTTTACCATTATCTGGATAATTGCAGTTAGGAATGGCTTTTAGTGGTACGTTGATTTGATAGCAGTGTTTACTTTGTAAGTATGTAAACTCTTTATTGCACAAACTGGAGTCGGGTTTATCATCAAATTGTCGACACTTATTTCGTCGAATTTCACTTCAAAGTCAACATTTCATGTATTTTCATTTCGTCGAGAATTCAGTTCGTGGAATGGTCATTGCAAGTAATTTTAAATAGTGTATTTTTACTTGTCGGATGATTCATTAAATAGTTGAATTATGTCATGGAAAACGTTTCGTGATATATTGTTTCAAGTATTTTTAATTAACATACAAATTATTACAAGGAATATTATTTAAAACTTATAAACTATATATAAATAAATTTCGATTATTTTGTAATGTTGTAATAAAATTTCGAACAAATGAAATTGTCCTTTATTATTTCAATGTTAGACCGTGAGACGAAGTCGACGGAGCTCCGCTTTGCGGAGCTCCTATTCCGCGTAGTTGTGGCGCTTCGCGCCTTGACACAATTCTAACCTAACCTAACCTATAGATTAGTTGAGACCTAGTAGGTGTTCCGCGTAGTTGTGGCGCTATGTGTATTCGATTATTTAAAAACAAATGTAATGAAACGTCGAACAAATGAAATTCGTTGTTTTGTTGTTCTGCCAATTAAAATTCATACAAAATGAATAATTAGCCAAATAATATTCCCTGAACAGTTATTCTATGAAATAATAAAAATTGGAATGATCTGCTCATGAAATAAAATTACACCAAACAATAATTCGTGAACAAAATTTTACTTGAAGCGTTTTCGATGAAATGAAATTCGACGAAAAGTTTGTCGACAAAACAAGGGACACCCCTGGAGTCGTTTTACAAAAATCACTCATATGAATATAAATTATGTACAAAGGTGAACTTATCCCTTTAAGGGATCTCTTCCAGCTAACCTTGTAATGACTGGGTGAGGACAATGCATCACGCCATAAAATATTTTTCACTTCTCATGCTCTTAAAATGTTACTTTAGTCTGTCTACATCGGGACTAAAACTCTTTATTAATCTCTAGGGACTAAAGTAATATTTTTTTAATTTATTTTGGAAACTCCAAAACAGTCAATCACCACGGTGTTTGTGACGGAGTATAATCGCCATTTTCAGTGATTGTGTATGACCATTTTTTGAGCATGGAAATAACCTCAAAATGACAACTTTGCAAAAATATAAAAAATAACTATTTAATTTCGTGAAACACGATTAATGATTACGAATATGAATCTATTTAATTACATTAAAGATAATTAATTTTATTATGCGTGGTCCAATTAGTTATAAAATAATTTTTAAGTTTGAATCTGTTAGCTAAATATGTAAGAATTTAAAGCGTCACTTTACAACATCAAAAAAACCGCGGAACAATTTTGTAAGACACTTTGTTATAATCAATATTGTAATTTTGTACATGTAGAACGCCGTTTTTTTCCTCGCATTCAAAGTGAAAAGTAGAGTGCTTAACGCGAGACTAAACAACCATAATGACACTCGAGCTATAGCCACCCGCGTTGCGCTTGGGTGGCTAAACATCTCGTGTTATTATGGCTTGTTTTTGTTCCTTGTTGAACAATCTACTATTACTTTATACATACAACGCAATTAGATAACATGAAATATATATTAACTACATAAATAAAGTAGGTAATATATAAATACGTAAATAAATATACATATACTTACACCAACTAAAAGACGTACCTAAAAACAAAATTGGTATTTATAAGTAAGAGCTAAAGCCTGAGAATAGTAGACACGACTTTTCATATCATCCAGTGCGCCCCCATCCCAGGTAGCAAACTGACGTCAGCGACGTATAAGCGACGTCACTCATAGGTCATAATAAGGTCGGTCATTTATTCGTCGAGAGCAGACGTTAAAGAGACGTCAGTTTAGGGTCAGGCGTTAAACAGGACGTCGTATTTACGTCAATTAATGGCCAGTATCTGTACGTACCATTTACGCCTCCAAGAGGACGTTTTACTGACGTCTATTTGGGGTCAATATCAGGACGTACCATATTCGTCCTGAAGTGGACGATTTATTGACGTTAATTTAGGGTCAGTATCTGGACGTACCATATACGCCTCAAAGAGGACGTTTTACTGACGTCTATTTGGGGTCGCGCATCAGGTCTACCATATTTCCCATAAAATCAAATGTCATAAAAATTTATGCTATAAATTCAATTCCTGTAAAATAACTTGCCATAATCATTCATTTACTATAATATCATTTTCTTTAACGTGTAGTTACTATAATTTTAAAATGTCTGAGGTTCTTAATGCATAAAATTTAGAATCGATATATTTATTTCCTATAAACTTTATTTTACTGCATATAAAAAAAAAAGTCGTAAATAGCCTTCTAACCTAACCTATCCGAGTCGGTTCTGCTCTGATTCGTCTTTTTTATGTCATTTAAAGCTTATGGCTAATAATTATTAGAGTAAATGAATGTTATACAGTTTGGACTGTTTTTGCCGCTCACATGGAGCCCTTGCTGGTCATCGTCGACCCCTGGGGGTCGATATAGACCAATTTGGGAATCACTGATCTATTTGAGTGAGTAAAAGTGGCCACCTTTTGCCGTGACTACACTCCCAGTGTAGCGATTAATCCCCCGAAATTTATCTTCTCCAGTATTTTAATTTCCATTCGTAATTTTCCTATTTTTAATTTTTACCACACAAAAAATTTTCTAGTCCCATTTTAATTTATTTTCTCTAGTATTTTTATTTCCAGTACAGTCACCATTAGAAAGTAAAATTGCACATGCACAGACCTTAACAATAACTCTCAAAATAATGACTCAGCTATAAAGCAAAACCGATAATTGCGGCTACAAAACAAATTCCCTAGGTCTGAGCCAACAAATCTCTGTTAGCGCAGTAACTTATATTGGACGTCTAAGCCCGCAATAGTGGATTCTGCAAATACCAGCAAATAACTATCGGAGCGACTGGCGTCTTAGCAATATCCTACGGCTTTAGACGTTGCCGCGATCTCAGTCGTGTGCCGTCTGCCGATCATTTTGTACCTAAACGACCGGAACCTATCATGGCTACATCGCTCATTGAATACAAAACGGACACATTCCAAAATAATTTCATCATCATCATCATCATGTCAGCCGAAAGACGTCCACTGCTGGACATAGGCCTCCCCCAAGGCTCTCCACTCAGACCTAAATAATTTGCTCTTCCATTAAAAATTGTATTCCAACCGCTTCTAATTTTAAAATGCAACACTGACTCATTTTGGATTGTGTCCGTTTTGTATTCAATGAACGACATATTAGACAATTTTTTAGGATTTCTACTCGAAGGGATCTGTCCGTCAGTCCGTCCGTCTCTCCGTGCGTCCTTCTTAACCTTAAACAGCTGTTTTTTGATCCTAATCGGTAGCGGGTTTTTTTCAGAATTGGTTATTATGGCGGATTTATTGACAAATAAAAATAATTATAGAAAATAAAATAGGAAACGCTTTTTAACGTTACAACAGAACGGTACCTAAAACATAGAAGCGTCTGGCATGATTATTGTACAAACCCTGAAGAAAAGGGTTTGGGCTCGCGCTGATTCGATTCAAAATCGAATTCAAATCGTAATACCTACTGTGTGGCGGTACGGAACCCTCAGTGCGCGAGTCCGGCTCGCACTTGACCGGTGTTTTATAACATGGCCGTTCAGAAACTGAAACTTACTATACAATCTTATTTAAACATAGGGTAAGGTAAGCGCATAGGCCAAAAAAAAAAAAAAATTGGCAGCTGAAGCTTATGATGGGGGTTAAGTAGGTAAAATGTTGTAAAACATAGATTTTTATTTTTAATAATTTGAAGTCACCCGGTATATTCTTTCAACAACAGTGGGTGACGAGTACTCCAATAGCATGAACCGCCGGTGAAACCCAGCACAATTGAACAGAGGCTGTACAGCTAACTTTAAGGAAAATAGGTCAATGTTTATTTTTCATGAAGGCCAGCGTCAAAGTGTCTTTTGTCGTGGACTCGGGGTTGGTATGAGAGGGACTATGATTTGTTATTTCTACAGGACAAAAGTAAATGAGAATTGTCCGTAATTAGAATTGTAAATGAGTCTTGAGGCGGTTTCCCGATGGTTGGACGCCCGTCTGGTCTCAGTTGAGTATACTGTGATGATTCAATTTAAATTTATTCAGCTTTTTGCGGATGGACCGGCGGGAAGTTTTAATTTGGTACATATTTGATTCTTGTGTGGCTCGTTATGGAGCAACAAGGTTCTTTTCATCTCACTAGCTCGGAGAGCCCTTTTTGTTTGTTTGATATCTATTGAGAAAATCGCTTTTTATCCACATGTGAACATTTGAAGGCAGCTTAAGTGATATTTGACAGCTAACAAAACGTAAAACGTTAAAAGTGCTGAATTATTAACATCACAATTAATGAATTGCATCGAGTAAAAAACTCAAAATACAGTCTAACAACTTTATTTTAATTCATAAATATTAGCATTCAATATTAACCTTCATTCTTGTTCTAAAACTGGATAAAATGTTCTGACCCTCCAAGTAAGTCGATGTGCGAACAAAACGCATCCGAAATAATAAAAAAAAACTTACTTAAGTCAAAACTTTTCAATTAAGCCGTCAACGTTAAATATTCGCGGGGGGCCATTTGCAACGTTAAAAGATGGCGGACGTGTAATTTGTTTTAGTTTTATTTTTTTGTGTATTTAGGTGTTCAAAGTTCTTTTCTGATAGTGATTTGTACTTTTTATGCCATTGTGTTGCACAGTGATTGAAAACTTGGACTTATTTCGCGTATCTGGCATCTTTCTTCTCGTTACAAGTGGACTCGAAGTGGTACATAGGTTAAAACTATCTTGACCTCTGTCCTACAAACTACCGAACAACGTTGCCCCCAATCTTCCCAGAGAAGATTGGATTGTATTTTATTGCTATATTGATTTATACTTATATACACTTGACACTGGCGAAATCACTGATTCGTGGAAACGCCATAGCCCGGCGGTAGTAGCTGTTGAAGTCGCCGCGGGGCAAAAAAAAAAAAGTAAAATAAAATATTCGCGCGTTTTTATAGTTTGTTTTGTTATTAAAAATGAGTGATTCGAGTGACGAAGATGTATGAGATGTAGACCTGTGGAATTACGGGAAACCGTGAAAAATGCGGAATTGATAGTACAACCCCTTTTTCTTATTTTCCTCGCTGTAGTGAGGTGAAACGTTTTGTGTTATACACGGGTGAAAAGTTATTTTATTTTTGATATCATAGAATCCTTTCGCTAGCTCGTGTTTCAAATGAACACTCGCAGGTAAAATTCAACATTCCCCCCTTGTATAATAACTATTGTTAATCTGGTGGAGATGTCGGCCATTTTGACAGAAACCGCAACTAAAGTCGCCATCAATAGAACTTGTGAACAATGTAAACAAAGCGCCATATTGATATTGTCTATGGTTGGATGAGTTTATTACTGAAGGGAAGTATGATTTTTTTAATCAAAATCACTGGAATCAATTGAGGAAGACGTGCCACCAATATGAAATATCAATTTCGGTATACGATCCCGTCTTCGGTTACGATACGATTCGATAATGCCGTCTAAGCTTTTCGTGTTGTTTTCTTCATATATGACATGAGCCACGCATTTATATTATGTCCGTTTTCGAAAATTTACGTTACGTTAGCACTAAGCAATATGTCTAGCCTCACAGGTCCGCGGGGAACTGTAGAAAATAGAGATGGAAGAGGGATACAAAGTATCCTGAGTCAACAAGTTATTTAATTACGTAACACAACTACTAACGAGAGAATATCGAATCTGCTTTAGCAATTGAATTAAGATAACGCCTTTTAGCTGAGCCAAGCCTAAGTGCCGAGAAATCCTTGCTATTTGAATGGGTATTCGTTTATGAATAAAATCAAAACTTTTTACTTATATTATTATAATAACAAAAATATATTTGAAATTCTTATAACAAGCCCTTTCATTTGATATATGACACTGTAAGGTTTGCAAAATTTTTTTTTAATATACTAATTGGTCCCCCGAAAATGACCATAATAAAAAAAAAATTGTTTGCACATCTGTGTTTGGGTCATCAATTTACATAGGTATGAGTAATAAATTTCAACTCAATCCAGTAGTTTCGGAGTAAATTGGCTGTGACAGATAGACACAAATGATCCTATAAGGGTTCCTTTTTTGTTATGGTAAATTTTTTGTACGGAACCGTAAAAAGCATGTACCTTTGAGCTAGACTTAAATAGACTAACTATACGGCTAAAACGATCATTTAGAGACGATAAAGCTCTACTCGCTGCGGCATAGCGGCTTCAAATAGCTGCAACAGAATGCCTAATTAGTTTGGTAGCGATATTTTTTCATGCTACAGTGTCTAAAATATACTCTAAGCTCTAGCATGGCAAATTCATATTTAAAATATCGAAAAACGCTATACGATATAACGAAATCTGAACATAAATCATCGATCAAAAACGTCCATATACAAGGCAAAGTTTTATTCAAAATTGGATCGCTAGCTGATTTATTTAGGCTTGAATTTCAGTTACCAAAGTTTTTCAGTTAGGATGTTTTGCAAGAGGTGCCAGCTAATGAATCGTCGCTCGTAATGATGCAATTGCGGTCAATAATGATGGAGCTGTTTGACCGCACTGGAGGTGTCACTACACAACCGTATAATATATCGTGTATCTTCAGTTACAATGTTATTATATTACTAACGAAAGATCGCGGAATATGTACTGCAGGATTTTAGTCGGATTGTCTTTGCAATGTCCGTTAATTTTTCTGTGTCATTTTTAACAATAGCCCCCTTTCATCCTGGTGAAATGACTCCTTTTTTCCCCCCAGTGCAAAAAGAGAGGTACTACAAAAATTGACGCCTACGTCTGTGTGTCTGTCTGTGGCATCGTGGGTCCCGAACAGATAACAGATGGTCGGATTTCGACGCGGTTTTTTTAAATATATAGCTAGTTTAATTGGTTTGGATTTTACTTAGGTTTGATGAAAGTAGGGGTCACCATTAAGTACTCTTTAAAGTACTTTATTATATAATAACAAAGTTTGTTACCGCTTTAATTGCTTGAACATTAAGCCAACAGATTCAAACTTGAAAACTATTTTAAAACTAATTGGACCATTTTAAAATGATTTCATCCCTTATATAATTAAATAGATTCTTATTCGTAATCATTAATCGTGTTTGAAATGAAATCTTTTTTTTTGTCATTTTGGGGTCGATTTCAGGTTGATTCCATTTACCGCAGGGCCGATTCTCTAGGCGGTGAGACCATATCGTATTTGACCTATTATCGTACGGCTAAAAAAATAAGTACCGTCAACTGGGGTTACTTTGATTTACGGGGTAACATTGCTCACCCCAAAAACTAGTTTTAATATTCAATTATTCTATTAAATGTTTCATCAGGAGCAAGCTACTTATATAGTTATACAATTATTTAAATAATTTAAGAAAATTACCACTAAAATTGTTGTCGTTTTAAGGGTGAGCAATGTTACCCCGTAAATCAAAGTAACCCCAGTTGACGGTACCTTACATAACAGGTCAAAACCTTAATAGTTTTTACCGCCTAGAAAAGCTAGCTCTGATGAAATCACCTAAACGACTATCTAGTATTTTATTACGTATTTTGAAATGGTTATTTTTAGTGATCATTATTGAACCAAGTAATAAAACTAAATAAAAGAACAACCGACGAACTGCCGAAAGAGAGATCAAGACGTTTATTGTGCGTAAAGATAGATGTGTGTGTGTTGAGATGTGAAGCCACGCGGCCGCAATACGCTATTACCTTTTATGCACATGGCGTCTGAAGCATTTCGCTCGTAAGTTTCACGTTGTGGTGTTATTCTGTAAATAGGTACCTGGGCTAAATTTCTATTTCATACCTAAGGAAACGTACCTTTTATTTAAAAGCATAATTCTGTTACAAAACTGGATAAACGTAGATAAACACACTCAAATTATGTTTTGGCCTATACCCCGTTTTTTTTATACATTGCATCGCTGCAATAGCTCCTGGCGCAGTAATGCTAAAACAACTCGTCGATGGATTGCTACAAGCACGCGGGCTATTGACTTATGAAACGCAGGGCCGGATTAACCATGTTGGGGGCCGTAGGTAATGCAATTCAGGGCCCCCTAGCCAATGCGGGGCACATAGCCAATGCGGGGCCCCTAGCCAATGCGGAGCCTCTAGCCAATGTGGGATCCCTAGCCAATGCGGGGCTCCTAGCCAATGCGGGGCCCCTAGCCAATGCGGGGCCCCTAGCCAATGCGGGGCCCCTAGCCAATGCGGGGCACATAGCCAATGCGGGGTCCCTAGCCAATGAGGGGCCCCTAGCCAATGAGGGGCCCCTAGCCAATGCGGGGCTCCTAGCCAATGCGGGGCCCCTAGCCAATGCGGGGCCCCTAGCCAACGCGGGGCCCCTAGCCAATGCGAGGCCCCTAGACAATGAGGGGCTCCTAGCCAAAGCGGGGCCCCTAGACAATGCGGGGCCACTAGCCAATATGGGGCTCCTAGCCAACGCGGGGCCCCTAGCCAACGCGGGGCCCCTAGCCAATGCGGGGCACCTAGACAATGCGGGGCCCCTAGACAAAGCGGGACACCTAGCCAATGCAGGACTCCTGGCAGGTAGGCAGTTATTGACTAATGGATAATCAGGCCTTGAATTGAAACGGCCTTTAAACTAATATTATAAGTATTATAACACCCATTGCGTAGGGTTAAAAAATAGGTGAGTTTGTTTATTTAATGAGCTCTTTGCCACAATACTCTGACCTTGTGCAAACTAGTGTGAGTTTCTACGTGTTTCCTGTAGGTCTAGGAGTGATTTCTGTAAGTAGTAGAGCTTGTCGACGACCGCAAACGTTAGAGAATAACATAAACGGCGGCAACGAAATAGTTTCATAGCGTAATACGTGTGTGTGTAGGTATATATGTTTGCATTCCTTTGTCTATAAATCTTTGCTCATGATGTGTAGGTATGTGTGTGCGTGTCACGAGAGATAACGCGATCCTTTACGAGTAGTTTTGACATTGTTGTTTAAGATGGTTTGAATTACGTGCAACAAAAAGTCATTTTGATTATTCTATGTAGGTAAATATTTGTTTAAGTAACTATTCAGCAATCATGATGTAATTTTTTAGAATAAATATTTAATGCTTCTGAATACTTAAAATATCAATTTAATACTAGACGCCACAGTCTTGTGGCGTATGAAGTTTGACGGCAATTGCCGACGTTTGGCGTCAGTGCCACGAATTTTCGATGACGTGATTTGCCGGCTTTTAGCGCTTAAAAGGTTAAAAGAAGTATTTGGTTTTAAATGGATTTCTTAGACAAGTTTCTGGTTCCCCACCACCCACTTTAACTTGTTAAAAGAATTAAGTACAATGTTATACATATTATATTATTTAGGTAATAAGGTGTTGTGGTGTGAAAATTTCTAATTTAGGGCATAAGCTTAATTGTTACTAACACTATATATGGATTTTAATTGTCTGATAATAAATGTTTTTTTTTTTTTTTTTTTTACTGGTTCATCGGGCACACGATGACGAACTTGGGTTCGTAATTGTTGCGATCTATAGATACCCTTCGGCCGTCAACCAACTCCATTATACTATTAAGGCGTATCATGTTGTCGACGGTTTATTGTGTCAAATTCAAGGTCAATTAAGATCACTTTGGTCAAGGAAATTGGATTAAAATGGAGCACACATGTACAGTCGAAGTCAAAAATATGTTTACACTTTAGTACCTTGTCTATTTAACGTCATGTTTAAACTGTCATATGAAAATGTCACAGCTATTAAAGTGACAAGGTACTAAAGTGTAAACATATTTATGACTTCGACTGTACACGTACTACGTGATTTTTATTTAGGCGAACCGATTTGACAACTCAAAATGCACAAATGTTGCTACAGCGTCAACTTGACTTTTAAGGTCGAAAGTAGGTATAGACAAATTTATCATTTTGTATTCATCGTGGGCATTTTTGACAACGCATGTCGACAGTGATCGCCTAACGCTAGCGTTCGTGAACGATGGCAACTTATCTAGCCCCACAGTTTACGTAGCTGCCCTCGCCCCCGCCCTCGCTTCATTTCTGTTTATGTGAGTTTTCTGTAACGCCCGTATCTAAACCAATTTTTTTTTACACTTAAAAACATTCCTATTGATGAAACCGCATTAAAGTTGGTTGCGAAGCTTAAAGGATCTAAGCGAACAGACAGCGGAAGCGACTTTGTTTTATACTATATAAAGATATAATTAATGACTATACTTGTTATTTATATACCTCGACGTTTTGATCGTATTGCAACGGCAATCTGCTGACAGTTATTTACAATGACTTAAGTCCTATATCTCCTATATCTCATTTATCTCCTATATCTCCTATATCTCCTATATCTCCTATATCTCCTATATCTCCTATATCTCCTATATCTCCTATATCTCCTATATCTGTATAGGAGTTCAGTCAGTTCTAGCATACATTTCAATAAATTATGGTCGAAGGCAGTAACTTTAAAATAATGAATTAGATAAGACTACATTGTATTTCACTTCAGGGAAGGGAGACACTGTCCCTACACCAAACGTAAAATTTTATTACAGACAAACAGACTGACAAAAGACAAAAGTATGATCACGATAATATCGAAGCAAGATGGCCTAATACAATGTGGAATGGAGGCACAAGTCTAAGAACACTAATATTACCCAGTTACAATCCGTATTTGCGTTTATATCAAGTATGCGTCAATGTTGATTAGGTTTACATTGCTAGTGAGATGAGATATGACTTATTATTCCTCGAAAGGTAACGACTGAGGAAATTTGACAAAATGATATTGTAGATAAGCTAATAGAGAACTAAACGACCAAGTTGTCGTTTTGTACGTCTTAGAGTCGCGTGTGTTACTAGGTACTTTTGTATAAAAACTCCAAAAGTCGAATTGAAAAATATTTAACTTGAGTAATAGGCATTACTTTACAGTTCTTAGAGTAGTGTACATACGGACCAGTAGAGGTTCAATACCGACAAGAAACTTCTCAATTTAGATGGCGAAGCTAAAAATGTTCGGACAAAATGCAATAACGGTTCTCTCCCCATAAACCTAGTCCGATTTTTACGATTAATGAATATCTTGAAGAATTTATGAAAAAACTAGGTCTGTACATTTTCCTTTGCAAGATTTTTTTTTGAAAAAAAAACGTAATTTGATTTAGGGGGTTGAGAAACGTTATAGCCCGGAGCTAAATTAGTAAGACCAGGCGGGGCTATTGCGTCTGAGGTGCTATTGTAACTTTTCATACTAAGACGTGTTCTACTTTTAAAATTACCCCCGCCTGACCATACAGAACTTTATTAACGGCTACGCGATAGCGTCGGTTCATAATCCTCTTAAACTTTCTTAAAATTATTCTTAATCTAAAGAGAACATTTTTTTTATGGCATATATAAGACAAGCGAGCACACAAGCCACCTGATGGTAAGTGGAAACTGTGACCCATAGCCATTCGCATTCGCAAGACTGCAATGCAATCCTAAGACTGCAAAATGCGTTGCCAACCCTGAGGACTTAAGATATGCCTCTATGCTAGTCATTTCACCGGCTGTCTTATCCCCAAACCAAAACACAACAATGCGAACACTGCTGTTTGGCGGTAGGTTAATGGATATATAAGATGGTGGTAGCGATCCGAACATTTAGACCCGTATTAATAAACTAATCTCAACTCTAATGCTCGTCTCGAGATGTGTCAAAAATGACAGTGTTCTATGGTTTGACGTTTACTTTGACGTATCTTGCGCATTTCAGCCAAGATGAGTTTATTAATACGGGCCTTAGATTGCTCTAGACATAAGATATCAGTAATTGAGAACATCTCCCAACTTCGGAGAATATTGAGCACCTCGAACGTTTTGATTTGTGGCTGCAACAAATGTATCGCCCTCGTATTTCTCTTGGCACCGGCCTAATCGAATGTCATGCGCGGTGCCCCGGCGGAGCTGTTGGCGGCCGGCAGCTGTTCTCTCGGATTTATGGCCGCCCCCCAACTTTCTGCACCGTACTGCAACACATGTACTTGACGTCTTAAAATTATCGGGGTTGCCACGTAAGATGCAGTGCGCTGAAATTTTCTATCCTTAGGAAACATTAGCTCAATTGTCTCGACTCGTGGCGCGACAGCGTAAACATAACAGAGGGCCCAGACAAGATGTATTACGCTAACTATCGTTTCTATTCGTTTAGTTTTTAAGCCAACGCGTCACTGGCACATCACGTGACTTTTCGTATTGCGTCATCTACCAGTGACGCGATTGGTTTTAAAACTAAACGAAGAGCAACGCTAGCTAGCGTAGTGCATCTTGTCTGGGCCCTCAGTAGATCAGACGCCCTTGCCAAGATGCATTACGCTAACTAGCGTTTCTGTTCGTTTTGGTTTTAAACCAATCGCTTCACTGGAAGATGACGTGATACGAAAAGTCACGTGATCTACCAGTGACGTGAAAAGGCCAACCAGCTCAGGGTAGTGATTCTCTGAACAACGACGGTCTGACGGACGGACGAGTGAATGTCCAAACGGCGAGCTTAAGTAGTCCCGTCAATGCGAACAAAACATATTTTAGCGCGTGCATTTTCAATTTAGCATCATGGTTTCTGCCGATGGATCGAAGGTATAAGGCAGCTTAATTGAAAATGCACGCGCTAAAATGTGTTCGGACTACCTAAACTCGCCGCTGCGATTTCGCTCGTTCGTCCGCCCGTCCGTTGTATTTGAGAGAATAACACCCCAGCTTGTAGCGCTGATTTTCAGCTGTTGCCTGAGATGGAGGTAGATTACATAATTAGGTATATCAAACATAAACAATAAACAATAAACAATTGTTAACGATTGGATTGTATTGATCCCTCATCTAACTCCCCTAAAGGTCAGAAATTGGGATCGATAAGGCTATATGACACGTCTGTCGATCTCAATGTCGTATAAGGCTGCATCACTATCATTACATAGTATAAAACAAAGTCGCTTCCCGCTGTCTGTCTGTCCCTATGTATGCTTAGATCTTTAAAACTACGCAACGGATTTTTAGTAGACAGAGTGATTCAAGAGAAAGGTTTTTATGTATAAAAAAATATGTTTTATGAAAGGGTGTTACAGAAAACTCTCATAAACCGAAGCGAAGCGAGGGCGCGTCGCTAGTAATTTATAATGCCCGCGTTAAAATGTGTTTTGTTCGCTCTGACGGGACTACTTAAACTCTCCGGTTAATGTAAGCTGCGGCGAGTGAACTAGTGATGCGCCTTACGTTGCTATAGGACTTACCTCGTTCAAGCAATGTATTTTTTACAAAATTAATGGTACCTAATAAAAAAATGGTAAGTTATTTGCTTTGGAATTATTACTTTTTTTTTAAAAAAATACTAAAGTAATCAAAAATGTTTTTAAAAGAATGCACATTGATTACCTACGTCAACATTAGAATGCAAAAGGACAAAAAAATGGGAGTGTTATTTACTTTATGAAACCGCATAATTTTTTTGAACATTTAATTAATATTACACGACGTTTTGACGACGCGCTGGCCTAGTTGGTAGTGACCCTGCCTACGAAGCTAGCGGTCCTGGGTTCAAATCCCGGTAAGGGCAGATATTAGTGTGATGAGCGCGAATATTTGTTCCTGAGTCATGGATGTTTTCTATATATTTAAGTATGTATTTCTCTATATAAGTATTTATATCGTTGTCTAGTACCCATAATACAAGCCTTGAGCTTAGTTTGGGACTAGGTCAATTGGTGTGACATTGTCCCCTGATATTTATTTATTTATTTATTTATTATTTATTATGGCTCATTCTTCCTGCGCGCTTTATTTTATCTTTAACAATGGAACGTTATTCTGTATTTTGTGAATGCGATTCGGATAAAAATAAATGTACAAGGATATTAAGAGGACTGTGAGCCGATGCTTAATAGGATTAAAATAGCTTAGCTGCTGTCAAAAAATCCATACTTTGGCTCCGGGTGATAACGTTATTATAAAGAACAATATGTTGAATATGGTGTAGTTATTATGAAGAACTATAGTAGGGGAGCCCACGACACTAAACCTAGTTCGGTAAGACTACCGGATGATACATACATACATACATTAAATCACGCCTATTTCCCAGAGGGGTAGGCAGAGACCACTTCTTTCCACTCGCTACGATCCTGACAAATTTCTTTCGCTTCTTCCAGATTCATACATCGAGTCATGCACGCACGTCGGTTTCGGGTACTTAAGATTCGGCCCTTTTCCAGTATTTCTCCTATTTGATTCGAAAAAGTACGCCTAGGGCAGCCCCTTCAGACCCTTTCACTCACTTTCGATCTGTATATCTCTTTCGTCAGTCTTCTTTCATCCATACTTTCCAAATGACCGAACCATCGTAGCATGCCCTTTTCAATCTGAGTCACTATCTTCCTTTAGGCCACATTTCTCTCTGACTTTTTAATTTCTGATGATATATAATATAATTAATTAGTCACGTCATTAATGGCAGAACCCGAAATGGCAATGCTGCAATTCAAAAAACCTGTCAAAGCCATTTTTTTTTAGTTATGAGTTCAATGTCTAGTATTATAATTAAGGCTCCCAAGGTTCGTTTATTCTTCGGAACAGGGGAGGGGTAGGACTATACGACAATGCAGTGCTGCAAGTCCCCCTGATTGGCCTAATCGGTGGCAGCAGCATGATAAGCGACGCATTCTTACTTAAGTATCTAGTATGATCGTTCTCCTCGAAAAACCAAAGCTCATCGGAATTTGTTTGACGACGCTCTGGCCTAGTGGGTAGTGAACCTGCCTACGAAGCTAGTTGTCCTGGGTTCGAATCCCGGTAAGGGCAGATATTTGTGTGATGAGCAAGAATATTTGTTCCTGAGTCATGGATGTTTTCTAATGTATTTAAGTATATATTTCTCTATATAAATATTTATATCGTTGTCTAGTACCCATAGTACAAGCCTAGAGCTTAGTTTGGGACTAGTTCAACTGGTGTGAGATTGTGTCCCCTCATATTTATTTATAAAGATCATCAATTTCTGTGTAAGAAAAACCACTGCCGCATTTATATATCGGACTTATAACTAAAAAAAATGCTGTGCCAGGTTTTTCGCATTGCAGAATTTAGATTTCGTGTTCCCGCTTTAATGACGTTATTTAATATTGTATATGTACATCATCTGGTAGTCTTATCGAACTAGGTTAGTGTCGTGACGAATACTAGGTCTAGACGTTTCTGTAGTTTTTTAAATTTTTTTCATTCTAAGAAATATTTTCCCGGAAAGGAAAACGTACAGACCTTGTTTTTCATAATATACAACATATTCAAATATCGTAAAAATCGGACTAGATTTTAGGAGAGACGTTGCCGCATTTTGTGTAGAAATTTTTAGATTCACTATATTCTCTTTAGGCATTTATCTATAGTCGGCCATTCGTACTCACATATAAGAAAGTATACCTATTGTGCAATCAAGTTTAAATAATTAAATAATATACAGTCACGAGTTTAATTTGGTACCCACCTTAGGTCCAAAGTCAATCTGACATTCTGCAACAATAAGGTTGAGTTTCCTAAAAGTTACAAATGACTTGACATCTCTAATGACATTGACGACTTCAAGCATATTTTTCTTGAAATGGGTCCCAAATTAACGCTCGTATGTATGTATGTAAGGGTCAAATCTTGCAAGTTAAATTTGACCCACTTGCCCGTTTCCGATGAAGCTGAAAATTTGCATACGCCTTTAGTTCTGATGACAATACAATAATATAGTACCATTGAGTTGTTCTGATGATGAAGACCCAGGGTGGCCATAAGAACTGGTAAATTACACATGATGAACCCCTCGTATCAGGGCTTGTTAGAATCGTCTTGATAAGTAGATGACGACTGTGCAAATAAGTATAGTAGGCAATAAAAGATTGTCCCAAAAACGAAATTTTTGACGGAAACTTATTTCACGTGACGTGACACGCGTCACGTGTCCAACTCTATTCTATAAATGGCCTAGTAATGTGTTATCCACCTGGGAGCTGAAAAGTCCTTTTTAACGATCCCTGAACAATAACCAGGCCGTTGAATTTAATGGATCGCAAAGCGGTCTCAATTAAAACTGCCATCTATATGGAGAAGGTCAGTTGTTTTAGCATGGAGAGCAAACTTTTAATGACTTTATGAGTTGCGGGCCGCGGGCGAGCGACTCCCCAGCGTCACATATGAGCTCATTAATTCTATTGTATCCTGCATGTTTAATAGGCCACTATTAGCTATCATGTTTGTGAAACATTAGCGAGAGCTCAGTTCTGGAAAAACTATTGTTAAACGGGAAACAATAAATAAAATAAAATACCACTAATATTTATTGCGCCGTTATCGGGTCTTCCATTGGAAAACCCGAAAAACCTCGTATGCAATTTTAAAAGACATTTATTCAGTAAGTAGACCGCACGGGCACCATTACACGACAAGAATCTACCGTAGTGATTCTCTCAACAACGACGGTCGGACGGACGAACGAGTGAATGTCCAAGCGGCGAGTTTAAGTAGTCCCGTCAGAGCGAACTAAACATATTTTAGCGCGTGCATTTTCAATTTAGCAGCATGGTTTCTGGCGATGGATCGAACGTATAAGCTAATTGAAAATGCACGCGGTAAAATGTGTTTTGTTCGCTCTGACGGGACTACTTAAACTCGCCGCTGCGATTTCGCTCGTTCGTCCGAGCGTCCGTTGTTTTTGGGAGAATAACAACACAGCGCTTCCATCGTGCGTCTTCTTAAAAACGTATGTTGTTCTTAAAACGGTCTTAATGTTTTAAAATTATGTATTTTCCTCGCCCAAAAAGGTGCATACATTCAATACATACATTTTGACTACTCTATAGATGTACTTCCTGCTTTTGCATGCTGAAATACTTACTGAAAAACCTGAACCCATAAGTAATTTTGCTATCCGTCTGTCTGTCTCTCTGTCCGTCCAACTACCCCGACTCTTTTTCTTTGAAAAGGCTTAAGCCTTGCATAAGACAATAATTCCGTTTTTCAGTATTTGGTAGGTACGGAATGTTTTTACGTTATATTTAAAAAAGATCGCTCGTTTATTAATCTTCAAAGTTGAATAGGATAAATTAAAGGCTGAAGTTCTAAAATAGTAAAACGGAAAATACTCGAATCCACATTTAGTCAAACTAATCTAGCTCATAAAACCCGAGAGCTTTCAACTCGAGCTCCTACACCGTTTTTACTTGAAAATAACTTGGACAGAGATAAGTTGATTTTGGTTATAAGGCCCCCTTTCAAACGAAATGAATAAACTGCGAGGTTACTGCTCTTGAATAGAGAAAAATCACGAAATAATTTTTCATCACACTTGGTAGTGGTAAAATTCAATAGTGTCCAAATATACCTACTAGAAAAATCCACTCGAGCTTTGTATTTCCTTTACCATCCGTGTAACATATTTACAATGTTTTTCATCACAATTGCGAGGAAATGAAATAAAATCAGACATTAGATCGTATGTTGGAATCACACAGTTTATAATCAGTATTTATAAATTAGCGGCAGACTACATCATTGTCCGTGACTTACCACAGATAATGTCAAACGTGTTCAGAGTCCGATTCTAGTGACAGTCGAGGTCAATAGTTTATATGCGAGATTTTTAGGAAATTTTATGCAACTGACATTTCATCTCGAATGAAACTTCATATCGAATGGCACAAGAATTGGGGTCCTGACGTATTGTGATGGTTTGAGTCCACGTATAATATTTAAAATAAAAACTATTACACACGATAGGGCGTAATGGTAAAAAAAGGCCCGCGGGTATTATTTTGGATTTACGGTCGATTTTTCTAGCTGTTAGGACACTAAGTATTTACTAGCAAGTGTGATGAAAATGACTATTACACATGAGGTGAATAAAACTTTTGAAAATAATGGTAGCTCAATATCAGATCTCATTGAAGAACAAAGATTTCTAAATGTTCCCTATAGGTATATGTATCCTAGATAGGGGATCCCCTTGAATCACCGACACTCATTTGATCGAATGTATCATTTAATCGAATTTCATATGGTCGAAAGCTGAACTCTGTTGAAACTTTATTGTTTTCAGGTTATCTTACTTAAGCATGGGTCAAGTAGGTTAGGTTAGGTTAGACCTGTGACCACTAAAAAATTAAAACTAAAAAGTGTAAATGCCTGTCGATGTAATGACAATTCGACGAAGTAAAACATTCTATAAAACAAGTGTTGAAACTAGGTTCGCGTGGTAGATGATTTTGCTAGCGTTAAATATTAGAATAAATAATACGAATACTTCCAGTCGGCGTTATCCCTGAGGGGAAGCGGAAACCACGCTCCGGGCACACCCCGAATGGGCGATTGATTTTTCGGATCTGAAGAATACGGATTCAATATTCGACCAACGCTCGCGCTTATTTATTATTTGACTTATTTCTGTATTTTAATTTGATTTCGAGGTAAACGATTGATCACGGCCGAAGCCAAAATTGCAATTTTAATTATCTCAACAAAAACCTGCTTACGACTTAAGCCTGTTACGGACTTTTTTTATCATTAATTGTTAAACAGTCAATTACTTTTACTTTTATATTTGGTTCAATGAGATTACATAACCAATTAATTAAAACATGTGAAAATTGTGTGGGGGAACGACATAAAGAACTGCAAATTGGTTTTCCAGCCTACGTGAGATTATTATTTCTTCAATTGATAGTGAGGAATGAGCAAATTTTTTTCTGATTTAATTTTTATTTCATCTTCATTATGTGGGTTCACGACAAATAAATACTAATTATTCAGTTTCTATTTATTTCTACTAAAACCTCGTAAGTCTCTGCGTACTTATACAAGCACAAATTATGTATACAAATATACCTAAAGGTTTAATCTATTTAAATATGTAATATATAAAATTCTCGTGTCACGGTGTTTGTAATAAAACTCCTCCGAAACGGCTTGGCCGATTCTAATGAAATTTTGTGTGTATATTTAGTAGGTCTGAGAATAGGACGTAAAGTATATTATACAAGTTTTTAAGCGATTTTTAGTACTTTCGGACACATTGATCATTTTGGTCGGAATTTTTGTAATGTTACGAAAAACTCAACATGTTGATGTAATATTTTTTCAGTGGTTTCTTGGATGAATATAATCATTATGAACTTAAAATAGTTTTAAAGCTACTGCCAGTTTTTTTTTACGTCAACTTTTTGTGTAATCACACAAAGTTACTTTCTCCATACTACGGGAAACATGTTTGTTTTTCATCTAGTATGGAAAAAGCAACTTTGTGTGATTACACAAAAAGTTGACATGAAAAAAAAGCTAGCCAAATCACTAATTTGTTGAGACTAAATTAGAACTATTTGTCATAATTCCGAAGTGTCAGTTTTCTTTGTTAGGGTGTTTGAGAATGAATATCACTTGTTCACCTTTCCCTTCGTTTTATGAGATCGCATGTTTTGTGAGAAAATAATGATGTCATATTTGTTCAGTTCCAATGTAACTTTTATGAAATATTGGCCGCTTATATATATTTGCCGGCGGGTTTTTTGATATTATTGATATTGCCGTACATAGCTTTATTGGAATTTTTTGTACCACGTCCCATATAAACAGTCCAGTGAGTATTTAATTGACTTCAATAATATGAGGGTCTCAATTTGTCGGCACCTTTTTTTAAAATCTAATACATATGTTTAACGATAACTTGTTACCTGGTGAACCGATTTCGATGATTCTCATTTTGTTGGAGTTGTTTACTAAGAATTGCGTCTTTAACCAAAGTTGTTTGTTGTTTTTATTTTTATTTTTTATGGCATAAGGAAGACAAGCGAGCACACAGGCCACCTAATGGTAAGTGGAATCTGTGACCCATAGACATTCGCATTCACAAGACTGCAATGCAATCCTAAGACTGCAAATGCGTTGCCAACCCTGAGGACTAAGATGGAATGCCTCTATGTTAGTCATTTTACCGGCTGATGGGACCTTTACACATTAATGGAGTTATCGTTGGGTTTTTTCCATAGTTAAATACTTATAGCTTAATGTAACACAGAGCTATGTTAGCTAGTTAAGTATTGCGGAATAGAGTTGATGTACTCGTGTTTAGTTTAATATAATACGCAGTTCGCTGAATGTCGTAATGACAGGTCGTAAAAAATATATTTTTATTACTTTGTTTTTTATCAAATATTTCATCATTAATAACTTAATTCCAAGAAATGAGACGATTAATTATCAAATACGTGCCGCAACCGTGACAGGCCTTATTAGATCCGGTGCCCATTGGTTTCCAGATCACAGGGTTTTACGACTTTACTTATCTAATGGATTTTCCAACCAGATTTTCCATGCTCCCACTACTCACTGAAGCAGTCAGCGGGCTAGCGTATATATAGAGATAAGCTCTTACGTTTACGCATTCTATCCTTAACCTCTGCTGGAATTTACTGTAAGACTTTCAAGTTGTAAATTGAAATAAAATAATTATTCAACATAAAACAGTATAATTTCTGAAGCCCGTAATATCCATTCTTCGAGTACGAACGTTCCTGCTATATCTAACGCTGAACGCGATTCGAGCCTTCGAGTTCCGGCTACCGTTCCAGAGCAGCAGAAGCTTCGCACTTGCCCGGACGACCCTGAAACTTCTTTGGCGCAGCCGGTAGGATCCCTTCCTGCGGCAAAACCTGTGAGTTGCACAATTTATATTCACTGAACGCCGTGGACCTTCCAAGGACCTAAAGGAAGAAACGGATCACGCCACCAAACAAATTTTAAGAGTTCATTCGTCCAGATAAAAGAAAACGTTACAGCTTCATCAAGTAAGAACAGAGAAGGATAGAATCGGGAGGATCCATATAACGAAATATCGTTTTTCCTTCCTTAACAAATTCCTTATTCCTAATTTTGTTATTTTAATTTTAAGGTGCACCATTCTTTTATATTTTGTGTCTCTTTCTATATATGATTATTTTTGTCTATCAAGAGCGTATTCAAACTTGATTAACCCTCATGGCTGAGAGTACCTCTTTAAATTAATAGCGCGCTAGATTTAAGAGAAATAAAAAAGTAACACCCGTTATAATCTCACTGTTGGGCACAAGCCAATTCTCAAAAGTAGAAGGTTTGAGGCATTATTCCCTTCGCGGGCCCAGTGCAGATTGGTGTATTTTTTTTATGAGTTCAGTACGAACCATTGAATAAGTTCTATGAGAACTATTTTAAAAGCTTTTTAAGCGAGTTAAATGAACAATTAATTGTGTACATGAATACTAATAATTCTACTGAGGAACGCCCCCAGCCGAACGCAAGTAGGGCAGGAAATCCTGTAAATGCTTTTGGTCTTAATATACCTGAAGTGAATATTCGTGCAGTTTTGCGAACGATCCTTACGTTCTTGCAAAGTATACTTGATAAACTAGCTGATTATTTTCATATGTCTTACGTATGCTAGTTCAAAGCGAATATTTTATCGTGTTTTAAGCATAGAGTTTGTGTCAAATTCATAAATTGTATTTGTGTCAAAAAACTAATTATTTAAAAATATGGACGGCGTACTCGCTGCAATTACAAATACCATACGCGAAAGTGTTGAACAGATAGAAGCCGAAGCTATGACAAGTTCACGTAAAAGGGAGGATATAAGTAATCCTTTGGCAATTCCACACGAAACTTTGGAACAGCTAAGTAGAAATGTTCCAAAAGAAACTGAAAAGCCAAAACGTCTTGCCAGTAATACCGCTAATTCTCTAGCAGATTCGAGTGAGCAAATTAATCAAATACACACTAATACTCCGAAAATAACCGGTATAGCCGATTGTTCATCCAGTACGGTGCGAGAAAATATCGAACACGTAATAATGACAATACCTAAAGAAATAATACAAATAGTACCCATATTTGAAGACGATAAGCGTACCTTAAATCTCTTTTTAAAGAAAGGTGACTACCTTGTCGATAATTTTGCAGGTGATACCACTAACGAAATCCAGCAACAATAATATTGTTATGTTAACATATTATGTTATGCATATTTTAACTTCCCGCTTGAAAGGGAAAGCCGCAGCTTTAGTTAGCGAAAATGAGCACGTATCGACTTGGTCGGATATAAAAGACTTATTAAAACAACACTTTGGAGACTCTAGGACCGAAGATTGTGTCCTAATGGAATTAGAAAGCGTTACATTAAAACCAAATGAATCATATCTCGAATTATGCAATAGAATTCAATTAATTCGTAGTAATTTGTTATCTAAAATCAATCAGGACCCCGACAAAACAAGTAGAAATAATAAAATGCAAATATATAATCACGTTTCGTTAAACGTATTTTTATATTGTTTGCCACAAGGACTAACACGCCTAGTACGACAAAAGAAACCTGCTAATTTAGAAGATGCTCTTAAAATCGTTTTAGAAGAAGGCAACTTTAACGAACAATATAAAGCAAGGAATAATACATACAAACCAACGGTAGCAAGAAAAATGCAATTTAATACACCCCGTAATGTAGTGACGACTAATTTTCAAAACTATCTTCCAAATTATTCACGACCGAACCCTCAAACAAGTAGTCCTAACTATCAAAATAATATGCGTCCTGCTTTTCAGCAGAATCGCCCCTTTTTCCAACAGAATCGACCCGCGTTTCAACAAAACCGAAACAATGTAAATAGACGTAACCCGCAAGTAGGCTTTAGAAACGAAAGTACGAACTTGAACCAAATAACTGGCGAAAGTCCTTCGACTAGTTCTCAGTCGTCTTATCAAAGTGAAAATGAAACAGCTACAAATTTTATAGTACGGGCCTCGAGACAAAAGAATCAGTAATGGAAAGTCCGCAAACACTACCATACATTGTAATCCCAGAATTGGAAGCGAAACTAATGATCGACACAGGGAGTACCCGTTGTTTCATTAGTAACAAACTTGCAAATAAGTATTTCAAGGATTTTAAACAAGTAGAGCAATTCGAAGTTGTTAGTACTCACGGTACGAGTCAACACAATGAAATAGTGTATATTCCAGTGTTTAAAATATTTCAAGTAAATTTTTGCTGTAAATTCTATATTTTTGACGTAGATATTTTTTATGATGGATTAATAGGCATAGATCTATTAAAACTCCTACATGCATCTATTAATATCAAGAAGCAACTTTTAATAACGCCCCATGTTTCTATTCCTATTTTATATAAAGATCCAATAAAAAAATATGAAATTGAAATTGAGCCCTATGTAGAACGGAAATATTAGATTCCCACAGATTTATTGAATGGAAAAGGTTTTATTGAAAACACAGATTTTTGTGACGGTGTTAGAATGCCTCGTGCATTGATTACTGCTAAAGAAGGCAATGCGTATGTTAATATACAAAATAACACTGATAAAAAATTTACCATTGAAATTATTGCTCCATTTAAGGTAAAGGTTTTAACAGACAATATGATATATTCAAATTATATTCAGAACCCAAAGTCAATAGATCAGATATTGGTCGAAAATCTGTCCAAGATAAGAATCGATCACGCAAATTTAGAAGAAAAAAACGCAATATTAGGAATTTGCTATGAATACCGTGACATATTTTATCACGAAGATATTCCACTTACCTTTACAAATGAAGTCAAACACCGAATTCGGACTAAAAATGAGGATCCAATATATGTTAAACAATATAGGCAACCCCCAGCACAAACTTTGGAAATAAAAGAACAAGTTAAAAAACTATTAAAAGACAATATAATTCAGCCTAGTCATTCCCCGTGGAGCGCACCTGTACACCTAGTGCCCAAAAAGGCAGACGCTTCAGAGCAAGTTAAATATAGAATGGTTATCGATTATAGAAAACTTAATGAGATCACTCTTGACGACAAATACCCTATACCAAATATTAGTGATTTATTCGATAAATTGGGAAAAAGTATATACTTTACCACCCTTAATTTGGCTAGTGGATATCATCAAATAGAAGTTGATCCACAAGACCGATCCAAAACTGCTTTTAGCACGCAGTTCGGACATTACGAGTTTAGTAGAATGCCTTTTGGTTTAAAGACAGCCCCCGCTACTTTTCAACGTGCTATGGACAACATCTTACGTGGTTTACAAGGCACTCATTGTTTGATTTACTTAGATGACATCATTATATTTTCAAGTACTCTTGATGCGATTGATTCTAATTAACATAATATTAACATAATATTCTATTTCATAGCGTAAGTTTCCCATAATATGTATCTTATTAACATAATTATTTGATTATAGTGAGAATGTGTCAACTCAATAATTTATTATTTGTCATTTTTATAATCACCATATTTATTTGAATGATTTGTAGGACGTTTAATATTTTTAACAGGTACTTTTGTAACTCGTCCTCTTATTTCCACAGGAACTACGTTACGGTTCGCTGTGTCTAATACTTTAGCTGATTCATACCTAGGCTTATCTTTTCCCTTGCGTCTATTGACTAATTTGGTGTAGATAATATCTCCTGTATTGAAACTTGTACTTGGTTCACCTAGATTTTTATTAAACATTTTATCTTTTTGAGCCATCATTTTATGGGTCAAATGCTCATATAGAACTTTAGTTCTTTTTGCATGATCTCTAATCATTTGTTGATAAAGTTGTTTATCATAATTAATATCGAAAATACTTCTACTTTCGGTATGACCTAATATTACTTCGAAAGGAGTAAGTTCTGTTACAGAGTGTATAGTATTATTATATGCCATGATAGCATAAGTCATAATGGTTGCTGCGTCGGATAATTTTTGTTGGTAACGAGCTAAACGATAAATTTCGATTAATGTACTATGGAATCTTTCTACAATTCCCATTGAAGATGGGTTGTTGGGTGTTCCAATATGTAAATTAATTTTGTATAGGTCCATTGTTTCTTTTATAAGAACATTGTTAAATTCTGATCCGGGATCGCTATTAATTTTTTGGGGTACGCCATACATTGAAAAGTATTTAAAAAGTGCTTTTACGACTTCCGGCGTTGACCTATTTTGTATGTCTATGGCTTGCCCTAATTTACTAAACGCATCTACGAGTGTTAAATACATTTTACTTTCTATTGAAAATAAATCTATGAAGATTTCTTCAAATGGCTTATGTTGGGTTTGCGTTAGTTGTATTTTTGGTTTAAGTGGATGACGATCGTATTTCATGCGTTTACATAGGTCGCAACTTCCTATAATAGCTGAGATTGTTTCCATCATTTTAGGCCAATAATAATTTCTGCGTAGTTTTGTTAAAGTTTCCTTTATACCTCTATGGCAAGTTTTTCCTTCGTGATATTGAAGTATTAGTCTCTTTTGGTCCTGTTCATTATCAATAATTGACACTCTTTTAGTACATATTATAAATTTTACGTTTTCGAAAAGTTGAGGGGCAATTTTCATAAATAATTCTTTTAGGTCATTATTAACAAAATAAACATAATATTTTTTATCATTTTTAATGTAATCTTTTAAAAACTTTTTCATAACATCAGATTCCAGTGGAAGATTTACTTCGAGTATTTTGTAAATTCCACGTGTTGATTGCGTTACTGCATAATCCTTTTTAAACCATTTACTAAATATAATCTGATTGGATTTAATATCAATTGGATCATCAATTATTTCAAAAGGAGAAATGTCTGGTTCTTCGAGATTGTCTTCTAAATCTGACATTTCGGATGCCGTTATCGTTTCGTCATTGGATTCTATTGAATAGTTGTCCTCAGAGTCTATAGCGACTATTAAAGAATCATCAGATTGCGTGTCATCTAACATATTTGTTTCGATTATTTTTGAAGGGGTCGATTCTTGAAGTTTATTAAGTGGAATTCTTGATAATGCGTCAGCATTTGTATTTTGTTTACCACTTTTGTATATAATCTCAAAGTCATATTCTTGTAGTCTTAGCCTCCATCGAGTAAGTTTACTATTGGGTTCTTTTAAAGAATATAACCAAGCTAAAGGACGATGATCAGTATATATGGTAAATTTATGGCCATACAAATAAGGTCTAAAATATTTAACTGCCCATACTACTGCCAATAACTCTTTTTCAATAGCACTATATTTAGTTTCGGCTTCGTTTAGCGTTCTACTCGCATAAGCAATTGGCTTATCTTGTCCTATGTTTCCTTGTGAAAGGACAGCTCCGAGAGCTAAATTTGAGGCATCAGTCGTAAGTATAAATGGTTTATTAAAATCTGGATACTGTAAAAGTGGGGCATTAACCAATAGAGATTTGCATGTTTCAAATGCTTGTATAAAATCTTCATTGACAATGAATTTAGATTTTTTCTTCAAAAGTAATGTCATTGGTTTTGTAATTTTAGCGAAGTCTTTAATAAATCTTCTGTAATATCCTATCAATCCTAAAAATGATTTAATTTCTTTTTGTGATTTGGGAATGGGATAATTTGAGACTACTTTTATCTTATCATCATTTGGTTTCAATCCATCTTTTGTTATGGTATGTCCAAGATATAAGACGCTTTTTCTTAGAAATTCAGATTTATCTAATTGTACCTTCAAGTTAGCATTACGCAGTACATTAAATATTTTCTTAAGTTTTATTATATGTTCTTCAAGAGTACTTGAAAATATAATGATGTCATCTAAGTAAATCAAACAATGAGTGCCTTGTAAACCACGTAAGATGTTGTCCATAGCACGTTGAAAAGTAGCGGGGGCTGTCTTTAAACCAAAAGGCATTTTACTAAACTCGTAATGTCCGAACTGCGTGCTAAAAGCAGTTTTGGATCGGTCTTGTGGATCAACTTCTATTTGATGATATCCACTAGCCAAATCAAGGGTGGTAAAGTATATACTTTTTCCCAATTTATCGAATAAATCACTAATATTTGGTATAGGGTATTTGTCGTCAAGAGTGATCTCATTAAGTTTTCTATAATCGATAACCATTCTATATTTAACTTGCTCTGAAGCGTCTGCCTTTTTGGGCACTAGGTGTACAGGTGCGCTCCACGGGGAATGACTAGGCTGAATTATATTGTCTTTTAATAGTTTTTTAACTTGTTCTTTTATTTCCAAAGTTTGTGCTGGGGGTTGCCTATATTGTTTAACATATATTGGATCCTCATTTTTAGTCCGAATTCGGTGTTTGACTTCATTTGTAAAGGTAAGTGGAATATCTTCGTGATAAAATATGTCACGGTATTCATAGCAAATTCCTAATATTGCGTTTTTTTCTTCTAAATTTGCGTGATCGATTCTTATCTTGGACAGATTTTCGACCAATATCTGATCTATTGACTTTGGGTTCTGAATATAATTTGAATATATCATATTGTCTGTTAAAACCTTTACCTTAAATGGAGCAATAATTTCAATGGTAAATTTTTTATCAGTGTTATTTTGTATATTAACATACGCATTGCCTTCTTTAGCAGTAATCAATGCACGAGGCATTCTAACACCGTCACAAAAATCTGTGTTTTCAATAAAACCTTTTCCATTCAATAAATCTGTGGGAATCTTATATTTCCGTTCTACATAGGGCTCAATTTCAATTTCATATTTTTTTATTGGATCTTTATATAAAATAGGAATAGAAACATGGGGCGTTATTAAAAGTTGCTTCTTGATATTAATAGATGCATGTAGGAGTTTTAATAGATCTATGCCTATTAATCCATCATAAAAAATATCTACGTCAAAAATATAGAATTTACAGCAAAAATTTACTTGAAATATTTTAAACACTGGAATATACACTATTTCATTGTGTTGACTCGTACCGTGAGTACTAACAACTTCGAATTGCTCTACTTGTTTAAAATCCTTGAAATACTTATTTGCAAGTTTGTTACTAATGAAACAACGGGTACTCCCTGTGTCGATCATTAGTTTCGCTTCCAATTCTGGGATTACAATGTATGGTAGTGTTTGCGGACTTTCCATTACTGATTCTTTTGTCTCGAGGCCCGTACTATAAAATTTGTAGCTGTTTCATTTTCACTTTGATAAGACGACTGAGAACTAGTCGAAGGACTTTCGCCAGTTATTTGGTTCAAGTTCGTACTTTCGTTTCTAAAGCCTACTTGCGGGTTACGTCTATTTACATTGTTTCGGTTTTGTTGAAACGCGGGTCGATTCTGTTGGAAAAAGGGGCGATTCTGCTGAAAAGCAGGACGCATATTATTTTGATAGTTAGGACTACTTGTTTGAGGGTTCGGTCGTGAATAATTTGGAAGATAGTTTTGAAAATTAGTCGTCACTACATTACGGGGTGTATTAAATTGCATTTTTCTTGCTACCGTTGGTTTGTATGTATTATTCCTTGCTTTATATTGTTCGTTAAAGTTGCCTTCTTCTAAAACGATTTTAAGAGCATCTTCTAAATTAGCAGGTTTCTTTTGTCGTACTAGGCGTGTTAGTCCTTGTGGCAAACAATATAAAAATACGTTTAACGAAACGTGATTATATATTTGCATTTTATTATTTCTACTTGTTTTGTCGGGGTCCTGATTGATTTTAGATAACAAATTACTACGAATTAATTGAATTCTATTGCATAATTCGAGATATGATTCATTTGGTTTTAATGTAACGCTTTCTAATTCCATTAGGACACAATCTTCGGTCCTAGAGTCTCCAAAGTGTTGTTTTAATAAGTCTTTTATATCCGACCAAGTCGATACGTGCTCATTTTCGCTAACTAAAGCTGCGGCTTTCCCTTTCAAGCGGGAAGTTAAAATATGCATAACATATTGTTGCTGGATTTCGTTAGTGGTATCACCTGCAAAATTATCGACAAGGTAGTCACCTTTCTTTAAAAAGAGATTTAAGGTACGCTTATCGTCTTCAAATATGGGTACTATTTGTATTATTTCTTTAGGTATTGTCATTATTACGTGTTCGATATTTTCTCGCACCGTACTGGATGAACAATCGGCTATACCGGTTATTTTCGGAGTATTAGTGTGTATTTGATTAATTTGCTCACTCGAATCTGCTAGAGAATTAGCGGTATTACTGGCAAGACGTTTTGGCTTTTCAGTTTCTTTTGGAACATTTCTACTTAGCTGTTCCAAAGTTTCGTGTGGAATTGCCAAAGGATTACTTATATCCTCCCTTTTACGTGAACTTGTCATAGCTTCGGCTTCTATCTGTTCAACACTTTCGCGTATGGTATTTGTAATTGCAGCGAGTACGCCGTCCATATTTTTAAATAATTAGTTTTTTGACACAAATACAATTTATGAATTTGACACAAACTCTATGCTTAAAACACGATAAAATATTCGCTTTGAACTAGCATACGTAAGACATATGAAAATAAATCAGCTAGTTTATCAAGTATACTTTGCAAGAACGTAAGGATCGTTCGCAAAACTGCACGAATATTCACTTCAGGTATATTAAGACCAAAAGCATTTACAGGATTTCCTGCCCTACTTGCGTTCGGCTGGGGGCGTTCCTCAGTAGAATTATTAGTATTCATGTACACAATTAATTGTTCATTTAACTCGCTTAAAAAGCTTTTAAAATAGTTCTCATAGAACTTATTCAATGGTTCGTACTGAACTCATAAAAAAAATACACCAATCTGCACTGGGCCCGCGAAGGGAATAATGCCTCAAACCTTCTACTTTTGAGAATTGGCTTGTGCCCAACAGTGAGATTATAACGGGTGTTACTTTTTTATTTCTCTTAAATCTAGCGCGCTATTAATTTAAAGAGGTACTCTCAGCCATGAGGGTTAATCAAGTTTGAATACGCTCTTGATAGACAAAAATAATCATATATAGAAAGAGACACAAAATATAAAAGAATGGTGCACCTTAAAATTAAAATAACAAAATTAGGAATAAGGAATTTGTTAAGGAAGGAAAAACGATATTTCGTTATATGGATCCTCCCGATTCTATCCTTCTCTGTTCTTACTTGATGAAGCTGTAACGTTTTCTTTTATCTGGACGAATGAACTCTTAAAATTTGTTTGGTGGCGTGATCCGTTTCTTCCTTTAGGTCCTTGGAAGGTCCACGGCGTTCAGTGAATATAAATTGTGCAACTCACAGGTTTTGCCGCAGGAAGGGATCCTACCGGCTGCGCCAAAGAAGTTTCAGGGTCGTCCGGGCAAGTGCGAAGCTTCTGCTGCTCTGGAACGGTAGCCGGAACTCGAAGGCTCGAATCGCGTTCAGCGTTAGATATAGCAGGAACGTTCGTACTCGAAGAATGGATATTACGGGCTTCAGAAATTATACTGTTTTATGTTGAATAATTATTTTATTTCAATTTACAACTTGAAAGTCTTACAGTAAATTCCAGCAGAGGTTAAGGATAGAATGCGTAAACGTAAGAGCTTATCTCTATATATACGCTAGCCCGCTGACTGCTTCAGTGAGTAGTGGGAGCATGGAAAATCTGGTTGGAAAATCCATTAGATAAGTAAAGTCGTAAAACCCTGTGATCTGGAAACCAATGGGCACCGGATCTAATAAGGCCTGTCACGGTTGCGGCACGTATTTGATAATTAATCGTCTCATTTCTTGGAATTAAGTTATTAATGATGAAATATTTGATAAAAAACAAAGTAATAAAAATATATTTTTTACGACCTGTCATTACGACATTCAGCGAACTGCGTATTATATTAAACTAAACACGAGTACATCAACTCTATTCCGCAATACTTAACTCCTTCCCCCTTAGAGTAAAATTACCGAATTGAAAAGGAGGTAATTTTGCTACGCATTTTATCATTAAATTTAGAATATACTTCATACTGGTTATACGGTTATGTGATTAATGGCTAATATTAATATTAATTGCTTATCGTTAAGTATACAAGGGGAACACTCCGGTAATTGTTTCTTGAAACTGAAGGAACACTTTTATTTCACTTGAACACTTTTAACACTTTTAGTTTATCTGCTTGGTTTCGCATGCTAATCATTTGAACACACGTATAGGAACTTGTAGTCGTTACAAAGTATCATATATATGTGCCATAATGCTTCTACATGAATGAGTTCGATAATGTTATTTTTTCATCCTTGTTTTCCTCATTGTTCTTGTCCTTGTAGTTTTGTAGTTTGGCTTTCCATTGACAATAGATCGGATCATAAAATTACTGCAGGTTATTATGGTCCAAATCGATTGCTCAATGATTAGAGCGACTACTCTTCTTTTAAGAGTTTTGAATGTTTTTTTTTTTTTTTCAGGATAAGAGGTAGGGTTGTGGGATAAGGGATAGTCATTATTTTATTCTAACTTATATCGTTATCGCTAAAAAAAAAAAAAAAAAACTAAAGACAATCATGCTTTTGTCTTTACTTATAACCAACTAGAACAATTAGATGCGATTGATTCTAATTAACATAATATTGACATAATATTCTATTTCATAGCGTAAGTTTCCCATAATATGTATCTTATTAACATAATTATTTGATTATAGTGAGAATGTGTCAACTCAATAATTTATTATTTGTCATTTTTATAATCACCATATTTATTTTAATGATTTGTAGGACGTTTAATATTTTTAACAGGTACTTTTGTAACTCGTCCTCTTATTTCCACAGGAACTACGTTACGGTTCGCTGTGTCTAATACTTTAGCTGATTCATACCTAGGCTTATCTTTTCCCTTGCGTCTATTGACTAATTTGGTGTAGATAATATCTCCTGTATTGAAACTTGTACTTGGTTCACCTAGATTTTTATTAAACATTTTATCTTTTTGAGCCATCATTTTATGGGTCAAATGCTCATATAGAACTTTAGTTCTTTTTGCATGATCTCTAATCATTTGTTGATAAAGTTGTTTATCATAATTAATATCGAAAATACTTCTACTTTCGGTATGACCTAATATTACTTCGAAAGGAGTAAGTTCTGTTACAGAGTGTATAGTATTATTATATGCCATGATAGCATAAGTCATAATGGTTGCTGCGTCGGATAATTTTTGTTGGTAACGAGCTAAACGATAAATTTCGATTAATGTACTATGGAATCTTTCTACAATTCCCATTGAAGATGGGTTGTTGGGTGTTCCAATATGTAAATTAATTTTGTATAGGTCCATTGTTTCTTTTATAAGAACATTATTAAATTCTGATCCGGGATCGCTATTAATTTTTTGGGGTACGCCATATATTGAAAAGTATTTAAAAAGTGCTTTTACGACTTCCGGCGTTGACCTATTTTGTATTTCTATGGCTTGCCCTAATTTACTAAACGCATCTACGAGTGTTAAATACATTTTACTTTCTATTGAAAATAAATCTATGAAGATTTCTTCAAATGGCTTATGTTGGGTTTGCGTTAGTTGTATTTTTGGTTTAAGTGGATGACGATCGTATTTCATGCGTTTACATAGGTCGCAACTTCCTATAATAGCTGAGATTGTTTCCATCATTTTAGGCCAATAATAATTTCTGCGTAGTTTTGTTAAAGTTTCCTTTATACCTCTATGGCAAGTTTTTCCTTCGTGATATTGAAGTATTAGTCTCTTTTGGTCCTGTTCATTATCAATAATTGACACTCTTTTAGTACATATTATAAATTTTACGTTTTCGAAAAGTTGAGGGGCAATTTTCATAAATAATTCTTTTAGGTCATTATTAACAAAATAAACATAATATTTTTTATCATTTTTAATGTAATCTTTTAAAAACTTTTTCATAACATCAGATTCCAGTGGAAGATTTACTTCGAGTATTTTGTAAATTCCACGTGTTGATTGCGTTACTGCATAATCCTTTTTAAACCATTTACTAAATATAATCTGATTGGATTTAATATCAATTGGATCATCAATTATTTCAAAAGGAGAAATGTCTGGTTCTTCGAGATTGTCTTCTAAATCTGACATTTCAGATGCCGTTATCGTTTCGTCATTGGATTCTATTGAATAGTTGTCCTCAGAGTCTATAGCGACTATTAAAGAATCATCTGATTGCGTGTCATCTAACATATTTGTTTCGATTATTTTTGAAGGGGTCGATTCTTGAAGTTTATTAAGTGGAATTCTTGATAATGCGTCAGCATTTGTATTTTGTTTACCACTTTTGTATATAATCTCAAAGTCATATTCTTGTAGTCTTAGCCTCCATCGAGTAAGTTTACTATTGGGTTCTTTTAAAGAATATAACCAAGCTAAAGGACGATGATCAGTATATATGGTAAATTTATGGCCATACAAATAAGGTCTAAAATATTTAACTGCCCATACTACTGCCAATAACTCTTTTTCAATAGCACTATATTTAGTTTCGGCTTCGTTTAGCGTTCTACTCGCATAAGCAATTGGCTTATCTTGTCCTATGTTTCCTTGTGAAAGGACAGCTCCGAGAGCTAAATTTGAGGCATCAGTCGTAAGTATAAATGGTTTATTAAAATCTGGATACTGTAAAAGTGGGGCATTAACCAATAGAGATTTGCATGTTTCAAATGCTTGTATAAAATCTTCATTGACAATGAATTTAGATTTTTTCTTCAAAAGTAATGTCATTGGTTTTGTAATTTTAGCGAAGTCTTTAATAAATCTTCTGTAATATCCTATCAATCCTAAAAATGATTTAATTTCTTTTTGTGATTTGGGAATGGGATAATTTGAGACTACTTTTATCTTATCATCATTTGGTTTCAATCCATCTTTTGTTATGGTATGTCCAAGATATAAGACGCTTTTTCTTAGAAATTCAGATTTATCTAATTGTACCTTCAAGTTAGCATTACGCAGTACATTAAATATTTTCTTAAGTTTTATTATATGTTCTTCAAGAGTACTTGAAAATATAATGATGTCATCTAAGTAAATCAAACAATGAGTGCCTTGTAAACCACGTAAGATGTTGTCCATAGCACGTTGAAAAGTAGCGGGGGCTGTCTTTAAACCAAAAGGCATTTTACTAAACTCGTAATGTCCGAACTGCGTGCTAAAAGCAGTTTTGGATCGGTCTTGTGGATCAACTTCTATTTGATGATATCCACTAGCCAAATCAAGGGTGGTAAAGTATATACTTTTTCCCAATTTATCGAATAAATCACTAATATTTGGTATAGGGTATTTGTCGTCAAGAGTGATCTCATTAAGTTTTCTATAATCGATAACCATTCTATATTTAACTTGCTCTGAAGCGTCTGCCTTTTTGGGCACTAGGTGTACAGGTGCGCTCCACGGGGAATGACTAGGCTGAATTATATTGTCTTTTAATAGTTTTTTAACTTGTTCTTTTATTTCCAAAGTTTGTGCTGGGGGTTGCCTATATTGTTTAACATATATTGGATCCTCATTTTTAGTCCGAATTCGGTGTTTGACTTCATTTGTAAAGGTAAGTGGAATATCTTCGTGATAAAATATGTCACGGTATTCATAGCAAATTCCTAATATTGCGTTTTGTCCAAGATATAAGACGCTTTTTCTTAGAAATTCAGATTTATCTAATTGTACCTTCAAGTTAGCATTACGCAGTACATTAAATATTTTCTTAAGTTTTATTATATGTTAAATATTAATATTAGCCATTAATCACATAACCGTATAACCAGTATGAAGTATATTCTAAATTTAATGATAAAATGTGTAGCAAAATTACCTCCTTTTCAATTAGGTAATTTTACTCTAAGGGGGAAGGAGTTAAGTATTGCGGAATAGAGTTGATGTACTCGTGTTTAGTTTAATATAATACGCAGTTCGCTGAATGTCGTAATGACAGGTCGTAAAAAATATATTTTTATTACTTTGTTTTTTATCAAATATTTCATCATTAATAACTTAATTCCAAGAAATGAGACGATTAATTATCAAATACGTGCCGCAACCGTGACAGGCCTTATTAGATCCGGTGCCCATTGGTTTCCAGATCACAGGGTTTTACGACTTTACTTATCTAATGGATTTTCCAACCAGATTTTCCATGCTCCCACTACTCACTGAAGCAGTCAGCGGGCTAGCGTATATATAGAGATAAGCTCTTACGTTTACGCATTCTATCCTTAACCTCTGCTGGAATTTACTGTAAGACTTTCAAGTTGTAAATTGAAATAAAATAATTATTCAACATAAAACAGTATAATTTCTGAAGCCCGTAATATCCATTCTTCGAGTACGAACGTTCCTGCTATATCTAACGCTGAACGCGATTCGAGCCTTCGAGTTCCGGCTACCGTTCCAGAGCAGCAGAAGCTTCGCACTTGCCCGGACGACCCTGAAACTTCTTTGGCGCAGCCGGTAGGATCCCTTCCTGCGGCAAAACCTGTGAGTTGCACAATTTATATTCACTGAACGCCGTGGACCTTCCAAGGACCTAAAGGAAGAAACGGATCACGCCACCAAACAAATTTTAAGAGTTCATTCGTCCAGATAAAAGAAAACGTTACAGCTTCATCAAGTAAGAACAGAGAAGGATAGAATCGGGAGGATCCATATAACGAAATATCGTTTTTCCTTCCTTAACAAATTCCTTATTCCTAATTTTGTTATTTTAATTTTAAGGTGCACCATTCTTTTATATTTTGTGTCTCTTTCTATATATGATTATTTTTGTCTATCAAGAGCGTATTCAAACTTGATTAACCCTCATGGCTGAGAGTACCTCTTTAAATTAATAGCGCGCTAGATTTAAGAGAAATAAAAAAGTAACACCCGTTATAATCTCACTGTTGGGCACAAGCCAATTCTCAAAAGTAGAAGGTTTGAGGCATTATTCCCTTCGCGGGCCCAGTGCAGATTGGTGTATTTTTTTTATGAGTTCAGTACGAACCATTGAATAAGTTCTATGAGAACTATTTTAAAAGCTTTTTAAGCGAGTTAAATGAACAATTAATTGTGTACATGAATACTAATAATTCTACTGAGGAACGCCCCCAGCCGAACGCAAGTAGGGCAGGAAATCCTGTAAATGCTTTTGGTCTTAATATACCTGAAGTGAATATTCGTGCAGTTTTGCGAACGATCCTTACGTTCTTGCAAAGTATACTTGATAAACTAGCTGATTTATTTTCATATGTCTTACGTATGCTAGTTCAAAGCGAATATTTTATCGTGTTTTAAGCATAGAGTTTGTGTCAAATTCATAAATTGTATTTGTGTCAAAAAACTAATTATTTAAAAATATGGACGGCGTACTCGCTGCAATTACAAATACCATACGCGAAAGTGTTGAACAGATAGAAGCCGAAGCTATGACAAGTTCACGTAAAAGGGAGGATATAAGTAATCCTTTGGCAATTCCACACGAAACTTTGGAACAGCTAAGTAGAAATGTTCCAAAAGAAACTGAAAAGCCAAAACGTCTTGCCAGTAATACCGCTAATTCTCTAGCAGATTCGAGTGAGCAAATTAATCAAATACACACTAATACTCCGAAAATAACCGGTATAGCCGATTGTTCATCCAGTACGGTGCGAGAAAATATCGAACACGTAATAATGACAATACCTAAAGAAATAATACAAATAGTACCCATATTTGAAGACGATAAGCGTACCTTAAATCTCTTTTTAAAGAAAGGTGACTACCTTGTCGATAATTTTGCAGGTGATACCACTAACGAAATCCAGCAACAATATGTTATGCATATTTTAACTTCCCGCTTGAAAGGGAAAGCCGCAGCTTTAGTTAGCGAAAATGAGCACGTATCGACTTGGTCGGATATAAAAGACTTATTAAAACAACACTTTGGAGACTCTAGGACCGAAGATTGTGTCCTAATGGAATTAGAAAGCGTTACATTAAAACCAAATGAATCATATCTCGAATTATGCAATAGAATTCAATTAATTCGTAGTAATTTGTTATCTAAAATCAATCAGGACCCCGACAAAACAAGTAGAAATAATAAAATGCAAATATATAATCACGTTTCGTTAAACGTATTTTTATATTGTTTGCCACAAGGACTAACACGCCTAGTACGACAAAAGAAACCTGCTAATTTAGAAGATGCTCTTAAAATCGTTTTAGAAGAAGGCAACTTTAACGAACAATATAAAGCAAGGAATAATACATACAAACCAACGGTAGCAAGAAAAATGCAATTTAATACACCCCGTAATGTAGTGACGACTAATTTTCAAAACTATCTTCCAAATTATTCACGACCGAACCCTCAAACAAGTAGTCCTAACTATCAAAATAATATGCGTCCTGCTTTTCAGCAGAATCGCCCCTTTTTCCAACAGAATCGACCCGCGTTTCAACAAAACCGAAACAATGTAAATAGACGTAACCCGCAAGTAGGCTTTAGAAACGAAAGTACGAACTTGAACCAAATAACTGGCGAAAGTCCTTCGACTAGTTCTCAGTCGTCTTATCAAAGTGAAAATGAAACAGCTACAAATTTTATAGTACGGGCCTCGAGACAAAAGAATCAGTAATGGAAAGTCCGCAAACACTACCATACATTGTAATCCCAGAATTGGAAGCGAAACTAATGATCGACACAGGGAGTACCCGTTGTTTCATTAGTAACAAACTTGCAAATAAGTATTTCAAGGATTTTAAACAAGTAGAGCAATTCGAAGTTGTTAGTACTCACGGTACGAGTCAACACAATGAAATAGTGTATATTCCAGTGTTTAAAATATTTCAAGTAAATTTTTGCTGTAAATTCTATATTTTTGACGTAGATATTTTTTATGATGGATTAATAGGCATAGATCTATTAAAACTCCTACATGCATCTATTAATATCAAGAAGCAACTTTTAATAACGCCCCATGTTTCTATTCCTATTTTATATAAAGATCCAATAAAAAAATATGAAATTGAAATTGAGCCCTATGTAGAACGGAAATATAAGATTCCCACAGATTTATTGAATGGAAAAGGTTTTATTGAAAACACAGATTTTTGTGACGGTGTTAGAATGCCTCGTGCATTGATTACTGCTAAAGAAGGCAATGCGTATGTTAATATACAAAATAACACTGATAAAAAATTTACCATTGAAATTATTGCTCCATTTAAGGTAAAGGTTTTAACAGACAATATGATATATTCAAATTATATTCAGAACCCAAAGTCAATAGATCAGATATTGGTCGAAAATCTGTCCAAGATAAGAATCGATCACGCAAATTTAGAAGAAAAAAACGCAATATTAGGAATTTGCTATGAATACCGTGACATATTTTATCACGAAGATATTCCACTTACCTTTACAAATGAAGTCAAACACCGAATTCGGACTAAAAATGAGGATCCAATATATGTTAAACAATATAGGCAACCCCCAGCACAAACTTTGGAAATAAAAGAACAAGTTAAAAAACTATTAAAAGACAATATAATTCAGCCTAGTCATTCCCCGTGGAGCGCACCTGTACACCTAGTGCCCAAAAAGGCAGACGCTTCAGAGCAAGTTAAATATAGAATGGTTATCGATTATAGAAAACTTAATGAGATCACTCTTGACGACAAATACCCTATACCAAATATTAGTGATTTATTCGATAAATTGGGAAAAAGTATATACTTTACCACCCTTAATTTGGCTAGTGGATATCATCAAATAGAAGTTGATCCACAAGACCGATCCAAAACTGCTTTTAGCACGCAGTTCGGACATTACGAGTTTAGTAGAATGCCTTTTGGTTTAAAGACAGCCCCCGCTACTTTTCAACGTGCTATGGACAACATCTTACGTGGTTTACAAGGCACTCATTGTTTGATTTACTTAGATGACATCATTATATTTTCAAGTACTCTTGATGCGATTGATTCTAATTAACATAATATTAACATAATATTCTATTTCATAGCGTAAGTTTCCCATAATATGTATCTTATTAACATAATTATTTGATTATAGTGAGAATGTGTCAACTCAATAATTTATTATTTGTCATTTTTATAATCACCATATTTATTTGAATGATTTGTAGGACGTTTAATATTTTTAACAGGTACTTTTGTAACTCGTCCTCTTATTTCCACAGGAACTACGTTACGGTTCGCTGTGTCTAATACTTTAGCTGATTCATACCTAGGCTTATCTTTTCCCTTGCGTCTATTGACTAATTTGGTGTAGATAATATCTCCTGTATTGAAACTTGTACTTGGTTCACCTAGATTTTTATTAAACATTTTATCTTTTTGAGCCATCATTTTATGGGTCAAATGCTCATATAGAACTTTAGTTCTTTTTGCATGATCTCTAATCATTTGTTGATAAAGTTGTTTATCATAATTAATATCGAAAATACTTCTACTTTCGGTATGACCTAATATTACTTCGAAAGGAGTAAGTTCTGTTACAGAGTGTATAGTATTATTATATGCCATGATAGCATAAGTCATAATGGTTGCTGCGTCGGATAATTTTTGTTGGTAACGAGCTAAACGATAAATTTCGATTAATGTACTATGGAATCTTTCTACAATTCCCATTGAAGATGGGTTGTTGGGTGTTCCAATATGTAAATTAATTTTGTATAGGTCCATTGTTTCTTTTATAAGAACATTGTTAAATTCTGATCCGGGATCGCTATTAATTTTTTGGGGTACGCCATACATTGAAAAGTATTTAAAAAGTGCTTTTACGACTTCCGGCGTTGACCTATTTTGTATGTCTATGGCTTGCCCTAATTTACTAAACGCATCTACGAGTGTTAAATACATTTTACTTTCTATTGAAAATAAATCTATGAAGATTTCTTCAAATGGCTTATGTTGGGTTTGCGTTAGTTGTATTTTTGGTTTAAGTGGATGACGATCGTATTTCATGCGTTTACATAGGTCGCAACTTCCTATAATAGCTGAGATTGTTTCCATCATTTTAGGCCAATAATAATTTCTGCGTAGTTTTGTTAAAGTTTCCTTTATACCTCTATGGCAAGTTTTTCCTTCGTGATATTGAAGTATTAGTCTCTTTTGGTCCTGTTCATTATCAATAATTGACACTCTTTTAGTACATATTATAAATTTTACGTTTTCGAAAAGTTGAGGGGCAATTTTCATAAATAATTCTTTTAGGTCATTATTAACAAAATAAACATAATATTTTTTATCATTTTTAATGTAATCTTTTAAAAACTTTTTCATAACATCAGATTCCAGTGGAAGATTTACTTCGAGTATTTTGTAAATTCCACGTGTTGATTGCGTTACTGCATAATCCTTTTTAAACCATTTACTAAATATAATCTGATTGGATTTAATATCAATTGGATCATCAATTATTTCAAAAGGAGAAATGTCTGGTTCTTCGAGATTGTCTTCTAAATCTGACATTTCGGATGCCGTTATCGTTTCGTCATTGGATTCTATTGAATAGTTGTCCTCAGAGTCTATAGCGACTATTAAAGAATCATCAGATTGCGTGTCATCTAACATATTTGTTTCGATTATTTTTGAAGGGGTCGATTCTTGAAGTTTATTAAGTGGAATTCTTGATAATGCGTCAGCATTTGTATTTTGTTTACCACTTTTGTATATAATCTCAAAGTCATATTCTTGTAGTCTTAGCCTCCATCGAGTAAGTTTACTATTGGGTTCTTTTAAAGAATATAACCAAGCTAAAGGACGATGATCAGTATATATGGTAAATTTATGGCCATACAAATAAGGTCTAAAATATTTAACTGCCCATACTACTGCCAATAACTCTTTTTCAATAGCACTATATTTAGTTTCGGCTTCGTTTAGCGTTCTACTCGCATAAGCAATTGGCTTATCTTGTCCTATGTTTCCTTGTGAAAGGACAGCTCCGAGAGCTAAATTTGAGGCATCAGTCGTAAGTATAAATGGTTTATTAAAATCTGGATACTGTAAAAGTGGGGCATTAACCAATAGAGATTTGCATGTTTCAAATGCTTGTATAAAATCTTCATTGACAATGAATTTAGATTTTTTCTTCAAAAGTAATGTCATTGGTTTTGTAATTTTAGCGAAGTCTTTAATAAATCTTCTGTAATATCCTATCAATCCTAAAAATGATTTAATTTCTTTTTGTGATTTGGGAATGGGATAATTTGAGACTACTTTTATCTTATCATCATTTGGTTTCAATCCATCTTTTGTTATGGTATGTCCAAGATATAAGACGCTTTTTCTTAGAAATTCAGATTTATCTAATTGTACCTTCAAGTTAGCATTACGCAGTACATTAAATATTTTCTTAAGTTTTATTATATGTTCTTCAAGAGTACTTGAAAATATAATGATGTCATCTAAGTAAATCAAACAATGAGTGCCTTGTAAACCACGTAAGATGTTGTCCATAGCACGTTGAAAAGTAGCGGGGGCTGTCTTTAAACCAAAAGGCATTTTACTAAACTCGTAATGTCCGAACTGCGTGCTAAAAGCAGTTTTGGATCGGTCTTGTGGATCAACTTCTATTTGATGATATCCACTAGCCAAATCAAGGGTGGTAAAGTATATACTTTTTCCCAATTTATCGAATAAATCACTAATATTTGGTATAGGGTATTTGTCGTCAAGAGTGATCTCATTAAGTTTTCTATAATCGATAACCATTCTATATTTAACTTGCTCTGAAGCGTCTGCCTTTTTGGGCACTAGGTGTACAGGTGCGCTCCACGGGGAATGACTAGGCTGAATTATATTGTCTTTTAATAGTTTTTTAACTTGTTCTTTTATTTCCAAAGTTTGTGCTGGGGGTTGCCTATATTGTTTAACATATATTGGATCCTCATTTTTAGTCCGAATTCGGTGTTTGACTTCATTTGTAAAGGTAAGTGGAATATCTTCGTGATAAAATATGTCACGGTATTCATAGCAAATTCCTAATATTGCGTTTTTTTCTTCTAAATTTGCGTGATCGATTCTTATCTTGGACAGATTTTCGACCAATATCTGATCTATTGACTTTGGGTTCTGAATATAATTTGAATATATCATATTGTCTGTTAAAACCTTTACCTTAAATGGAGCAATAATTTCAATGGTAAATTTTTTATCAGTGTTATTTTGTATATTAACATACGCATTGCCTTCTTTAGCAGTAATCAATGCACGAGGCATTCTAACACCGTCACAAAAATCTGTGTTTTCAATAAAACCTTTTCCATTCAATAAATCTGTGGGAATCTTATATTTCCGTTCTACATAGGGCTCAATTTCAATTTCATATTTTTTTATTGGATCTTTATATAAAATAGGAATAGAAACATGGGGCGTTATTAAAAGTTGCTTCTTGATATTAATAGATGCATGTAGGAGTTTTAATAGATCTATGCCTATTAATCCATCATAAAAAATTTCTACGTCAAAAATATAGAATTTACAGCAAAAATTTACTTGAAATATTTTAAACACTGGAATATACACTATTTCATTGTGTTGACTCGTACCGTGAGTACTAACAACTTCGAATTGCTCTACTTGTTTAAAATCCTTGAAATACTTATTTGCAAGTTTGTTACTAATGAAACAACGGGTACTCCCTGTGTCGATCATTAGTTTCGCTTCCAATTCTGGGATTACAATGTATGGTAGTGTTTGCGGACTTTCCATTACTGATTCTTTTGTCTCGAGGCCCGTACTATAAAATTTGTAGCTGTTTCATTTTCACTTTGATAAGACGACTGAGAACTAGTCGAAGGACTTTCGCCAGTTATTTGGTTCAAGTTCGTACTTTCGTTTCTAAAGCCTACTTGCGGGTTACGTCTATTTACATTGTTTCGGTTTTGTTGAAACGCGGGTCGATTCTGTTGGAAAAAGGGGCGATTCTGCTGAAAAGCAGGACGCATATTATTTTGATAGTTAGGACTACTTGTTTGAGGGTTCGGTCGTGAATAATTTGGAAGATAGTTTTGAAAATTAGTCGTCACTACATTACGGGGTGTATTAAATTGCATTTTTCTTGCTACCGTTGGTTTGTATGTATTATTCCTTGCTTTATATTGTTCGTTAAAGTTGCCTTCTTCTAAAACGATTTTAAGAGCATCTTCTAAATTAGCAGGTTTCTTTTGTCGTACTAGGCGTGTTAGTCCTTGTGGCAAACAATATAAAAATACGTTTAACGAAACGTGATTATATATTTGCATTTTATTATTTCTACTTGTTTTGTCGGGGTCCTGATTGATTTTAGATAACAAATTACTACGAATTAATTGAATTCTATTGCATAATTCGAGATATGATTCATTTGGTTTTAATGTAACGCTTTCTAATTCCATTAGGACACAATCTTCGGTCCTAGAGTCTCCAAAGTGTTGTTTTAATAAGTCTTTTATATCCGACCAAGTCGATACGTGCTCATTTTCGCTAACTAAAGCTGCGGCTTTCCCTTTCAAGCGGGAAGTTAAAATATGCATAACATATTGTTGCTGGATTTCGTTAGTGGTATCACCTGCAAAATTATCGACAAGGTAGTCACCTTTCTTTAAAAAGAGATTTAAGGTACGCTTATCGTCTTCAAATATGGGTACTATTTGTATTATTTCTTTAGGTATTGTCATTATTACGTGTTCGATATTTTCTCGCACCGTACTGGATGAACAATCGGCTATACCGGTTATTTTCGGAGTATTAGTGTGTATTTGATTAATTTGCTCACTCGAATCTGCTAGAGAATTAGCGGTATTACTGGCAAGACGTTTTGGCTTTTCAGTTTCTTTTGGAACATTTCTACTTAGCTGTTCCAAAGTTTCGTGTGGAATTGCCAAAGGATTACTTATATCCTCCCTTTTACGTGAACTTGTCATAGCTTCGGCTTCTATCTGTTCAACACTTTCGCGTATGGTATTTGTAATTGCAGCGAGTACGCCGTCCATATTTTTAAATAATTAGTTTTTTGACACAAATACAATTTATGAATTTGACACAAACTCTATGCTTAAAACACGATAAAATATTCGCTTTGAACTAGCATACGTAAGACATATGAAAATAAATCAGCTAGTTTATCAAGTATACTTTGCAAGAACGTAAGGATCGTTCGCAAAACTGCACGAATATTCACTTCAGGTATATTAAGACCAAAAGCATTTACAGGATTTCCTGCCCTACTTGCGTTCGGCTGGGGGCGTTCCTCAGTAGAATTATTAGTATTCATGTACACAATTAATTGTTCATTTAACTCGCTTAAAAAGCTTTTAAAATAGTTCTCATAGAACTTATTCAATGGTTCGTACTGAACTCATAAAAAAAATACACCAATCTGCACTGGGCCCGCGAAGGGAATAATGCCTCAAACCTTCTACTTTTGAGAATTGGCTTGTGCCCAACAGTGAGATTATAACGGGTGTTACTTTTTTATTTCTCTTAAATCTAGCGCGCTATTAATTTAAAGAGGTACTCTCAGCCATGAGGGTTAATCAAGTTTGAATACGCTCTTGATAGACAAAAATAATCATATATAGAAAGAGACACAAAATATAAAAGAATGGTGCACCTTAAAATTAAAATAACAAAATTAGGAATAAGGAATTTGTTAAGGAAGGAAAAACGATATTTCGTTATATGGATCCTCCCGATTCTATCCTTCTCTGTTCTTACTTGATGAAGCTGTAACGTTTTCTTTTATCTGGACGAATGAACTCTTAAAATTTGTTTGGTGGCGTGATCCGTTTCTTCCTTTAGGTCCTTGGAAGGTCCACGGCGTTCAGTGAATATAAATTGTGCAACTCACAGGTTTTGCCGCAGGAAGGGATCCTACCGGCTGCGCCAAAGAAGTTTCAGGGTCGTCCGGGCAAGTGCGAAGCTTCTGCTGCTCTGGAACGGTAGCCGGAACTCGAAGGCTCGAATCGCGTTCAGCGTTAGATATAGCAGGAACGTTCGTACTCGAAGAATGGATATTACGGGCTTCAGAAATTATACTGTTTTATGTTGAATAATTATTTTATTTCAATTTACAACTTGAAAGTCTTACAGTAAATTCCAGCAGAGGTTAAGGATAGAATGCGTAAACGTAAGAGCTTATCTCTATATATACGCTAGCCCGCTGACTGCTTCAGTGAGTAGTGGGAGCATGGAAAATCTGGTTGGAAAATCCATTAGATAAGTAAAGTCGTAAAACCCTGTGATCTGGAAACCAATGGGCACCGGATCTAATAAGGCCTGTCACGGTTGCGGCACGTATTTGATAATTAATCGTCTCATTTCTTGGAATTAAGTTATTAATGATGAAATATTTGATAAAAAACAAAGTAATAAAAATATATTTTTTACGACCTGTCATTACGACATTCAGCGAACTGCGTATTATATTAAACTAAACACGAGTACATCAACTCTATTCCGCAATACTTAACTCCTTCCCCCTTAGAGTAAAATTACCTAATTGAAAAGGAGGTAATTTTGCTACGCATTTTATCATTAAATTTAGAATATACTTCATACTGGTTATACGGTTATGTGATTAATGGCTAATATTAATATTAATTGCTTATCGTTAAGTATACAAGGGGAACACTCCGGTAATTGTTTCTTGAAACTGAAGGAACACTTTTATTTCACTTGAACACTTTTAACACTTTTAGTTTATCTGCTTGGTTTCGCATGCTAATCATTTGAACACACGTATAGGAACTTGTAGTCGTTACAAAGTATCATATATATGTGCCATAATGCTTCTACATGAATGAGTTCGATAATGTTATTTTTTCATCCTTGTTTTCCTCATTGTTCTTGTCCTTGTAGTTTTGTAGTTTGGCTTTCCATTGACAATAGATCGGATCATAAAATTACTGCAGGTTATTATGGTCCAAATCGATTGCTCAATGACTAGAGCGACTACTCTTCTTTTAAGAGTTTTGAATGTTTTTTTTTTTTTTTCAGGATAAGAGGTAGGGTTGTGGGATAAGGGATAGTCATTATTTTATTCTAACTTATATCGTTATCGCTAAAAAAAAAAAAAAAAACTAAAGACAATCATGCTTTTGTCTTTACTTATAACCAACTAGAACAATTAGATGCGATTGATTCTAATTAACATAATATTGACATAATATTCTATTTCATAGCGTAAGTTTCCCATAATATGTATCTTATTAACATAATTATTTGATTATAGTGAGAATGTGTCAACTCAATAATTTATTATTTGTCATTTTTATAATCACCATATTTATTTTAATGATTTGTAGGACGTTTAATATTTTTAACAGGTACTTTTGTAACTCGTCCTCTTATTTCCACAGGAACTACGTTACGGTTCGCTGTGTCTAATACTTTAGCTGATTCATACCTAGGCTTATCTTTTCCCTTGCGTCTATTGACTAATTTGGTGTAGATAATATCTCCTGTATTGAAACTTGTACTTGGTTCACCTAGATTTTTATTAAACATTTTATCTTTTTGAGCCATCATTTTATGGGTCAAATGCTCATATAGAACTTTAGTTCTTTTTGCATGATCTCTAATCATTTGTTGATAAAGTTGTTTATCATAATTAATATCGAAAATACTTCTACTTTCGGTATGACCTAATATTACTTCGAAAGGAGTAAGTTCTGTTACAGAGTGTATAGTATTATTATATGCCATGATAGCATAAGTCATAATGGTTGCTGCGTCGGATAATTTTTGTTGGTAACGAGCTAAACGATAAATTTCGATTAATGTACTATGGAATCTTTCTACAATTCCCATTGAAGATGGGTTGTTGGGTGTTCCAATATGTAAATTAATTTTGTATAGGTCCATTGTTTCTTTTATAAGAACATTATTAAATTCTGATCCGGGATCGCTATTAATTTTTTGGGGTACGCCATATATTGAAAAGTATTTAAAAAGTGCTTTTACGACTTCCGGCGTTGACCTATTTTGTATTTCTATGGCTTGCCCTAATTTACTAAACGCATCTACGAGTGTTAAATACATTTTACTTTCTATTGAAAATAAATCTATGAAGATTTCTTCAAATGGCTTATGTTGGGTTTGCGTTAGTTGTATTTTTGGTTTAAGTGGATGACGATCGTATTTCATGCGTTTACATAGGTCGCAACTTCCTATAATAGCTGAGATTGTTTCCATCATTTTAGGCCAATAATAATTTCTGCGTAGTTTTGTTAAAGTTTCCTTTATACCTCTATGGCAAGTTTTTCCTTCGTGATATTGAAGTATTAGTCTCTTTTGGTCCTGTTCATTATCAATAATTGACACTCTTTTAGTACATATTATAAATTTTACGTTTTCGAAAAGTTGAGGGGCAATTTTCATAAATAATTCTTTTAGGTCATTATTAACAAAATAAACATAATATTTTTTATCATTTTTAATGTAATCTTTTAAAAACTTTTTCATAACATCAGATTCCAGTGGAAGATTTACTTCGAGTATTTTGTAAATTCCACGTGTTGATTGCGTTACTGCATAATCCTTTTTAAACCATTTACTAAATATAATCTGATTGGATTTAATATCAATTGGATCATCAATTATTTCAAAAGGAGAAATGTCTGGTTCTTCGAGATTGTCTTCTAAATCTGACATTTCAGATGCCGTTATCGTTTCGTCATTGGATTCTATTGAATAGTTGTCCTCAGAGTCTATAGCGACTATTAAAGAATCATCTGATTGCGTGTCATCTAACATATTTGTTTCGATTATTTTTGAAGGGGTCGATTCTTGAAGTTTATTAAGTGGAATTCTTGATAATGCGTCAGCATTTGTATTTTGTTTACCACTTTTGTATATAATCTCAAAGTCATATTCTTGTAGTCTTAGCCTCCATCGAGTAAGTTTACTATTGGGTTCTTTTAAAGAATATAACCAAGCTAAAGGACGATGATCAGTATATATGGTAAATTTATGGCCATACAAATAAGGTCTAAAATATTTAACTGCCCATACTACTGCCAATAACTCTTTTTCAATAGCACTATATTTAGTTTCGGCTTCGTTTAGCGTTCTACTCGCATAAGCAATTGGCTTATCTTGTCCTATGTTTCCTTGTGAAAGGACAGCTCCGAGAGCTAAATTTGAGGCATCAGTCGTAAGTATAAATGGTTTATTAAAATCTGGATACTGTAAAAGTGGGGCATTAACCAATAGAGATTTGCATGTTTCAAATGCTTGTATAAAATCTTCATTGACAATGAATTTAGATTTTTTCTTCAAAAGTAATGTCATTGGTTTTGTAATTTTAGCGAAGTCTTTAATAAATCTTCTGTAATATCCTATCAATCCTAAAAATGATTTAATTTCTTTTTGTGATTTGGGAATGGGATAATTTGAGACTACTTTTATCTTATCATCATTTGGTTTCAATCCATCTTTTGTTATGGTATGTCCAAGATATAAGACGCTTTTTCTTAGAAATTCAGATTTATCTAATTGTACCTTCAAGTTAGCATTACGCAGTACATTAAATATTTTCTTAAGTTTTATTATATGTTCTTCAAGAGTACTTGAAAATATAATGATGTCATCTAAGTAAATCAAACAATGAGTGCCTTGTAAACCACGTAAGATGTTGTCCATAGCACGTTGAAAAGTAGCGGGGGCTGTCTTTAAACCAAAAGGCATTTTACTAAACTCGTAATGTCCGAACTGCGTGCTAAAAGCAGTTTTGGATCGGTCTTGTGGATCAACTTCTATTTGATGATATCCACTAGCCAAATCAAGGGTGGTAAAGTATATACTTTTTCCCAATTTATCGAATAAATCACTAATATTTGGTATAGGGTATTTGTCGTCAAGAGTGATCTCATTAAGTTTTCTATAATCGATAACCATTCTATATTTAACTTGCTCTGAAGCGTCTGCCTTTTTGGGCACTAGGTGTACAGGTGCGCTCCACGGGGAATGACTAGGCTGAATTATATTGTCTTTTAATAGTTTTTTAACTTGTTCTTTTATTTCCAAAGTTTGTGCTGGGGGTTGCCTATATTGTTTAACATATATTGGATCCTCATTTTTAGTCCGAATTCGGTGTTTGACTTCATTTGTAAAGGTAAGTGGAATATCTTCGTGATAAAATATGTCACGGTATTCATAGCAAATTCCTAATATTGCGTTTTGTCCAAGATATAAGACGCTTTTTCTTAGAAATTCAGATTTATCTAATTGTACCTTCAAGTTAGCATTACGCAGTACATTAAATATTTTCTTAAGTTTTATTATATGTTAAATATTAATATTAGCCATTAATCACATAACCGTATAACCAGTATGAAGTATATTCTAAATTTAATGATAAAATGTGTAGCAAAATTACCTCCTTTTCAATTAGGTAATTTTACTCTAAGGGGGAAGGAGTTAAGTATTGCGGAATAGAGTTGATGTACTCGTGTTTAGTTTAATATAATACGCAGTTCGCTGAATGTCGTAATGACAGGTCGTAAAAAATATATTTTTATTACTTTGTTTTTTATCAAATATTTCATCATTAATAACTTAATTCCAAGAAATGAGACGATTAATTATCAAATACGTGCCGCAACCGTGACAGGCCTTATTAGATCCGGTGCCCATTGGTTTCCAGATCACAGGGTTTTACGACTTTACTTATCTAATGGATTTTCCAACCAGATTTTCCATGCTCCCACTACTCACTGAAGCAGTCAGCGGGCTAGCGTATATATAGAGATAAGCTCTTACGTTTACGCATTCTATCCTTAACCTCTGCTGGAATTTACTGTAAGACTTTCAAGTTGTAAATTGAAATAAAATAATTATTCAACATAAAACAGTATAATTTCTGAAGCCCGTAATATCCATTCTTCGAGTACGAACGTTCCTGCTATATCTAACGCTGAACGCGATTCGAGCCTTCGAGTTCCGGCTACTCGTACCGTTCCAGAGCAGCAGAAGCTTCGCACTTGCCCGGACGACCCTGAAACTTCTTTAGCTACATTAGCTATATTAGAGATATGTTAGGTAATATATTACTGGTTGAAAAAAACCGTCAAGTATTTTCTAAGTTTATTCGTTACAAATATAAATATAAAAATACAAACATATAAATGTTTTCTTTTGCTATGAATCTAAGAAAAAATGCTAACTAGCGACCAGCCCTCACTTAGTCTTGGCTTTGCTATACCATTAACAGCTTTACAAATATTAATATATTTATCTTCTTAACTCAGCAAGATATCGAAATAAAGCATACACGAAATCATAAGTTCAAATTTCTGAATTAATCCCTGAAATGTTCATTAAATCCCTTAACTAAAACTGACTTATCCATCGTATAAATAAACAGCAGTTGTCATTTAAATTTAGGCATTTATTTTGAAATCCCAGACTGACACTTCAACTGTATATCGGTGCTTATAGATTTACAGCGAAACGATAATCCAGCTCGAGTTGAAAAAGTGAAGAGTGCGCGAATAAATTCGCTGAATCGCTCATAGTCCGATTTTATCGGTTCCCACTCGGGGAGCTGCGACTGCGAGCATTATTTTATGCACTCGATGGGTTCCGTCCTAAATCAACGGTTAAAGGGAATTTATAACGAAATCAGGGGTGAAAAACGGGACATCGCAAACGGAAAGAATGATTGTGAGGTAAACGATGCAGAAGCCTGTACAAAGGTGCGCGCTAAGTCGGCGGGTGCCGCGTCGTCGTTTCGCGGCGCCGCCCATTCCATGTACGGGATCGCGCTCGTTCATTCACCTTAAATCGACGCCATTTCGAGCAGCAAATAGACTGCTGAAAAAGACTTTTCGATCGAGAAGTCCCATCAAATTTCTTCAATATCCATTTACGACGAATAAGACCGGATTATGCGCCAGGCAAACCCTTTAATCTGGGCTAAAGGTTATTTCAACATTGGACCGAATTTGGGCGAATTAGATCATAGCTTATACATTTTCCTACCCATTTTCCAATTATTTGGGTCGGTTGGAGTCGGCCTGTGGAGAGCATTGTGATTGTGTCGAGGATATATCGCATTTGGACTCGGTACCGACAAAATAACATTATGAAGCGTGTGTGTAAACTAATGGAATTCATCCGGGGCTTCGCTATCGTATCGTAGGATAAGCAATTCGTTCCGGATCGTGGTATAGCTCTGGGCAAAATAATCACGTGGACCCGTTGTCCGTTATTCTTGTGGCGAATATCCGAGTATAGTTAAAGAACAATCAATTCAGCCTACATAACTTTATTATACACATTTTCCCCAATATAATACTGGACTAAATATTACCCTTTTAATGAAAATTTAATTGAACTTATAACTTTTTTATTTGACTTAGTTTTGCGGGCCAGTGTAGATCGTATTACGAAAGAAATTCTCTAAAATCGCAATAAAATATAATTGTGTAGATAATTACAAAACGGGCAACCATTTCAGACCATGCTCAGTGTAGGGTTCCGAAGCCGTTACTACAAACACAAGCAACTATGTCAAAAAACAATATGTACCTAGGTAAGTATAAACTTATTTTCTATTTAAAGTTATTTGGTTCTGTCTTTGGTGACTTTTCAATCGACTGCAAAATAAGGACGAGGTTCTTAAGTCAAACCGCAGACATATTTTAAAGTAGGTATTAGTAAGTATAAACACGTTAGCCGCCTGTATCTCAGGAATCAATCAAGTCTATTTAATCGTGATAGTTGTCCTCTTAATAATTTCATTAAATAATAAAAAAAATCTAAAAAAATATTTTTATTTTTTTATTTCATGTATTTATAGCTTTGTAGAATTCAAAATTCAAACTATTTATTCACTGAATTGGCCACATGAGGGCTCTTTTACACGTTGGTACTCAGTTTTAGACGGAGACGGGGAGAGAAACGTAACCAAGCGAAAATAACCCTTTTCGAGCTTAATATTTACTAAACGGTACCCCGAATCTGAAAATTGATATTACCATGTACCTACATAATGTTTATTAACAGCTACCCAATGACTCGATGTTATACTCGAAGTAAAAAAAAAAATTTATTTATCATGCTTCAAAACAAGTACATTTTACATTTTAAAAACATCTCATAAACCACTTAAGGGTTTACTTACATAAAGGCATGGGAGAGATAACTAAAATAGTTTTTTTATGATTTCATTTTACAACTATTTTGCCGTCGTCTTTGCGTAATTAAGTATTATGAGTTTATAATTTTTGCTATTATTTATTTATTTCAATTACTCACAGTCAAGCTGCACGTATTAATTGTTAAAAAAGACGTTCGCAAAAGCAAGAACCAATTATTATAACAAATATTATGGACTAAGTACTTATGAAGATATGTGTGTGATACTTTGTTGTATTGAGCTTGGGATGATAATGGTTGAAAATAATTGAAAAGTCCGTATAATCTCTACGTTAAAGTACAGCTTTATAGTACCAAGAGTATCTGAGTAAAACTGGGCAGATGAACTGACTCAGAGGCGAAAGAATCCTAATTGACTACGGAACCCTAAAAACGTTTTGTTTGACGAGACAATAGTACTTACTATTTGAAGATTGATTAGGTTAGTAATTGATTTTATTATTTTAGTTAGGTCCCGGGTTAGAATAGTGCCACTCTATGTCTTCCCGTGGATGTCGTAAGAGGCGACTAAGGGAATAAAGGCTTGAAGTACTGTTAGGCGATGGGCTTGTACCCTGTCACTAATATACTGGTTAATATCTTAGCCTAATTGTGCAAAATGTGGTTACAGAATTATCAACAAATGAGAATGGCCTAAAAACCATTAACAATAAGTTCTATATCATCAGATATCCTATTTAATTCTAGATCGATTTTGTGTAGCGGGAAACCTCAAATAACTGTGGAAATATTTAAAAATATACATCGGGACGCCTACATAGACGACGTTAGAATAATGACTTTGAAAAACCGCTGTCTTTGCATGGCGACAACTTTTTTCTCACAAAGATTTCGAACCACATGTCATAGTAATAGTTTTACCACTTGGAATTACCTATTCGGGGACATATCGCTTGTCCTTATTGGTCATTAGGCCAACTAGCCCACCCTCTTTTTTAGAGTAGTTGTTAATTCTGTAACTCTGCCTACCTCACTCTGGTAATGAAGGCATGAGTTAACGTTTATGTAGTTAGATATATCATATTGTGAAATGTTACACGAAATAATATAGGTACCCTAGGTACTTACAGCGAGCCAGCGTTATCCCGGCGAGGGGGGCGTGGGGGGGGGGACTCACACTGCTGACACGGCTCTGCACACTCCAATTAAGGCGATTGATTTTTCGGATCTTGCGAATAAAGATTTAATATTATACGAAAGCGACTATTCTATTCTTGATCTGATTCGTAAACTTGTTATATTTACTGATTCGATTACAATGATTGAAATGAATTCTTTTGGAAGTGAGTATGTTATATTATTTAATCTTATATCCTACTTTGATAGAGCCTTCTTACGTATTTATATATGAATAAATATCCACGTAAGCGTTATTTATTACAGTAGGTAACTCAATTTCAGAAATTTTATTAAATTTACCAGACGTTTGTAAAAAATACTGTTTGTACTTAATCTTCATTTCAATATTTTTTTGTTATAACGGGAATAGAAATTAACACTGTAAAAATTACAAATGTCTACCTCTTACGGTTCATGAGATATAGCATACTGACAAGCAGACATACAGACAGATGGACGTACAGCGGTGGCTTAGTAATATAAGGTCTCATTGGCATCCTTTATTTTATGGTACTTTAATTTGTAGGTATTCCCCGATATTGTTATTGTGACGATATGATTTCTTCCTTAGACAGAGGATACACACTCAGTATCTCATCAGTTTAGTCCATCAGTTTAATCAGAATAAACGGAAAATGATTGTCTAACGCACGGAATGACGGACTGATGAAAATTAAATACTTATTTTGAATAATGTCCTTCAATCTATTGTGAATGACGAAATACTGTTGGGAAACTGATTGTGTAACCCACTTGTATCATTGTCGCGTTAGTCACACATGACATAAAATACATATTTACTTTTCATCAGTCCGGATCATCAGTCCGTCAGTTCGTGGGTTAGACGATCATTCTCCGGTCCTTCTGACCAACTCAACTGATGAAAATACTGAGCGTGTAACCTCCCTCTAAACGGTGACTGGCGTACGTTTTATCAATTTGATATTAACTAGTCTTGGATTGATCATGTAATCTTTAGAACCATCCATCAGACTGACAAACCAAACTGATGAAATACTGAGCGTGTAACCTCCCTCTTACGTTATTGCTATGAAAGCCCAGAGCTGCTGCGTCAAATATCTATTAGGTTTGTGAGAAAAAACCATTTTTTGTGCGTATAAGTTTATTTGAAAGTATTAAGAATGATTGAATGAGATAACCGAAATTTTCAAAGTAAAGAACCGACTTCTGAATTACGGTAGCCTGACCCTCAGTTCAATGGTGTGTCGAGACCGTTTTTCTCTGTTTTTTTTTTAATACCAAATTATTTTAAAAGCCGAAAAAGTTTTTTTTTTAGTCTATTTGGGTGTCCCACTGCTGGGCAAAGGCCTCCCCTCTTTTCCACCATTGGCAAAAAAAATGGCCTAACACTAATAGGTTCATAATGGTTTCTTTCTAATTTTTATGTCTTGTCACGGTAAGAAAAGGTTCGACACTTTTCGACTCCGAACGACGAACCTTTTCTTACAGTAGAACACAACCGATATGGCGTGTCGTGAATCTTCGTTCGCGCAGACACGAACAACGATTCCGATGATTACCGAAAGCACGATTAAAACCCACGATCAGACTTGTAAGTAATAGTTATAAGGTGCAAATTAAATTGCATATATTTTTTCCATCACACCACGCACGTTTGACGGCTGACTGAATGACACGCGGGCGCGCGACAAAATGGCGTCACTAATAACCAATAATAGCACAGAATACAACCACGCTACGCTGATTGGTTCCCGCGCTTCGAAAAAATTACATCTGTGCAGGTACATCGGTAAGCCATATCGCTTGTGTTTTACTATACCGTGATTATACTTACTCGTATTACCAAGTAGGCTACCTGCAAGGAAACCAGTCATTATTTAACGCTTCTTATTGGGTCTTTGAAGACGATTGTTTGTTGGGGTTCCGTAAGGTACCCTATACGTCCGTCCATTCGTCTATCTATCAGTGGGCTGTATCTCACGAACGTGTGTTGCTATTCTTTAGTTCTACACAACAACAACAAAGTTCAACGGTTTTTCTTAACGAGTAAGTATTACCTTTATTGCACTAATCTCTGAATAAATGCTGAATTACAGCTGTAAAAAGGTATTGTTAGCCTGGAAAGCCACCCCAGAGCGCAGTTTTCATTTGTTTCACAGAAGCGGTTAATGTAAACGGCCCTTTTAAACATTAGCTCAATTGTCTCGACTCGTGGCGCGAAAAAACAAAAGCGTTTGGCGCACCTAAACGCTACCACAGCGTAAACATAACAGTAGATCAGGGGGGTTATTATGACATAGTTATGCAATTCTGTTTACGCTGAGAGAAAAGGACAGAGCTATACCAATTGCCATAGCTCTGTCCCTTACACTCACCGTAAAATGAAATGCATAGTTATGTCATAATAACCCCCCAGAGGCCCTTGCCAAGATGCATTACGACTAGCGTTTCTATTCGTTTGGGTTTTAAATGAATCGCGTCACTGGTAGTGATGGGCGATTTCTGAAACATTGCACAACTTTCCTTAACTGCGAAAATTACAGCTTCTGAAAGTTACATAGTTAGATGGAAATTATTCTAACACAAGTAAAATTCGTTTAATTTCATGAAAAGTTGGGTAACATGTCGAAAGTATAGTAATTTTTAGAAATCAAACGATTTCACTTTGGTAATTTTCAGAATATTGCTTGAAATTCTAGGTGAAAGTTTCACTTTTGAAACTTACAAGCCGCCCATCACTAGTCCCTGGTAGATCACGTGATTCTTTGTGTCACGTTCTGTAACAGTGACGCGATTGGTTTAAAAACGAAACGAATAGAAACGCTAGTTAGAGTACTGCATGGTAGGGCCTCAGGATTTGATAGAAGCGTGTGGAGCGCGTTCACCAGAGTAAATACTGTTCAACCGAACAATTTGTCCTCGCGTGTGATATCCATGGATTTATTTTCTTAATAAAGGCATGGTGATTGTCTAAAACTCAACATTGGCGAAATATAAGGTGTATTTTAACACGTTAAGGAGTGAAAGCCATTAATTAAGAAGGAAAAAAGTAGATCATCTTCGAACAAAGGTACATCGTGAGCAATTAAGTTTAAGTCGCGTTTTAGGTTTATAACAGTACCTATGTGTGAACATCGCGAAAGATAAAAACAAACAATTGATAGAGATTATTTTAAAATCTAGTGTCGTTTTCTATTCATTTTATTATTGGTGTTATTTTACTATTTATTTGTATTTGTTATTTGCTTGGGCACATACGTGTAAAATGCGGCGTGGACCAGCGCTAAAAAGTGCAGAAATTTGATCGCTGTCTTACTTTAACTCCTGTTCTAGAGCAAAAAATAACAATTTTGCCAACTTACGCAAAAAAAAAACCTAGTCAACGACGCGCTAAAAATGAACTACCATATCATATTTACACCTAAAATCATATTCATTAAATCGTACATGTTCGAGCGTATGTACCCCCATAAAAACCCCTAAAGATTGGGTTGAACTACTTTTCTGTATTTACTTTTACATTGCCGAGTAAAGGCGTCGCTTATACTGACCTCTCGGCGATGAAACGTAGTATATACCCTTAAGCCGTAAGCCATTGTCTGTTTTGTTTTAACCCTTTTATATCACTTTTCCTCTGAATCGTCTTTAGGATGTTGTGACATCGAACTTAAAAGTCATTATGCATTGGCAGTTTTAAACTTGGTCGTTCAATACACGGCTGTTGTGATTATGCGCATAGTTAGCTGGGTCTTTAACGAAGCGCTTTTTTAAATTATTAAACAAAAAAGGTTGGTGGGTAGGTAAAGGTTTGCGTTAAAAGAATTTCGAAATTCGTTGAATAAATATTACACGATTTAAATCAAAATTAACGTTGTATGCAGATGATTTCAAAGAATTTAGTATGTCTCTCATTTTCAATACAATTTATATATTTTTTAATGGTCCATTTCAACTATGGCATTCACCAAAACCAATAAACTCCTATGCAATAGTAGATTGATAACCAAGGGCCGAAAGTGACCCATCTCACTCGAGATAGTTCGAGGGGAAATGGGTAATTTCACCCGAGTTAGACACTACTTTTCATTTCGACTGTGAGGAAAGAGGTGGAATGTATTCGTGACGTAATAAAGGTCAAATTTCTTGTTTCGAACGGATGTTCGGCGTTCAACCTTCAGTGTTGTATATAAGCTCCTTGGTCGTGACCAACTCGATTAAACTTTTCTAATGTTGGCAGTATGTGTATTTTCTAAATGGCCATGCCGAAATGTGAAAAAAAAGTGTCATGCTATACAGGCAGCCAAAGCCATTATGGCGGGCAGCAGAATAGAGGAATAATTTTAAATGTTGATTTTCTGTTATTGCGAAAAAAATAGACCAGTCGTAAAATTATTTTAGTATGAACCTATAGATCGCAATAAATAACATTTAACGTATAGCCGAGTTTAGATATATGAAAAGATTTTATTTTAATAATATGACGTAGCTCAAATATCATACAAACCGTGGCCAATCGTAACTATTAAAAATAAATACTTTCCACCCTAGAGGTGAAAACACAATTTTCCACCCAGCTATCTACCCATTCAAATTAAACTTTCCGAACAGGAGAGATGAAAAGAAAAATAGGCATTCACAATTATTTCGAGTAGGTATTAACTGTGAAAGCTCGCTACTGGTAGCGTGCTGGCATCTATATTATACTGGCTGGTTATTACGTCAGTAATATTCAAATATCTTGTAGAATATTTTAGGAATGATTCGGTTTGTAAAAACAATGTCAGTCTCTGAGGAATTACCGAGTACTGAAGCCCTGGAAGCAGTGTGTATTTTAGATTAGTAGATAAACATAATAAATAAAATACGTAAAAGTCCCAGTGAGTTATTATTTTAATACTGAGACAAGGGGGAAAGCTGCACCGCGGGCTTCCCACAGTACCTAGTTTGAATATTACGTAAGAAAATTAGCTTTTTATGCGACTTTGTTTTTTGTTCTTAGTTGGTCATTCGGATGCGTTAAGAGTTGTTTTGGCATGGAGACTGTGTCCTTCAAGGACAGCTACTCTTATAATTTTCCAGAGGGGCTATTGTCTAACGCACTCGCAATCCCAATCGTTTTCATTTTGAAAATCGAAGGCTTGTCTGCATACAAAATGAAAACAATTGATCCACTTTGAAGTATATTGCGATTGCGTGTGCGTTAGGCGCAGCCAGCTGTTCTTTTTGTAACATCGGTTTTCTTTTAAGACGGTTGACGGTTGTGTCAGTTGAGAAGCTAGTCCTCAAATTAATATGCCTTAGCAGTACGAGTAGCTCCTGGTAGTTGGCAATGGTGTTTTATTAATCGATTGTTGACCGCGTTCCGGACATATTCATGTTTTTTACTTATGCATATCTTGCAATCTCTGTAGAATACATATATTTGCCTGCACAATCGTATAGCTGTGCGCCATATGCCCAGACTGAATGACTGATGTTATTCCGCCCTAGAATTCAATCGAATAAAGATTTCGGAAGCGGGTGTTTAGTTGCTCTCTTTTAGCTCTCGTACGTTGCTTTTATAACTAGGTGACGATTTAGATGCATTGTGCAGAACGTGGTGATGTTTCACTCCCTAATTTGACTTCTGAACAGTCTCCATTATTGATTGCAAACGTGACATGAATCGGTTTAGTTGGGTTTGCCTAAATTTTTTAGCTTGCTTCTGTAGCTTTGTTTTTATTGCGTTTGCAATTACTCTATTGGGTCTATGTTATTATGATACTCGTATAGCAAGAATGGCTGTGTCGTCTGCAAATGAAGCAGTTGTGACGTCTTTCTCCTGCAAGGTCTGAAGTGTAGTGTATACATATAACACTGCTACACAATGAAGACAATATTATTTACTAAGAAAAAATATTAACTCATTATCTTTGTAACGACTTGAAAACATTTAAAATGCTAATTTTCTTTGCAAGATGGTACTGAAAATAGGTATAAAGAAATATAGATTCACAAAGGCGAACTTTCCCGGATAACCTTTGGGTGATTAAGAAACAACGTTCTAGTCCTTTCATTCTTTTAAGTCCTATTAAGTCCATTTTAATCGGGGTAAATCTAATTGCTTTTAACTTATTTTAATACTGTTGACGATATGGTAGCTTTTATGTACAGTCAAGGAATTTGATTCGTGTACCATCTTAAGTCTAAATTGCTGATGACAATCGATAATACTAAGGGTTATCTTTCTTTGCAACGCTAACATGACGTTTGTGCCACAGTATGACATGTTTATTTACCGAGCTTTTCCGAGGTCATCTCACAGTTTTTGACATCTTTCGAAAATTTTGTATGGCATATGACAAAGACAGTACTTAGTACCATTTCTTTCTTACCACAATCGAATATAGCCGACTTTGTCCGATTAGCTGTTACTACCAGCAACAAATGAATCAACCTATTCATTGGTCAACACGATGAACGTTATTGGCTGTTGCTATGGGTGATTTGAAAATATTACCAATTAAATTACCTAACGTTTGCTTACAATAACGTCAACAAATTTGGATTAACCTCAGAACTTTCCCGTCATCAAATTGTCGTTTGACAACTTCAAAAATATTTAATGACCAATAAGACTAATTCTATAATTATAATAAAAATCAAAATTTAAATTCATAATAGGTTTAATATCTAGTATAAGCACCTCCACTTTCAGACACAGCTAGGAGTCGGGCCGGCATCGATTCTACTATCTTACAACAAATGTCTGAATGACGCAACGATTCCCATACTTCGTGACAATGTTCTTCCAAGGCTTGTTTCGTTCTTTCCTGCCCATTTTCCCACATTTGCACCATGATGCCCCATATATTTTCTATAGGATTTAAATCGGGAGATTTACTGGGCCAAGGAATTTCAATTATATCGGGATGTTGGCGAAACCAATTTTTGATGACCCTTGCCTTATGAGTTGGACAATTATCGTGAACGAAGTGTATATTCGGAACTTCTTCCTGTGGATAAACGCTTCGCACAGTAGGAACCATGATTGTATCCATTGCCTCTACATAATCTATAGCATTAGCTCGCGAAGGCAACTGGGCAAACTCGCCGACCCCCGCAGAAGATATACACCCCCACATATTTACACTTATACGGCCTGACGCTCGGTTCGGGACAACATGTTCTTCTGCATACCGCGTCCTGTCATATCTCCATAAACTCAAACGTCCGTCTTGAGAAGAACGAAAGGTTTTTTCATCTGTAAATATCACAGTGCTCCAGTCAAAATTTTGGTATCTGCGTGCAAAATTAGCTCTTGCAGTTTTGTTTGCTTCGGTCAATGCTACTTTTTTCGCGTATCGCCTGTGGTGAATACCGATACCGTGAAGATAATTTCGAACTTTGCGTAAGCAAACGTCAAATCGATCAGCAAAATATGACGTTGGCGTGAAAGGATGTTCTTCATAACGTTGCCGAATCTCAATAATTTGTTCAGCCGTCAGTCGCTGTGAACCGTGGTTAAAACGACGGCGGTCTTCTATATGGCCTTCTTCTCCGTATCGAGTGATCCATTTTCTCACAGTTGTTCCGGATATATTTAATGACCGAGCTATATCGTGAATGCCGCAGCCCTCCTCATGCAATGTGATTATTTGGCTTCTTCGTTCTGCATAGTTTACTCGATGCATTTTCAAAATTAATGAATTTTAGTTTGACATTGAAATTTGACTGTCACCAATTTGACGTCGCCGAAGAATTATTTTTTCCATTTAAAATACGAAACTACAAATCGCTGCTTAAATGCTAAAGCGTCTCAAAACAAAAACAAACATAGTTTGATTTAAAGCTTAAAGTATATAGCATTCCGAATTTAAATGCAACACAAACACATTTTGATTTGAGGCCCTTTAGTATTTAAGCAACGAAATAGGTTCTTATTCAGAGAAGACAGATCGAGAACGTGAAGTAAATCTAGTGATTCATATCTAAGGTTGAAGTTTGCAGACCTTTCACCCGAACATGCGTCATTTTAATTATGCAAAACACTTTCGCTTGCTGAAGCGAATATAAACCTTAAGATATGTCTATCTTTCAAGCAATAAATCAGCGAAACGGTACGCGAATCAAATTCCTTGACTGTACAGTCACGAGATTAAATTTGGTACGAGTACCAATCTGACATTCTACAACAATAAGGTTGAGTTTCCTAAAAGTTACAAATGACTTGACATCTCTAATGACAGTAATGACATTGACGACTTCAAGCATATTTTTCTTAAAATGGATCCCAAATCGCTCGTGACCGTATGTACTTCACAGTAAAAATGCCAGAGTTAAAAATGTCCAAAAATATAACGGAATAAAATAACTTGGAGAGGTGGGAATTGAGAATTCAATTTAATCGGTTATTGACCGTGTTTGTATAAAAATAACCGGTTAAAACCGGCTAGAACCGGTTATTTGCATTTCTCAGTGAGAAAGTTCGTCTTTGTGAGTCCACATTTGAATAGGTATATAGGGTTGCGTAGATGCGCGTCGTTCAATACTAATTAATAATAATACGAACGTAACTAGAAGCGGTGTTGGTACGGCCCTGACTAAGCCGGCTCGGTCCGTCTTGTTGAGTTTGCTTGTGGTGACTCACATACGATCGAGTCACTCAGACGCAAACCGCCCTTAATATAACTTAATATGGTTCTCCTATTGAATCTCTAACCGTCATTTTGTATTAATGCATCGTTTGTCCAAATTTTCGTTTATCCTAAAGCCATTTTTACCTTTTTTTTTTTACATACATACATACATAAACTCACGCGTTTATTCCCAGAGTGGGGTAGGCAGAGCTACAGAATTACCAACAACTCTAAAAACTTGTTGATAATTTTGCACACTTAGGCTAAGATGTTTACTAGTGTATTAGTGACAGATGGCAAGCCCATCGCCTAACAGTACTATACGCCTTTATTCCCTTAGCCGCCTCTTACAACATCCACGGGAAGATATGGAGTGGCACTATTCTAACCCGGCAACCACACTTTTTTTTTTTATGTTGTTATAATACAATCCCAACTTAACCGTACCGTAGATATAATTGGGAAACTTAAAAAGTTACCTTACGCAGCTGAAAACCAGTTTAGGGCCAATGAAAATTCGTAGAAACGATGTGTCGACAACAAACAATTACTAACTTTCCTGTCAACTTATGACAAACACTAATGTTAATATTGACCATCATCACCATTCTCAATGAAAACTGATTGAAAAAGTCGTCAAAGTGTGCAACGCTTAAATACCAACTATTTTGTATTATAATTTTGAATACAGGATTTATTAGATAAGTAGGACCGACAATTCAATCGAATTCATTAAAATTTGCAATGTGTCAAAAATGAAACACCCTAATTTTGGGGTCTTAATGCAAAAGGGCTTAAGTCAACTTTACTCATAATTAAAAAGGGTGTAAGTCATATGCCGACACTACTAGACGTTTACCCTTTTTCATTTGAACTTCAGAACACTAGGTCCCCAGAATTGAGAATACACAGCCTAAAATGTTGTTTACGCTGAGGGGTAGCTCTTAAGAGAATAACATAGGCTTAGTGCGATTCCTTAAGTAAGTATACAAGCTCGTTGCAATCCAATTGACTATCAAAGAGCGTGGAGATGAAAAAGAATAAATTTAAATCAAATTGTTTTCGCAAGGCTATCAAATCGAGGATGTTTAAGGAGAAATGTAGGTCACGTCTCAAGGATTACGACAATTTCGGGCGTCTCTTTTTCTTCGTTTGACGCTTATCCCGGCGTCCGGGGTCGACCTGTCCGGACACTCTCGGTAACTACATCAATTTAGGGTAAAAGTGGGATAGTTGCCCCAAGAGGATAGATGCCCCGAATTTAAAATCAAAATTTACAAACATTACACAGCCGCAGCGAATGCTTTTAAGTAAAGGTCGCCCCCCTGCCCCGCCAATATGCGTTTGGCAGCCGCGTGCAACGGTCGATTCGCGCGTAATAAATAAAAGTTCGATGCTTCGCTCAGGGTCGCGGCGGATTACGATATTGAAGGATTTTTGGAAGTGTGTAACTTTTAATAGTGTGAAGTAAGTATATTTTATTTTATCGTTATTTGCAAGTGTATGGTTCAAATATGACCTATAAGTACAAGTTTGGAAATTTTACTAACAACTTTATTATTTTTTAAATAGGGGCATCTATGCCTATCAAAAAGGATAGATGCCTCGATGCCTTGTGAGTATAGATGCCCTTAAGTGAAGCTTGCATGGCTTTTAATTTTATTAACGCTTGGTTTTAGCATGCCTCGTAAATATCAGAGGAAGGCCGGCGCTCGTGCACGTGGTCAATGGAGGCAAGAGACCTTAATAGCCGTTTTGGATGAGATATCGAAAGGCAATATGGGAATGGGGAGAACATTAAGGAGAAGATTTTTAAACAAAAATACTGAAAAAAAAAACACTGGGTGGGTAAGCAAATGTTTCTTGACTGGATCGATTTAAAAAACACATTTACCAAAAATAATGAAACTGAGATTAAGGTCAACCGGGGTAAAAGCCACTATGGGGTTATTGCGTTTATTCGAATTATTTTTTAAACAACGTGAGTTACAACTGCTCCCGCCATGTAGTGATAGACACTTGAACTACTTGGAGGAAAACGCGTACCATAGAGGGCGTTTTAACAGATCGTATTCGAGTCGTTGATCATTTTGAAATTTATTGTCAATCCAGACCAACGCGGAGCGTGAGGTAAGTGTTCAAAATCCATTTACATCCTGTTTTTTCTTTAGATTTCGGTATTATTTTTTATTAAAACATGACCAGCTTTAGTTAACTCACACGTACGAACTCCAATTTGTATTTAAAATGCTTAATGTTTAAAGTTAATTCCATATAAAGTGTTTGGAGGTTATTTTTCAAATTTGGCTAAATGCGTCAGTACCTTTGGGGTAATTGCGTCAGTGTAACGCTTTTGCCCCAATGTCAGTGGTGAACAACCTTTTCCTTGATACGTAATTTTAATTTTAACTTTATTGAATTATTGTTTAAAAATTATGATGAATAAATAGTAACAAATGATTTTGGTGTTTTGTTTGTACCTATAATCAAATTCTGAGTCGTGTCCGCTCTCTTTTAATATCAGAATAAGTACTTGCATACATAAAATCGAAAAACTCTATTTGATTTTACCCGCAATCGGTCAAAAGGTGAAAATAACATCTCTTTCATAAATTTTCTATCTCACTCTTTTCAATCGAAGAAAAATGTTTACTACATCTGGTATTTAGGTTTGGATAAATGCGTCTACAAATTGAAGACGCATTTTCCCCAATTATATTATTTTCTGTCTCAGCTTGTTAATAGCTGTTTTTGGGCCCTTCTAATTATAAAACCTTCTAGAAAACTGTATTGCAGAAACGTGTCATGAAGTTTTGAAGGCCTAATTGCAATATTTTAACAATTATTTTAAAAAGATGCATTTTCCCAACCTGGGGCAAAAGCGTCTAAAATCTCGTTTCTTAAAAAAATGCCTATATGTCTTTTAGTTATAGTGCAGCGAAAAATTTAACACACGTATTAAATTCCCAAAGAGTTGTAAAAATAACAGAACGAATGAGTATTTCAATATAGTAAATACATATATCGTAATTTAGGTCTTAAAAAAATGTAAAAAAACAGTGACGCCTTTACCCCGGTTGACCTTACCTATAAGTACTGTTTTTTTTTTCAGGAAAACATCCTATTCTTGATTTTGCTAACGAAAAACGTTTGGTGGCGCACTTCCGGAAATTGGAAAATGTTATAATTTTAACCACAGTCTTATGTGACATTTAAACAGATTAAAATAAAACATATTAATTATACTTGGCTTTAATTAATCCCAAAGGGCAACTATCCTCATAGTGATAAAAGCATCAGGGCATCTAACCCATACAATAGGCATCTATCCTCACAACTAGTACTCTGAAAATATATATTTTTTAAATATTATTGTTATTTTTTTACGCAATTGCTCTTAACCAAGTAGTAACTAATAGACATGGTTTTCATTACAAATAATAATCTGGTGATTTATTATTGTATTTTCAGAAATAATTGACATTTTCAAAATGTGGGGCAACTATCCCACTTTTACCCTAACCGAGTTTTAGGTATTGATCAATCCGGAAAACATTCTGTATTGTACTGTAAGTGTCTTGATGCTGGTATTGTACAACTACAGAACTATGATCCTGGCCTACACTAATAGTCCAATTTTACTTATCACATTATTCTTAAAAATATGATAGCTTTATCTCCAGCTTGAGTTTTAGGCTAAACAGTACATATCGCTCATTGAATACAAAACGGACACATTCCAAAATAATTTGCTCTTCCATTAATAATCGTATTCCAACCGCTTCTAATTTCAAAATGCAACACTGACTCATTTCGGATTGTGTCCGTTTTGTATTTAATGAACGATATACCCAGCAATAATAGCCGTAAGGTACCTACCATACTTTAGATTAATGTAATGAGGAAAATTGGACTATTGTTACAGGCTAGGACCAAGTTGTGTAGTTTTACGGTATGGTAAGTGCTGTGGTAGCAACCCCTTACTTCGCAGGTGATATCTCAACAGTTTAATTGATTTAGGTACATGAAAACTACCTAAATATGGCGCAACCGGACTAGCTTTCGTTTGAGAGTTGCGATGCCAAAGACAGACATAGATACACTGACATACAGATTGAAACGTTGCAGTACAAACGCTGGAATTAAAAAGGTGAGCATATAAGAGAAGTATAAACATCAAACCAGAAATAACTTTATAACTAACTACATTAAAAAAACTGTACTTACAATAAAAGGCAATGAAAATTTTGAGCACTTTAGTGCTATAATCACATTAAACTTCGAACCGAACATCAGATGACAAGCATAACAATGACAATGAAACTCACAACGACAAGGTTTTAACTATGCTATCTTTGGCTGTAGGTACATTTACGTAAAACCACACTAATTTAATAAACCGCAACCCCAGAGGGTATCGATACTCCTTTGAAAGTTACAGACACCTTATTAAATTTATGACTTTTGAAATATATAATCTTTGACGTTACGGATTAAATATTAACGTTAGAATTGTTAAGCGTTATGCTTTACAATTTTAACGACTGTCGATAATATTATACAATATTACTTTGTGCGACAAGGGATCAATGCCAAGGCTCGTATTCTACGATGTACAACAATATTGCTTTTGACGTGTTATCGTATGGTTTTAAACTCGGACGCCACGCCATTACTGTCAAGTCAATAAAAGCTATCAAAATGTTGACAATACCATAACAGGGTAGTGATTCTGTAAACAACGCCGGTCGTGCGGACTGTCGAGTGATACCAAGCGGCGAGATTAAGTAGTCCCGTCAGTGCGAACAAAACACATTGTAGCGCGTGCATTTTCAATTAAGCAGCCTTATACGTTCGACCCATCGTTAAGCGTTATGCTTTACAATTTTAACGACTGTCGATAATATTATACAATATTACTTTGTGCGACAAGGGATCAATGCCAAGGCTCGTATTCTACGATGTACAACAATATTGCTTTTGACGTGTTATCGTATGGTTTTAAACTCGGACGCCACGCCATTACTGTCAAGTCAATAAAAGCTATCAAAATGTTGACAATACCATAACAGGGTAGTGATTCTGTAAACAACGCCGGTCGTGCGGACTGTCGAGTGATACCAAGCGGCGAGATTAAGTAGTCCCGTCAGTGCGAGCAAAACACATTGTAGCGCGTGCATTTTCAATTTAGCAGCACGATGGGTCGAACGTATAAGGCTGCTTAATTGAAAATGCACGCGCTACAATGTGTTTTGCTCGCACTGACGGGATTACTTAATCTCGCCGCTTGGTATCACTCGACAGTCCGCACGACCGGCGTTGTTTACAGAATCACTACCCAGATCTTGGCCCTGGGCCTCTATTCTACGACGATAGAAAATATTGCTTTTACGTGTTATATTGTTTTTAAAGGTGGACTTCCGACCAGCGCGGCTCTATCGCAACGGCCGCAGCGTCTAAGCCGCTACGTTACGTCGCAGCGGCTTAGACGCAGATTGGCTTCCGAGCAGAGCGACTCCGGCGTCAGTCACAGTTATTAGTCCATACCTGACGGTTGTGCGGTACCCTAAGAATGAACCGATCAATTAAAAAAATATTATTAAAAGAAGAAGAGGATGATGATCTTTTGCTTCGTTACTACTATAGTATGGAGCGAAGCCCAGCAGACCCAATCATACAAAATTGCATGTTGAGACACTAAATTTATTAGTGCCTCGTCTTGCTCATCTGTAAATATGTTACTAACGTCCATTTTTTAGATATTCTCTCGAAAATAACTCGATAATAACCTAAAAACAACGTGCTTTCGCAGCGAGCCACGCGACAGTGCTTGCGCGAGCATTGCACGGCCGCTACGGCCGCGCGTCACTGACGCGACGCCACTGTCGCTGCGATAGTGACGCTGCGCTCGAACGTTCCCTCATACATTTCCGCACTGTATAATACTATCGCTCTGTCGCCGCGTCACTGTCGCTGCGTTAGTGACGCCGGAGCCGCGCTGGTCGGAAGTCCACCTTTACTCGGCCGCCATTCCTGCCAAGTAAACAATAGCTATCAAAACGTTAACAATACGACAACAGGTGAAAAGCCATATTGTTGTCGTCGTATAATAGAGGTCCCGCGTCGCTATTGCCTAACTTTGTATTTTGTATATGCAGAAAAGCCTTCGATTTTCAAAATAAAAACAATTGTGATGGCGAGTGCGTTAGACAGTAGTGACGCAGGAATGTGTTCACGAATATTGGCATTCACAACTAAATTTCACATTTTGTGAACCCTTATTTTGGCAAAAAAAACTCATCAATCTAAACCTGTTTGGATTTTAATTTAAAAAAAAAACTCTATTCACTCATTGAATATTATGCTGAGCATCTTGTTTATTTATTCGTTTAATAGGATCATCAACAGTAGATACAACGTTCTTCAAGCTAGTTCAAATATAATAAATTAGTCTAAAGTGTGTTCCCTCTAATTCGTTTATTCAAAAGGTTGAATATATATTCCTCATCATCATCGTATTATTATACTGGGTGCGACAGAGACGAAAACCTCTCTTATCAATCCAATGCTTTATCAAATCTATCAACCATGACTACATTTTAATGTCAAATATATTTCGAAAAAATAAAATGTATATGACAGGCTTCAGTCAGTGTCATGGTTACACGGAAAGTGCTTTTCATCAAAAAATACAAGATTAAATGGAGATTACTACCTCGAAATAAACATGAAGACAATGATTAAGTGTATAAATATACATATAATATAGGTATGACCATGCGCAACCTTCAAGAGTACGCGAATATGGAGTTAATAATGGCAAATTGATTTGTTTAAGTATATGAGTGACCGAATGAATAGGAACAGGCTTTATATAACAATTGTAATACTAACGACAGGTGAACAGAATACAGCATGAGTTTGTATCAAGTAACAGGCAGTTTAGCTACTCATAACACTCTTAAAATACATACATACATACATACATACATTAAATCACGCCTGTTTCCCAGAGGGGTAGGCAGAGACCACTTCTTTCCACTTGCTATGAGCTTGACAAATTTCTTTCGCTTCTTCCACATTCATACATCGAGTCATGCACGCACGTCGGTTTCGGGTACTTGAAAGTGCTTTTCATCAAAAAATACAAGATTAAATGGAGATTACTACCTCGAAATAAACATGAAGACAATGATTAAGTGTATAAATATACATATAATATAGGTATGACCATGCGCAACCTTCAAGAGTACGCGAATATGGAGTTAATAATGGCAAATTGATTTCTTTAAGTATATGAGTGACCGAATGAATAGGAACAGGCTTTATATAACAATTGTAATACTAACGACAGGTGAACAGAATACAGCATGAGTTTGTATCAAGTAACAGGCAGTTTAGCTACTCATAACACTCTTAAAATACATACATACATACATACATACATTAAATCACGCCTGTTTCCCAGAGGGGTAGGCAGAGACCACTTCTTTCCACTTGCTATGAGCTTGACAAATTTCTTTCGCTTCTTCCACATTCATACATCAAGTCATGCACGCACGTCGGTTGCGGGTACTTAAGATTCGGTCCTTTTCCAGTATTTCTCCGATTTAATTTGAAAAAGTACCTACTTATTTTAAATTTCGATTTTGGGAACGAGCGCTTAGCTTGTTGAAATCGTGCGGGTTCTATGCCGTGGTTAGGGACGAAATTCTCAGGATTAGAAAGGAGTGATAGGCCATTAAAACTTGTTTCATCAGACGCTTTTCCAAAGAGGATTTCGAAGCGACGACGCCTTAAACCGCGGGGCTGCCAATATTTTTTTCATACAAAAGCTCTGGGCGATAACGTTTCTAAAATATCTGACTTCCACGATATTTGGATATGTTGTAGTTATTATGAAAAACTTGTTTCTATCCAAGAAATATTTTCATAGAAAGGAAAACGTACGGATGTAGTTTTTCACAATACCCGTAACTACAATATATCCAAAAATAACTAAAAACAGGTCAAGTACCTACAAGTCTACTCGCGCACCGAGGGTTCCGTACCGCCGCAAAGCAGGTATCATTACATTCCGATTTCGATTCGAATCGAATCAGCACGAGCAGTGCCCGCCACTTCATCCCCTTAGATATCGACTTAAAATACACATAGTCAAATAAAGGGCCAGGACAAGTCTACGTACCTACAAAATTAAACTAAAATATTAAAAATAATCTCCTTGTTCGTGCTGCTTAGGCAGCGGGAAGCTGACATGCCAAATTGTTAGTTTATTCAAATAAGGAGAGAGCGCCCGACGGCGAATCAAAGGCTATGCGCTAATATCTCGGGGGCGCCGCGACCCCCAGTAAATCTGATTACCCGGTGACGTCACGCCGCCTCTCGAATATTAATCGTGCCCTCTCACTTGTACCCTAATAATCAACGTAACTATCAAAGGGCTGGTTTTAATTTGCCGGTGGGTTGAAAGGTTCCCCGGGCATCGCTTTAGTTGCCAAATTATACGAATGAATCACCTCCCATTAATTCGGTTGAGTGTGGCCTCATATCATCGTCGTGGCCTACAAAAAGGGTCTCATTTGCATCGCTGCCAGAAAATTAAGCGTGGTACTGGCTGAACCGGCTTAATTACATTAATAACCTATTATCTTACACTTATCTGCGCAATTATCTAGAAAATTACAAGAGGACTTTCCATTTCGCCCGAATCTACCTACGTAAGTCGAATAATGATTTTTAGTAGGCACCGGGAGAGTTTATTAAAGAATAAATGGGACATCCTATTTCTTGATCAAAGCAAGTCTTAGATCGATCCATCTTTGAAATTAATACGTTTATTCCAGTCAACGAATATTGGATATAACATACACGGATTGAGGTAATTACTTATCCTTTCAGAGTATTCCGGGATTTTCCGAATGGGTAAGACGGTTAAGTCAGAGGGATAATTAACGATTGAGTTGACGTCACCGTTGTTGCCGTATAGAAAGACGATGTATTACTGATTTATTTACTTACCCCCATTCATTACTTATAAACCTGGAATACGCTTGGAATAGTTTATGCCACGCTTTGTCACTTTCTGTCAGGTGCAAATGTCACAATTACAGATAAGGACAAAGCACGGCATAAACTCAAGGGCAATTCCAAGCTTATCCCAGGTTAATAAGTAAGGGGGTTAAACTTTACTTTAAATAAAAAATGTTAATAAATACAATGGGATAATATCACACAAATTGTCCTATTCTGTCGGGAAGCTAGAAGTAAAATCCATTAATTTTGACAGGTTTCAAAAGTCACTTTAATCGACTATGATTAGATTGACTATGTATGCCATAGACTAGGCCAGCTGCAATGTTTAAGACAGCGCCGAGCGTACGCCGGATGTACAGAGCCCTCATTACTATTATTGTGTTTTGTAATAAACTAAAGTATTTTCTTGATATTGGTCGGTAGTTTTTTGTACTACAAATGAAAACACAACTTATAGGTTATATCACATAGTTTAATAACAATTCACCTTCGAGTTCTCAACTTAACGGAAAAAAATGGCCACCTTTTCCCGTTGAGCTGACTACTCAAAGGGTAATTGTTATTAAAGTTTGTTACGCATCCCATAAATTCTGTATTAACTTGCGCTATAAAAATACATCGTCTGTATAACAAGGTTTTTTTTACTTAATTAGAAAACTCAATTATAGTAATGAGGGCGCCACTGGACGCTCGACGTTTGCTCGGTGCAGTCTTAACGTTAACATACGGTTAGGTACATAATAACTTTGATTAATCAAAACACATCACAGTTTCACACATCAATAGTTAGGTATGCGCTCTGGGCCGAGATTCCACACGGTAAAAAACCACCATATCGTCATTGACCTGTTATCGTATTGTCAACGTTTTGATAGCTTTAGTTTTACGCAGTTATCACACCGATGCGGATCCGCACGCCGCACCGGTATGTAAGCGGGACATCGCTATAGACGTGCTTAGCGCTGTCTCACTCACAAACTGAATCGGCCTGAGGATGCGCATCCAATGCGAAGACCGCATTAAGGAATTATAAATTATAAGGGTTCGTCTGAAAATCAGTGCCGCATTTTTATTGCGGCACAATACTGAGAGATTCAACGTTGTCTTCTTTATACTTTACAAGCGACCCGCCCTCGCTTCGTTTCGGTTTATGTGAGTTTTCTGTAACACCAGTACATAAAACAGAATTTATTATTATAGAAAAACCTTCCTCTTGAATCACTCTATGTGTTAAAAGAAACGGATCAAATTCCGTTCCGTAGTTTTTAAGATCTAAGCATGCATATGGACAGACAGAGAGCGGGAAGCGACTTTGTTAACCTACTATGTAGTGTACTGCCGTTCCAAGCCATACGCAGTATCTTAAATTTAATCACCAAAGCAAATTCAATTCTATGATCTTAATAATAATGTTTATATTACTACAGGAGGTTTATCTTAGTTACTACGTTTTAGCATAGGACGGCAGTGTAGTGATAGTGACATGTTTCTATTGTTTTTCTTCTGTGTGTGTTGAACCAATATTTTCTATTCTATTTTATTCTCTCTGCTCGTATATTCTTAAATTACATAAGTATATTCTACACTAGTATATTCTTAAATTACATAAGTTTATGGCTTCAATGCTTTCCACTCTACTTCCAGACATAAAACTAATCAAAAGTAGTTGAACAAGTGAGTTGTGGTACCGATTGCGTAAGTGCCCTGCGTTGCAAAGACTGCCTTCACGTAATACAATTTGCACTACGTTATTAAAAAACCTTGTTGTATGGTATCTGATTAGAAGGACCCTATCGAGTTTTAGCTTTGTTATAACATCAGTAGTATACTATACTCTTGTTAGGGTTCCGTAGTCAACAGAGAACCTTTATAGTTTGACCATGTCCGTCTATACATATATCTTAATACTAAAATGCTGTTATTTAATATGGCACTTATTACAAAAAGTTATTTCATAAAATAACTGTAATTTGATATGCCGACAAAGTTGAGAAAATACATACATAAGGTAACGGCGCCTATTACCGTGGTACTTAAGGAAGTTTTCAAAAGAGTCCCAAAAATTAAGGTTATCAAAGCTCCTAAGCGACCAAAAAAATTTTTTTTATTTAAGAGTGTTTATTGAACTTTTAGCGTCGTAACTTTTTGGACTCATTTTACTTTATTATATATTGTAAAATAATTATTGAAACCAAAATACCCAAGTATTCTATTACCGTGGTAATACACAGGTTGTGATTCTATTACCGCGAATTCAGCTTCCATTACCGAGGGTATAAAAAGCAGCAATTTTCTACCATCAGTAATAGGCGCCAGACTCACGATTTGGAACTTAATACCGTGGGTTAAAAAATAAATAATGGCTTGGTTCCGTATATTATTTTGTACATCACATTTTTAAGGAAGACTAAATAAAACGGTAAAAATATGATTGTACTTAGGATTTGTATTTCGTTTTTAAAAGTTGTTACAATTGTATATAGATACTTGGACCTTTTATTTTTTAGGGATTTAAAATCTTAGTGAAACGCGTCCATACAAAATTTTACGACTTTGTATGAACGGCAAAACATTTTTTTCTCAAATCCTTATAAAATGAACGATTCATTTTTAACATTGATAAATTGTACATACATTTTAAACCTTTGTTTATTAGTTAACGATACTTTAAATATTCAGATCTTTTTGATTGGTTGTCAAAATTGAAAAGTTATATTTATAGGCCACGACTATAAAGGTAATAAACGAATATAAACTAGTATAATTTATAATTAAATACATAAATAAATATAATATACCTAAGTATGAAAAAGAAATGATTTATGATCACTACATATGCAGTAAACACGGAAATTTCTTACTGATGAGTAAAATTCTCAACTTTATCAAAGAAATCTGTACTTACGGTACCCTAAATGTGATAAATTTAATAGAAGACTAAAATGTCACTCGGTAATAGACACTTCTTTAGGAACCTCCCAACTAGCACATTAGCGTTAAAATAACCTATATAAGATCTGTATATCAGTTCCATTCGAGAGTAAAAGTGTTAACATATACCTGTACAAGGGAGTTATAGCATGCTCTAACTCATTTATACCCACGAAAGAGGCCCACGATTTTACAGGTAAGAGTTATAGAAAGCCTATAGTACGGTGATATACAGGTGTTAAAGCACCTGCATGAGAGCGACTTTTCAGTGTCAGCTACTACTTTAACCGGTATTGCTGTTGTATAGTCGGGTTAGTGAACACTACGGGAAATAGAAAAGCATCGGATAAGAATGATTTGCCACTTGAAACTTTATAAGACCTATTAAGAGTAGTTGGTTGATACCTTGACTCTTATTAGGTAGTTAAAATGGACTCAGGTATGTATGTTACCGTTTTGTGAGTGCATTAGTAATAAACTATTTATTTTTTAGCGTACGACTAGTTTGAAAAAGCCTAGATAAGTAAATTAATTGATCCTGACTCATGTCACAGAATAATGGCGACAATATAATTGTCAGGAAAATTGACAAAGCAACATCGGTAGGAAAATATTCAAGTAATTTTTATTTACGAAGTGAAAAAATTACTGCGCTTGTGATTTTACGGTAATGTATACCTTGTTTCTCATCTCAATTTTAACGCGCCTAGGATTTATTAAAGATTTAAAAGAAAAGTTATGACAACAATAACAGACGCCCAAACTAACAATATTTAGTTATTCCTGCTTCCTGAGCAGTGGCATGTAAAATAAGGTGGTATCCATGGAACGCTTGAAATAGTATAAACAATTAAGTATTTGGTGGTCAAATGTTCATTACTCATAGTAATATTTATATTTAGTTCACCAAAACAATGGCGAACTTACTTTAAATATTAAATCTTTACTTAACCCATTTATAACACTCTTTGAGTTACAACATCGGTAGTCAAGAATATTGTGCAGCCTTTGGTACACGTAACAGCGTTATAGTAGACTTAGCTAAGTACGTTTACTACAGTGAAGACAATTTTACCGGTTGAACCTAGATAACGGAGTTGTTCGACACTTTTAGCATCTGGTGTTACTAAACTCTCGACGAACTCTTTTTTATAACCCATATCTGCACTTATAGTCAATATAACACCTAAAGATATACAAGACACTTCATGGCAACAACTAAACAACAATATGCGTTAACAGGAGTCAGCGAACACTGTTGCATAGACATAGGTGTCACAGACAGGCTAAAGCTGTAACATCTTAAGTATACTTGCTGTAGTTATCACTATTGTAACTCTCAAAGCTGTACTATATCGTCCATAATAACTCTAGTGCCACTGTTGGAGTTAAATTTATTTGCTAACTCCTCTATATCCCCTTTAGTTACAACTGAGATAATTGTAACTCTGTAATATCGCTTAAAGTTCTACAAAAACCTGTAACTGACACCAAAATGTTAGTTGGGCTATTACCGACCCAAACAAATATTGAATGGGTCGGTAATAGACTCCCATACATTCTATTACCGAGGGTTATCTGATCATACCATCGGTAATAGACTCAATATGGAGTGCTTGAAAAATCTAATTCCGACCCATAAAAACAAACGGATACAGTTTTATTTTCATTACAAATAAAATAGTACATTGTGTATTTAGGGTGGTAAAGAAAGAATTACAAACGAGAGTCTGTTAGAAGCCCGAAGCCGTAGGCTGAGGGCTTTAATGACTCGAGCTTTGTATTTCCTTTACCACCCGTGTAACATACAATGTTTTTCATCACAATTGCGAGGAAATGAAATAAAATCAGACAAAAGATCATATTTTTAACTTATTAGCGGCAGACTACATCATTGTCTGTGGCTTACCACAGATAATGTCAAACGTGTTCGGAGTCCGATTCTAGTGACATATGAGATCAATAGTTTATTATGCGAGATTGTTAGGAAATAGTATTCAACTGACATTTCATCTCGAATGAAACTTCATATCGAATGGCACAAGAATTGGGGTCCTGACGTATTGTGATAGTTTGAGTCCACGTATAATATTTAAAAAAAAAGCTATTACGCACTTAAGTAACGTAATGGTAAAAAAAAGGCCCGCGGGTATTATTTTGGATTTACGGTCGATTTTTCTAGCATGTTAGGACACTATTTACGAGCAAGTGTGATGAAAAGTATATAATACAACCTTGGTATAAAACCAAAATTACATAACTGGTATGTAAATACACGATTTTATCTCAATATTTAAACCACTTGACAATTTAAGGTTCCCATACAAACTACAAATTCAGTACTGAAGTTTTCGTTAAAAAATAAGGGTTTGTTGAATACTTTCCATACCACGGAAATAGTTCTTTGAAAGCGTGAATAGATCAAGATTGCAATAACCGTAAGAGAGTATGTATAACCGATCGCATTTACCAAAAATAAAGTATAAATAACCCAAATCAAAAAAATCTATTACCGGGGTATACCACGGTATTAGTATCCACAGCAAAAAATGGCGTCTATTACCGCTGTATTTTATTTTCCATTTTAAACATATTTCCAGGCCAAAAAAATTATAAAAAACACTCGTAAGTCGTGCAGAAAACAATAAACAACCATTTAAATACCACAACATTAGTTCAATTGTCATAAATATTACGTAAAACACTAAATAAGATTCGAGTTCACTTACGTGTGGCGTCACGCGTTAGTATGGCACGACCTCTTTCTGCGCTGCCGTCGCGGAAACTGACGAATTGCAAGCACTTTGTTTTATTCACACACACTAGCGCTTACAGGTCCGTAAGTCAACTAAATAAGCTTCGTTCGTGTAAAATTAGTTTTTTAGAAAATCGATCGGTTTGTTTATAAAAAGTGTATTTAAAAATACCGCGGTGATGGACGCCGATTTTGATACCCCCGGTAATAGGCGCCGTTACCTTACATACATTAAATCACGCCTGTGTCCCAGAGGGGTAGGCAGAGACCACTTTTTTCCATTTGTTACGATTTTGACAAATTTCTTTCGCTTCTTCCACATTCATACATCGAGTCATGCACGCACGTCGGTTTTGGGTACTTAAGATTCGGCCCAAATTATTTAATTTTTCGAGTCAAATCGGATAAATACTGGAAATGGGCCGAATCTGAAGTTGAGAAAATAATAAAAGTTAATGAAAAGATATACTTATATTTATAGAGAAATATGTAAGTAGATACACAGAAAACATCCATGACTCAGACACTCGCGCTCATCACACAAAATTATTACCGGAATTTGAACGGGTAGTGATTCTCTCAGCAACGACGATGGTCGGACGGGCGGATGAGATGTCCAAGCGGCGAGTTTAAGTAGTTCATGCACGCACTAAAATGTGTTTTGTTCGCACTGAGACGGGACTACTTAAACTCGCCGCTTGGACATCTCATCCGCCCGCCCGACCGTGCATTGCGCTAACTAGCGTTTCTATTCGTTTTGTTTTTAAACCAATCGTGACACTGGTAGGTCACGTGACTCTTCGTATCACGTCGTCTACCAGTGACGCGATTGGTTTAAAAACGAAACGAATAGAAACGCTAGTTAGCGCAATGCACGGTCGGACGGGCGGATGAGATGTCCAAGCGGCGAGTTTAAGCAGTCCCGTCAGTGCGAACAAAACACATTTTAGTGCGTGCATGGACTTGTTGGCGTCGTCTTGGTCCCGTTATCATATTGTCAACGTTTTGATAGCTCTTATTTACTTGACAATAATGGTGGCCGAGTTAAAACAATACCTACCATAACTGGTCATAGACTATAATGGTCTTTACAGCCTTGGACATAGGGCCAGGGTGCTTTCCACGAACTACTAGATGTGGAACACTGTTTACGTAAATACTGAACACACTTTCACACATCGCTTGCTGTCTCCCGCTCACAACCGCCACGCCGCGCCGGTTATCACCCACAGCACCTTAATTCTATTCAGTTAGAAGTAATTTTTTATTATGTTTTTAAATCCTTTGTACTTACTGTTTGCACTTTGGTGTGTACCACTATTATTTATTTATTTAATCTTTATTGCACAGAAATAAGTACAAATGGCGGACCTAATGCCTAATAGCATTTTCTACCAGTCGACCAAATAATCAAACTGAAATTTACATAGTGGGTGCACAGAGAAAGAAGACAAACAGAGATAAAACTAAAAATTACAAAGTTCGTTTGTGTTTGTTTGCTTGAACGTGCTAATATCAGGAACTACAGGTCCGATTAGATAAAATATTTCAGTGTTAGATAGCCCATTTATCGAAGAAGGCTATATATAATACTCAGATAAACTGAAGCGAAGCGAGGGCGGGTCGCTAGTGCATTATATAAATACTTTTCCTTTAAGTTTCGTTTTTTCAATAAGTATCATATATTTTATCCGTTTTCGAATACAGCTAACGTTAGCGTTAGGCGCTATAGTTACTGTGGTTCCCGAATTGCTGCAGAGTGAGGGTTTAATTATTGTACGTGGTAAACCAGACGGTCTGGATTAAATTTACAATAAGCCGACAATGTCGGTCTTCGAATAGCGGGGCTCCGCGAGGAATGTAGGCGGCTGACCGAGCTATGCCCAAAACGCGGCGCTCCAAACGCCGCGGAATTAAACCTGAATTACGGAGCAATGCAATTAACAGCCAAAGGTAAAATGGATTATTTAGTAGACATAGCATGCATCTCTGTGAAAGGGTTTAAAGTCGCCGTCAATGGAATATGTGAACGATGTAAACAAATTAGTACTGTTTGGCACATAACCTCAAATATTCACCATTTAATTAAAAATAACGTGTTATGAATACTTATTTAATCTTAAACTTAATATGAAAATAACAATGTAGTGTATAAATCATTGCAACGACCTCACTTGATCTTTAAAAGTACGTGATTATCGAGTAATCATGGACATCATGGTGAATCGGTTCGGTTGGTTTTGTTTACATCTTTTGCAAGTTCTATTGACGGCGACTTTAGCATCATTTGCTAAAATACATTTCACAAACTAGTTGTAGATATCGGTCCTGGGTTCAAATCCCGGTAAAGGCAGATATTAGTGTGATGAGCGTGAGTATTTGTTCCTGAATCATGGGTGTTTTCTATGTATTTCAGTATGTGTTTATCTATATAAGTATTTATATCGTTGTCTAGTACCCATAGTACATGCCTAGAGCCTAGTTTGGGACTAGGTCAATTGGTGTGACATTGTCCCTTGATATTCATATCATTTTGAAAGAGGTTTTTTTTTTTCGAAACTTTACATATTTTAGGATTTTTATAAAACTATTCTAACCAGCCTAACCTAAACAATTAGGGTTCTACAAGATGTTCCTGAAATATTTACATACATACATACCTTTACGCCTGTTATCCCAGAGGGGGGTAGGCAGAGCTACAGAATTACCATCAACTTTAAAAACTTGTTGATAATTCAGAAACCATTTTGCACAAACAGGCTAAGATTTTTACCTACCAGCGTATTAGTGACAGGTTGCAAGCCCATCGCCTAACAGTACAACAAGCCTATATTCCCTAAGAAATATTTACAGTTTCGGAAACAAAGCGTGTTGCGAAATTGTGTTCACCTCCTACCTAACTGAGTGCCCAGACAAGATGCATTACGCTAACTATAGTTTCCATTCGTTTAGTTTGCCAATCGTGTCACTGGCACATCACGTGACTTTTCGTATCACGTCATCAACCATAGTGACGCGATTGGTTTAAAAACGAAACGAAGAGAAACGCTAGCTAGCGTAGTGCATCTTCTCTGGGCTCTGTTTGTCGCAGGTAAACACAATCGTCAACTTCAAGCACTAAGGGCCACTTGCACGGAAAATTTAACACCGGGTTAAGACACTAACTCGAGTTAAAATGACAGTTTTCGTATGAATCTGACGTTTACTAACTCGAGTTAGTGTCGTAACCCAGTGTAAAATTTTCTGTGCAAGTGGCCTTAAGCCTCGGATTGTTGCGGAAGTTGGTATTAAATGGGTATTTTAAACTGACGTGACGTTCACACAAACTGTAATAAATCTAAAACGGGAATTAATCGCGTTAAAACGTTATACATACCTCGACGTTTCGATCGTGTTGCAAATGTCGAGGTCACGAGCAGAGTTAAGAGGGATAATGTTTATTTGTCCTAATTTTCATTTTTCCGATAGCTATGTTACGCTGGAACTAAAATTAAAATTTAATTTTAAGTGTGATAGTTCGTTTTGCGGGTCATTGTATTTTAGATTAAATGCCTTATTTAATTGTCATAAGTAGGCAAGGTTAGGTTTGATTTATAAGCGATAGCAAAAAAACTGCGTTCAAAATTATGAAAATTTAGAATTTTGATCAATTCGCAATTTTATTATAACTCTTCGGAATTATGTAGTGTACCCGTTTTCACGCGATTATGTGAATTATAACAGTAAATAGCTATAACTATAGGTACATAGTCCTAAAGGATGATAATGAAGATCTGGCTTATTTCATTTAAAACACTTCAAAGTGACCATAAACGGAGCAATCTCAAAATATTAATATTTCCAAAGGGACGGCACGAGAGTAAACACGGTTTAGCAATAAACACAGATCAAGGGTCTTAGTCAGGATTACGGAAAAAAAAGGCTGGAATAAAACCACGTACGGCCCAGTCGCAATAACAGGGGTCTAATTCTACTCGGTAAAACTGTATTGCTTTTGACTTGTTATTATATTAAGCTGACAATATTATAGTGGCGTCGTTATCTAGTACCGTAAAAGGTTCCTACTTTGCTCCTTTATGGGTAACTATGCTCCATAGTGACTATTTCATTTGTCATAATATAAGTCAAGTCGATGACAAATTTGCTGAAAAGAATTAATGTATACATCCAGCCGCGAAGTGACTGAAAGCAATAGAGTGATTTACAATACGTAATACCTGAATATAACAATGGAGCATAATTACCCATGGGGGAGTAAAGTAGGAACACTTTAGGGTCGGTAGCTACAAGGTCAATAGTTAGCCATGCAAGTACCGAGCAAGTACCTATATCTCCAATAAATAAAAACAAGTAAACGTATAAAATGCAAACGTACAAGTTCGTGCAAATGGTGTTTGCTACATCTTTCCTAAGCGATTTTTCACGAGCTCACCGCGTTAATGTGTACAAACGCCCGGCTCGGGCGGCGTACTTTGCTTCACAGGAAATAAATTATATCCAGTAATGCGGTTATTCCGTAAAGCAACAACCGTTAGTTTAAAGCCAAGCTTTAACACTATTTTGTTCTAAAGTTTGATCGAAAATCCTGTTAAATCTACTGGAGAACCCTACTTTATGTTACGGGTCTAAAAACTCGAGGGGCAACATTATCGCGCCGGATAATAATACGTAACTAAAATTAAAATTTCCCTTTGTTTGGAATATTTTTTTCGTAACAATTCTGTACTGCATAATAGCTTAACTTAAGTCGTGACATAGTCAAGCTTTGTATACACAAAATACAATCTTTACTAATATTATGAAGCTGAAAAGTTTGTTTGTTTGTTTGTTTGCTTGTCCAATTTCAAAAATTCGTTCATTGTTAGATAACCCATTTATCGAGGAAGGCTATAGTTTTCATATCTTACTCATATAAACCGAAGCGAAGCGAGGGCGGGTCGCTAGCTTATAATATTAGTAGGATAGGATAGGATAGGATATATCAGTTTGTTCCAAAATTCCCCGGCTTGCGTTTGGGAATAGTTCCATTGTCGCCGGCAAAGCTCGCAGGAAGCCGGGAGAGATAAGTACTTGGTTATATTCTCGTTGAGTTTTACTTACTAACCGTGGTGTTGCGCTTTGCTTTAACAACTACGGGTTTTAGCAGTCTGTCGTCAGAAACATATTTGCGCCAGCAAGTCCATTATTCCTGCTGGCTAGACAAGATTCATAACGTTTACGTTAGACATTTTCGAGTATAGACAAAATGTATTGAATCGAGAATATAATAGGAATTAATATCTGCTTTTAAGAGTCGAAGGTTGTACAATGGACTATTGATATTCTATTATAAGAGTTGTTTTTTACGGGTATTTCGTAAGAAACTTAATACTCCAGTTAATGGCTTCTCATTGTTGGTTTGTGAGTTTCTATATATTCCTACCTACCTATTCTTCTAATCAAATGGTCCCCTACTACAAAACTTCTTGTTTTTTTTTTATGGCATAGGGAAGACAAACGAGCACACAGGCCACCTGATGGTAAGTGGAGACTGTGACCCATAGACATTCGCATTCACAAGACTACAATGCAATCCTAAGACTGCAAATGCGTTTGGCAACGGACTAAGATGGAATGCCTCTTTGCTAGTAATTTCACCGGCTGTCTTATCCCCAAACCGGAACACAACAATGCGAACACTGCTGTTTGGCGGTAGGTTAATGGATAAGATGGTGGTAGCGATCCGGACGGACCCTGCACAAGGTCCTACCACCCGCAAAACCTGTTTGTTTACCATATAATTATATTTCTCTGCTGTAGATATAAAGTTACATTGGTCATATACATCTCGTATTTAACAGCTTGAGCCTGAACCAGACAAACTGAAGTCGGCGTCCCACAATATTTTTAACACGAACCCGATATCAGTTACAGGTATCATTTTAAAAGAAGTTTTTTTTTTGCGTTTTTGAAGGCGATTTGTTGATATTTTCTTCGTCATAGTCGCTTAAGAAACTATTTTAATCGAGATATCTTATCGCCACCCTATAAAAAGGTATCAAAGGAGTTCCGGTGGCCACCTGAGGCCTTCATCATTAGTTCCACTTCACCAAGTTATACTTTTTTTTTTTTGACGTGACAACGTCTTAAATTAGGTTGCGGCTGGGAGTCACTTATGAAAAAGTGTAACGCTCGGTAACGTTACGATGAGTCACCGAACGAGAGAGAGGCCCGCCGAATGCCTTGCGTCTCTCTCCCACTCAACTATGATCGGTCTGCCGCGCGCGCAGCACTAGAGAATTAGGCGCATTGAATCGGCGCATGCTTGTGTCTCTGTCTTTGTCTTTCTCGAACGTTCTTGGCGTTGGAAAAACAAGAAAGCGTCATAATACAAGTTCACACGTGTGGTTAAAGTATCGTCAGCTGTGTCTGTAGTGAAAATGTGGAGTGCTTAGATTCGTCATTTACAACAACTACAACAATAAAGGTAAATAATTGTACACTGATATTTCATTATCGTAAACTATGATTGATTGATTAATTGTTAGATTGACACAAAAGTTGAGAAACTGAGTTTATAGGTTATGTCATACTATTGATAAATGTTGATAGTGTTAAGTAAATTATTAGTTTAAAATTAATTAATTAATTAATTATTATTTTACAAATTTTCATTAATTTCAAATTTATTTAGCAAAAATTTGAACCTTCGATCTGAATAAATGTTTTGATTTTCGAATTGATTCTTTAAAATTACAAATATTAAGAAAAAGTGGCAGATATAAGAAAACTTGATTTAAACTGTGTTGAGCAAGAATTTTAACATCTAATTTAAGTAAATGTTTTAATTTTCAACTTCATCATTTACAATTACAAATTTTAATTAATTTCAAATTTATTTAGCAAAAATTTGAACCTTCGATCTGAATAAGTGTTTTGATTTTCAAATTGATTCTTTAAAATTAAAAATTCATCCATTCAATTTCAAATGTTCAACAGGAATCACCACTCTCAAAACAATGGAAACGGACGAGCAAATGCCTTCAACTTCCAGTACCTATCCTCAACAAAATCACTCAAATAGGAATTAGTTAAGTTTAAGTTTACATGTACAATGTTTTAGTAAACAAAATATATTTCTATAGTTAAAATTTGTGCAATTCTTATTTTCATTCAATTCCTTGTTCCTATTGTGCAATTTAATTATATTCATATCAATAAATATTCTACCGAGAAAAAGACGTTGTCACGTAAAATCTTCGCCCGTAAAACCGACTTTACAGGCAACCAGTTTTTTTTTTTTTTTTATGGCATAGAGATGACAAACGAGCACACATGCCACCTGATGGTAAGTGGAAACTGTGACCCATAGACATTCGCATTCACAAGACTGCAGAGCAATCCTAAGACTGCAAATGCGTTGCCAACCCTGAGGACTAAGATGGAATGCCTCTATGCTAGTCATTTCACCGGCTGTCTTATCCCCAAACCGGAACACAGCAATGCGAACACTGCTGTTTGGCGGTAGGTCAACGGATAAGACGGTGGTAGCGATCCGGACGGACCGTGCACAAGGTCCTACCACCCGCAAAATCACATCGCTATATTCACAGGTATGCCAATAATATTTAAGGAGTTCTCTCATTAGATACCAATTTGGTGACAGTGGGACCACCTCGGGAATACCTACACCATATAAAACAAAATAATAGTTTTCGAAATCAGTCCATAATTGACAGCGAAATCGATGACCGATACATAAACAAATACAACGATCGGAACATGGAACCTCCTCCTTTTTCAAGTCGGTTACGAGTAAAAATCATCTAAGACAACGACAAGTATCTTTAAATAGAAAAATTGTTTATACTTTTTGTTTTCTAAGATAGTATTTTATGTTTGTAGTAATGGCGTCGGAACTCTATAATGGTCCGACAATCTGACATGCTCTTTACCCGGTTTTTTAATTGTATTTTTTATGCATGATAACAATTTTAGAATTGAAACAATAAAATAAATTCTTCTGATAACAATTGAATCATACTAGTTTTAGTTTAACCAGAAAGTACCACATGTAACTACGTACGGAGTTTGAGCCAAGGGCATCTTCAGTAAAACTACCTTAATTAAGTACGATTAAGTGCCAGCAGAACTTTGTAACTACGTAAAGGAAGGTAAAAAGTTACTTATAAAACAATTGGTTTCCTATTAATAACGTGAAAACTGTTAAATTCAGTACAATCGTTATAAAAAGACCACGCTCCAACTCAGCGGTTTAGGTAAAGAGAGGTTTAGACTGGCAATAAAAATTGCAGAAGTTGATTGCTATCTTACTCTGACTTTGAACTTAGAAAAAGACTGCAAAATTGTGCTTCTTGCTCTTGAAATGAAAATAAAGTAAGACAGCAATCAACTTGTGCAAGATTTATTGGGAACACCCAAAAATACAGTTTTTTTCCGAATATAAATTTGTCAGATTTTTTTGTAAGGTATAAGTTAGGCTATTTCAGTTTAAATTTATATTATTTATTTGTGCATCGCCAAGGTTGTCACGGAAAACTCCCCTCAAGCCTGGGAGCGTCTGCTCACATTCCCTTATTCAATTCTTCATGCGGACAAAAGTAAAAAAGATTCCCTCACAAACCAAATTAAAAATAACACCATTTCTTCCGTCAGACCTTTTGATTCACAAATGCGTCCAAATTTAAAAAATAGTAAATCTTATTTTCAATGTTCCAAAGTGAAACAAATAGAAAATAAACTTTCAGATGGGAATGTTAGCGGTGCTGCCCGACTACTGTTTTCAAATGACGACTTGGCCACGCACTCCGCAGAGACCTTTGCTGCTCTAAGAGAAAAACACCCAATTCCCCCCGACTCCTCTCTTTTTCCAGACCCTCCCGTATCAGATGACATTGTGTTATCTGTAAATGAAGATGCCGTCCAGCAGGCTATTATGTCATTCCCTAATGGTTCAGCCGGCGGCTTAGACGGACTTTCACCACAACATCTCAAAGATTTAACCACCTCGTCTTTAGGCGATGTGGGAAATTCTTTGCTACAGAACGTCACTGCTCTGATTAATCTTATGTTGTCAGGTCGCGTGAATGCCGAGATTGTCCCGCTTCTCTATGGCGCCAATCTTGTGGCTCTAGCCAAAAAAGATGGTGGGATCCGCCCTATTGCCGTCGGCTGCACCTTCAGGCGTTTGGCGTCGAAACTTTCGGCAGCAAACTAGACTGTCTAACATTTTCAAACCCCGGCAACTGGGTTTCGGCGTCAAGGGCGGTTGTGAGGCAGCTGTCCACGCTGCGCGCTCTTTTCTGTCTCGTCCGGACTATGAAGTGTTTCTTAAAATTGACGTCAAAAATGCTTTTAATTCGGTCGATCGTGGTGCCCTTCTAGCTGCTGTCAAAAAAGAAGTTCCAGAATTATACAGCTATTTGTGGCAATGCTATGGGGCACCATCAAAATTACGGGTCCATATTGGCTCACATAAAATTCTTATTCCTATTTTTTGTTTTACTACCGATTTGTATTCATAATAATCACTCTTCATATTTTTTTTCCTCATACTTTTTTGTTCATACTTTTTAAGTCATAATTATCGCAACTCATAATGCATGTTTTTAAGAAACTGTTACTTTTTAAGGATTTTTATAAATCTAACCTAACCTAACCTAACCTTTTCTACACGTAAGATAATTAAGAAATTTTGAAAAGTGTACTGTTCCATGAATATTGGCGTTATGAATTCAGATTATTATGAGTTCTGATCTTTAGTCTTACAAACAATTATGAAGAGTATGAAGAGTGATCATTATGATGTAAATTGGTATAAGAATCATTTTCGGACTACCGATAATAGGACTTAAAAAGTTATGTGAGTAGATACGCACCCCAAAATTACTTTTCGGTGACAAAATCATATCTTCATGCATGGGTTGCCAACAGGGAGACCCGCTTGGGCCCGTAATTTTTAGCTTAGTCATTCATCCAATTATTTCTGATCTAAATTCTAAATTCAATTTATGGTACCTTGATGACGGTTCCCTTGGCGGGGACGCGTCAACTGTACTACAAGACCTGCAAACGATCATCACTAAATTTTCTAATATAGGCCTCTCATTAAACTTTACTAAGTGCGAAATTTATATACCTGATCACATTTCTTTGGAAAAAAAAATTGATTTCGTCACTAAGTTTAATGTAGCTTCACCCAACATTTCGGTCCATTCAAATTCATCTTTAACACTTTTAGGTTCACCAGTTTTTGACGAAGCAATCAATCCCATTATAAATTGTAAATTAAATCTGTTTAAAAGTACTTCTAACCTTTTATACGAAATAAACCCCCACATGGCGCTTTTTATTATTCGGTTTTGTCTTTTCACTCCAAAATTCATGTATTTGTTACGGAGTTGCCCAATTTGGAAATTTCCAGACATCATGGCTTCTATAGATATTACCCTTCAATCAACTCTGTCAAAATTATTAAACATTCATTTTAGCTTAAGACCTTGGACTCAAGCGGTTCTCCCAATTCGTTTTGGCGGACTTGGTATTCGATGCTCATCTAGCGTGGCACTACCTGCTTTCCTGTCCTCCGCTTATGGTTCGTTGCCTCTCGTCAGTATTATCTTAAATATTCCACAGATACTTGACGTTGAGATTGCCAACCTGGTGGAGGCCAGGGACGCTTGGTGTGAGTCGTGTCCAGGAGTGGATATGCCAGTCAAGAGGCATATCCAAAGAGCATGGGATACACCTCGCCTCGTATCAATTCATGAATCTCTCATACAAAATAGTCCTGATGATTCGGATCGTGCCCGTCTCCTCGCTGTCTCAGCAGGCGAATCAGGTCACTGGCTCAATGCTCTTCCTTCCCGCAATATAGGCACAGTCTTGGACCCAAGCTGCTTGCGCATTGCAATAAGCTTGCGGCTTGGAGCTAGAATATGTGAACCTCATACTTGCTCGTGCGGGAAGGGAGTGAGTGAGCTGGGTCGACATGGCCTTTCATGCTCTAGAAGTGCCGGCCGTTTGTACCGCCACGGCACAATTAATGATCTGATCCGTCGTTCGCTTGCCACTGCCTCTGTACCAGCTGTCCTGGAACCAGCAGGTTTGCATAGAGACGATGGCAAGCGACCAGACGGAGCTACTTTAGTGCCGTGGAAACTGGGTAGGGCACTGGTGTGGGACGCGACATGTGTTGACACATTCGCCCTTTCCCACGTACAGTCAACCCGTAATCGAGCCGGTGCAGCAGCTGATCAGGCCCAAACAATCAAGCGCCGCAAATATTCATCTTTATTAAATAATTACGAATTTATGGCGCTTGCAGTCTACTGCAAGCGCCAACTATGGGACCTTGGTCAGCCGATATGAAAAGTTTTATAAAGGCCCTATCATCCCGGCTCATAGACGCCTCCGGAGATCCTAGAGCTGGTTCTTACCTCTCCCAAAGGATTGGCCTAGCTATCCAGAGAGGTAATGCAGCTAGTGTTATAGGGACTATGCCGCGCGCGGACCTGCTAGAGGGGGTATTCTTTTTGTAGTGGTGATTTTTATTTTAATCTTTAATTTTTCAGTAGCTTAGTTTTATTTTAATTAAAATAAGTTTAGTTTTTAAATTTGAATTGTAGATACGATTGTATTGTATTATAGCTACTTATATAAAAATTAAAAATCTCAATTTATAGTATAATTACAATTAAGTTTGATTAATAAGCAATAAAAAATCTAAACATTGAATTCGGAAATTTGAAAATTCGGGATTCTGATCCATTCGGAATTATGACTCTTCGGAATTATGAACCCTTTTTTTATTGCTAGTCTATTTCGTCCTTCATGCTATTTGAAAGTACTCACATAATTTTAAGATTTTCTGTTTTGCACTTAAGTAACACTCTTTCTTTCTTTATTTACATTTTTTAACCCTCATTTTTGACCCCTTTTTAATATCTATAAAATTATTTTCTTGATTTTGTCATCAAAAATAAATGTGGTCAAGCAAGATATACAATTACTTATGCCATATTTTTGTATATAGCTTTAGTAGTAACTAAGAAAACTGCTGTGACATACACACAGACTGACAAACACCGAAGTCCCAACATAAAGTTTACTTTTCTACCATTTTGGTACAGAGCACAAGGGTCTTGACAGGCTGACGGGCAACAAAGCCTACAAATCCTATATTGGTTCCGTTTTTCAGTATTTTGATTAGGGCATGCAGTACCGGGCCCGGTTCCGAGAATTCCATTTCCGGCAGGCAGGGACGGTACCGGGACTACCAGTCACCCGGTTCTTTTTTTTAATCTTAAATCACTACCACTCATTAACATTTGAGAAATAAAACGATTAAAAAACTTTATATTTAATACTTGAATTTTAATAAAAATGCAATAAAATCATGCATGTTATCTTTTCTCAATTAAGTAAAACACTTACTAGAAAGTGGTTTGTTTGTTCTTCCTTTGTTTGTTTTTTTTAATCTATAGATCAATTATGGCAAATATGATGGCCATGTTGACGCAATGTTGCAGCTTGCTTGTGCCAGGCCGGCGTCGTCGCTCAGGTGTGAATTGTGATATTTGTGATACTCACCACGATATTTTTTAGATGTTCATGGAAAGAACCGGGAGAACCGGTATGTAATGTTAAGAAACCGGATCTTCAGCCACTATTAAATTCCCAAGATTTCCTAGGAATTACAGAACCGGGATTTCCCGGGAGGATGCCCTATTTGATCAGGAACCCTTACAGGTGACATAGCGTTTAATACGCGTAAATTTTGATACTCTGCGCTAGTCGTGTGCACATTAAATACTATTTAGTAATTTACCCAGTAATTTACCAAACTGGCTTTCAAAGGCTTTTGGCCGGTGCAAAATGAAAAATTGATTTGAATAGAGTAAACAATATGTATTGTAACGTAACGTAAATTGTACAGCATATCAGATTATCATTAATAACATCGAGGTCGTCTGAAATACAAATTAAAAGTATAAAACAATGGACTACTCATATACTCATATACTCATTTATTCATAATATACTAATAGTAGGTAGTTCAAGTGATCGGTGCATAATGAGAGGCAATAATATACGAGTGTGGTTTTATGAAACGAACCGAAGGGCGAGTTTCATAAGATCACTCGAGTGTTTTAATGCCGAATTATGTGTAGATACCTAAAGTCGCATACATAACTTTATCTACAACCATATCAAAAGTTTTCTACAATATATGAGAAACCTGTATCTCTGTGTTTGCCGTGTATCTTAATATTAAGTATCTAAATACTTTAAAGACATGCAATACCTTAATGTTAATATTGAAATACAACCACAGCCACTGATTTCTTAATATAGGCCATTTGCTTACTGAACATATTGTAGGGAAGTTATGATTATGGATGTAGATAAAATAAAATATAAGTAATGTCATGTTAATTAATAAAACAAAAATTACATGAATAGTTTTTTCCGTAAGGATCGTCATAACAAACATTGTCAGGTGAGTAAAAAAAAACACAACTAAAATAATAATTAAAATAACTACCTGCAACGTCAAATCATAATAAGAAAATAAAATATACAAAATCGAAAACCTACATCAATCTAATACATGTCTCTCTCCATTTCTGAGTATAGTGGATTTTCCAACAAAACAAGACATGGCCGCATTACTAATTGACTAATGCCTTTTGTGAAGCATCCTTGATCGAAGTATCCTTCTTCGTCACCGACAACCTTAAACAAACTTGAAGAGTTTCCTACAAGGAAAATTATCTAAGAAATGTTGCTAAATGTCGGTGCCTACCTACCTATACATTACGTGTTTTCTTCCAATCTTTCCTGCTATGTATCTTGAACGAAGCAAAATGAAGAGATGTTTCTTACGTCACTTACAAAGTGAAAAGGATGCGTGAACTGATTTTAATTAGGTTAATGTCTTTAAGGGCCGTATTAATAACCTCATGTTAGCTGAGACGCCCGTCACAAGATACGTCTACGTCAAAGTAAACGTCAAGCCATGCAATTTTTGACGCATCTTAAGACGAGCATAATACCTAGTCGAGATCAGTTTATGAATAAGGCCTTAAATGTCAAAGACGTCGAAGAGTTCTTGATTGGCGACCAGCTGCAGCAGCAGCGTGGGGTACAAATCTGTTTATACAAGACTAGCGACCTAGCTTCGCTTCGGTTTAGATTTTTCATACAAAAGGATTTTCCCGCTAATTCCCGTTCCCGTGGGAATTTCGGGAATAACTTTCTTAGTGCACCTCTACGGTACCTAAGCTACGTCCCTTCCAAATTTCAAGTGCCTACGTTTAGCCGTTTAGGCTGTGCGTTGATATGTCAGTCAGTCAGTCAGTCAGATTCTCCTTTTATATATTTAGATAAGGATAAAAATAACTATGTTATTCAGTAAGTAGGCCGCACGTTTCCCGCACTGGTACTTTTACGCGTCACAAAACGACCAGTGTTATTCTCTCAAAAACAAAGGACGGTCGGACGAACGAGCGAAATCGCAGGGGCGAGTTTAAGTAGTCCCGTCAGAGCGAACAAATCACATTTTAGTGCGTGCATTCACAATCAGGCAGCCTTATACGTTCGATCTTATCGACAGAAGCCATGCTGCCAAATTGAAAGCGCTGGGATTTCGCTCGTTCGTCCGACCGTCCGTTGTTTTTGAGAGAATAAGTAACATCCCAGCGCTTGACAAGACCACTGCTGAGAAGAAGCGTCGCAAGAAACTCAGCAGTCCGTCTTTTTCTAACATTAGTACCTACTACTTATGACAATGAATATATATCGCACCTTCGGTAGGACAAGGGCACAAGTCCACTTTTTGTCATAATATATTGTTCCCTTGTTCTACTTAACCTAGCCATTATTATTGGAAAATTATGAATAAAATATCAAGCGCAGTTAAGCAGGAAAACGTGTCACAACTCAGAATTAATAATTCGTTAATAACAAATACTATAGTATTCATTTAAAAGTTTTGTTCTTGTGGTGAAGTAAATATTATAATAACGCATCCTAGCCTTTGCCCCCTGTCCACGAACTATACTTGGGAGCAAAGAAATCGAGCCACTTTCTATGAAAATTCAGTACTAAGTGGCTCGATTTCTTTGCTCCCAAGTGTAGTGCATACGATTTAAAAAAATTGTTATGTGGGCAAAGGGGGCCCTGCAGAGAAGTTATTCCCCGGCTCCCAGAACAGAGTAACGAGGGAATTTCCCTACGTTGACACGACATTGAGACTAGCTTGCGCTCGCGCTGTCATGTCATGTCATGCCATGATGTCATTCATTATGTCAGTGCAGAAAATGCATAACATCATCAATTCTGATGTGTGGTTTCACTGGATGGTTCGACGGAAGACAAGCGCTGGCTCGCTAGCATAACCATGCATAACGTTGAGTTGAAACCATTTCGTGACAACAGGTTTTTTGTCTGTGTCAGTATTTTGTTGCGTTTTGCTTATCTCTTTGTTTATATTATGCCTAAATGTTTTCTTCTTTCTTTCTTTGAATAATAATTAAAACCAACTAAGTTGTCTTGAACAATATTACTGCCGTCTCGTTAATGTAATGGTAATCGCAGCCAATTAACCTATAACCGTTCGATAGTCGGAATTCCGTTCGTCTTTTTCCTTATAAATTGTAGTTTTAGGTACCCATAGATATTGCAGTATATTATATTGGGTTTGTTAATGCCAATGACGACAATTAATTTAAAAGATCGATAATTACGTAAATAAAAAAACAGGTAAGAGGTCGGTAAACGGGGAGGAGGTGGGTCGACCAATTTCTAATTTTACTCATGCCTCGAAAAATGTTTTTTTTAAAGCTTTTATTTAACTTGCAATGTATGTAGGTATGTAGGTATGTAAGGGTCAAATCTTGCAAGTTAAATTTGACCCACTTTCCGGTTTCCGATGAAGCTAAAAATTTGCATACGCCTTTAGTTCTGATGACAATACAATATTATAGTACCATCGAGCTAGTCTGATGATGGAGACAGGGTGGCCATAGGAACTCCTAAATTACACATGATAAACCCGTCGTGTTAGGGCTTGTTAACATCGACTTGACAAGTAAAAGACGACTGTGCAAAAAAAAGTACAGTTGGTAATAAAAACTTCTTTGATAACTTCATTTTATATGTATAACCTTTGGGTACCTATGAGGGGTAGAATAAGTCACGAAAAATTACGAAAAATTGTTTAACAATGTGCCGACTAAACTTTTTTATATGACAACAAATTTGCTATTAACTATTAAGCCACACATATTCACTTTTTGTAGTTAATTATTTTCATTTTCTTTTTAAGAATCTCAAGTTTAATTACTAACCTACTTTTCCTGTTATTGCTCGCCTGAAGTCTACTCCACCTACTGTGTAACATATTTTAATTTGACACCTTATCCCTACTAAGGTTGTCTGGAAGAGATCGCTTATCAGCGATAAGACTGCCTGTTGTTTACCTGTGTTATTTTTAATTGTACTGTTTTCCGGTACACACTGTTGGTGTGCAATAAAGTGTTTTGTATTGTATTGTATTGTATATATCCTTGACTGCGCCCTCACCAAATACTGGGGCACGGTGGTAATTGGAGCAGCTAAATAGTTCGTAAGCAAATGTTTAATGTTTGTTTATATTATAAAGTTTACTACCACCTAACATAATCTTAAGTTTCCCTTGTTACTAACATAACATGGATCTCTTGGTCTCAAATACATGAATTTTATTTTCATTTTGTTTTATTATATACAATTTATCATCCCTCCATTTTAGACCACTTTGAAAAAACAGTACGCAGCGTGGTATAGTCTGTTTCATTTGGAATTGGCAAAGATATAAACACAACCAAATGAACCAATTTACCTTTATTACTCGATTATCACGTGCTTTTACAGATCAAGCGGGGTTTTAGTAATGATTTATACACTTGGTATTTACTTTCACATTAAGTTTGATATTAAGTTACTATCAATTATACGTTATTTAAAATAAAAACACGCGTGATGAATATTTTAGGTTATGTGTCAAACAGGCAGTTTCAATTGACACCAGCTACGTATGCCAAATTTTAAGTTAACCTTTTGTTGTTACTGATCAAAAAACTGCTGTGACCCAAACCGACACCCAAGTCTTACCATAATGTTGCTTATTTACCATTTTAAACAGGACCCTAAGAACATGAATAATAAGTAGAATTTTTCAAGGGTGATGCGACGTGTAAATTTGGCCTTTGTATAATGTAACATTTACCCCAAACGAAAGAACGCAAGAACATGTTTTGTCTCTGTGTTCACTAAGAAAACGAAAGAGATAACGTGTAGAATTCTGGTTGTTCGCATTGGTCCAAAGAAGCGTAAGAGCGTAACATGTAAGTCGCAGAGGCGACATTGTGAGTCACATTAAGAATACGAGGTCTCGCGATGACCGCGAGATGCGCGTGAGTCGTGACCTCGTGAGCTTTTATGGAGCAATGCTAATATTATTTGAAGTACGCGTTCAAGGCGCTTTGTACTAGGTAGTCATAAGTCATATCGGGTTACGTGGTTATCTATACTAATATTATAAAGCTGAAGAGTTTGTTTGTTTGTTTGCTTGAACGCGCTAATCTCAGGAACTACTGGTCCGATTTGAAAAAATCTATCATTATTAGATAGCCCATTTATTGAGGAAGGAAGGCTATAGGCTATAATATCATACTCACATAAACAGAAGCAAAGCGAGGGTGGGTCGCTAGTAATATATAACGTTTAATAGTAGTTTATGTGGCTGGTGCATAATGCCTCGCCTTTCGTCTCCTTTCATAAAACAATAAATGATACCATCTTACCCTTTAACCTACCACCAAAAAGTTATGTTCGCATTGTTGTGTTGTGGGGTGTTATTCTCTCAAAAACAACGGACGGTGACAATTCGGTATACATTGCAGAGTTAACAAGTTTTCACTGGGATTCATATAAGCTACTCCATGTACACTGAAATGTCACCTGTCACCTGTCACCTGTCATTGTCAGGATGGTGAAATAGGGGGCAGGTAGCCTGAGTGTTCGTTTACCAAAAACCATGTCAATGTCAAAAAAACCGGTCAAGCGGGAGTTGACCTCGCGCACCGAGGGATCCGTACCGCCACACAGTAGGTATTATTATTATTCCGATTTGAATTCGATTTCCAATCAAATCAGTGCGCGAGCCTTGTTTTTTTTAGTATTTGTAGTTTTTTTTTTCACAGTAACCTACATTTAACGCGAAAAAAATAACAGAAAAGTGTCTTGCCGACACGAAAGAAGAAGAAGTAAATCTGCTGTATCTGTTAACAGATATAATATTCTAGATAATAAATCAACCCGCTTTCTATTGCGGTTCAAAAGATATAGCTCTTATAGTTAGGACAGACAGACAGACGGACGGACGAATAGTGTAGACATAGTAATAGGGTACCGTTGGGTGCTCTTCAGGTACTGAAACCTTAAAAAAGTAGTACTGCGTAGTCGGGTAACAATAAGTTATTCTCTAAAACCAGCAATCGGTGTTATCGCCGCGGCACTTTGACCTCCGTCGATTACGGGAACTCGTGTAAGTTCCACGTGATGCACAAATAATGATAAACTAGCCGTTGCCCACGACACCGTCCGCGAAGAAAAAAAAACATAGCCTATGTTCATCAGGGATAATATAGGATTCTAATGGTGAAAGAATTTTTCGAATCGGTCCTGTAGTTTCGGAGCCTATTCAATTCATACAAACAAAGAATCAAATGTTTCCTCTTTTTAATATTAGTGTAATTATAGACAAAAAACACGACATGGATATTAATACCAAATTCCAAAGACCTCGCAAAGACCTCCTTTAAGAGGATTGTGAGGTAAAAATGTGCAAACCAAATGCGATAACGTTTTTCTTCCACTAAACCTAGTCCGATTTTTCCGATTTTTGAATATCTCTGTACGTTTCCATTAGAAAAAAGGTAAAAAAAAGAACTAATAATCAAAACGTACAGACATAGTTTTCCAAAGCGAAGAAGTAATGAAATCAAATCAAATGGATGCGCATCGCTCGATACTTACGCTTGCAACCATGCAAGCAACCGGCTCGGACCGTCTTGTTGAGTATGCTTGTGGTGGCTCGCGGCGCGTACGCTCGAGGCACGCACACATACAAGCAAGCAAGCCTTTGTTTGAAGACAAACTAAATCTCAGGAACCGATTTTGGCGCAATTAAAACTCCGGAAAACTTAACAATGAGAAACGTGCTTCAACTATTTGAATAGATGTCAGACTCTGTGTTCTGTTATTAATTCAAGTTCAAAAGATTTCGTGTGGTAATGCCAAGCCGGCGTTGAATGCCTAAATGATGTTGTAGGTAACATTACATTGAACAAGGAATAATCGAATCTTATCTAATCGAATACTCCATAAAATCTCCAGTTAACAAAGTACTTATAACTTACAAGTTACAAGATTTTATTTAGTTTTATTTGTGCTAGGTCTGTCCGGATCGCTAACACCATCTTATCCATTAACCTACCGCCAAACACCAGTATTCGCATTGTTGATTTCCGGTTTGGGGATAAGACAACCGGTGAAATGACTAGCATAGAGGCATTCCATCTTAGTCCTCAGGGTTGGCAACGCATTTGCAGTCTTAGGATTGCATTGCAGTCTTGTGAACGCGAATGTCTATGGGTCACAGTTTCCACTTACCGTCAGGTGGCCTGTGTGCTCGTTTGTCTCCTCTATGCCATAAAAAAAAACTACAGTTAGGATTAGATGTGCTTTAAAATAAACGGAATAACCTCTAATCTTAATTAACTGTCCCCAAATTGCATTGTGCCGGCTTGAAAGTCCCCACTCTGTATGGCTATATAGACTTACACTCGAGCGAGGATCATTCCTTCCTTACCAAAGACCACGGCCAAATTCCTCGGGCCTCCTTACTCCAAGTTCTGGCAGTCTCAACGGCAACCAGAACAAAATCTTCGCATTCTACGCAGTACTAACAAAGCAAAGGAAGACGGTGTTCATAACAACATCATCTCATCCCATTGTATAGGCGTCGTGAAATAGCTGACATTACTTATATGGTTAACATCACTAGTGGTGGTATTGATAGTCCGGAGTCTCGATCTAAGAGATATTATCCTCCACTGTCCATTTTAAGTCCGCATCGTCCAGGTATAGGGCCAATAGTTTCCTAATACGTACAGGTAAGAGCTTGAACAACCTGGCAAGAGAGCTGGACCTACTAGATATATTTAACTGCAAGGCTCAATCCGTGAGACAAAAATTGTCGGCGAGGTGCTTGGAGTGAGTGAAACTGGCATGTGTTTGCGAATCATAGCTGTCAAATTTTATTAATTTATATATAAGTTTGTGTCGTTCTGTGTATTGTACGCATTTAGCATTTGTTCTATATCTAGTAGTGAGATCCTGTAATTGGCTAACGGTTTCCTATTCTGTTTATTGTTCTAATTGTACAGCTGTTGGATTTCCTTCACATAAATAAATAAATAACGCGTAAGAAAAAGGGTACCTACCCGTAACTAAAACGGGCGGTGATCACATCTGAACGATCGTCCATTGTTCAAGCTTGTGTTTAACCAATTCAGTCAATAAGTTTTTTCCGCTTACTCACACGTAGTATCTGGAGGTAAACAGGCCAAGTGACCAATGCTTCTGATTAATCGCTAGTCAGTCGCTAGCTGCGGTCGTGTACACTACTTCGCTCCGAGTTACATAATAATCAAGATGAACGCGGTGGTCACCGTTCTCTTGCTTGCGTTGGCTTGTATCAGTGTCAGCGAGGGCAAGGATCTGATTGTGGGAACGAGCTTCAATAATAGGCTGATATGGCAGCAAAAAGCGGAATACAACGCGATACCCCTCAAGAAGAGAGTAAAGGAGGTGTTCTATAGCGATCCCTCACAGCAACTTATTAAGGTGCGTACAGTTTCATTTTAGTTGGTAGTGACCTAAGAAGTCAGGGGTCTTAGGTTCAAATCCCGAAAGGTATTTGTGTGATGGGAGGGAGTATTTCTTCCTGAATCTTGAATGTTTTCTATATATTTAAGTATTTATTTCTCTATTTTACTACCAGCCTTTATTCCCTTAGTCGCCTCTTACGAAAGCCACGGGAAGACAATGGAGAGGCATAATTCTAACCTGGCAACCAAAATGTATTATTTTAACATTAAACAAGGCAAGTTGGATAGCAAAAGGTCAATTTACATCTCATATTTAGAAAAGCTAAAATGAGTTAATATTTCGTATACGCGGAAAGCAGACGGATGAGTTTTATGTAATTAAACTTTTAAAGGTTAATTAGCGGCTGAGATACAATTAACATACGTAGTAATAAAACAAATAGTAATTAAAAACGAGACTAACCTTTTTCGATTTGCAAACAATCTATTCATGTATTTACTATTCTACTATGTCTGTAGTTCTGTACATTTTAATTACGTAATTAATTATGAAGTAATGATTTCTTGAAGGTGTGATGTTATAATGACTTAGAAATATTTAAACTATTTGTAATTAACTAGCATAATTACTAAGCATTTATCGCCGACTTCGTCCGGGTAGTATTAAGTGTGTTGAAATGGATCCTTGAGGTTCAATCTCTATTTTAGTTTTTTTTTAAGACAGCACCGAGCAAACGCCGAGCGTCCAGTGGCGCCCTCATTACTATTATTATGTTTTCTAATTAACTAAAGAATTTCCTTGAAATCAGACGTGTTTTTGTAGTGCAAGAAAAAACACAATTTATGGGATATGTAACAAACTTTAATAACAATTACCCTTTGAGTAGTCAGCTTAACGGGAAAAGGTGGCCACTTTTTTCCGTTAAGTTTATAACTCGAAGGTGAATTGTTACTCGTATTAAACTGTATGATATACCCTATAAGTTGTGTTTTCATTTGTAGTACAAAAACATCTCGTCCAATTTCAAGAAAATACTTTAGTTTATTAGAAAACACAATAAAAGTATTGAGGGTGGCACTGTACATCGCGCAGTCTTAAACTGTTTAGCCGTAGAAGCATGACAGATAGACACACACTTAATCCCAATTTGGGATTGTTCATATTTTTACAATTACTCCAATTCGAAAATCATTTCGAGGAATAGGGTTTTAAAGCCGTTCTGCATTGTTAAGTTTTTGAAATATTTATCTATTTTGGATATTTCGGCAAAAGTATATTAACCTTTGTTTGACTTTCGTTTTCGGCTTGAAGCCCTCCTAGGTGTATCTTACGGGTTAGGCGAAAACAGCTTGAAATAGTATGTTTTGATACACTATTACAATCACTATTTTTCATTGGACATCATTTAATTGTTGTAATTTATTAGAAAATGCCATCCCAAATTTACAATAATCATGTCATCCATAAAATGTCTGCTAAATAAATAAAGATATTTAAACAAAACTATTGGGTCAAATACAAAATTAATGAAATTGGTGTCTTAAAATTTCCTATTCTTTCGAATGAGAAAGTAAAAACTGAGTTATTTTTTTTGGTCAATCCCAAGTTATTATGCATTTTGTATTAATTTCGTAATAAACGACTAGAATTACATTTATGGCTATGCCCGTGGTTCTATCTGCGCAGAAGTTCTTCTTCGCTTTTCCCACTGGACAAAGTAATGAGCGTTCCAGGCTAAAAACTGGACTGACAGGCCAAAATGGACGCAGATAAGCAAACATCCTCGGAAATATACGCGTTAATATCACGAAATGAAGGCTTGAAGTTTCTTGTTACTGGCTCCCTACATTACTTCTTGGCGAGCCTTGGGCGAAGAAGTAATGTATGAATAACCTAAGAAAAAGTCATTATTGGCCGCTGCTCTAACTTTTTTTTTGCTTACTAACATTACACTGACAAATGAAAAATAACATTCTGCCTACCACCACTAGACCGTGTAATCCATTGAGTTAAATAAACTAGAGAAGCAAACCTCATTATCAAGCGGTTAGAAAAGTGTGGCCACTTCTTAGCCGCGACGACGTAGCTTTGAAACCACAACACATTGTAAAGTAAACATATATCGGTCTCACTTACACAAATTGCAAGAACAATAAAGTCAGTGACATTAGATAAGGACAGACACAAAAATATGCATTGGAAGGTTGGTGTTGCCGACCATATGAAAATTTACCCAATATAACAAATAAATAGGGATTTTTTTAAATAATACTTTGTAATAAAATAAATGCATTAAATTATTTTAAATGCGTATTTCGTATTAGATTACTAGGAATAGGCAAAAGGTAATAAAATAAGTAATCTATAATATGTACAATATTAGGTATTAGATTATTACTATGTACAGTACCCCTACGAAAATGTTAAGCACTTTAGTGCTTTGTCATAATAAACTTCAAACAGAACATCAAATATGATACACACATAACAAATGTATCAATATAAAATAGGTAACTAAATGAAAATATTAGATTCTCCTATTAACATTAATATGTATTTTTTATTAAATCTACTTCCAATATATTAGAACTCAAACATAATTTTTTAAAATCTCCCGTCAAAGTGGGAAAACCAAAACGATATTTTAATGGCAACACTGCACCTAAATTGCAATATTTGGTATTTTAAATCGATTTCTGTGTTTTTTTATGTTAATTTGAATACATAAACAACAAACTTACGTGTGGAAAGTTATTCCGCTGGATTTATTATGTTTTTGGGATCTTGAATCACATTCCTTAACTACACATTTCCCCATTTTGTATCCCGGTGAAAAACGGTCGGCGTCCCAATGAGCACTGAGTTGACGTTTGCTGACATATGGCTGTGGCCTTATGTGAAGTGGCAACGCTTTGGTGCGGTAATTGCTAATCTAGTGTAACATATATATCAATGGTGTAATCATACTTGCGACATTAAAAATAATAATCTATGCTAGTATATTTATGTGCGGTTTAACATTGGTACAGCAATAGCTTGTTCAAATGGCATGGGTAAAAAATAATAAAGCGGCTACTTTAAGTGGAACTTTGTACCTTGTAACTATCCAAGTGTATTATCACGAAGAAAAATATATATAAAATAACCCTTACGGGAAGTACCCTCATGTTTTTTTAACTTACATTATCATTGATCTTATAGCGCGGTAAACGTTCAGTTCTGTAATTTTGATATTTTCTGAGAAATAGTGAGTGTGACCTACAGATAAACAGCCACTCGGACATGGCGATACTATAACGTTCTAATAAAAAACCGTTTTTAAATGGGGTTCCTCTAGTCATATAATTTATTGCATTTACCTATGTGTTACAATTTACAATGGTGTTACAATTATTAGAATAGTCCATCATAAACTCTCAAGCCTCTATATTCAACACATCAAAAACCGTATCGTCGGTGACACTGCAAAACCGCGTAAGTAACAAATTTATGATAGAGCAAAATAAACCTTAACGCCTTATTAAAAAGGTGCATTTTGCTCCTTATTAAAAATGTAACTTACGCGGTTTTGCAGTTTCACCGACGATATCGTTTTTGACCTGTTATCGTATTGACAATGCTTTTATAGGTCTTATTTACTTTACAGTAATGGCGGCTGAGCTAAAAACAATACGATAACAACTCAAATACGATTTGGATTTTATCACCTAACTAGAATGAAGACGCTGTAAGGCACAGCAATTAGAAGATTATTGATTTACATAAACTTACTCTATTTACACATACACAGAGATCGGACAAATGGGCGCCATTACTCGCAATAATATGGACATGACTCCAAAGATTTTAATTAATCATATTAAATTACTTACATTAATTGATTTCATACCTGAACTTTAATCTTGATCGTTTGTATGACAGTAATACATAAATAATACAAAGACGTGAGGAGTGGCCATTAATATTTATCTACTTAAGTTCATTAACATGCTTGGATTGCGAAAGGATCTTTTCACCTCATAAGTTTATTTTAACCGTGAAAAGGAATAAAGTAACAACGGGAAAATTATAAAAAATACTGTTTACTTATTTGCTTTAATAAATATACACAATAACAAGTATCTTTATTTGTTATTTATTACTGCCTTGCAAAGGATCAATATTATTTTTAGGGTAAGTTTATTGCTATTGGTCATGTCCACATTATTGACAGTAATATTCCGATCTCTGCTTACACCTAATACTTAAAATCTAAAATTCATGCAACGTAAAATCTATAGGTAATTGCTTGCGCGACACTATCTTGGCCGGGTTTTGCTTCATACGTGTGCGAAATTTAATAGTGTAAGCAAATTTAACCCCCTTCCTTAAGAAATAAGGTCAGTTATACATTCGCGGTTCTTTGACACGTACGCCTATTTTCTAAGGAGGGCAGAATAACATCGCTATGTTTTGCTTTAATCTCGCTTTGTCAATAAAGGGAGGCGAAATACACACACACAACTATGTATATGTATATCATCGTTTGACGATGGAAAATACTAACTGAAGCACTTTGCAAAATGGTACCAATGTGTTAACCGGCTACAATACTACTACCTCAATAAGGATATTACAACAAAAAGCAAGTTTTAAGCACCTAACTGTTTCTAACCAACTTTAAATCGTTATTAATCGTAAATGATCGTTTAAAATTAAAAATGATTAAAGAAACCTAAAGATGATTTTTATACTCGTATCTAAACAGCAACTTATTCAACGACACTGGTACAATGGTAACATCTTAGCCTGTTTGTGCAAAATGTGGTAACAGAATTAACATCAAGTTGTTAGAGTTGTTGGTAATTCTGTAGCTCTGCCTACCCTCTGGGAATGAAGCCGTGAGTGTATGTATGCTATTCAACGATATCCCAGACCCCACTGGTCATAGTTCGTATACTTCCCTTTTTTAGGGTTCCGTAGTCAAACTAGGAACCCTTATAGTTTCGCCATGTCCGTCCGTCCGTCCGTCCCCAGTCTAGCTCAGAGACTCATAGTACTAGAAAGCTGTAATTTGGCATGAATGTACATATTAGTCACGCCAACAAAGTGGTAAAATAAAATTTTAAAAAATATTTTTTTTTAATGCACCTCCCCTACACGTAACGTGGGGATGTCTTTTTTTTTTCTTGCCTACCCCAAAGTGTGGGATGTCGTTGGATAGGTCTTTCAAAAATATTGCGGGTTTATGAAAACAATTTTTCGATTAAGGGATCCGTTTATGAAATATTAAGCTTTAAAGCGCTATTTTTTGTTAGAGTCAAGTGTCCCCCCCCCCCCCTACAGCCAAAACTACAAGTACTAAAAATCTGAAAAAAATCTTCAACGAAAGCGCATATAACGAATTTTAAAGGAAAACTATCACGGCTAAGTAGACATGATTAGTTCCTGAGATACAGGCGATTAACGGGTTTATACCTACTAAAAATCATCTAAGACAGCGCCAAATAACTTTAAATAGAAAATTGGTTCATACATGTTGATTTTTGAGATAGTTTTTTGTGTTTGTTGTTACGGCTTCGGAACCCTATACTGAGCATGGTCCGACATGCTCTTGCCCGGTTTTTTTACAATATGGCGTCTGGTGCCGCCATATTGAATTTTGATTACTGTCATATGTTTAGTGACACAAGATTAAGACAAATCAATTGACATAAGAATCATCAAAAGCAGTCCACGCGTTTAATTTCTAGAGCGCCACATAAAAGAACAATCATACATACATATACATACACATACATAAGCTCACGCCATTATTCCCAGAGGGGCAGGCAGAGCTACAGAATTACTAACTACTCTAAAAAATTGTTAATAATTCTGTAACCACATTTTGCACAATTAGACTAAGATCAATTAGGATATACAGATATATATGGGTTGATAAACACATAACTCTCCTTTAAGTCGCGCAGTCGGGTAAATATTACTTCAAGTCGTTAAAAACTCCGATTTGGTAATGCTACGGTATGCTGCCGTTATACCAAAGTGGCTTACTGCAATGTAGGAATCTAAGCTTTATACATGTATACTATGTTGGTATTGGAAACCACATTCATAAAATGCTTAAGTATACTAAGTATTATGTAAATTGTCTATACCAGCGGGCCTAGTATGGCTGCGTCTATATCGCGTATAAAGGATTCGTCACTTTTTGACACGTGTACTTATTTACCCGTCAGAAGGTGACGGATGCCTTATTCAAAATTTATCACGAGATGAATACAGCCATATTAGGCCCGCTGGTATTGACGATTTACATAATACTAAAGACTGTACACGATAAAATCCGGCCATGCATGATCTGGTGTATTTTTTTAATGAATGCTAATTTTCAAGCAGTTTTTTTTTAATATGTTGTATATTTATAATACTATATAGTGAAATAAAATCGTATCATAATGCATGGGTATGTGTGAGTTTTCGCCAATTATATTCTATCATACCTTTCATCTCCTGTACAGCGTTTTTTGACAATCTTCACTCGCTTCCTGCTTCTACGCCACAACTGTATTTATATTGTTACAAGCAGTTTTACCCACAATAGAATGTCGTCTTACGAAAAAAATACTTTTTGAAACTCATTTCTATTTGTAGTAGTCAGGAAGACATTTTACTCCAAGCACTGAAAGTTGTTTTTGTATGGGAGGCATTTATTTGTCAAAAAGTCAAATTCGACAAAGTTAAAAAACCTTAGAACTATCTTAATCTGAATATAATTAGGAAAGTTTTAACTATTGTGGTAAGATAATTGAATAAGGTATAATTTGGCTTGTATAATTAAAAATAATAAAATGTTTTAAAACGGAGAATTTGGTAAAGACTGTCAGAAGATCGTGTACAAAAAAATAAAGGTACTGTGGATTATATAAGGGTCTAAGACACAGACGCCTTAACATTTTATTATGATTGTATTTTTATTATGTAGTTTCATAACCACTGACTATTACAAAAAAGTGCCGCTTGAAAATTAGCATTCATTAAAAAAATACACCAGATCATGCATGGCCGGATTTTATCGTGTACAGTCTTTATAAGCATTTTATGAATGTGGTTTCCAATACTAACATAGTATAAATGTATAAATGTATAAATGGCCCCAGGGGGCGTAATATGGCTGCGTTTATCGTGTGATAAATTTTGGATAAGGCATCCGTCACCTTCTGACAGGTAAATAAGTACACGTGTCAAAAAGTGACGCATGCTTTATCCACAGTTGACACGCGATGTAGACGCAGCCATACTAGACCACTTGAGAAAATGTCATTTAGTTATTAGATTACTAGGCAGATAAGAAGTCAATCCTGACACATAGCACGTCCATGAAGTATCTGACAGCAGTAAAACAGTGCCAAACTTATTTGTTGCGTGCGAAGGAATAGTAATAACAGCATTGTTTGACTGCTGTCAACACCATCCATATTCAGAAACTTCGTGGATGGGCAATGTGCTAGGACTTCTTATCGGCTGGGCACTATAACCACCAATTTTGTATACCCACAGACGCTATTCGTAAAAATACTTTGACAGTAGTCCGGATAATAGCTTTGGATCTAGGTATTGTTGTTTAGAGCTGATTTTTCAATCACCAGATAACACTTTCTGTCAGGTAAATTGTAGCTCTATCCTTTTCTTTGTGATAAGAAAGATAAGGACAGAGCTACAATTTACCTGACAGATATATAGTGTTATCTGGAGATTGAAAAATCAGCCCTTAATCGCAAATTGTATATCTTTTGCTTTACACATTGCTAGTTACTGAAGGTGGCCAGTTATTAAAGGTAGCAAGTTACTACAATAAAATAATGCTGCGGTTTTCTTACAAAATTGACTTATAGCCGCACTCAGTGCCTCTATTCTAGCCGGTACAAACCGTATTGTATTTGATCTGTTATCGTATTGTTAACGTTTTATAGCTCTAATTTACTTTACAGTAATGGCGGCCGTGTTAATAAAGATACGATAAACAGGTCAAACACAATATGGTTTTTAACGTAACGGCCAAGTCATTTTGGTTGGAAAAATAGTGGTTACCTGGAAAGTTTTCTGGGAGTTTTGAAAATTGGTAATTTTATAGATTTTGATGGATTATCTTTCCGAATTTCAATTTTTCCACCTCGTTTTACCACTCGCACCGCCATATTGGAACAATGGCGCTTTAGATATCTTTTGATAATATCTCGCTTCCAACTCATTTTACGATAAAAACCTAGAGACAATTGTCTTGTTGCCTACAATTTATGTATGACAAAACTAGAATGACTTCAAATAATTGCTCATTTATTTTGTTACAGGGTGTTATCGCTCGGGACCTGGACCACACCGACGCCATCGCCTCCATCACCGCGGGGGGTGTGGGCTTCTCCTATGCCAACATTAAGCTCAAGAGCGATCGCGGCTCCGGCCTCAACTACCAGATCGAATTTTACGTTTAGGCACTATAGACTCTACCATTTAAGGCAGAGGATCCCACTCAGACCACCCACTTTCCGCCCAAAAAAAATATTTTACCGCCCAAAAAAAAAATTGGTATGTACAGGATTCCTAGCTTCTTAATAGCGTTTGGCTATCGCTATCACGCTTGCACTGGCAACTGACAGTATATTTTGTCACTCGTGTGTCATAGAAAAACGAAGATTGCCGATCGGTATTAGGAAAATGGTAGCACTGTACTTACGTACCTTTTTACTAAGAGAAAAATGACACAAGACTTAACATTGGATGTTAGTAGGTAGGACTTAGGAAACAAATCTATCTTCCTAGGACTAGGAGTCAAATATAATACCATGGATTGCTGTGAAAGAACTAAAATAGAATACTTTATTTTTTAATATATCTTATCAATACGGGCAGGGCCCCCCTGAATAGCTTCAGCACACCTTATTTTTTTTCTGAGAACCTTACCCCCCCTGATACCTTTAGCGCCTTCTGGGGGGCGGTAGGGATCACTTTGGGAACCTATAATTTAATGGGTGAATATTTGGGCACTTTTACCGCCCCGTCATTTTTGTCTTCTATATCGCTTCATTTTCGTCAATTGACGAAAATAACAACTATCAGTAACTTCTGAAATGATAGGAAAGATGTCAATGACGGCGGTTAAAACGCAGAATAATCTTGCTAAGAAGCAAATTGTACAATAAAATTAAAATTCTTCTATACATATAGTGCACATGTTTTATTCATATTCCCTATAGCGCCGAGAAATATAAATGAATATTCAACTAACTGGCCGCGCCACTAGTTGGAAAAATGTTACGACACAGTTACGCCAGTTGGAGATAGCTTTAATTGGACGTTTTTTTGTCGATTTATAAAGTAACTTAGAAATTCCATTGTATGATCATTGATCAGGGGGGTTATTATGACATAGCTATGCAGTTCATTTTACGGTGAGCGTGAAGGACGGAGCTATAGCCGTTACATAACTCTGTCCTTTTCTCTCAGCGTAAAATGAATTGCACAGATACGTCATAATAACCCCACAGGTACCTAATAATTCAAAATCTGAACCAAATGTGTCAAAATTTATGGTTTTTAACGATTTATTCTGTTTTCTACTCAGAAGATTAAGAAGTTTATCGGTCTGTGTTGTTTTTGCAGCTTCTAAAAATGCCTTATTCAATTAACTATTCCGCATACTTATTTTATGCGTTTGTTTCGTCCTCGACAAATGCGTATTAACGCCTACCTATCATAAAACAATAGAAAATGTTACATGCTGGTCTTACTTGTATGTATGTATGTATGTATAACAATTAAGATAAGGCGGGGCTATTGCGTCTTAGGGGCTATTGTTACTATTCATACTAAGACGAGTTCCCAGACCCAATAGCCCCGCCTGACCTTACTACATATATGTACCTACATTATAGATAATGTAGGTACATATATGTAGGTGAACTTATCCCATATGGGATCTCTTCCATTCAACCTTCATCAACCTTCTCTTACATTCATTTAACCTTCAAGGATAATGCAACAGGATAAGAAAAATTAACAAAATAACAAAAAAATCAAATAGGTACATCCCAAAAAGAGACATATTAAAAAGTAATAATATCTGCTTTATCTCAAGAGCCGTAATATGTAGACATTTGGTTTTTTTATTGCAGTTATAACAACAAATCGTAATATCCTAAAGTCAAAGTCATAGTGTTTATTTGTAAACATAGTTAAAACTGAAATAGTGGTGGAAAATTTTTGATGGAACGCTATGTATTGCCATGTGGCATACCTACAACAACATAATCAGAATCTCTCAGACATACTATATACTATTGTTCTACGCTAAGATACGATATTAAGTTATGAAACAATAAAAAGAAAATAAAAAACTTATACAAATTATACCTACGTAGTACAGTCAGGGTAAAAAAAGGTTCGTCACTTTTCGACTCTATTTCAACGCTGTTAAGGTCCAAAAGGGACGAACCTTTTTTAACCCTGACTTATTATAGGTACATCGAAATTTTCGACCAGGCAATCTGAGACTGAATAATTTTTTTTTGTACATCCAAGTTAAATAATTTAGTTTTTATTCCAATTGCTGGTAGGTTTGTTTAGGTATGTCAAGGGTAACTTATTTTAATATCTCACTTGCTAAACATATTAAACTTTTATATATGTTGTACACCGATTCTCATTAAAACGGCTGGTTCCTACTACCCTACTAACGTTAGATATGCGAAAGTTTGTGTTTTACTTTGTTACTCTCTTACTGCAACGGCTGGACGTATTTGGATAAAATTTTAAAAGGATACTTTCGATAAATGACGATAGTCGATATCTAAGGGGACGAAGTCGCGGGCACTGCTCGTGCTGGTTCGAATCGATTCCAAATCGAATTCAAATTGGAATATAATGATACCTGCTTTGCAGCGGTACGGAACCCTCGGTGCGCGAGTAGACTTATACTTGACCTGTGTTTAGTATTTTTGGATATATTGTAGATACGAGTATTGTGAAAAACTACACCCGTACGTTTTCCTTTCTATGAAAATATTTCTTGGATAGAAACAAGTTTTTCATAATAACTACAACATATCCAAATATCGTGGAAGTCAGACATTTTAGAAACGTTATCGCTCAGAGCTTTTGTATGAAAAAAATATTGGCAGCCCCGCGGTTTAAGGCGTCGTCGCTTCGAAATCCTCTTTGGAAAAGCGTCTGATGAAATAAGTTTTAATGGCCTATCACTCCTTTCTAATCCTGAGAATTTCGTCGCTAACCACGGCATAGAAACCGCACGATTTCAACAAGCTAAGCGCTTATTCCCAAAATCTAAATTTAAAATAAGTACTTTTTCGAGTCAAATCGGAAAAATACTGGAGAAGGGCCGAATCTTAAGTACCCGAAACCGACGTGCGTGCATGACTCGATGTATGAATGTGGAAGAAGCGAAATAAATTTGTCAAGATCGTAGCAAATGGAAAGAAGTGGTCTCTGCCTACCCCTCTGAGTAAACAGACGTGATTTAATGTATGTATGTATGTAAATAAGTACCAAATTCTCAATTACCTAATATTTCTTAACTAGGTATTTTAAAAATCGGTATCTGGACACACTCCAGAAATTTGTGGAAATAAGTGCCAAAAAGTTACAAAATAGTAGTTTACGTGATGGTTGCGTAATGCTAATTACGCAGAGTCGCGTACAATACTTTATCTACACACATATGTATATATATAAATTTATGTTATTTTGTGTTAAGTGTGTCACTTTCCGTCTCTTCACCAAGCGGTTCCAACGGAAGACCAGTGCTTTACGGCTAGCGAATGCCGAGTTGGGACCGTTTCGCAACTGTTTCTCTGTCTCTTATTTTTTGTATCTATGTACCTAATGTGCTAGTGTATTGTTGCGAATAAATGTCTCTTTATCTTTATCTTTATTTTTACATAGTATAAGTACTCTAAGATGGGTTCAGAAGACGAAAGGCAAATGACCAGCATTACCTGTGGTAGTTGGTGACAGCGATGACAGCTGTAACGTAATTTCATTACGTTATCGAAAGTAAGGTAATGAGATTTTTTCGAACATCTTCCAAAATTAACGTCTGTCATCGCTGTCACCTACTACCACAGGTAATGCTAGTCATTGCCTACGGGTTTTGAACCCATAATAGAAGGACTTATGATATGTGTGTAGATAAATAATATTATATGCTCAACCAGCACAAAACTAATCAAAATCAGGCAAATAGCTGTAAATGAATATGCCTCCATTAACTGAATTTATTCCAGCGCAGAAACCGGTAAGTACGAATATAAATGTTATAATTTAACCTGAATAGTGAATCGTTAGTCTGAATTAGTTAGTGCTTTTGTGTGTGTGTAGTGACATGAATAATTTATTAAATTTTGAACGAACTAATACCTCTGTTTGGACAATGACGTGGCACAAAGAAAACTTTAGCGAATCTGCAGTGAGGCTCTAGACGATACTTAACACGTTCCCTGTCTGGATGCCTCCAATGTGGGGTCATGAAGCTATTTTCAAGCGTCCGTGCTTCCACTATGGGGTCCCATCCCCATACTGAATGCGCAGTTGGACTTGTGTCATTGTCAGATCGTTTTGTACGGGGACAGTGAAAGTGTTAACGTTATCGAAAACCGTCAAAGTTGCAGGCAGTTTACGTCGATCCTTTCCAATTTTGATAACGATAACTGTCGACACGCAAGCAAGATGCCACATAGGTAATTAGTAGCGTAGGGAAATGGATATTTGGAATATATCTCGTGATAAACCGGCTTAACTAGGTATGCACTCAATGATACAAGTTTTGCTTGGTAAATATCGTAGGTATGTGATTCGGGTCGGGTTGTCTGTTATGTATTGGTATCTGAAAGGGTACCTATACACGGTACAGGTACCTACTACTACTACTACTACTACTAGGTATACTGCCGTCCTAAGCTAAACCGCAGTAACTAAGATAAACCTTTTGTAGTAATATCAACCTCATTACTAACAAAATAGAATTGAATCGCTCTGGTGATTGAATTTAAGATATTGCTTATTGGTTTAGGGCATTGCTTATACGTTGTAAGCGATTTTACATTTTACTTAAAAACTGAGCCCGTGGGAGCTTCAAGCTGAAACTAAAAAGTCTCCTTCTTTTTTTTTACAGCGGCTACGTAGCGATTTCGTCCCGAGTAGGATTTAGAATAATATTTCGGTGTGCTAGCAGGAAAGGAGTAAGGTCGCCGTCAATAGAACTTGCAAAAGATGTTAACAAAACCAAACGAACTCATTCACCATGATTACTCGATAATCACGTACTTTTAAAGATCAAGTTAGTGAGGTCTTTGCAATGATTTATACTCTAGCTCATTATTTTTTATGGCATAGAGAAGACAAACGAGCGCACAGGCCACCTGATGGTAAGTGGACACTGTGACTCATAGACATTCGCATTCACGAGACCGTAATTGGCAGAGTGCAAAGCGGGTGGAGGGGGTAGCCTAAACAATCACAGCGCTCGCTACGGCTAAAATTGTAATTTTTGTCGCTGACTTGAGCTGTCAAATCCATATTGCAGTAAACATTTTCTAATTGTTTCTAATCGTAAAGGCGAACCACTCGGGCTTTGATAATGCGAGTCATGTCTCCTTGGCGAATGTCTTCAACCTCAAGGACATGCCCAGTTAGCACCAATTTCTTGCTTTTATTCATCGTCTCCGGTTGGAAAATGATTTCGTGGGTGATAGCACGAAACCCCGTATTAGTCACGAGTAGGCTCATTTCTCACTGAAAACAACAATTTTTATATTATTGGCAATAATGTTACTGACTACCATTGTCCAAAATTGCGTAATATAATAAAGTAACACAAGATTTCATTAATATTTTTCACAATATTTACTTACTTCTTGTTTGACAGCGGTGACAATATTGTCCATAATGGCCGCCTGTCACTTGGCGCTGTCGTCGCGCTCGGTCCCAATACAATGCTAAGACTGCAAATGCGTTGCCAACCCTGCGGACTAAGATGGAATGCCTCTATGCTAGTCATTTCACCTACTGTCTTATCCCCAGACCGGAATACAACAATGCGAACACTGATGTTTGGCGGTAGGTTAATGAATAAGATGGTGGTAGGGACCCGGACGGACCCTGCACACGGTGCTACCACCCGCAAAAATAATAAGTTTGAGATGAAATAACTATTCATACGTTATTTTTAGTAAAAACACGCTTGGTGTTTATTTGAGGTTATGTGTCAAATAGTACTACTTTGTTTACATCATTCACAAGTTCTATTAACGGCGACTTTAGGTTGGCACTCGAGCGTAAGTGATTCTGGAAGCCAGTATCTAGGAAAGAGAACCGTTCGAAAAGGTAATAAGGCCTTGGTAGGTCTGACCCGCCACCCGTGACGGGCATCGGCTGGTGGTAGACGCTGAACGCCGCGGACAGCGGGTGTTTGGTCGTTCAAAACGTTACCATCATTGGGCGAACTATTGCTTCAATTTGAAAATTGCACTGTCTGAGCGTGTGTCCACCAAAAAGCTTGGCGGGCGGCGGTAGAGAACGACCGATCCCGAACATTCACGAACACGGCATATAGACGCCGCGGGCGACGGGCCTCCAAGGACCGATCAAGGATTGAGGATTGAAAAGGATATTAAATAGCAACGACAGGATATGAACATTCCTACGCGTCGTAATGGGCAACTAGCTGAGCACGGAAATTATACACGTGGTCAAATTTCCGCAGGCCACATAGATACATATGTACTGAATGCACACGACGACGCGCTGGCCTAGTGGGTAGTGACCCTGCCTACGAAGCTAGTGGTCCTGGGTTCGAATCCCGGTAAGGGCAGATATTTATGTGATGAGCTCGAATATTTGTTCCTGAGTCATGGATGTTTTCTATGTATTTAACTATATACACTCGCGGTCAAATAATTCGGGTCAGAGTGCGTTTTTCATACAAACGAGGCTATTTCGAAGCCTTGGTCCCTAGCCAGGGGTTGTTTTGAGTGAGGTTTAATGGTGGATACTCCAAGGTGCAATAGAGGAGGTCAAAAGTTCTTAAGATACCTAACTGATAGCACAATCAGTTGACACCACAGCGAGAGAGTTTGGGTCAGCATTTGGATTTCCTTACATTTTATTGTCATTTTAGATGTTTTTCTGAAGATGCACAATTCCGGCGTTAGCTGCGGCTCAATCAGTTGGGTGTCCTAGGCACTCTGGAAGTCCTGTATCGATGCTCGGGGTATCCATCATCAGATTTCACTACAAGCATCCCCTGGCGAGGAACCAAGGCTTCGAAATAGCCTCGTTTGTATGAAAAACGCACTCTGACCCGAATTATTTGACCGCGAGTGTATTTCTCTATTTATGTATTTATATCGTTGTCTAGTACCCATAGTACAAGCCTAAAGCTTAGTTTGGGACTAGGTCAATTGGTGTAAGATTGTCCCCTGATATTTATTACTTATTACTTATTACACGTTCTGAAGCCCAGTGAAATAAAAAAATCTGACAAGTAAGGCAGCTATAAAGGGCATTGGGTAAATTTGTTTGAAGAATATGTTTTTTTGTACATAGTTATTTAGAGGACTTTGAAATACACATAGAAATATATAATTTATGGCGCTTAATAATATCGGAGCCGAGATATTATAGATTTATGTGTTCAGTTTTTGGTACTAAAAGTACACCCAGGTAAGAATATTAAATATCTCGGCTCCGATGCACTTAACAGTATTACATTACATAGCAAAACATGTTCATTTTGAATTATTCTATAATTTACCACTTTTACTAATGGCCGGTCACCTTGAAAATGTATGACTTTTATAAATGACAACACTTTTACCCAAACCCCTTTATGAAATTTACATATCTTATCTTATCTTATCTTACAGTTGGGCCCTTTCGGATACACTTCGATATTTTAGGATCTTTTGTGCAATTACACTCTTACACATCAGCTGTTCGAATTTGTAGGTTTCCTCACGATTTTTTTCCTTTACCGTAAGAGCATACACTTAAGTTAAAAAAACTCATTGGTACATGGTGACCGCGGGGGTTCGAACTCGGGACCTTACGAGCCAAAAGGCCACCGAAGCTCAATAATTTTAACAAAAAAAAAATACATAAGTCTTGTAGTCTCTTTGAACCAAACAGCGCTTCCGAAGAAGATACCACTGTCACAGTTTAGAATACCTACATCACAGTTCAAAAATCAGTCTCGGTACCTACCTCGAGAGGAAATTCTGAAACCTGTTAATGGTGCCTGGGACATACGAGGGTGGATTGAAAAGTTCTGAGCCTGGTAAAAAAAACTAACTGGCTCACTTTTTATAACAATTTTATTTTTCGACATAGTCTCCATGAAGGTCAATGCACTTAGTCCACCTCGCCTCCAACTTCATTATCCCATCAAAAAAAAAAGAATCTCTGAGGTCGTTAAAATATGAGTCTACTGCTTCTTGTACCTCCATATTAGTCGAAAATCTTTGTCCTCCCAAGTGTTTTTTGAGGTTTGGGAAGAGATGATAATCGGAAGGAGCTAGATCCGGCGAGTAAGGGGGATGCGGCAGCACTTCAAATCCACAATCATGTATTTGTGCCATTGACTTCGCCGTAGTGTGAACGCGAGCGTTGTCTTGGTGAAACAATACTTTTTTCGACAGCATTCCAGGTCTCTTTATTTTAATTTCCTCTCGCAGACGACGTAAAAGAGCACAATAGTACTCTGAATTTATTGTTTTGCCCTTTTCGAGATAGTCTATCATGATAACCCCCCTGCAATCCCAGAAAACCGAGGCCATTACCTTATTAGCTGACAAAATGACCTTGGGTTTTTTGGGGGGTGGTGAACCTGGTCTTTTCCATTGCCTGGATTGTTCTTTCGATTCTGGTGTACTGTGGTGGACCCATGTCTCGTCCATAGTTATAAAACGATTGAGAAAATCTTCGGGGTCACGTTGAAACATGTCCAAACAATCTTGGGAAATTGTAACCAGTACTCGTTTGTTCTCGACTGAAAGCAGTTTAGGCACCCACCTGGCTGACACCTTAGAAAATCCAAGAACATCGGTGATGATGTTCTGTGCCCGCTCATAAGAAATACCCATTGCTTCCGCTATCTCCACAATCTTCAATCGCCTATCCTTCATTATCGCATCTAATATTTTATTGACATTTTCATCCGTAGTAGGCGTCAACGGCCGCCCACTCCTAGGCTCGTCTTGAACAGTCTCCCGGCCACGTTTGAAATCAGCTACCCATCTTTTTATGGTAGCATACGATGGAGCAGATTGCCCTAATGTTTTGTTCATATCTTCAAATATTTGTTTTGGTGTTAACCCCTTCTTTTGCAAATATTTTATGACAGAACGGTGCTCAATTTTATCCATTACTTGAAAAATCAGTGACCTTATGTAGCAGTTCCAGCATAAAATGCAAAATTGTGACAAGAAAAAAACAAAAGATAGTGCATAATGGCGACTAAATATGGCACTTTTACCTGCCAGTATTTATTTGTTTTTTTTTTATTATATACAACCTTAGGCTCAGAACTTTTCAATGCACCCTCGTATTAGTGTGCTCAAAGCTCTCCGCTCGTTAAAAGGACTGTGATTCTAAAAAAATCATTCAAAATGCGATAGCGAATAACCTAGGCCAATTATTCGATTTTTTAATAGGTACAGGCAACAGCAAAAATAAGTGATCATTTCTGTATCTTGTCGCTTTCAATCGTATCACAATTTTGTATAACATTTCAAACACGACGTTACAGTGACAATGATCACTTATTTATCCTGTTGATTGTACATTGAAGTTATAATAATAAAGAAGCCCTATTCTTCTTCCTTTTCAAGCAAATATATCTTGGAATGAAACAAAAAAAAAACAGAAACAATTAAACCTAGCTTTTTCATAATATCTTCAACATGATATTCGAAAATCGTGGAAGTCGTACACCTACGTGATTTAAGCCGCATTTCACCAACTTACAAATTAAACTTACTTTGAGATTAAACTATGCAATATCAGCGTTTAATCTACGAGTATTTTTATGGCATAGAGAAGACAAACAAGCACACAGGCCACCTGATGGTAAGTGGAAACTGTGACCCATAGACATTCGCATTCACAAGACTGCAATGCAATCCTAAGACTGCAATTGCGTTGCCAACCCTGGTTTAGTCAAATGCAGGCTTAGGGGGTGAGAAACGTTATCGCCTCAAGTTTTTGTATGTTTTTTTTTAAACTATGCGATTTAAGCATCGCTTCATAATCTCTATACGATTGTTTTTTCTTCCTTTAGGTGGTGCATTTAGCTCTCGTTCGCTGTGATAGAAGTCAGAACATTGATATTTTAACAGAGGTTCTGCGGCGTAATGATGATGTAACGATCATCCGACTTTGAATGACCAATTTGCGGTGACTGCACCCTAAGCACCGCTCATCCATCCCGCCCGACGAACCGTAATCAATCCGGTGGCAGCCCGGCAGGTGCTCGAGCAACACCTCGTAATTAAAAACGAGAATGGAATGAAACGAAATTGGAATGAGTATAGAGGAGCGGTAGTACCGTATTATCTGTGTAAATTCATTGGTCACTATCAAGGATGGTAGTATTGAAAAGATCGTTTTTAAATTTATACCATTTTGGCGTCTATACTTAGGTACCTTTGACCGAAAAAAATCAGCGTCGGGTAGATTAAAAAAGCTATTCAGTTTTGATTGAAATATATTAGGTAATAACATCATTGTCATCATGATTATTAGTTCCAAAAACTGCCGAACAAATTTTGTCAAGGTGCTTTACAAGTGCTTTACACTGACAAAAAATCAATTTAAAAAACCGATCATAATATCAATTAAGGTGAAAAAAAATAGTCAGCCATTTTTTAATTAAAACTTCACGGTAAATCACAGTTCAATAAAACTATTGCTATTTGAAGTATAGACAAGATAACATTTCCGTATATCTTAGGCCAAATGGACGAGAACAATCTAAAGGGCTCCCAGGGTTATTATGACGTATCTGTGCAATTCATTTTACGCTGAGAGAAAGGGACAGAGTTATGTAACTGCTATAGCTCCGTCCTTTACGCTCACCGTAAAATGAACTGCATAGCCATGTCATAATTCAAATTCAAATTCAAATTCAAATTCAAATAATAATAACCCCCCAGATCAATGTTTGTAATGGTAATGGAACCAGTAACAATTAAGGACCTATGATAGACACTTGATTCTTATGTTACTTACAGAAGATCATTCATATTGAATACAATCAATTTATAACCTTTGAATTAAGAGTTAAATGTTCATTATTGGTGCCTTCAGAAGTGTCCAACATTGGTGCCGTGACCCTACTGTTCCAGGTCTATGAAGCTTTGACCTTAAACGATTGGTGTCCATCGGCAATATTCGTACCGCTGCTTTAAAACTGTCAGTCTCCACGCCCATATACTCCTACGTACCAGCAGTCAAACCAACAGGCTGAGAAGAACGCAGGTATATGAGAAAATTAAACATCTCTCATGCTAACAGATATTGCGTCCCTCTCGGCCTGTCAGTCCGACTATTGGTCTGAAAGAGCCTAAACAGTTTTAACACAACGGGTTGAGATCGGGTGTCAGAATTTTTTGGCCATGTAGTTGCTGATTGACAAAGGTCGCAAGTATACGTCGGATTTGGTCGTGGGGCGTCGGATTTTCTGACCGAAACCTGTTAACATAGGCCAGCATTGCCGCGTCAATCTTAGCTACTAGTAAATATGTACTAGTGATTAAGGTCGCCGTCAATAGAACTTGTGAACGATGTATCCAAATTACTGTTTGACACATAACCTCAAATATTCATCAAGCGTGTTTTTATTAAACATCACTACATAGTATAAAACAAAGTCGCTTTCCGCTGTCTGTTCCTATGTATGCTTAGATCTTTAAAACTACGCAACGGATTTTGATGCGGTTTTTATTAATAGATAGAGTGTTTCAAGAGGAAGGTTTATATCATCATCACTACATAGTATAAAACAAAGTCGCTTTCCGCTGTCTGTCCCTATGTATGCTTAGATCTTTAAAACTACGCAACGGATTTTGATGCGGTTTTTATTAATAGATAGAGTGTTTCAAGAGGAAGGTTTATATCACTACATAGTATAAAACAAAGTCGCTTTTCGCTGTCTGTCCCTATGTATACTTAGATCTTTAAAACTACGCAACGGATTTTGATGCGGTTTTTATTTAATAGATAGAGTGTTTCAAGAGGAAGGTTTATATGTATAATAAATCCTGTTTCATGAACGGGTGTTACAGAAAACTCACATAAGCCGAAGCGAAGCGAGGGCGGGTCGCTAGTAATGTATAAGGAATAAATATTTCGTCTTAAACTTTACATGAAAATAATGATCTAGTGTATAAATCATTGCAGAGATCTTTAAATTATGTACGTGATTATTGAGTAACCATGGTGAATTGGTTCGTTTGGTTTTGTTTACACCTTTTGCAAGTTCTATTGACGGCGACTTTAATTGCGTATACGTACCCTACCTTAAAAAACTGAATCCTAAAAATGTAAACTACACAATGTAAAAGTTACCCCTTTTCCGGAATCACAGTACTCATTATTTTATTCATTTGCCTTTCGGCTTCTGTACTTATAATATGTGTTTAGATAAAGTATTGTACGCGACTCTGCGTAATTTGCATTACGCAACCGTCACGTAAACTACTATTTCAACATTGTCCACAACCATGTCATTTGAATGTGTCAAAAACAATTATTATTGTTATGAACATTGCAACTGTTTCAACTGTATACAGGTGGGGCCTGTAACTAAAGCAAAAAATTCAAACGTAGATTCTACTCCTCAAACTAGATAACTTTTGTTTAGCAACTTTTTAAAATCATAAAGTTTTTAGATTGTTCTTTTTTCAAACAAAGTAACTAAATAGTATTTTCAATGTACTTAAAACTCCGTCTAATTGACATCGCCTGTCAGTCTAGTCACTCTACAGACAATCAATTTCATAGTACATTGCGTGTTCGAATTAACTTTAAAATGTAATTAAATTCAAACCGCAAGTTTTTTTTCAAAGTCTTCGAACAAACGTTGCATAGTTTGAGGAGAAGAATGTACATTTTTAATTTTTGCTCTAGTTACAGGCCCCACCGTGTATAAATAATTTATTTATTATGTGACTTGTATTAAACCTACTTGTTCTATATCCTGAAGCGTCCCGATATGTATAGAGCCTGTGTAGCCTGTGGGACCCTTAAACGTCATGAGCAGTCTGGCAAGCGCCCCGCGTGGCCTGAGGGAAGGCCGCCACGATTTATGAGGCAATTCATCAGAGCTCTTAAGAGCTTCACCTACTCCGTTTGCATTTAAGGTATGGGACGCTTTATTAAAATTTACTGCAGTGACGGTTGTAGGAAAAAATACCCTACAATGCATGACTTTTTATCTGTGGAACATACATGATTGGTTTTTATGAGAGAAAACATTATCAAGTGTGAGTCGGGTATAATACTTTTTTATAAATAGAAGTCACTGCGTTGAAAAAATTTAAAAAATTAGGTTACTTAATTACTGAGGTGAGACATATATGTCACTGGATGCCTTGTACATATAAGAGATACAATACAAGAATAAGTAGTGTCAGACTGCACCGAGCGTACGCCGGATGTACAGTGGCGCCCTCATTACTATTATTGTGTTTTTTTAATAAAGTAAAGTATTTTCTTTAAATTGGTCGGTAGGTTTTTGTACTACAAATGAAAACACAAACTTATAGGGTATATCACATAGTTTAATAACAATTCACGTTCGAGTTATCAACTTAACGGAAAAAAGTGGCCACCTTTTCCCGTTAAGGTGACTAATCGAAGGGTAATTGTTATTAAAGTGTGTTATGTATCACATAAATTGTGTTTTTACTTCCGCTACAAAAGTATATCATCTAATTGCAAGGAAATTCTTTAGGTAATTGGAAAACACAATAATACTAATGAGGCCACCACTGGATGCTCGACGTTTGCTCGGTGCTGTCTTAAAATCGGTTAGCATTAGTAGTCTAAGCGGGATCCATCCCCTTGAATCATTGACACTCATTTGATTAAATGTATCACCTCATTGTTTTTAAGTTATCTTAAGCATGGGTTACGTAGGTTAGGTTGGGTTAGATCTGTAACCACCAAATTATAACTCCTGCACCTGTAAATGCCGGTCGATGAAATTGGGCGAAGTAAAACATTACTTGAAATGTGAAACGGAACCTAGTATAAGTAGTCTAACAAAAAGCAAGCGTATCATAATGTATAAAGATCAAAATACATAATGGTTCATAATATATAATGGTGTTTTTTCTGAAACCGAAAACTTTTTGGGGGTTTTATTAAATAAACCTAACCTATCCTAATGGGTTCTATACAATGACCTTTTAAATAATCCTGAAAAGTTTGCAGCTTCCGAAATAAAACCGTTATATATTATGGACCATTAATGTATTATGACCCATTATGTATTTTGAACTTTATAAATTATTCCCGTTATGATAATGTCGTCAAAGTAATGTTACTTATCATTCATAATTATGTTTTTTATTTCGCCAATTTAACATTTAAATAATTTTAATATAGCCTATAGCTATGACACAGTGACACCGTTTATAGTTACGAGGAACCATAGAGTCGGGCATATATACACTTTAGGCTTCGCCGCAGTTGGCTAAAAATAAATATACTTTACTTTCTTACTTACTTATCAAAACAATAAATATCTACTCAGCTTATCGACAATTTATACAAATAAACAAATAACTTACGGACATGATTTCTTATATTATCAGTGTTGTTAATGTAATAACCTTATTATAATATTAAAGTTGTGGAACGTGTCTTCGAGTTCAAAGTGTTTTTAACCTCAAAGATTCGCTCACAACTTTTTATTGTTATTTTCGCTATGTTCGTCTGTCCGCTGTTTTACTCAGAGACTCTTGGAAAGTACTATAAAGCTGTAATTTGGCATAGTAATACATTTACGAGTAGTCTAAGTGTGCAAAATGTGGTTATAGAATTATCAACAAATTTTTAGAGTTTTTGGTAATTCTGTAGCTCTGCCTACCCCACTCTGGGAATAAAGGCGTGAGTTTATGTATGTATGTATGTATGTGTATGTAATACATTTACATAATGGTAAAGTTTTAAATGTTTTTCTTACAAAAAGATTCGGGTACATGAACAGCAAAGGTTTTTTTTACATTATAATGTCGAGGAAGGTATTATCCATAGCCCCTAAAAATAATTATGATGAACATGAAAATATAATTTTTTAGATGTGATGAAAAAAAACGTTTCTTGTACCGGGGGTATTATTTAACTTATTATTTAACTTTCTTTAATTATTTTTATTTGGTAGTAAATACTCCGCTAATATAAATTAAGTTTCAAACGATACAGCTCTTTAAAGCTCAGACAGACGGACATCGTAGGCATGTTAAAAGGGTTCCCTTACAGAACTCTAAAAACCACCATCCTGAAGGTATGTATGAAAAGGTTCGTCACTCTCTTGGACCTTAACTTCATTGAAATAGAGTTGAAATCTGACGAACCTTTTCACACCGCGATCGCTCGTCGTTTTCCTCCGGGCTAAGTAAAGCTACTGTGCTCAGTTAGTGATATTTGGACAGCGCCGCAAGTTAAATGAAGTTCGGTGTAATTACTCTCTGAAAGGCGGTTAGGAACGCGGTTATTGTGACAGCTTCCCGCGCTGCGACCTTTCTACTTCATGGGGGAAACTTTTAATAACGCGGCCAACACTAAAGGGGCAAATAAAAAAATGTTGAGCATGCCTGAACCTCGTCAATATACATAAATGTCATTGATTAAAGCCGAGTAAAGTTGTCATTATGTTTCAAGTTCATAATGGCTAGGTCTACTTGAAAATTACGTTATAATTAAATTTTAATTGTTTTGTCACTTTGTCGCTGGCAAAAGATATTATTCAGTAAGTAGGCCGTATGGGCACTTTTACACGTCAAGAATCAACCCGCGCTTCCCAAGAGGAGACACTGCTGAGAAGAAACGCCGCAAGAAACTCAGCAGCCAGTCATTTTTTAAACATATTACAATAGATAGAGCGGGAGATTTGCAGGGTTTTGATATGTTTTAGTTATCAGTTTTATTTATTTTTTAATTTCCTTGTATGTTTTTTATAATAAAGGATATTGTGTGCAATTATCTTGTTGTTTCATTTGTGTAATTGCAAAATGGTTGCGAACGTATCTGTGTGGTCGATTGAATCTCTTTGATTATGACTCTGTTAATTAGTGTATAATGCTTTTGGGCGGAATAGGGAGGTGGTGCATAATATTGTAAAAAAAAATACTAAAACCAAATTACGAAGTAAGTAAGTAACAAAAAACAAATGACTGAAATATAATGACGTAATATATTTTTTGAATTGTGTTAGTAAGCCCTTTCTTTAGATAGGTACCACACACGATAGGTTTCAGTCCAAAACATTTTCTTTTCCCGTAAATAAAAAGATGATGCCGTAATTATCTCTTTTTTTTTTCGTGTTACGGGTAAAGTATGACCTAAAGATCAATCTTTCCGATTTTCATGCTTTCAACACCATTTGCACCTTTTTTTGACGTACCTTTCGATCCCAGTCACAATAGAAACAACTTCTCATGCTAAAATGAAGACGAACTGTCCTAAATGAAAATCCAAGACATTGACAGCAGGAATCAACTGCGAATTAAACTAAATTAATTACGATCACCATGGATAATTATACGGAGGAAGGACTTTCACTGCTCCGGTCTTTCAGCACTCTGGCAGGGGTAGTATCCGCGGGAGTCTAAATTCTAGATGGTAGCAGGGGCATTGGTGTTTTTAGCCGGCGCGAGCCCGGCAGTACCTGGGCCCTCCCTTCCCAGGTCTCCGGAAAGATTTTCACCTCTGCCCTTTTTCTTAAAGTATTTCAAGTTAAATGCAAACAAAAGCCAGGAATTTTGTCTTTGGCAGTTTAGGCGTTTACCAAAAAAAAAATACGATCGCCATACTTCTTGCTGGCCAGCTAATATAAAACCGGGCAAGAGCATGTCGGACCATGCTCAGTGTAGGGTTCCGAAGCCGTAACGACAAACACAAAAAACTATCTCAAAAATCAACATGTATGAACCAATTTTCTATTTAAAGTTATTTGGCGCTGTCTTAGATGATTTTTAGTAGGTATAAACCCGTTAGTCGCCTGTATCTCAGGAACTAATTAAGTCTACTAAGTAGGTAATGATTCTTTTTCTTATAAATTCGTATATAATATCTCAAACAAGAGCCAAGCTTTTAAGTGTGAGATCAGTATACCTACCTATGTAGGTAGTTAGGTATCTAAACTGCTTCAAACCGACTTTAAATTACAAATAAAAGTTTAATCTTTTATAAAGTAATTGATAGAAATTGAAAAAAAAAACAAGGGCCAGTAAATAGAATTTTAAGTTTTCCAAACGATACTCGACTCAAATCAATATCTAATCGATTATTTGTAAACTTTCAGATCGCAAATCGCAAACTTGTAGGTAGCATTTCGGGGCACGTCCGAACAGCATCTAGGCGCTCGCGCTTATGAGCGCGGCTGTCGCTTGATTTGTTACTTGCACAGTTCGACTCCCCCCGCGCGTGCAGGCCCCCCCCCGTTAACAATTTTTCTATCAAAGTTATCATAGGCGATTTTGATAGGTATAAACACTTTATTCGCCTGTATCTCAGGAACTAATCATGTCTTCTTAGCCGTGATAGTTTTCCTTTAAAATTCGTTATATGCGCTTTCGTTGAAGATATTTTTCAGATTTTTAGTATTTGTAGTTTTGGCTGTAGGGGGGGGGGGACACTTGACTCTAACAAAAAATAGCGCTTTAAAGCTTAATATTTCATAAACGGATCCCTTAATCGAAAAATTGTTTGCATAAACCCGCAATATTTTTGAAAGACCTATCCAACGACATGCCACACAATGGGGTAGGCAAGAAAAAAAAAAGGCATCCCCACGTTACGTGTAGGGGAGGTGCATTAAAAAAAAATATTTTTTAAAATTTTATTTTACTACTTTGTTGGCGTGATTAATATGTATATTCATGCCAAATTACAGCTTTCTAGTACTATGAGTCTCTGAGCTAGACTGGGGACGGACGGACGGACGGACATGGCGAAACTATAAGGGTTCCTAGTTTGACTACGGAACCCTAAAAAGGTTTTGTAGTCGAACGCCAGAAAGTATTACAACAATTGGCCCTTTCTAGAGATTTCAGTTTCGTTAATACTTGTTAGTTTGAGAATGCTTGTATCTTTTGTACAGTCGAAGTCATAAATATGTTAACACTTTAGTACCTTGTCACTTTAATTGCTGTTTTAATTTCATATGACAGTTTAAACATGACGTTAAATAGACAAGGTACTAAAGTGTAAACATATTTTTGACTTCGACTGTACCTACATCTAGCAATCCACTTTGCGGGTTAACGTCTAAACTGAAGCAGTAAGAATTCTTCAACGGTTTTATCTTTTTATAAAGAAAGTACCCCGAGAGTAACCCCCGCCACGCATTGAAAGGGGTTGAATCAAATGGGTCTCTATTGACTGCCATAATTATTTTTAGTCATAATCTGTTTCAAGTCATAATTTTCGCAAGTCATAATGCATTTTTCTCAGGACACGGTTATTTCTTCAGGATTTTTATAAAACTAACCTAACCTAACCTAAGTAATCTACACGATAAACGTTTATTAAAAACTGTAACATCACCCTGAAATAAGTTATGACAAAAAAAATTATGACTAACAATACATTATGACCAACGATATGTATGGCAGTCAAATGGGCTTGCAACCTGTCACTAATACACTGGTAAACATCTTCGCCTAAGTGTGCAAAATGTGGTTACAGAATTATCAAAAGTTTTTATAGTTGTTGGAAATTCTGTAGCTCTGCCTACCCCACTCTGGGAATAAAGGCGTGAGTTTATGTATGTATGTATGTAAGTAAGGAGGTAACAATACATCCACAGAGCCAATTACAAAATCTCGTACCTACATCGTTTTGCTTTACCCCGAACCTTAATCTGCTGCATTGTTTAAAGAGCTAATGCGTGTTTGCGGCTGTCGACGCTGAAGGACGGTGTAAAACTGGCAGCGTCCACTGGATCCAAATCCGAAAGTTATTCCTAGCTCTTTTAAGCTTTACCGTCACGATTTAAGAGCGAAAAGGACAGGAAAGACAAAGTTTAGTACGTTGTTTTTCTGAGGTCTTAATCAGCATGCAAACCTTGCACGGCACGGGCCGCGTTAGTTTGCCCGGCGACTGAGCAAACTCGCGCGACGCGCTGGCCACATTTACGATTCGTTTGCAGACTCCGAAATACTCCTACCGAGTCTTTTGTTAGCGGATTTCCTGTTTAACGACCTAGATGCTGCATATTTATGCAGTCCGCTCACACACATTTTTCCTTGTTCGTGCACTACATACGTTTCCGTTGGTACAGTGGCAAATCGGGCATGTGACACGGAGCAAGCGTCCATTTAAGTTTTAACTTTCAGAAGCCATTAGGCTTTTGGACGGCCATTAAAAACGTCCCTTGCATACTATAATAGTGTACTGTGAAGGAAAATCTTAGGAAAATACTTTTTTATGAAAATTAACACCGAATTATAGGTTAATAATGTTAACAAATAACAACGTTTGAACGCTAATCTATCCAATTTAGATCATTTGTAATTAAACGGGACTTAATCGCGTAAAATAATTACTATGAATCTATTATCTAAATAAACATTTGTGAAAATTTAATCAATTCACGTAGATTAGTTAAGGTTTTGTACTTTTAAAACAGTACGTTTTATGTTCAACCTCAGTCTCACCTGAGGGCTCAGACAAGATGCACTACGCTAGCTAGCGTTTTTCTTCGTTTAGTTTTTAAACCAATCGCGTCACTGGAACATCACGTGACTTTTCGTATCACGTCATCTACCAGTGACACGATTGGTTTAAAAACTAAACGAAGAGAAACGCTAGCTAGCGTAGTGCATCTTGTCTGGGCCCTCTGGTATTAAGTGACACGCGTACCCAGAAAAAAAACCTATTCACTTTTACCTAGAAAACATCAAGGTTATAAGATTCTGGGAATACAGACGCAGGGAGAGCATTCTACACCTTGGCAGTGTGAATAAGAAATGACGCAGGAAACCGCTGAGACAGAACCATTACAAATTTGACTTCATGCGGATGAAAGCCCTTCCGGCGTATGGACGACCAATGGGAGAAAGGTGGAGGGTAGGATGAGTCATGCAGTTCCTAGGCACACTCACCATACACTTTGGTTTCTCAATTAAAGTTATATTAGTGTGACGTGTGTGTGATACAGATAATAAAATAATTTTTAAGCATTAGGTAGAACGCCACAGAAAAAGAAACAACAGTGTCACTTCACAAGTACTTTCAAGAGATAATTTCATTACAATAAGCAACACAAAAAACACTTTATTATGTCTCTCTAAATCATGACTAAAACCACTTTACTCTAACTGCTACTGCAACAATTTTTACTTATAAACTTCCTAAAGCACGCAGCACCAGTTGAAGCCTCGGCGTCTGACAAAGAAATGCGCTCGCATTTTTCACGGCGGAGCGCGCTCCTAGTCGTACCTCTCCAGCAAATCCAGATTAACAATTGCCCTAACTCCAGAAATGAGAAAATTAACTTTTAAATGTAAATTTTACGAGGAAGTCATAACGTGAAAGATGCCGCGGTTAGCTCAGATTTATTGCAGTTAGAATTAAAAGTGTAAAGGAGTTGCAATCTGAAAAAAGTTTTAATAGGTACCGCTTTAAAGAAATATAAATCATGCCCGCGAAGCGCTAACTCCGTGAACTTGTACAACATTAAGAATCATCTATTTAAGGGTTTATTTAATGACAACGCTTTATTCCGCTAATTACAAAGGTATTCATTTGTTTCCAAGTGCTGGGTGATATTCTATTTGTTGGCTTTATTAACAGCGAGGGGAAAGAATTGAGTCGAGTCGGATAATTATCATTGGCCGGTCCGTGCTTAGTTTAAGTATCTGTCGTTTATTATGAAAAATAGTCCCCGTGCGTGTAATACGAAAAGAGAACGATAAAACATTTTCGCTTTAGATCGCGCTATAAAGATATATTTACGTGTTTTTTTGTAAATTTGATATAACCGTGCAAGCTGAATATCGAAATCAATTCTCAATTCCGGTCCGCAATTGTCCCGCGTTAAAATGTTAATGATGTTTAGACAATTTCTAAGACAATCTAGAATATGGATTATCTATGCGTCAAATTCCAATCAAAGTCCATCCTTTAATACGTGCTTAAGTCACAATCATTTGAAAATCGAAACCTTTACCTACAATGGGCTTAAAACATAGATAAGCGAAATGCAATTACAGCAAACGTAACTGGATTTAGAAAGCTACTTCTTTGAAAAGGGGAACATGAATAGGACTTAGCGTTTGTAGAAATCTAAAATAAACTTTATGTAAGCTTTAGATACTGCTCCTGAAGTATAATAGGAATAGAGATACTTTTCACTCCTCATGCTCTTAAAATGTTACTTTGGTCTCTGCACATCGGGACTAAGGATTCAAGTAAGTATATATTTTTAGTTTTCTTTGGAAACAACACGGTGTTTATGAATGATTATCGTCATTTTCAGTGATAGTGTAGAGAGAGAACAATATTTAGGGCGTGGAAATTACGTCAAAATGACCTGTGCGAAAATATTAAGAAAGGATTTAATGGCGTGAAACACGATTCATGAGAATATCCATGGATCTATTTAAATATCTTAAGAATGAATTCATTTTATTATGCATGGTTAATTAGTTTAAAAAAGGTTTTAAAGTTTGAAACAGTTGGCTAAATATGCTAGAATTTGTAAGAATCTTTGTTATACTTAATCAATATTGTCACTTTGTATAGAACGTTTTTTTTTCTCGCATTCAAAGTGACAAGTAAAGTGTTAACGCGAGACTAAACAACCATTATCGCTCCGCTTGGGTGGCTAAACGTCTCTTGTCATTATGGCTTGTTACTACTTTGTTAAACAATGTACTTTAAACTAACTTTTACTTAATTTTCTTCACATTTTCTTGTTAATCATTTTGACGCAATATAGGCTGCCCAAGATAGACGACGATATCGTATCAATACATAGTCAAGTTTTTAGGGTTCCGTAGTCAATAAGGAACCTGGGTTAACTCCAAGACTCTGGGTACTACAAAGCTGTAATTTGGTGAAGTTTTAATATTTTAATCTTGATGACTTAGTTCTAAAATAAAAAAATTAAAAATTGGGTGACTCCCGTACTTGTAAAGCAAAGGTTAACCTTTTATTTTGCAACAAATACGTAACTTTTTAAAAGAAAGTTAATTTCAACTTGTTGTTTTTTTAATAAAATAATAATGTTCCGACATGCTTTTGCCCGGTTTTCAAAGCTAGCCTTTTGTTAGACTTCCTGGTAGTAAAGACAGTTTCATCTATAAATCGGAGATGAAAGTTTGTGCCTTCCTAGGAAACCAAGAACAAAATACATTTCCCTAAAACTTTCTTCCTCGAAAATGAGATGAGGGAAATTGTTTATTAAAATGCACTATAGTATAATGAAGTATTATTTTTCTTCAAACTTAGGTGTCCGAGACAAAGGCAGTCAAGCTCAAGCACCTTCGGTAAGCGCAGGATAACCTAACCATAGAGAACTTATTAAATTTTCACTCACATTGTTATCAAATCTAGAAAGAAAATATATAATTGAACTTGATTGATTGGCTGTTAAAGTAACATAATTTACTTACTACGTCACAAAATAAATCTGAATACCCATAAATCCAGTTATGCACACGAATTTGCATTACAAATTAAGCAGGCTTTTCCAATTTGGCGAAATTCGACATGTTATACTTCCAACTGGGGGTTATTATGACGTATCTGTGCAATTTATTTTACGCTGAGAGAAAAGGACAGAGTTATGTAACTGATATAGCTCTGTCCTAAACGCTCACTGTAAAATGAACAGCATATCCATGTCATAACCTTACTAAGGCCTACCACATTACAATAGCCATGACGTTCTCTATGGTTTCTACATAGAATAAGTACAAGCATATAATCTGAACTATAAGAACGAAAGGCGTATGTTTATTCTTTTTCTATTTATAGCATTCACAATAAGTAAGAAAAAGATTTGTATAGGTATTATTTCGTTATCTTTCAGGGTTTCGAGGTTTAAATTGGATTACATATTTTAAGTATCCAATTTTCGCTGCCTTTTCGCCGAACCTATTTTTCAATTAAGTTTTCATCCTTTGGAAATCTGAAAACATCGATATATTTTCACATTACTGTCAAAACTTCGATAGGTCTTAAGATAATTAATTGAACTTAAGATTGTTAACGAAGTGGATGAATTGCCTAGCAACATATTACCAATTCTACCTATGTACAGTCATCCAATAAAAAAAAAAAATGTTGAGCATACTTAGAACCTTGTCATTGTGTATGTCATGTCATTGTCATGTGTATCATGTGACATTCTGTTTGAAGTTTACTATGACAACGCACTAAAGTGAAATTTTCGTTGGGGTATGTACCTACATAAAATCTATCACTAATACGCTGGTAAACATCTTAGCCTATTTGTGCAAAATGTAGACTGAATTACCAACAAGTTTTTAAAGTTGAATGTAATTCTGTAGCTCTGCCTACCCCTCAAGCGGTTTTTATTTATTTATCGGAACATAACTTTGCAACCAACTATAGGTACTACTAAATGAAGAAGTCAGTCCCTGACATAAAATGTGCTCTTTTCGTAATACAGACTTTCTGATTTTGTAGTACGGGAGGTCCATTCAAATTTGACGTCTTAAAACCTTAAAACTGCCTATACTTTTTGTTTTATTCTCCCTCATATAGGGTGCTTCTAACCTTGGGGCTTTAAATGCATCCGGATCGTTTTAACTCCTGAAACTGAACTTCTTTTGTTATGTCCAACTTAAATTTTAATTTTTTATACTATTTTAATGTAGGTAATTGTCAATGTACGCGATCCAATTCTCCATTTTCCTTCAGTCCTTGTACTATCAGCCCAATGGAACCCTGACCCACCATAGAACGGTGTCACAGTGAAATTATAAAACAATTTGTTTGACACTTCTTATGACTTGAATCATAACGTCTCTGTGACACAGTTCTATGGTGGGTCAAGGTTCCAATGGTCTGATAGTACCACGGAAATGTCACCCCCGTACCAAAAGATAATGATTTTATGGCCATTATTGAATACACAAATTGTACAATAAAACTTGAAAATCATTTAGTTATCTAAACTTAAATTATTTTTCTATGTTACAGGGGTCATATGGCTGCGTTTATCGCGTAACAAAGTTTGGATAAGGCATCGGTCACCTTCTGACACGTAAATAGTACGACAGTGACGGATGCTTTATCCACATTTGTCACGCGATATAGACGCAGCCATACTCGGCCCGCTGAACAAAATAGTTGCATTTAATACTCCGAGGTCAGAGGCACCCTGTACAATACGTAATCTAAAAAGTAAGGAAAGGTAGTTCATCGTAAGGTTCGGCTTCTATACTGTGTTCTTTCTTATTCAATGGGTTTCTATCTCACAAATTGCTTGAATGGCTTGATAGATTTAAACGATTTATTTCATTATTATAGCAATATCGGATAAAATAAAGTCCACCTGGGGGCTTAAGTTGCTTAGTAATAACAGGACTAATGTCACATAATATACACTTTTATTTTAAACCTTATCAGTTTATTCTACGTTGGAATCGAACCCTAAAATACAAATGTATGTTATCTATTACAATTTATGTTGGTTAGTTAGTTGGCCAAAAATTTGGTCTACAACTCTACGGTTGAAATTCATTTGCATATTATGACAGTGACAGTCAACCTTAGAGATAATTATCACTTTCTTGGCATACCGTACCATGTCAAATCTCTCCTATTTATATTTACCGCACAATAGCAATTTTAAACTAACAAGAACTGACAAACTCTTGTGTAAAAAATTGATTTTGGATATACACTTTAACTTAGGTAGTGTCGAAATCATACAACGTGTGAGTCAAGCACGGATCCCGCGAAACACGAGTTCGACACGCACTCGACCAATAATTCAACCTCAAGCTTTCAATAACTCCCGGATCGTAACTGTCCGTTAAAATTTCCTCAACTTATAACTAAAACAACTAATAGAGACCCAAAAGAAAATCCTCGCTGTAAATGAACGGCACAAGGAAGATACCTAGATACAAAGGCTGTGATAAAGAGCTAGTACTAGAAAACTTGGACAGCACGTGATTGGTCAGCGATAAGGGCGATGCACGTGCACCGGGTGAGTTTACATGGCGGTCGAAGTCCAGTCAACATCTGTCTCCTGCACAGTGCGTACGCGTTATAGTGCTCTCCTTTCAATTTGTACCGGTAAAGTCCACCAATTCTTCTTTTCATTATTGTTTAATAGTTTGAATAAATGAATACAAAAGTAAATACTTATTGGATCCTTTATTATTTAACTAAACCAGAAAAATCATAAGGGATATTAAAATAAATATTCCGAGCGACGGAGCATGTAGGCCGAGGATGACAGTAAGGTGACATAGTTCACGCCCACTCTCCTCTTTTGTCCCTTTCATCTACATACAAAAGTGCAAAAGAGAGACCGCTATACTAGCTCTTTTTCGTGGACAGGGTATAGATAGATACAAAGGCCGCGATAGTGACCCGACGGAGGTGTCGTTAAGTGCCGAAGCCGCCGCCGACGATTACTGCAGCAGCCCGTAATGATCAGAGACCCTTATTAAAACTTGCTACTTCTGGGTAAAGTTTAAAATAACGATGCATATTCATTGTTACCTTGGTAACTAAATTTCATGAAAGTCCGTAGAGAAATTTTTCTTTCTAAAATCATTATCCATTAGTTAGAGTAAGTTTTAAATAGAGTTGAAGGAGTTAAAAAAGGCAAAGACGTTTAGAAGTTCAACTAGGATTTTACGCTGATGTTTACGCTAACGCTATAGAAAACGATTTTCGAAAACTGTCAAAGTATATGGAACTGACATAAGCCTTCGACACGTACTATTTCACAGCTTACGTCAATCCTATACATTTTCGATAACGATAACAATTACGCCACGCATCTTGTCTATAGTCTCTTCTTTTAGGTAGGTTATAGGTTATAGGTTGTAGCGGGCTAATTTCCGCAACTCGACGACTTATGCCCGGTTCCTATATTCAAGAAACGAATCGTTTTCCTTACGTCTCGTTAAAATTTGACATTTGCTACGTACAAAATGTGTCAAATTTTAACGAGACGTAAGGAAAACGATTCGTTTCTTGAATATAGGAACCGGGCATTAATTAATATGCGCCTTTTTGCGTGTACAAAAAAAAAGTAAAAAGTCTATACTTTTAGGTATTTAAAAAAATGTAAACAATCTACCACGTGGTATAGTTAGTCGGCTAATAGAAGCAGAACAATGATACGTCAAGTGCAATAAAACAGTTTTGATTAGCTGTTTAACAATGTCACGTGGCTTAAATTATACAGTGTGTTACCAGCACCCTGGCTTTATTTAAAGAAGGTTAAAATAACGTATATCTTTAACGTAACTATGACATTAATTTAATTAATAAACAACTTTTCAGGCTTTGTTAACTTTCTAACAAAATTTTAATTGCCAGCAATGTAAAGCACAGCAATTTGACAAGTGTAAAATGACAGTCGACGGATACTTTGATTATTATGATTTGCCCCCGTACCACGACATGTCTTGTACTAAGCAACAGCGATTCTGATAACGATGAACACGCAGCACATGTACTACATTACAAATGGACAGTATCTAAGAAAATTAATTCTGAAGTAATTTTAATTATTTTTTAATTGATAATACTTGCAAACAATTGCTAAAGCAACGTATTATCGGCAGTTTTAATAAATGCCCGCATGCCGGTAAATACCTAAAAGTATAGACTTTTTGGAAAACGTCCAATCAGGTGATAGAAATAGATTGGAAGATATCCGTCGAGCAATCTGATTGGTCGTTTCGGTTTAGCTGAGCTTAGTTGAAACGCACCATAGTTTATTCAAGGAGGCTAAAGTGCTTTATTCAATACTCTGCGTTTGACTTAACTTTAGGAAGTTTGGAGTTGAGTCGATTTCAAGTTGGACATCGGGCATCTACGCTTACCCCTATTGCATTTGTGTTGTTTTCGAGAGCTCTGAGAAGTATGTGTGGAGTTAGGATGATAGGTAGAGTTGAAATAGCGAGATCCGAGAGCGATGTGGATTGAAAGAAGATGTAGTGACTAAGATCGAAAAGGGTATGCATTGTGATGTATGGATGAAAGAAGAGTTATGAATGAGGTATGGCGCACGAGAGTGAATGGAGATGTCGGTAGGGGACGCTCTAGACGCACATACGTCATTCAGTGATCAGATTCGTGATGCACTTAATAAGGGCCAATCAAAAGCACCTGAAACTGTATGTGCATGAAGAGGTTGATAAATATTGAGGAATCGAAAGTTGTGTTATTTTAAACACGGGTCGTTTAGATCCCTAGGGACACAATAAAACTAGGCTTAATCAACATTAGGTTTGAAATATACATACTAATAGCTTGTCCTTATAATTATGAACACCACAAAAAAAAAAGGATTCGGTCGAGCCAATCTCGACTTATGGTTTGACCAAGGAAAACGGGATTAGTTTTTGTAATAAAGAGGTATGTAGGTAGAGGAATCGGATAAGTAACAATAGGGTTATTAGAATGCGGACATAGTTAGAAAAATGAATATTTCGGGATTTATTATTTTAGAGCTAGGGAAATTAGTGGAAGTGAAAATAGAGTTAAACAAAAATCCTACTACTACAATACTACCTCATAAGCCAAAAGACAATATCTCAAACTCAATAGCCATAGGAGATACAACCCTCCCTCATTAGTGATATGGTTACACTTGCTACAAATGTTTTCTCAGAGATACTGCTATTTGTCTTAGCAGGGCAGAATAGGAGAACCGACTAGTTCACTCTCCACAAGGCAAAAGAGCTACTTAATTGGACGTCGGTTAAAACAATGGTGTCAGTGAACAGATCCTGCCATTGTATTCTTATCTCGTGTGAGTATCCGAGGCCAGACAAGTTACTGAGCGCAAATTTGTGACCGCTGTTAGAACAGCAGCTGGCACAGTGACTCGAAATACTGCACGTAGTTGAGACGAAAATTGTCAATATTCCCAACTACTGATTTTAGCAGGTACTTATTACCAATTTCATCAACCGATGTCAAATATTACTCAATATTAATCGACTGTTAGTTGATACGTTTTGACAGCTGTTAACGCTCTAATCGTCTATTGAAATTCGACTTCGATTTGTAATGATTTTATTTGTGTCAGGTTTAAAATAATTATTTATTACTTTATTACCTTGTAATGTTACTTTTAATTATTATTGTAGTTCATAATTTGAAAAAATGCCCTCTGCTGGAGTTTCTTCTCCGCAATGATGGTCTTGTCCGAAGCGCTACTAGATTCACTCCATATTTCCGACGTGTAAAAGAGCCCGTATGTGGCCAATTTACTGAATAAATATTTTGAATTTTGTTTTTTTTTGACATAAGTTGTTCAGAGGCACTTGTCAATATACACTACGCTAACTAGTGTTTCTATTCGTTTCGTTTTTAAACCAATCGCGTCACTGGTAGATGACGTGATCCGCAAAGACACGTGATCTACCAGTAACGCGATTGATTTCAAAATGAAAGGAATAGAAACGCTAGTTAGCGTAGTGCATCTTGGCAAGAGCCTCTGATGTTTAAAAAAGATCTAGGAACTGATCTACTATAATCGTGTAAGAAAGTTTATGAGGATATTTTGATGTTCGTCCTATTAACAAACATTTGAACTTTGCATTGTGTTTGTTTGTTTGAAAATTTGATGTACCGGATGTCCTGCCTTGAGACTAAGGAAATTTTCTCCTGGATTATTTGATAGTTATCTTAGGAATAACGATACGGAATATAAACTTTACGCGAACGAAGTTGCGGGCAGCTAGTATATTTAAAAAAAACTATTCACAAATGACTTTTGATTTTTTTATCGGGCAAAAATATCTAACAATTTATCCTGGGAGTTAGAGTAACAGAGTAGTAAGCACCATAAAAATAAGCTGTGGACGAACGGTAAAACACGTCACTTACCACAAAAACTGATGGCGTCCCATAAAACCATAGTGCGGTTCCCATTCCCTATTTTTATATCGCAATTCCAATTTATATGCCGACGAAGTTTTATTTGTTACTAAAGTAATAAAAGGTGCATTTACTTTGTATTCATTTGTCGTAATAAATGGATAGTTCCTTAGTTGTTCCACTTTTATGTTCCTGTAAACCGTGGTAATCTATTTTTAGATAGTGAAATAATTAAATCTGTATTGATAAAAATATTGTTTCTACTGGGTGACGGATGAATTAGATACTTATCCGTCACCCAGTAGACGCAATCTTTCTATCAATGTTAGATAGCCTACGATGTTACACAAGGATAATGTAACATTCTAATGACCGTGGAATATTTTTTTAAATCGGTCCAATAGTTTTTGAGTTTATTCGTTACAAACATACAAACATACAAATCCTTCCTCTTTTTTTATTAGTGTATATGTAGAAGGGATTCGAGCGCTTCAACCGCCTCACTTTTGTGGACATATTTTTGAAGAATTGGGCGTATATTTTGACGCCGTTTTTGGATATTTGTTAGATGTCCGGTAAACTTAGATATCAGAAACGAAATCGAAATCTGCAGCCACTTCTACAAAAACGTGACCAAGAAAGTGATTCGGAACATACATACACATACATAAACTCACGCCTTTATTCCCAGAGTGGGGTAGGCAGAGCTACAGAATTACCAACAACTCTAAAAACTTGTTGATAATTCTGTAACCACATTTTGCACACTTAGGCTAAGATGTTTACCAGGGTATTAGTGACAGGTTGCAAGCCCATCGCCTAACAGTACTATACGCCTTTATTCCCTTAGCCGTCTCTTACGACATCCACGGGAAGACATGGAGTGGCACTATTCTAACCCGGCAACCACACGGGGGCACGGGGGGGGTTGATTCGGATCAAACGCCCAAATAATAACCTAGAAGAGCGAAAATACAAAAAAGTAATAACAGAGGATTGTGAAGCGCCGTTAAAATCGCGTAGCTGTCAAAATAATTCCATGCAAATGTAACTCCAGATGATAAAGTTTCTCACCCCCCAAATCAAGTTTGATTTCCCTGATTTTTGAATATGTTGTAGTTATTACAAAGAACTAGATCTGTTACATATCTGTTTTAGTTTTTTACATTTGTTTCATTCTAAGAAATATTTTCTTGGAAAAGGAAACGTACCTACCGACAAATTATTTTTTAATGTTATCTACAACATATGCAAATATCGTAAAAATCGGACTAGATTTAAGGGGAGAGAAACTTTATCGACTTTTATATGGAAATTTTTCATTTTACAATCCTCTAAAAGCATTAAAGAATACGGCTCTTGTTGTCACGTTAAAGACTCAGTCACGGAATGCGATTTCATGATAATAATCACTCATTCGAATGGAAAAAAGGAAAACAGAACGCGTAATTCATGTACGGAGTGATGAACTCTGTAATTTGCAGAATTATTCCTGCGTATAAGTTGGGTGTCAAAGATGTAGAATACAAAACATGGGGGTGTCTCTCGGAATCCTAAAGTTTGTCCTAACGTATGTCAGGTATGTATGTAAACTCTTTATTGCACATACAAAATTACAAGACATGTTTGCATCAATATAGATTATGTACAATACAGTATTACAAGACGTTGAAGTTGAAATGTGGTACATAGACGAACTTATCCCATATAGATAGATCATCATCATCATCATCATGTCAGCCGAAAGACGTATCCACTGCTGGACGTAGGCCTCCCCCAAGGCTCTCCACTCAGACCGGTCTTGTGCTTTTCGCATCCATTGCGTTCCCGTGATCTTCATAAGGTCGTCACTCCATCTTGTTGGAGGCCTACCTACAGCTCGTCTCCCGATCCGCGGACGCCACTCAAGAACCTTCTGACCCCATAGGCCATCAGTCCTGCGTGATATAGATAGATAGATAGATAAAAATATTTATTCACATATTATGCCATTACCATACGTCGTTATCGCGGGTACAATTACCAATCAGATAAAGAGCAGATAAAACAGAATGTCTATTTGGTAGAAACGGACGTATTCTGCCTACAGCTACTAATCATCTAAGAAGCTCTTTACATGTGGAGAGTTTTCTCTAGAAAAGATCAATAAAAAATACAGCCGCAAAGGGGTATGGGTTAAACTGTTGTCATATGTTTCCATCTGTTTAGTTAACAAGTTTATACATAGGAAATAAGTCAATTTAATTATCTTTTAACGTCTTCTTTTTTAACAATTTTAACAATATATACGTACTTGTGTAAAGATAACTGTTATCGTCTACTAATTAAACGCTTACCTACTTAGATGAAAGTCTATTTAAAAAATAAGAAAACAACGTGTGTAATTTTTACTAACGTGTATTTTTCACATGTATTATTTGGTTTTCGTAATAGATTACAAAGATTTTTTCTGAATTTCCTACAAAAAAATTTATTAAAGAGTTTGCATTGCGACTGCATAGTTAATCTATTTAAGTTGTATTGGTACTCAAGTCAAGTATGGAGGTTGGGTATTAGAAATACCTAATGTGTGATACATTTTAAACTCGTAGGAGTAGGCATAGATGTTCCTCAAAATGAGTTTCGCGTCTGTTATTGCTTGTTTTTCATAATCTTTCTGTACTGTCAAATGGTTTTTGTACCCGCGATAACGACGTATGGCCATTACAAATTGAAATACGTGTACAGAATTAAAATTCAGTTAAAATAATAAAAAAAAGTTAATAGCTTAGACTATAATTAAATCTACAACTAAATATAAGATGCGTGATTCAGATCTCACGGCATAGTCATGGGATTTTATGGGATCTCTTCCAGTTAACCTGGAAATAAAATTTTCGGAAATAACAAATAATTCACACAACAGAAGGTAAGGTTTGCATGCTTCATTATAAAATATACACATCTCAAATATAGGTCGGAAAATTGTAGTCTTGAAAGGTTTGCAGCTTTCACGATATTTAGTCCCGCAAACAGCCGATTCGGACAAACGATGATTTAGGGCAAATGACGACTAGGGGTAGGGATTCCTATATAGACCCTAATGGGTATGGTAAATATACATGCACGCTGCTTCCCCCAAGTAAGGGGCAGACATTTCTTGATGAAAACGTTTGGCGAGAGAAATTAAAACGTCAACACCACATGCTTCACTTCCCATCGGGGCTGGAAGTTCCAGCCGACGCTAATGAGTTCCCAATTGCTTTGTTAGGGGAAGTTAGGTTACTCATGTCAATAGTTGATCATTTAAAAAAAAAGTGTACATAGTTAGGAACAAAAAATAAGAAAAGTTAACTTTTCCGTCGCGTCACGAATAGGTAATTTTCGTGACGCAACGGAAAAGTTATATTTATTTGCCTAGTTGTTGTCCGGAACAATGTACACTTTTTTTGGAAAACGCCCGGAGGGCCCAGACAAGATGCACTACGCTAGCTAGCGTTTCACTTCGCTCAGTTTTTAAACCAATCGCGTCACTGGTAGATGACGTGATACGAAAAGTCACGTGATCTACCAGTGACGCGATTGGTTTAAGAACTAAACGGATAGAAATGATAGTAAGCGTAATGCATCTTGTCTGGGCCCTCTGTTGTATGCTTAATGACAACATTATTCGGTTTTACATACGGTCGGCCAAGTGGTCTACCAGTTTTGACAAAAGTTTATGTGAGATCTAATTATAGCTAAGGTTGATACTTGTCACTGTCCTGTTATTGCAAGGGAAAATCGAACTTGTTGTATCATGACGTGCAAATAAATGAACTTCAACCGTAGAGTGGTAGACCACATTTTTGGCCGACTGTACCCAATCAATTAATGCCACGTCCAAAACGTTTGAAGACTTTTCTTTATTTATTAAAACACCAACGACATCTGATGAACTCAGCAAAACAATATTGCGTTTGACGTGTTATCGTATTGTTTTTACCTCGGCCGCCATTACTAAGTAAGTAAATAAGAGCTATCAAAACGTCGACAATAAGATAACCCAAGTTAAGTAACAGAAAAAAAGTTTTTTTAACTTGAACTACTCTTTCTAAGCAACAAAACGTTTGAAACACTGATTGAAATACACGCGTGTTTGGTAACACCTTATGTATGTCGGGAACCTATTATTTTATCGAAACATCTTTCAACGAACGTATAATTACGCCACGGACCTAAGAAAAATACGGACGTAACGTTGCACTAAAAAAGTGTGAAGCGTGCAAGGTCGGCACTGTCGTTCGTTGTACATGACTTTCCGCACACAGATACACTAGGTAAGACAACGCGCCGAGCCACAGCACGAGTGACAGTTACAGTACGTATGTGTGTGTCAAACAAACAGCCATTTTGCATGATTTACTCATGCATGTTTAGACGAAGTTACGTCCGTATTTTTTTATGTCCGTGCTTTACGCAGGTTTTTTTTTAACATTTCTAGCCGAATTTCTCAACAATTTCTAAGTAAAAATCGGATCATGTTGCCATTTTCCCTTCGAACAGCGCCCTCATTTTTACGAAATTTTTGAAAGAACTTTTTAAAACATCATGCATCGAATATTTTTATTAAGTTCACTGAGTTATACACAAGACAGGCACACGTCTACGGGTTGTACTCGATAGTATCCAGCAGAACATCACCAAATATCGTCAGGTAGCCGATGGTAAAAGGCTCTTGCCGGTGCAGGAACTCGCAGTAACGTTCGCCGTTCACGTCGACCTGCAATGACAACTATAAGTCCATAACTGTACAAAAGTCCATATAGATTTGTATTTATAATAGCTGTTCATGACCTTGTCTTTACAATTATGGACACAACAAAAAATCGCTCACTGAATACAAAACAGACACAATTCAAAATAATTTGCTCTTCCATTAAAAATCGTATTCCATCCGGTTGTAATTTTAAAATGCAGCACTGACTCATTTCGGATTGTGTCCGTTTTGGACTCAGTGAACGAAATAACAATTGGAATCGGTGTAGCCATTCTCGATTTATGACGTGACCAATGGAAACAGGGATTCATTTTATATTATGATTTTATCGTTTCTCGCGGATCCTATGATTCGACTTTTAAAGTAGGGCTTAATGCGATCAAAAACAGTTACCAACGTCACAGCACTTCATCATCACCAGACCTAGGAATATAAGGGGCAAAACTAAATGACAGCTAGGGATTGCCTATATCGATAAACTTAATTATCGACGCTTTTCCCATGTAGTTACTTGTGATCGCTCCAAGTTTTGATTGTAAAAATAGTTTATTTTTTAAAGTATGCAAATTAAACAAAATATCAACATAATTCTGGTCATTCTTTATTTTAAAAGGATTTATAACCTTCACTCATCATCGTCATATTGTTTTTACTCCTAACAAATTCTAGTCGTTTATTGTAACAATAGTAAATGGGACAGTCATTCTGAAATTCACAATACGGAAAAAATATATGATGATGATGAGTGAAGATTAAAAAATCCTTTTAAAATAAAGAATAACCAGAATTATTTTGTTATTTTGTTTCATTGCATACTTTCAATCAATTTATTTTTACAAACAAAACTTGTAGCAATCACTGATATATTATGGGAAAAGCATCGATAATTGAGTTTATCTATATAGGCAATCCCTAGCTGTCATTTAATTTTGCCCCGAATATTCCTAGGTCTGATCATCATCATAATTTCAGTCAAACGACGTCCACTGCAGGCCATAGGCCTCCCGCTAGGATCGTCACAACGACCGGTCACGTGCTACCTGCATCCACCGGGTTCCAGCAACCTTCACGAGGTCGTCGGACCATCTCGTTGGAGGTCTACCCACCATGCTGCGTCTTACGACACTTGGTCGTGCTCATTCAGTTCGCCGATATTATAGTCATTATGGCTGCACAGCACTTACTAGGAAGAAATTATCCGTGCACGTCACCATCAGATCGAAGCGTTCCTTCAACCACATGGGCAGTCTTTCGTCCGTTTCATCCTCCCCCCACCCCAACTCGGGGTCCCAGTCGTTCCGGGAAAACACGCTATCCAAGTAATTGAAGGTCAATCGAAACGGAACAGGATGACAGTAAGGCTCTGAATCTCCTTCGCATTGGAAGTTCAAAATGAACCTAAAAATATAAAATCATAATTATGAAAAATTTAAGGCTGGTTTACAATGTATGGCCGTCCGATTCAACAAGGGCCTCTATGGCAGCAGGTGGTTAAACCGTTTGACTTTTGGTGGCATAACGTGGTTTAAGAATCCATAGAGTCGCTTTTTCCTAATTATTATATACATACAACTTTGATTTCGACCTTCGTGATACCAAATTTTGAAATCCATTATTTCCTTAAATCTCTGAATACATTTAAATGAATTTTGGTGCAGAGGATATCTCCGCCCGCAGTAAAAGTGCAACACACAAACAAACATTAGTGCGGAAACAGTTATTGGTGCTAAAAATATCTAGTCTATTTTGAAATATGACAATACTGAGGGTCAAAATCAAGGTGGTTATGTAGAGAATACTTAAGAAATAGCGACTCCATACATTTTATTACCACATTATGCCACAAAAAGTCCTAATCTACTTATAACTTACCTTATTAATTGTATAGTTACAAGAATTAAAACAGCGTTACCGCCAGCCGTCATAAGGGCCATTTTTATTTGGACAGCCACATATAATAAGCCTTAAGAAAAATAAAATGCTAGTATATCTTTGAAGGTTCGAACCCTGCGATTCCTTACAGTGGACCTTGACTCAAATGAAAAAGCCTGTCTCTTAAAGCAGTAGGCAGAACTTAACAAAACATTGTCACGTGAGATAGGAATTAGGGTAAAGTCACTAGTGGTCAGCAAGAGACCAGTAATCAACTTTATATGAGTGCGAAGAGTGGGAAATATATGTTCCGTACTCTTCCCAGTCATAAGATATATAGGCAGAGGCTGACTACAAGTCTCTGGCCGACTACTGGTGACTTTACCCTACTATGTATATGTTTATTTGGCTGTGCCATAGAGCCCATAGAGTACCATAGATTATATTTAGGCTGTGTGGCATTGATTCAACTGCATATGTACACTTCTCACTTTACAGTTTTGGTATCATTGTAAAAAAGGAATAAAGCTATCAAAACTATATTCGCTTTGGTATTTCAGTTTTTTTTTTATATCTACAACATCATAATATTAAAAAATCATAAAAATTGGACTAGATTTATGGAGAGGGAAACGTTATCAGGTTATCACATTTTATATACTTATACTTGGACAGTGTTTTACATACGGCCAGGCGGGGCTATTGCGTCTGAGGGGCTATTGTAACTTTTCATACTCATTTTAAAAGTAGAACACGTTGTAGTATGAAAAGTTACTATAACCCCTCAGACGCAATAGCCCCGCCTAACCTTATACAGTTGGTCCGGCCGTAGTAGGTTAGTCGGGAGCGTCAATCGCATCGGATGGTTCCGCGACCCACAAATCTACCTTTACTCCGCGGGGCAAACCCGCACGAACTAATCAGACTATCGTAGCTAATAGCTATATGGCTTTTATAGTAGGGAATAATACTTTTCACAGTCCTCCTGAACAGTGCCCCTAAAGCGAAACTTGCGGCCGGGTAAAAAACCGTGCGGCAGGCGGTGCAACGATGGTATTTCCTGAGAACAATAAAAAATATGAGTGAACTAAAAGTGCAGTCACTCGAGCCATTAAGTTAGTGGCATACCTATAGAAGACAAACGAGCATACAGGCGACCTGATGGTAAGTGGAAACTGTGACCCATAGACATTTGCATTTACAAGACTGCAATGCAATCCTAAGACTGCAAATGCGTTGCCAACCCTGAGGACTAAGGAGGAATGCCTCTATGCTAGTCATTTCACCGGCTGTCTTATCCCCAAACCGGAACACAACAATGCGAACAATGCTGTTTGGTGGTAGGCTAATGGATAAGATGGTGGTAACGATCCGCACAAGGTCCTACCACCCGCAAAACGAGTATCCAGTCATCAACTATTAACATATTAGTGATATATAATACCGCGAAACTAACAAATTAAATAAGGTACAGCCTTAGCAAGTAAGCCAGTAAGGTACATTTTGCAACTTATCCGGTATTGTAGTATCACCGAGGATTAGTATTTTTCTGGGCAATCTTTATTTGGCAACATTAGCAAGTAAATTAACTAAATTATTAACCTTTTTCCAGGCATAGTACATTTCAACGACCACATTCATGTCGCTCAAAATTTAACTTACCTACAATTTAAGACTCAAATTTAATTCAATTTTCCTGAAATATGACTTCATGGATCAGTATCCTTCAGGAAGTTACGAATTCGTGGCTCTATTCCAATTCTTGCTTGTGTCCTTACTTTAGCAAGGCCTGGAAAAGGGTTAACTGGTATCGGGCAACCGTCATGATTGTACGGAACACGTAGAATAGGGGTATTTGGCACGTTGAGAGATAGCAGTTATAGTAGCAGAGCAGTTGGGGTCTGTTCGTGACACGCTTGCTTTGCTTCGATGAGTATCGGCCTTGTAAAGCCTCTCGCCGAGACATGGTCTTGGGTCTGAACATGACAAGCTCGCTTTGCTTCGACGAGTTTCGGCCTTGTAAAACCTTGTCGAGACAGGATTTTGTGGGCTACACATGGCGCGCCCGCTTTTCTTAGGCGCAACTTGGCCTTGTTTATAAAGCCTCTCTCATAAGGTCTTGGGGTCTGTACAGTCAGCAGCAGAAGTAACTACGCAACCGAAGAGGTAAAAATGATGTTCACTCGACTCTATTGTCAAGATAATACGTCGTGTCTAGATTATTTTGAGCATGTTAATCTGCTTAGGGAGCTACTTTTGATGCTGACTGTACATGTCATGTTCGTTTAAAGCAGCGACCACACCAATGCTTAAAAAACGGTGACGATACGGAATCGCAGTGACGCGTCGTAGTAGCACCGTTTTTGACGCACGCTCCCCACACCGCTGCTTAACGTTGCGTATATCACGGTACGTCAAAATTGACGCCATGTTATTACTATGACACATTCTTTTGTTAACGCACCGTCTGCAAATTTTGAGCACCGGTGTGGAGAGCATGCGTCAAAAACGGTGCTAATACGACGCGTCACTGCGATTTCGTACCGTCACCGTTTTTGAAGCATTGGTGTGGTCGCTGCTTTACGAAGAGTCTCGGCCTTGAATAGCTTCTCGCGTTAGTGTTGCAGCAAGACTGTTATGCTTATGCCTTGCCAACTAAATATTGCTATGTAAATATCAACCGTACTTACCACGTCTGTCCGCCACAATCGCCACGAATCCATCGTACTGCGTTGCTATAACGAATATGATTAAAGTTATTCTCGTCAGGTTTTGCTGGGCAATTGCCTTCGCTTTGATTCTTTTCTATTGGGAGAAGGTTAAGAATGAATGATGTGTGACATGATGAATGTGATGATCCCAGGTTCGATAAGTGATTTGCATTTGAACGGCCGTGTTGCTGTAGTTTGTAAACGGTGTATACGGTTTATGTTTGATTAGAACCCCAAGGGGCCATGGCGATGGAGGGCTGTGTCTAGCTTACGACCATTGAATGCTTTTCTTGTTCCCTTTCATTTATGGCGGTTTCGTAGTGCTATTCAAAGACTACTATTGTACACTGGATATAGACTGGCAACTCGGCGTTGTTTTCTGTCCGAGTAAAAAAAAAAAAAAGGTTGCTTGTTCTGCCATCTAGTTCATGTTATTTAAACTAATTCTATGCGTATGTGTGTGTAAGCATGTGCTTATACATAACCACATACGTAAGCTATTCTCCACCCCTTTATTCATACAAAATCACAACAGGTACTTAAAGACCAATGATAGTTAAGACACTTGGCACATATTAACTATTATGGCTTTAAACACCGTGATTCATAATGTTGTATGAAAAAGGGGTTAAGTTTGATTTAGAGTAAGTACTGCAAAAAAGAACATATTAGGCGTGATGGCAATGTTTTACATTGAGAACTGATAAACTCGCAAAAACGACGGGCTTTTAATTAGTAAGTGGGGCTACGCCGCGCCGCCGCGCCTAATCATTTCTTATTTGCATATAAATCAGTGATAAGTCAATAATTTTAGCCGGAAATAGTCCACTCAATACAGGATCTCTCAAGATCAATTTATTTTCCAAATGTTTTTTAAAACCTTTTATAACTAATACTCTGTGAGGATCATATATTTAATGGGTCTTCCTAATACTGCGGCCAAATCAACTGGCATCTCTTTTTAACATAAATAAAGAAAGATAACTAGTAATAACTAACTAGTAAGTATTAACACAAATATTTTCAAATCTCACAGATGTGGCCGCAGTGTACCTATCTATTTTCAGAGCTCGAGGAATCCAACTAATTACATTGTCATGTAAACATATGAATATGTAAATAAATCATTCATTGCATTTAAGCTTATTATGTTTAGATACACTTGTTTAAAATTATGACGAGTTTTCTAAACAAATTAGCGTACCTAATTAGGATGATGACATTGTTGAACTTAATTTTTCAACTTTTTATTGCTTTCATAAGCTGTTATTCATAATATACAGGTGTTAGGTAACTTATAACTACTTATAAGGTATGAGATCTTTATAGGGCACAGCAACTTACAAACTAGTGAGGGGCTTTTAACTTTCCTATACACACAGGAACTTTACTATACACTTACCCTAGTACTTAATATCGATTGAAAACTGGAAATTATTATAAAACAAAGACGACCTATAGGAGCGACCTATGAATACCTACGTAAGACTTCGAAGATCCGAAAATTGAGATTTTTAGACTGAGCCTTTTTTATTGAGCAGTTTTTACGATCTTGTGTACGTAAGAACTTGATTTTGCCATAAATTTAGTGTAGATTTAATCAATTTTGACGTCATAATTGAGTATCAATTTGTATGCGGTGGGGTGTTTTCAACGCGTAGTAAGAATGTTGGACTTTACTTTTTTTTTCTGATTTCTGCAGTGGTCTTATTGCCGTTGGTCCCATGTGATGGAAAAAACGTCTAGCCTATTAGATCATAACTAAACTACACTCAACTCTAGTTTAGTGATATCAGTATAATTAACACTTTCATATTAAATATTTGCATGACTTATCTACGTCTAGATGTATGGTTCTAATATTTAGTGTTAAGATCATCATAATATGTAAGTATAGTAACTATGTCTAACGCAAATAAATAAATTTCATTTCACTTCATTTAACAGAAATAAATTGATTGGTTTCAATAGCCTCAAAGACAGTTCTTAGAAATAATGATTTAGATGATGATCAGCCAATTGTTCTTTGAGTCGGGTATTTCGCTTCATCTTCATCTTCAGAGAGGCGGAGAGGCGTCAGTCACTGTTTTTCTTTTTTACATAATGGGAGTTCAGCTGGTCTTCACTGCAGGTTATTATGACAATCTTTTGTTTTTTTTCTAGCTTAAGTATTATTTGGTTTCTATAATCTCACAGATAATACGAGACAGAATCTTTGTGCAGATAAGTAGGTGTTCTAGTTAAAACTGGGACATATTTCTTTGCTCTGGACACAAAACCGCCTCCAAGAATCTCTTGTAACCTAAAAATAATAAAAATTTATTATAATAAAGTACCTCTTGTCTCAGTTCCAAGGGGCGAAAATTACCTACATAGCAAAAATCAAACGTCTCCAACGGCAAAGATACTTTTCTTACCATTTTGTTACGTAAACCTAAACATGATGATAGGGGTGCTTCAACCAAGTCAGCCGTTGGGGTTAATTTTATAACTTTCGAACAAGAACTTAGTGGATTGTTTGCGTATCATACGTTTTGTTTACGTCATAGGTACATACATACATACACATACACACAGACATACATATCGTATTTGGCTCTAAGTATGTGGCTGTCCAAGAAAATCCAAAAGCTAAAGGACTTATGTCCCTAGAGGAAACATATACCTACCTAACTTTATGCCGCCTATATGTAACTTCCCTGCGCATGAGAAGTAAAATGTTTATTTTTGTTGCAACTACATTGAGTCGTCCGCCCCATGTTACATACGGCGACTGCAACGGTGTAACAGAACACGGCAGTCGGCTGAATTCAGCGATCGACAGCTGCAACCGCCTAGCTACGTGATCGAAGTAGGCGGACAGACCTAAAGTAATGTAAAGACGACGTTCATTCGCCGCAGTAGTTTGAAACAACTTCGGCGACCGCATTACGGGAACGACTCAGTGTAATCACCGTTTAACTTTACCTGTGTTTTAAGTCATCGTGAAGCAAAATTTACGGCTCTTGCATTGAATACCCGCAGCCAATTGTGCAGCATCCACTACAACAACGCTCTCGTTCCGCACCATCATCGGTGCCGTCAAGACAAAATTATGCCATTGCGAGAGCTAAAATAAAATTCAGTGTTTTTTAAATTGTTTTCGGGCGAATGTTATAAATTCGAAAATAAAAAAGGTTAAAGTTCAAGTCGTCAAAAACAACTCGGTGTCAAAAGTGGGATATTGATCATGTTACTTCTTCACCTCACCGTCCGGAGTCAAATGGGGGGGGAGTCGCGGGCAATAGCTGGTGCTACATTAAAACTCTTTAGCTTTGTAGTACTAATAGTACTTGTACTACTACTTATTCTGTGTCAATAGTCTCCTGAGTAAAACCGTCGACAGACGGACGACGGACAGACGGACATGGTGAAATAAAAAGGGTTGTTATTAAGTAGTTTTAAAACAAAGTAAAAATAACACAAAGCCGCCTTCAAAAAGCAATAACTACATACATACATACATAGGTACATAAACTCACGCCTTTATTCCCAGAGTGGGGTAGGCAGAGCTACAGAATTTGCAACGACTATAAAAACTTTTTGATAATTCTGTAACCACATTTTGCAAACTTAGGCGAAGATGTTTACCAGTGTATTAGTGACAGGTTGCAAGCCCATCGCCTAACAGTACTACATGCCTTTATTACCTTAGTCGGCTTTTACGACATCCACGGAAAGGTACGGAGTGGCACTATTCTAATCCGGTTACCACACGGGGAAATAAATAACATCTTTTAAATGTTAGGTAATAGGTCAGTCCAACTGAAGTCTGCTTTTGGTTAAAAATATTGTAGGACGCCGACTTCAGTTGGACTGACCTAAGCTACCATTTTAAAAGAAGTTATTTTTTGCTTTTGCAGTCGGTGTTTTGTTTTTTAAACTATAATTTTATTTTATACTTTTAAGTCATCATAATTATGCTGTTATGTAGTCCCACTTCTCAATTAATAAGAAACTATAGAACATTTAAATCTCGCCGCAAGCAACGTCGCGGGAAAGTCAGAGTCATATATTTAAACCTAAGTATGCTTCATCATAGTCGCTCAACTATCTTAATCGAAATATCTTGTCAGCACGCTTGAAATATATACCGTTTAGGAGTTCCGGTGGCCATCTGTGGTCTTCATTATCAGTTCCACTTTACCAAATAGTGCTTTCCAAGAGCAAATACAAGAGTTACTATGAACAATACCAAAATCACTAAAGGTGTGCCTATACATTTTATAGAGTTCCGTTGATTCCTCATAGATTCCATCATCTTAATCTAAGATCTTAATTTTGATAAAAATGGGACCAAACAGAAAGCACTAGCTTTCAAATAAAAAAAGAATCATCAAAATCGGTTCACCCAGTCGAAAGTTCTGAGGTAACAAACATAAAAAAAGAAACACAGATGAATTTTGGGAACCTCCTTTTTTGGAGTCTTTTAAAAAAGGAACACGGTGTTGTTTGTTTGTATTTCACTTCAAATGCACTTACCTAAATATCTCAAGTTTTTGAAATAAATAATATAATATCACATATCATACATAACTTAAGAGCTTTCGTATAATAGCTTTCTAATGTTTGAAGCATTTTATTTTCGGTGACTCAAGTTTGTTCTATCTAAATAAATAATTACTAATGATAAGGTATACTTACTTTAGTTTTTAGTACTAAATACTACACCTGTTTAAAACTCCAGCGCGATAGTTCGAGACATCATCGTCTCGGTTCCCGCTCTTGTACACTGGGGTTATAATTACTTGCTTTAATAACGCATCAGGGAATCGGTATTCCCCCTGAAATTATTAAATATTTAATATTCTGTAATAAAATAAGGTATCTCAACTATGTTAAATCTTATTTAATTTAAATTGTATACGTCATTGTAGAACACGTGTATCGCTGTTCGCTATCGTCTATATCGCTAGAGGTGAAGCACGCAGTGCGAGTTAGAGCCCAATGGCAACGCTCTGTGGTTGCCCCAGCTAGGGGATTAGGAATTAAAGTAAAAGTCTCCTGTTTTCGAGACCAAACTATTGAGTTCCAATATGGTGGGTCTACGTTAAGAATAGCGGAGATTCTGTCGCCACCTTCCAACTCCATCATCAGATCACCTCTTAGCTACGATAATATTGCGTTCTCATAGAGTTTACATACCTATGTGGTCCAAATTTTAGCCCATTCCGTTAGCGGGAAGTGGGTCAAATTTAATTTGCAAGATTTGACCCGTACATACCTACATACATTGCAAGTTAAATAAATGCTTGTAAAAATCGGAAATGAAAAGTAAATGGGTATTATTTTGTAGGGATTTTATCAGTTCAGTGAAGCCTGAAAGGCTGAGAGACAGACACATTTTCCAATTTAATCAATAGAACATAATGGAATCTGTGCGTGACCCATTCATGTGAAATACCTTCTACGGTCCAATTATTGCAGCCAGGTACGAAGCACACCATAACACATCATGCAACGTTAAAAAATCTATGAAAAATTCGGAAATGAATTTTTCACTGACATAGAAACAAAAATTTGAACAATGTCAAAAAATGTCAAGACAGTTACTTATTGTGTTGCCATATTGATTCAATACAAATTGTCATAAATTATATATTTTTGCATTTTTATAAACCATAATATATATTTCAAAATAACAAAAGTTAATAAATATCCTTTTTTGTATTATGCTACATTTTTGTTTGGTTCCTAAAGTGCATTTTTTTTAATCCATCAGCAACACTGACATTGGTTTTTTTTCGTATCGCTTACGAAAAAAAACTCGTCATGTCTCGAAGATGGCGCTCAATCATAAGGCGGTCGTTGAAGCGCTTACACCGTTGACCAAGAGTCTATTATTGTTTAATCCACGCGCCATATTAATTATGTCAGAGAAGAATGAAAAGCGAACCATATCAAATGTACTAAGTTGCCATAGCATGGTGCTATTGAATATAACCAAAATACAGTAATGTCAAGCAACGTCACCGATGCTATTGGATGCTTTGGCAACATCATAGATTGTTAGTGGTTTGTTATTCTTGTCTGTGGTACGCTCGACAGTGGCGCCATCTAATTTGTATGATTCTAACTTGATCTTGTTATTTAATTAATGGCATCTACATAATAACGTAATTTTGCCAATGTTAAGTATATAAATCAAATCAAATCAAATCAAAAATCAAAATAATTTATAGCAATAAATAATTTATTTATTTTTATTTTAATTTTATTTTTAGCAACGTTGTCCTGTCGTCGAAATCTTCCAGTCATAGTCGTGATCCTTGAAGATGGCGAGCATCCACTTCAATGGCTTGGTGTGATCTTGACCGCTAACTCATTTGGAACCATCTTTTCACTGTTATTTTATTCAATACAAGTTCTTCATCAATGTTACAAGTTGTCCCACAAAACTGCCCTGGATTTGCGAACCAAAAACAACTACAAAGTAATTTATATAAAAAAAATGGACAATGTTTTCAGAATGACAGCCAGCCATAGACCCTTGATCTTGTTTATGCTTATAGGTCAAATTCAAGACACACGGCGTGTGTCCTGCCAAGTTCTAAACGCCGAGCGATACTGCAGTGTGTTGTATTTAAATTCAGCCCTTTTTCGCACCCTCGTAACTTTTTTCCCAGTACAGTCAGGAACCTGAGTATTTCTCAGATTACTAAGGTCAATGATCTCACAGCCTAGTATGAAAATGAACGTTCTATGAATGTTCTGTTGCCTCCTTATTCGACTGGGTCTAAAACACAGCACTCACCGAAATTAGCAATCATTGTAAACTTGTTGATAAAGCTAATTCATTACAACTGGTAATCCAGCTGAAAATATAGAACGTATTTACGGAAAATACGATGATGTTGATACATGTGCACTAATTCGTATTTCATACTAGCTGTTGCCCATGAATCCGTCCGCGTAAAAGTCGTGTATCGCTGCTCCCTCGGAAACTGACGAATTTTCCGAGATAAAAACAATCCTATGTCCTATTGTAGACATTATTATACGTAAAAAAAATTAATTACTTATATTGAAAAAAAAACATTTCTTGTATAATTTATTTAATTTAATTTTTATTTGTTTCTAAATTCAGCATAATCACTGCTAATATTATAAAGCTGAAGAGTTTGTTTGTTTGTTTGTTTGCTTGAACGCGCTAATCTCAGGAACTGCAGGTCTGATTAGAAAAATTATTTCAGTGTTAGATAGTCTATGTATCGAGAAAGGCTATAGGCTATATATCACATTCACATAAACCGAAGCGAAGCGAGGGCGGGCCGCTAGTAGGACATATTTTGAAAAAATTGCCATCCGCTAATCGATGACAATCTATTACTGTTCAAAAGCTACAGTTTTTTAAAGTTAGGACCTACCGACGGCGTAGGCATATACAGTTTCAGTTTAGTATCTTAGGTATATTTACAGCTTACAACTCATGTAGACATTAAATGTTATTGAAATCAAAGATAACTTTTGTCACACTTCCTTCTGACTATTTCACGCAGAACTTTTCCACGAGTCCAATAAAATAAAGCTTGAATTAATTTATTCATTTCAATCCAAGAGTACGTAATAGGCACTTACGAACTTCTTCGAATTACGAAGTTAGACGGAAACCCTTTTGACGTGACGAATAGCAGAAAGTAACAAATGTATGCAATCAAAAGTTGGAAAAGATTCATTGCTGCAAATTTTGCGGGGTAAAAATATGATTCAGCTTGAGGTAAAGTTTAAAGAGAACTCAGCCCGAGGCCCGGCTTGCCCCCTTTCATCTCCGTTCAGTCAAAGAACAGCAGCAGCAAGAAAGGCCTAACCGATAACAAAAACCTTCAGATTGGAAAGTCACGGCTCGGCATTGTCTCGACAGTTGTTGCGTACTTTGAGCATCTTTGATCTTATCAAACAATAATTTCCATAAACTTTGACAATTAAATAATGAGCGTCGGGCTTTCGCAATAGAAACGGTTTATAAATACATTTTTATTTTCCTCAACACAGTCGTTTTGCATAATGATTCCTTAAGATATACATGCAACAAAAACTATAGCTAACCTTAGGCTGCGGCTTCACTGAGGCGGAGATGAGCGGAGTGCAGCCGAGCGGTGCCAATATTAATCAATAGAATCTAAACTAACGTGCGCAAGACGCGCTCGACGTCATCGCATGCGCCTTTGGTTAATACTGGCACAGGTCAGCTCCGCTCCGCTCGTCTCCGCCTCAGTGGAGACGCAGCCTTAACAATGTGATATACAACATTAGGTAGGTAAGGCTAAAGGTTCAAAACTCAGCATACTGTGAGACGCAGATTTTCCAGCCTGTACCTCCCTATATAGGCGTATAGTATTGTTAGGCGATGGGCTTGCAACCTGTCACTAATACACTGGTAAACATCTTAGACTAAGTGTGCAAAATGTGGTTACAGAATTATCAACAAGTTTTTAGAGTTGTTGGTAATTCTGTAGCTCTGCCTACCCCACTCTGGAAATAAGGGCGTGAGTTTATGTTTGTATGTATGTACCTCCCTCAAAATTTGTGAATAAACGTCAAGCTCACCCTACATTATATCACGATGTACTTAAGTACAGTCAGCATCATAAATAAGTGATCATTTATGTACCTTGTCACTTTAACGTCGTGTTTGAAATGTGATACAAAATTGCAAACGGTTAAAAGTGACAAGGTACAGAAATGACCACTTATTTATGCTGTTGACTGTACAACATAAAAAAAAATATAGCGCTGTAGGCGCGGTCACGGTCGTAGTTTTAATACATTTGATGGCCATCTGAATTTTCAATTTTATTCAGGTTAGTGATTCTCTCATAAACAACGGACGGGCGGACGAACGAGCAAAATAGCAGCGGCGAGTTTAGGTAGAGTAGTGGGGTCCCGTCAGAGCGAACAAAACACATTTCAGCGCGTGCATTTTCAATTAAGCAGCCTTATACGTTCGATCCATCGGCAGAAACCATGCTGAAATTGAAAATGCACGCGCTAAAATATGTTTTGTTCGCACTGACGGGACTACTTAAACTTGTCGCTTGGACATTCACTCGTCCGTCCGTCCGACCGACCTTGTTCAGAGAATCACTACCCTGATTTCACTAGCAGCGCTACAGCGCTTCGTACGAGAATATTGTTGCTGAGAAGAAAGAGGCAAGAAACTCAACAACGAGCAAATTCGTGGAGTTATACAAAAATCCTAGACCATGCAGTACTTTGTGGTAATGAAATGGTGAGTTTCACCACCATACCACCACCACCAAAATCATAACTAAAAATGTCAAAAGAACAGACACTTAGTCGATACTGTAATAGAGATCATCCCTAAACACTATCGGGGTGAAATGCAAAAATATTGTGCATAGTTAAGGGCTCAATTAGAAAATCCTTAACAATCCTTAACTTTTTCCTTTGTGTAACGAAGATCAGTCATGTAATCATATGGATAACTTTCGTTACACAAAGGAAAAACAATGGAAGAAAGTTAACGTTGTCTCAATTAAGTCCTTAACTATGTACAATATTTTTGCAATTAACCCATCGACTAAGCATAATCTAAGTGTCACATTACTTCATACTTGTGAATGTTACCGTCAATTTTTTAACAATTAATACAATGTAGGTAGCAGGACTGTAAGTATTAATTGAAGATTTTACAGTCAATAAATAAATAATAATAATAAAATGTGCCCTCTTAAGCATAACGCAAATTGCTTAAATTGGAAATTTTCTCGGCGTTTGAAATCCAATGTCGGCGACGGTGTGTTTTTGTCGTCAAAAATGAAATTTAAGGATAATACTCGGAATTTCCAAGATAAACTGAGTCGCGGAAGAGAAATTATTTCTTCCACCTCAGAAGGCCGCACGCACGTGTGAGCCTCCACGGGCGGGTGGCGCTTACAGCGTTCTGATTCTCCAAACCGTTAAAATTTAAACTTCGACTTTATAAATTCATAATTGACAAAAAGTCATAGGCAGTCATGCAAATGGGTACCTTTTATTTTAATGAAACACCCTTTAACGAATGTAAAATGACACAAAAAAATTATTTCATCAAATAGCATTTCTTTCCGCTTTTTTTTTGGTAGGAACCAGTAATGAACAAGGCACCAATAATGGAAACTTGATTCTTATTTTACAGAAGAAGAGGGTGATTCATTTGTTTTGTAACAATCAATTTAGGACCGTATGAATTTTTTATTAAGAAGTGTCCATTACTGGTGCCTGTCAGCTAAAAGTGTCCACCATTGGTGCCGTCACCCTCGTCACTGTTATCGTATTGTCAACGTTTTGATAGCTCCGGCGGCTGAGTGAAAAACAACACAATAACAGGACAAATACGATTCAAAATTTACCGCCTAGAATATAGGGTAGGGTCTCTTCTTGATATAGTCTTTTGTTAAATATTATATTGTTAACGTTGTGATATAATGACTTGACATTGTAAAGACTGCTGATTCGTATATAATACGATTGCAAAGAAGCAAAGTGGAATAAAGACCCAGAAACATAATAGGTATATCCCACATATCACGTTTTTAATTTCAGTAGGTCAAGTTACTGTTGACTGTCGACAGTTAAAAACGAAACTAAGTAGGTAAGTACAAGTTTGACCCCAATATTCCTAAACGCGCTAGAAACCATTTTAGTTAAAGTATGCGGTGTCCCTTACTGTCAAATGGAAATGAGATAATGACAGATAGCACAAAGCATATTTTAAGTACACTCTAGGTCATTGTTTTATGTATATATCGTTCATTGAATACAAAACGGACACAATCCAAAATGAGTCAGTGTTGCATTTTAAAATTAGAAGCTGCTCGTATAAGATTTTCAATGCAAGAGCAAATTATTATGGAATGTGTCCGTTTTGTATTTAATGAGCGATATGTAACCTCTTTATTGCACATAAACAATTACAAGACCTGTTTGCATTAATATAAATAATGTACATAGGCGAACTTATCCCATATAGGATCTCTTCTTCTTCTTTTTTATTTTTCTATTTTTGTAATTATGACTTGTGTTTTTTGACATTAAAAGGGTTTAACTATGACTTTGGCTTAGACTGTATCGCTTCATTTTTACGTTTTAATCATTTACTTACCATTCTCGTTCAAACCAAAATATATCAGGTGTGCAGGACATGATGCAATAATTAACTAATTCCCCAATGTGTCCCTAAAACTTTGCAAGGAAACGTCCTGTTTGTTTCGAAGTTAGTCACAATTTGGTAACAAAAAGGACAATTCCCTGACAAAGTTTTTGGGACAGATTGGAAATAAGTTAATTATTGTACCGGATGTGTGCTCAAGGATTTATCATCTAAATCAATTCAACTTAAGTATAGGATAATAATTAAAAATAAATATAATAGGGCTTGTTTTTTATTCGACTACGAACGCTTAAAGGACTAAGGGTATTTTTTTAATGGCAAGTGGAATTCGAAACGAGCCACGCCACCTGAAGGTCAATGGGATCGCATTGGCATTTTCAAGACTAACTAAGTACAATATAACTAGACTATACTATTAACCATGTTTCTTTTTTTAACATTGGTTATCTGTAATAAATCCCTTAAAGGGATGATTCCGCCTTTGTAGATGTTTTTTTGTATATTGCATGTGTTTTGTATGTATTTTTTCTGGTAGAATAAAGAGTATTTTCATACATACAGTCACGAGATTTAATTTGGTACCCAGGTTAGGTCCGAAGTCAATTTGACATTCTACAACAATACAACCTTATTGTACATTAGTACTTAGTTTCCTAAAATGTATTGTACTTAGTTTCCTAAAATTTACACAGGACTTGACATACCTAATGACATTGACGACTTCAAGCATATTTTTCTTGACATGGGTTTCAAATTAACGCTCGTGACCGTACATACGTATATACAAACATATAATCTCAAGAATGCTACCTGAAGACTTCAAATGCGTTGTCAACTAAGGACTAGGATACAAAACCTCCATGATAATCATTTCACCGGTTATCTTATCCCTCACGGCTGCAGTTATTTTTACAATGTACTAAACCACACTCTTAGAGTCTAGTAGCGTGACGGCACCAATGGTGGACACTTTTAACTGACAGGCACCAGTAAACGGACACTTCACTCTTAATTAAAATTGAAGCAAATTAATAACCCTTATTTTATGTTAAATAAGAATCAAGTGTCCATTATTGGTGCCTTGTCCATTACTAGTTCCATCACCCTACATTAAAGAACGAAAAGATGTCTTCAACCGTGGTAAGGTTGGCCATGTCCGGTGGACCTAAACACTCAGTAATAAGTACCACAAATGCGAGGTAGATATAGGTTATGTCAGTTCTTCAGCCGACCCGAAGGGCGGAAACACTAAGAAATTGAAACTCCGTTGGCTCTGGTAAATTTGATTAAAGAAATACACATTTTGGTCAACTGGACATAGCCAATCGTACCACGGCGTCGTACCGTATGTTGCAACTTTTCACGTGTAAAGGGTTCAACTGCATCAAATAGCGTTTATTAACATCAATCACAACTGTTTAAAGGTATCTTACTTATATCATTTAGTTGTACCAAAACTAGGTCACTTGGAATAAAAGATAAAGTTTTAAAGTCAACCAATGACAATTTATAGACTTAGGCTCGTAATAAAAAAACATGTTTCCCTCTTTTTTGGATAAATATACCCGTTAATAATCTTTTTACAGAATCCGTACCTACTTTCGTCGGAAAAATCGGACTTTCCGCAGACAAAGTCGCGGGCGAAAGGCTAGATATATTCGTATCCATTTTGGGGCAAGAAAAAGTTTTAATTTTTACTATCCGGGACGCAAGCTCTCAATTTCTAGAGTAATAAATCACAGAATAATACAGTGTGTTGCAAAATCCGGGAAAGAAATAACGGATAAACGTTAATACTTTAGAAAAAACTCGTATCTGATATTTCGAGATGTATGAGTTTGAACTTAATTCCCGTCTAGTTTAAGTTTTAAATAGTACTTCACGAAATGTGAGATATGAGGTTTTTTCAAAGCAATGACGTAATGCTACTCGGTTTATCGGTAGTCTTGCGTGCTGCGTTAACTCGGAAATAATGTTGGTCTCAGGACAAGACAAATGGCAAAATAAGTAGTCGAGCGTCTTTAAAAATCTCCTTTGTGCACTCCTTAAGCTGTCCTTATTGCTATCTACATACGACTTAGTTTCGCTACGTACTAGAATATAATCCGGGCAAGAGCATGTCGGACCATGATCAGTGTAGGGTTCCGAAGCCGTTACGACAAACACAAAAAACTATCTCGAAAAACAACATACGTATGAACCAATTTTCTATTTAAAGTTATTTAGTGTTGTCTTAGATGATTTATAGTAGGTGGGTATAAATACTTTAGTCCCCTGTATCTTCAGTTTTTTTTTGTATTTCTAGTTTTGGCTTGGGGGAGGGGAGGGGGGAGTCACTTGACTCTATCAAAAATTAGCGCATTAAAGCTTAATATTTCATAAACGAATCCCTTAATCAAAAAGTTGTATTCAGAAACTCGTAATATTTTTGAAAGACCTATCCAACGACACCCAACACTACGGGGCAGACAAGAAAAAAAAATACATCCCCACGTTACGTGTACGGGAAATACAGTAAAAAAATATTTCTTTCAAGATTTTATTTTCCCACTTTGTTGGCGTGACTAATATGTCGTTCATTGAATACAAAACGGACACATTCCAAAATGAGTCAGTGTTGCATTTTAAAATTAGAAGCTATTCATATAAGAGCAAATTATTTTGGATTGTGTCCGTTTTGTATTCAATAAGCGATGTACATTGTATGCCAAATAACAGTATTCTAGTAGTCTCTGAGCTAGGCTGCGGACGGACGGACGGACATGGCGAAACTATAAGGGTTCCTAGTTTAAAGTAACTACGGATCCCTAAAAACTAATCAAATGCGAGTTGAGCTCGTGCCACCGCACAGTAGGTATTTAATTTATTACGATTTGAATACATTCGAAACGAATCAGCGCGTGGGCACGCGCACTTGAGTATTTTTTTAACATTTGTTGTTTTTCTTCAGGCCTTGTACCCAATAATACCATACCAAAGCCTGATCAAATTGAGCCGAATATGGGCAATTCGTGGAAATAATTCCTGTAGTTTTGTAAATTGGTACATTATACCTTGCGGTATCCTTGTTTTTACAATTGAAAAAATTATTACCTGCCAGACTTTCTTGCGGCGCTTCTTCTCCGCAATGACGGTCTTGTCCCAAGCGCTGGAAGATTCACTGTATATCACCGACGTGTAAAAGAGCCCTCATGCCGCCAATTTACTGAATAAATATTTTGAATTTGTTTTTTTTTAACGGCATCCGATAATGAATTAAAGTAATAGTATGTAATAGTAGTTTATGCAATAGTTGTATAAGAGAGGTCAAAAAATATGAGTGGCGTGTGTTAAACGAACGAACGAAGTAAAGAACAACAAACGAGCGGGAAACAAGAAAATGACAAAATATGTGTCTATGGTTTAAGTACTTTGTTTTTAAATTGACGGAATGGAAAATAGAATTATTTACAATTCCAAAACATTTTTTGACCAATCAGAATACTTCACCAAATTAAGTCCACCAATCACAATACACATCGACTGTCAAACGGAACGATAGGTTCTTTTAGGTACGTGTTTCTCTTTAACTAATTTAAATCTTTAAAAAAAAACTTTGTATTTCGTATCAACCAACCAGAATATCGTTATCGTATCGTTTTATCTCAAAAACGCACAAGTGCTGTTTTGGGGCATAGACAAGATAGACTTTTCTCTGGATTATTCTGCGGACATATTATGTATGTTCTTATATTAGTGTTCGTGACTATATAAATGACAGATAAAAGTACAGGAGTAGGAAAATGTTTTTTTAAACCGATACGGGTGGATAGGATATTTTATTAAATCGTCAGTGGAAATGTGATGCCGTTCGGTAGAATGGGTTTAGTACACGCAGTGGATATTTTAAATAACTTTTCCAATAAACCGCTTTAAAATTGAACATTTAAGACTGCGCCGAGCGTACGCTGGATGTACAGTGGCGCCCTCATTACTATTATTATGTTTCCTAATAAACTAAAGTATTTTCTTGAAATTGGTCGGTAGTTTTTTGTAGTACAAATAAAAACACAACTTATAGGGTATATCACATAGTTCAATAATAATTCACCTTCGAGTAATCAACTTAACGGAAAAAAGTGGCCACTTTTTCCCGTGAAGCTGACTACTCAAAGTGTAATTGTTATTAAAGTTTGTTACGTATCCCATAAATTGTGTTTTTACTTGCGCTACAAAAACGATCGTCTGATTGCAAGTAAATTCTTTAGTTAATTAGAAACACAATAATAGTAATGAGGGCGCTACTGGACGCTCAACGTTTACTTGGTGCAGTCTTAATACTGTGAGTTCTTTCGGGTTGCTACGTCCGGCCAGTCATTAGGTATATATAGTTTGATTAGTTAGGTAACTAATTATTTATATATTCATTTATTTAGTGTTGTCACATTATGGCACATTTCAGACAGGTATTGTTGTCTTAAACTAGTTAGCTCCACATGGACACCCTGCAAGCGCACCACGAAATCCATACTTCCATACTAATATTATAAATGCGAAAGTGTGTCTGTCTGTTACCTCTTCACGGTTAAACCGCTGAACCGATTTAGGTGAAATTTGGTGCAAAAATAGTTTGAATCCTGGGAAAGAATAGACATAGAATAGATATTTTCCCGAAATTCATCCCCTAAGGCGGTGAAATGGGGGGGTTAACATTTGTATGGAGCTACGATATATACGAGTTCCACGCGGACGGAGTCGCGGGCCGAAGCTATATAGTATACCTATAAGTCTAAAATATCATCCAAAACGCAAATAAAAATATGATAATTAAGATATGATATATCGTTCATTGAATACTAAACGGACACATTCCAAAATGAGTCAGTTTGCATTTTAGAAGCTGTTCGTATAAGATTTTCAATGCAAGAGCAAATTATTTTGGAATGTGTCCGTTTTGTATTTAATGAGCGATATGTAGTGTGTTATCAATTTGACAACAATTTATATTGATATTATGTGTAATGCATACCCAGGATCAAAACTGGCTTACGCTAGTAACGATGCAACAGGACACGGTTGCGTTGTTCCAGTGTTACCATACAAAAGAAAAGGAAAAATAACTACGGTTATAAGCAGAGCCCGTAATTTTCATGCCGTTGACGTAAAAATTACGTCACGCTACATACAGTATGATTCCAATTAGTATTTCGTCATAATCATTGGTCAACCTCTTTAGTTGACCGGTATCGATAAAATAATCAGTACATAATGTTTAACTAACTGTGACTATTGTCACTCAAATTAAAAACAGATTATCAAATTATTAAATAATTCATACTTACCTATGTTCCTTAGATTTTAATTGTGTCTTTAGTTATTGTTTACATTTGCTATTGTTACAGGAGTTTTGGAACAAATATCCGTTTTTAATCGTAAACGACCAAAACGATTATTGTACTAATTGTGATTAAAATGTAACATCAAAAATAAACAGAACAACTAAACATACTGAAAAAGAAGAAGGAAACACAAAAGGTGTTTAACCTGGATCTTACGAATTTTATGATAGCATCAGGAGCATAAAATACAAAACAAATAGTTTCATTTACGTTTTATGTATCAAGTAGGTATTTATTTTTCTACGCGTCAATAGATTACTTGACTCAGTTGTACATGATTAAATCATTGACGACTAATGGTTAATAATTACAATAAAACAATTTGAAATCATACTCTATGTAGCGTGACGTCATTTTTCGTCAGCGGCATGAAAATTACGGGCCCTTGAAGTAATGACCACTTACTATCGATTGTCGCTGATGTTTGTGTCGTCATACCTTTTTTTAGATATTTATTTCAGTTAGTTTTTTAAGTCCGGGTCCTTCTGAAAACCAGCGCCGCAGCTTCCAGCAGCACAAAGGTGAGAGGGGCCCTTTTCAACGCCATGTTGAATGTTTTTTGTTTTCAAAAATGTGTGTATGCGTTGAATATTTTATTTCTATTCTCTTCTATTGTAATAATTCATCGTAAAAAACATATTTTAGGGCAACCGCAATTTTATTTCCTGATTAAGTTGCGAGCGAACTTTTTCATCGCTTCGGCCGCGTCTCGGCCCGCCGTCGGCGAGTAAGTATTGTGGAATGATTAATTGTTCTGTAAATTGAATTCACCGTGATAAATGAAATATCCGCACAATAGGTAATAAATTACGCTGACCCGGGCAAGATGGAGCGGTCCGGGCGTGGATGTAGCGGCTGTACCGCGCAACACACGTAAACACCTGCCCACATTGTTGTCGAGTTTTAATTCGGGGATAGCATAACTAGTGATGGGCGGTTTGTAACTTTCCAAAATGAAACTTTCACTTCTGAAAGTTTCAAAGTGAGATTTTCACTTAGGTACATTCCATGCAATGTTCTGAAATTCACAAGTGAAATTACCGTTCAATTTCCGAAAGCACAATGTAGTTTTTTTTTTTTTATGGCATCGAGTAGACAAGCGAGCACCACAGGCCACCTGATGGTAAGTGGAAACTGTGACCCATAGACATTCGCAATCACAAGACTGCAATGCAATCCTAAGACTGCAAATGCGTTGCCAACCCTGAGGCTAAGATGGAATGCCTCTATGCTAGTCATTTCACCGGCTGTCTTATCCCCAAACCGGAACACAACAATGCGAACACTGCTGTTTAGCGGTAGGTTAATGGATAAGACGGTGGTAGCGATCCGGACGGACCCTGCACAAGGTCCTACCACCCACAAAAAAACGGAAACCTACCATTCAAATGAAATTTACTTGTAATATTACTTTCAGAATCATTTCCGCCTAATTAATTATGTGACTTTCAAAAGCTGCATAAATTTTCACAGTTGAGGAAACTTTTGCAATGTTTCAAAAATCGCTCATCACTATGCATGGACGAAAAATAAAGGTGGCGTTTTATACGGGTATAGGTATATGTCATACCGTTTGGTTTCGATAGCGGAAAAAGTTTTTCGGTAGCGGACGGTACCGTTACATTTTTCGATACCTACCTGAACCGATTTCATAAAGGTATCGTTTGGGCTTTATGATGGTGCCGCCAACGGCGCCAACCAATCAACGCTAGTTATTGAGTTTACGCCTAAAGCACCTCCCTATTTTTGTTAGATATCTGACTTATTGCTGGGTAGTGATTCTGTAAACAACGCCGGTCGTGCGGACTGTCGAGTGATACCAAGCGGCGAGATTAAGTAGTCCCGTCAGAGCGAACAAAACACATTGTAGCGCGTGCATTTTCAATTTAGCAGCACTATGGGTCGAATCGTGCTTAATTGAAAATGCACGCGCTACAATGTGTTTTGTTCGCACTGACGGGACTACTTAATCTCGCCGCTTGGTATCACTCGACAGTCCGCACGACCGGCGTTGTTTACAGAATCACTACCCTGTTCGCTGTTTCTCGCATTTAAATGTCACTAGTGATGTGCCGTTCTCGAAAATTCCCGGAAATTCTCAAAATTCTTACAAAACAATCGTCGATCTCGAGAATTGGGTACGTTGTATTAATTTTGAAAGTTTTGAGTTTAAAAAAGTGCAGTATGTCATGGGGTAAGTGTTTTCAAGTAAGTAAGTACCTACATCGAACCTAAAAGTTACGAGCGAAATTTCGGGAGCGTAATAAAAACGGTTGACTACCGGTTTTACACCTAAGAAAACTAGCGACATCGTTATTTCATATCTTTACATTTCAACCGGTATACTACCTTATAACGAAGCGGTATCGACATCCAACACCGACACCATGCCGTGTAACGTAACGAATATCGTAACGAAAACGGCCCCTGTTTTAATTCTCCACAATCAACAGCGGGCTTTGTGGATCGCGCGGAGTTTACACCACAATAACGTGCCGCTATCACGGCATTTATGCCGGCGCATTTTACGGTTAATGAATGGACGATATAACGCTGTCCGTCTGTCCCTTTATTTATTCAGAACACCCTGTTTACGATCGTGTTTACTACTTAATAAATGAGATAAAATACGTATTGTGCGTCATAAGCGAGTTATCTCGAGCAACGGAAGCGTGGTCTGCCAGATAACTAGCGAGGTTAATTACTTATTAGTAAAGATTTAAGGCCTTTATTGTAACCTGTAACCTCCTGAGGTTCCTTGTACTAATATTAGTACATAATACGAAATTAGAAAATTGACTTTATGTCATTTACAATAGATACATATTCCATTGACAAATTTCGTTGTATGGTGGGCCTTAGGAGGGGTAAAAGCATTATCGTCTTTGGCATTCTAAACTGCTTAACTCATCAAAATTTGTATCATAAATATGAGGTATGTTTAGTCTATGCGAGATCTTCAGCTGGCCCGAAGGGCCAAAACACTTCAAAATAGGAGCTCCGCTAGCGGAGCTCCGTCGACACTGTTAGATTTAATTTTTTAAAAAGATATCATTGGTCCGTTGAGCATGCTTATTAGCACGCCTTCATGACTGATTTACATTGGTCCAGCAAAAGCATCCCAGTAGAAAGTACATTGACGAGATGGTTTTCACGTTTGAGGAGAGAGCTGTTGTAACGACGCAATGTACTTTTACTGGCGTGTTTTTGCTGGACCAATGTAGATCAGCCATAAAGAAAGGCGGCCTAATTAAAAACAATACCAAGACACGTCTAAGGCAATATTGTTTTCCCTCGTAGAAAACAAGGCCTGTTCAGAGGATGTTAGAGGGCTGAAGCAAGCGACGGCATTTTGATATCGGAAATAGGGATATTTTTTTTGTAAATCGTATAAGAAATTATATTTTATTTCATATACAGTACGAATTTCTTCTCAGCTGGCAAAGAAGCTGCAACCAAAGAAATTTTTTTTAGAGATTAGAGAGTAGTTTATTCGAGACGTGATCGAGAGCTACTACCGTAGCGCGTAGCAACCGCAGCGAGACTGCTACGAACAATAGACACGCCCAGCGAGTCCTTCGTACCGACGGACAATAGTCACTATAGTCCAGCCCACTTCAGGTCACGGTTTACAATTAAATTTTTGGAATAATAATGGCCCCGTCTCTGGCTTAATGACTAAGGTCCGACTTAATTCTGGGGACCTAGTGCAAAGGGGTTAAAGTCGACTTAACTCGTACTAAAAAAGGGTATATAGGTACGTAAACGGAGGAGGGCTTACAACCTGTCACTTATACACTGGTAAACATCTTAGCCTAATTTGGCATAATGTGTTTATAATAATAAAATCGTAGTCAATCGTAATCGTCAAACTCACGCCTTCGTTCCCAGAGTGGGGTAGGCAGAGCTACAGAATTTCCAACAACAATATAAACTTTTTGATAATTCTGTAACCGCATTTTGCACACTTAGGCGAAGATGTTTACCAGTATATTAGTGACAGGTTGCAAGCCCATCGCCTAACAGTACTACACGCCACGAACACGTATTTAAGTTAAATATCAAGAGCTCTTAAAAAGTTATCATAGATCATTACAATAGCACCCCCGCTGTGAGCACATTTCACGAGCTACCTATTTAATCTACTTTAATAACGCGCAGACACTATAAAACGCCCGCCATGACCTCAAACCGTGTACCTAGTGCAAAAATAATGAAGTGAGCAAGTCGAGGCCAGAGTGCCTTACGGGAAGTGCCGGCAATTTAGTGCAGCCGGTGCTTGTTGCCGTCGTTTTTCTTCCCGCTTTGTTCAATAAATGTACATACGAACAGCCGTAACATGATTTTTATTTCGCCGTTACTGCAAATCTACTTTTTATTAGAGTTGAACGCGCATAGGTTAATATTTGCGTTAAGCCGCATTTAACGTGAATAGTCGTTCTATTAAGTTGAATTAGTTACGTGGCTTTTAGATGGTTATTGTTAGGTCGGTATAGGTAGCTAATTTGTGGTTGGGACTATACTACAGAATAAATTTGTACTGAAACCAGCCCGCGTGAGAAAATCTGGCTAAAGCATCCGTCACACGCGTACTTATACTTTACGTGTAAGAAAGTGCTGGTTTTTTATCCACAGTTTGTCACGCGATTAACACAGCTATATTAGGCCCGGGGGAGAGGTAGGGTCTGGTACGGACCGAATCGAAATAAGTACTTGTGCGTTGATCCAAATTTGGTTTTCACCACGGAGGGTAACTTTTTAAAATTCCACACAAACTTGGTAAAGTAATTAGAGTTTTTCCAACGACCCATTGTGCTGTAAATCTGCCCACGCAAACTTTTAATGCGACTCAAATTCAAATGCTATTTTATGCTTTCTCTTTAAAAGGTCGTCGGAAGCCATATTTGTAACGCAATTTTATTGTTATAAACGACATGCCCCTTTGTTTTTTGGGTTCCGTACCACAATGTTAAAAACGGAACCCTTATGGTGAAACTTCGTTTTCTGTCTGTCTGTCTGTTTGACTTGGCAGGGGCCCTAATATGGCTGCGTTTATCACGTGACAAAATTTGGATAAGGCATCCGTCACCTTCTGACACGTAAATAAGTACGAGAGTGACGGATGCTTTATCCACATTTGACACGCGATATAGACGCACCGATACTAGGCCCGGTTTTCTCAGCAACTACAAGAGCTATTAACTTGAAATTTCGCATAGTTGTACTATCAGGCCATTGGAACCTTGACCCACCATAGAACTGTGTCACAGAGACGTTATGATTCAAGTCATAAGAAGTGTCAAACAAATTGTTTTATAATGTCACTGTGACACCGTTCTATGGTGGGTCAGGGTTCCATTGGGCTGATAGTACATATTGGAAATGGAAAAGGGGTCTAGAATAGGGTGTTGACAACTGAAAGTGGTACGATTAGCAAATGATGTGTCATATGAAAGGGCTTAATCTGCACATTAAAAAACAATAAAAAAAAACTGTGATGTAATTTTCTATTTATAGACAACAATTTAGAAACAATTACCGTTTCCCCCGAATTTCATATCTCCGAAGTTTATTAATCGAAAGGTCTGAAAATACTCCGACATACCTGTATAAATTACTTATATATGGTTTAAGATAAGTATTTATTTCTCAAAAGATTTACAAAATCACTTACTGAGAATACATTTTTGTCTTAAATATAGGTAAGAGAGGCTAGAGAGAGAATAAATGAGTATGAATATGAATAAGAGTTTAGATTTATGGCAAATGAGCTTGCTATAGTCTTACCGTGCGACAAAAACTCCGATGCCTAATCATTACTAAGTACACTTTACTGACTCCTGTAATATATGCGACTTAAGTGTGTAAAAATCATCTAATAAAGATAGAAAGAAGAAAGAAAGAAAGAAAATAAATTTATTCACAGAGAACGCACACAGAGCGAAAGTAACAATGTTTTACAGCACAACTATATTAAAAAAAAAAAACAGTTTGTCGAAAACTTGGTAGTTATACAAAGCAGAGTACATACCGTGTGCACCGGAGCCCAGCAATGTGTGCGGATGAATAGGTAGAACCAAATAACTTTAAAATAAACAGCATACTGCATAACCGGTTGCTTTTCCAGATATTTTGTTGTGTTTGACTTACCCTTGCCCGGTTTTTCTTTTTAATGTAGAGAGCCCCACAACAGGGATTAAAAATAGGAAAGAAATGAAAAAAAAAACCTCGTATTTTCTGGTGCTTTTCCGCCGCGTCCAGCTGCTATCAAAGCATGCACTACTGAGAAAACAACGTGCAAAAAGGAAGATAATAATATTATGTTGCCCATAATTAAATGCAAAAATTACCAAGCAACACAGGAGTTAAAATATAAAAAAAAAACTTCAGAAGCTTTCCTCACGCATTAGTGTTATAGTTGCACTGGCAACAGGAATTTTTCATGAGATACAACATTTTCCTTACTTGTCCCAGTGCTGTCGACGAAGCGATTAGCTATTGACTCTTTTCTCGCTTAAGAAGATCGATAAAACAGACACAACACACACAAAACACACACACACACAATGACGAATGATGACAAATCATGTAAGAACGCAATCGATTTCACCACGGCATTCAACGAGAATGCGCAATGAACCAATTCACCATGATTACTCGACACTCAATTATTATTATTATTATATATTATTAATATTATTGATAAACCGCACATCACTGACTGCAAACTTACGCACACTAATGCAGAGTCACACACTAACACACCTAAAAAGTGGTAAACTTTGGAAACTCAATCGAAAGCGGTCATATATAGACGACTCTTCTTAACGAAAGGCATTTGTGTTCTACAGTTGCGAAGAGTACTATTCTATTAGCCGTTTTTATTCCCTCTATGCTTTCCTACCTATATGATATCACTCTATCAATATTATCTGGGAAACTACCGTCAATAAGTATTTGCCAACGTTGTTCCCCGCTAAAGTCATTGTGACACCGAGGGCGGACTCGAAAGTCATCTAAGGGTGCTTCAACTCTGCAAATAGCTGCCATCAATCGAGGGAGCTTTCGATCAAAGACAAGGGACAAAGGGCCATCGTGAGCGAGAGATATATACGGAAGAATTATTACATCGACAAACGTTTGAGAAGCCCGTATTTATTTGAAGCGGCATCTTAATACGCGACCGGTCGAAAAAGCCCCCGCTCAACCCATAATACACCTTAGCTTCAACGATTTACGTGCTACTGATTTGTCTACTGATACCATTGCAAACTATTCAGGTTTGAGATTGAAACCGGCGAGTCACTCGAGCCGAGATGGCTCTATCTAGGGTCCATCGTTAGAATAATAGGTAGACTTTAACCTAGAAAACTAGTAGGTAATAAACTAATAATGTCTTTTGATAGACCTTATTTATTTGGAATACGAAACATATTGCATGACTCGATGTATGAATGTAGAAGAAGCGAAATAATTTTGTCAAGATCGTAGCAAATGGAAAGAAGTGGTCTCTGCCTACCCAACAGGCGTGGTGTGGTGAAACAGGCGTGATTTAATGTATTTAGTGCTGTTGTGGCTGAGTCTGGATTGCTATCACCATTTTATCCTGCCCCCAACCAGCAGCGTTCACAGTTCTGTGTTCCAGTGTGTGGTAAGACTAGGTACAGTCACGAGATTTAATTTGGTACTCACCTTACATCCAAAGTCAATCTGACGTTCTACAAAAATAACGTTGAGTTTCCTAAAAGTTCCATAATGACTTGACATCTTTAAAGACATCGACGACTTCAAGAATATTTATCTTGAAATGGGTCCCCAATTAAAGCTGACCGAAACTCAAAATACTGGTAAGATGAACAGCATAGAGGTATTTCGTACTTTAATCCTTAGGTTTGGTAACGCATTCGTCGAGTAGTATTGAGACTAAAGAAGGTGAAGAAAATCGTCTATAATATAAAGGGGTTTTTCAACCTGGGCTCCACGAACCCACGGTTTTGCGTACCTACCCTAGGGGACCCGCAGACAATGTACTGTAATGCAATAAGGTTATAGTAACTTATATAAAACTTTATTGCATTAAACTTGTTACATACTATGTGTCGCATTTGGGATCCTGACTTTTGACCAAATCATCATTTGACAAACTTTCATTTCTCACGTATTTGTGCTCAAACCAATACATATTACAAAGGTTAAATGGGCTTATTAAATAAGTTAGGTTATGTTAGACTTCAGTCAAACCGCATGAAATTGTAAAATAATGTGGCGGGAAGTATAGATCTCTTTGCGAAATGAAAGTTTGTAAAATGATGATTTGGTAAAACATTAGTGAATCGTCGCATTTACTAATAATTTGTTTAAAATCAAAAAATAATCTGGGAATCGACCCTGGGGTAGCGTGCGTAACGCATCAATGGTATAAGATTCAATAATAATAAAAATTCTTTGCACCTTCTCACCCACCCATTTTTGTACACAGTAGTGGTAGCTGGGTAGAAAACCCAAAACCACGGTAAAAGTCGTATTTATGAACCCACTTCATGTAAATGTTTCAGACATAGCAGACCAGAGGGCCCAGACAAGATGCTCTATGCTAGCGAGCGTTTCTATTCGTTTAGTTTTTAAACCAATTGCGTCACTGGTAGATGAGGCGATACGAAAAGTCACGTGATGTGCCAGTGACGCGATTGGTTTAAAAACTAAACGAATAGAAACGATAGTAAGTGTAATGCATCTTGTCTGGGCCCTCTGGCATGTCATGAGAATGAATTAATTGAAGTCGGTTGTAATGCAATCCGACTGTAAAACGAACATTCAATGTGAACCAATTTCTGGCTAAAAATCTCATTTTACAGAGTTGTCGGAATGGGCACTGAAACAGTTGATATTTCCTCTCAACATATTTCGTGTGATTTTATTTTATTCTATTGTTTTGAATGCTATTCTATGGCTGAACATCTGGACTCTTTATTTGGCTTGATTTGATTTGATGCAAAATGAAGTCGTTTAAAAACAGACCAAAGTGTTCGGTTTCTCATTCTAAACCAGACTAGATAAAAAACTTAATTCCATCGTAGGTTCCGCAAGATATTAAAAGTGATTTGTTTTAGGTATCGCTTAGATTATGTCCTTATAAATTTTGCAGCTCACCAATTATTTATATCGTAACGAGAAGCTCTCCGAAGCTCGAGTTCGGTATAATTTATGGACACTTTCAACGCGGGCTTATTCTTATCGCATTTCTGAAATTAGATATCATGCGGTACTCACCCCTCCAGTTAGTAATGTTTTCAGGAAAGCCATTGTTAACACTTAAGAGGATTGTGAAGATAAAAAAATCCAAAAATAATTTTCAAGATTAAAGTTGTTGGCTAAATAAGCAAGCATTTAAAAGGTTCTCTTTCATACAGGGTTTTTTTTTTTATTTTTGTATCTTTGTAACCAATAAACTCAAAAACTATGTAACCGATTTCAAAATCCTTTCACCATTTAGAATGCAGTATCTTTGAGTAACATAGGCTATGTTTTATTTTCCAGTGCGGACGAAGTCGTGGGGAACAACTAGTAGATCATAAAGAGCGGTTTTTCCGCTTTTCACTTGATATTATTATTGCAGTCGGGTTACTTGTTTTTTTAAAATAAGTAATTAATTTAGTTTTTTCACACTTTTCAGTTTTAATTATTATTAATCCTACCACTTACCCGTTTTTGAAGATTGTTACAAACAAAAATACCATCCTAAAAACAAAGAATGTACAAAATTAGCTAAAGGTCTTTAAAACAAAAACGATCCTTCGAATAAAAATGTGAAAGGTTGTCCAGAGCCAATTAATTAATTATTATGACAAAGTTCAAAGTAGCCTCTCTTCCTGGTAAAACATTTAATATTTGCCCTTAAAGCTTCGTACTTCAAGCCTAAACAACGGTAATTTTTAATCAAAACCGTACTAACGACATATTTTTTTTATTTAACAGAAACATCTGTTTACGAAATCGTTTGTTACTTAACATCGATAGATGGCGTCACCATACAATACGGAGTGGGAGCGCATACCAGAGACGGATAGCCTTAAGGGCGAAAGAATTTGTCTTGAAACCAGTACGGTACAAAGGAGTAGTGAGTTTAAGAAAGCGGGAGGAACGCAGTTCACACCCTGGGCAGGGAGTATTGAAAGTAAATTTACGTTTAAGATAAAGGGGGGTCGAGGGTTCAAAAAGGATTGAAAACAGAGTAAAAAGGATTCTAAGAGACCTTCGATGACGAATGGGAAGCCAGTTAAGCTGACGTTGAAAGGTAGAAATATGGTCAGATTTACGAAGACCAAAAATAAAATGAATGCCATTGTTGAAGAGACGGTCTAATCTGTTGAGGGAATCCTGGCTGATGTTAGTACCTACTGCAGACATCAGCATAATCAATGAGAGGCAGCACAAGCGCCTGGATAAGTAATGTCTTGGTACTTACAGGGAGAAAATTCTTGTACCGATATAAGGCACGCAGAGTACCAGTCACCTTGTGACTCACCTCAGAGAGCTGTCCGTCCCACGAAAGACAGCAGTCGACGATAAGTCCGGGATCCTTAACCTGCTTTGATGTAGGTATAACAGTGCCATCAAACGAGATCGGTGTAATAGGAACATTTTCCAGCTTCACAAGTTGAAGTTGAGTAATGTTACATATCTCTTTCCATACTATATCTCAGTGTATAATGTAGGTATATGTATGTCTCAAATGAATTGGGATTGACCAAAAAAAATAACCCACGGTTTTTACTTTCTCATTCGAAAGAATAGGAAATTTTAAGACACCAATTTCATTAATTTTATATTTGACCCAATAGTTTTGTTTTATTATCTTTATTTATTTAGCAGATATTTTATGGATGACATGTCATGATTATTTTAAATTAGGGATGGCATTTTCTAATAAGTTACAACAATGAAATGATATCCAATGAAAAAAAGTGATTGTAATAGTGTATTAAAACATACTATTTCAAGCTGTTTTCGCCTAACCCGTAAGATACACCTAGGAGGGCTTCAAGCCGAAAACGAAAGTCAAACAAAGGTTAAATATACTTTTGTCGAAATAGCCAAAATGGATAAATATTTCAAAAGCTTAATAATGCAGAACTGCTTTAAAACCCTATTCCTCGAAATGGTTTTCGAATTGGAGTAATTGTAAAATTATGAACAATCACAATTGGGTTAGAGCAACATGGTGATTTTTTAAAGAATATTTAGGTACGTACTCATCTAAAAGCAGTATTGAAAAGTTTACAAACAACAAAAAGTATTATTGATAGATGTCCATTAATGCTGGCTGGTTATAATAATACCTTCAAATCCTGAGAATCGATTTTATGCCAACGACATTCGATTCTTTTGTTTTTTTAATGTCGATATTTTTTGCCTAGCACTTATTTACTTAATTCAAGATGAATAACTGAACACTTCATGTACTCGTGTAGTAGCTCTCATAAATAAAATATTTCAACGCCGACGTAGCCCAAAAAAACCTTTATTATTCTGTGTATACAAAAATAGAATATATACTAGGAAATCGACTTGAAATGGAATTGGATACAAATTGTACACACTCTGTGTTTGAAATTGTAAGTATACATTTATTTTTTCATTTTTTCTATTGCTAGCGAACGCCTCGAATGTATATTTAAGGTAATACAATAAGTATATACGAATGTACATATTGTTGTATGTGAATTTCCCAGAAATTATATTAGATTTTTAATGATATCTTTTAAGGCAGTGGCCTGCCGTGAGTTTTGGAGTAGGGCAAGCAGAAAGATATGTTTTCGTGCCGTTTCTGCGGAAAGAGAAGTGTCGTAGAACTCATTAGTTCCTATATAAACATTAGTAACTATACATATAAAGACTAGTAAGGCAAGCCCGGCTTTTAGAGTCTTATGGAAACCCCGCCACTGTTCAAACATTCATTAAAAATGGTTTAGTCATGTTGTTCACTTAGAATCGGGGGAAAATTATTATAGTTGGTTTATATTTCTTTGTTTATGTTCAGAAGTTATTTGTTTGGTGTGTGCATAATTTATATTTCTAAGTTTGGTAATAAACAAACGTTTTCATTTTAAAGTTACTTTTAATGTAGATTCAGGATAGTCAATCCGAATTTCTTTTACTCTTTTTATGCTTAAAAGCTTCTTAATTAATCCGCAGAACAATAAAGATTTTATATCAAATATCAATATAATTATGTATACTCGTAGTCTACACGTATACGTTGATGATGTACTAGGTAGGTAAACTCAAAGCAAAAAAATCACCATGTTGCTCCAACCGAATTCATTTGAGACAAACATATATTAGTATGGAAAGAGATGTCACATTACTGTAAAAAAAAATGGTAGGTGTCGCTGACACACAAGTGTCAAAAAAGTAATGTTTGAAATATTTGACATCCAAAAACACCAAGTTAATGTTGCCCTGGAGACGTCTAGTCTTTTGCAAAATTATTCATCTTTGAGCCATTAACAACATACGTTAATCACAAAAGAAACGGACTAGTAGTTTTTAAGATATTTAGAAAAGTAAAACAACTTTCCAGTGACATTTCAAGGAAACTGTCAATAATTATGAGATAAAACTTGGCAGATTAATAACTAGCATTATGACCAATACATAGGATATACTCATAATTATAACAACGTCAGAGGCCTTTTTTGTTCCTTTACACGGCTATAGCCTTTGGAACATCTTCAAAAATTGACAGCTATCATCGCTGTCATCGCTGTCATCGCTATCACCTACTACCACAGGTAATTCTGGTCATACCTTTTGAACGCATAATAGAGGATTTGTTCCCGATTCGTCATATTCCCAACTCGCCATGTTCCCGATTCAGCACATGTTTGCGATTTCATTTACTGTACCATTACGAGTTAGGAATATGACGAATCAGGATTATACGATTTGGGATAGTGACGAGTTGGGAGTATGACGAATCGGGAACGTGACGAGTTGGGAGTATCACGAATAAGGGACAAATCAGAAAAAAGCTTGTAATGATACAAAGGATGAAGTGAAATTCGATGAAATGAGTTACCATTAGCCCTATTAGTCACTTTTCTGTAAAACCACCCGACCCTACGGTGTATTGGAATGGAAACTCTAGTAAGATGGTAATAATATCGCACCGTTGGTATGTGATTGGCACGACGTGGGCTCTGCATAATGAACCGGAGCGGCGGGGTAGGGGGGAGGGGAGGAGGCCATGCTAGGAGCCGAGCGGAGCGATCAAGAAAAGCAATGTGTAAGGTTAGGTTAGTGTAACTATTATTTGATGATGCCCTAGCCTAGTTGGTAGTGACAGCGACCCTGCCTACATAGCAAGCGGTTTTGGGTTCGATTTCCAGTAAGGGAAAATATTTGTGTGATCAGCGCGAGTACTTGTTTCTGAGACTTGGAGGTTTTCTATGTATTAAACTATTTATATCTCTATATAAGTATTTGTATCGTTGTCTAGTATCCATAGTACAGGCCTGGAGCTTAATTTGGGACTGGGTCGATTGGTGTGGGATTGTCTCCTTATATTTATTTTAAATAACTAGAACTCCCTGATATAATTTTACATAGGTACGTATGATCATCGGCAACACGGTCCCTCAAATTGCCTTAAAATACATCACATTTGCATGAAATTAGAAATCAGCTGTACATTAAGTTCATAGTTATTTCGGCAACCGAAATAAATACAAGCTTTTATTTAACTTTAATGACGTCAATTAATTAAAAAGATCGATAATAACGTTAATAATAAAACGGGTAAACGGGCGGGAGGCAGGTCGACCAATTCCTAATTGTAGGTACTCATGCCTCGAAGTGTTTTTTTAAAAGCTTTTATTTACTTGCAATGTATGTATGTATTTATGAATGTAAGGGTCAAATCTTGCCAGTTACATTTGACCCACTTTCCGGTTTCCGTCGAAGCTGAAAAGTGGCATACGGCTTTAGTTCTGAAGACAATACAATAACATAGTACCATCGAGCGGACTGATGATGCAGACTCAGGGTGGCCATTAGGTACTCCTAAATTACACATGATAACCCGTCATGTTAGGTCATGTTAAATGACGACTGTGCAAAAAAGTACAGTCGGTAACAAAAGCTTGTCCCAAAAATGAATTTGTCAGAAACTCAGTGTTGAGTTTTAGCCGCTCGCTGCCAGCAAGACATAGCCTTCACGTAACGCTACCCCGTGGAATCTACGCCTTGAGCCTTCTGCTATCAAATCCGTCATCACACTGTCTTATCCTCGGATTGTGATAACATAATGCCATATTAATATTTACACTTAATGAAGGATCGTGTGATAGTAAGCCGATACGAGTCTGAGTACTGCTATGATTGGATATCGATTGAAATATAATAGGTGTAGAGTGTAGTGTAGTGTTTCATTGGAATACCTATATGTAGCTTTAAAATATATTGAAGCAGACACAATATCTAAGCGCATTCCTACACATAATAGTAGTTTACGTCGTGACGCCAATTACGAAGAGCCGCGTACAATACTGTATCTACACACATAATTATTATAAGGATGAAAGAAGATTGACGAAAGAGATATACAGATCGAAAGTGAGTGGAAGGGTCGAAAGAGGCCGCCCTAGGCGTACTTCTTCGAATCAAATCGGAAAAATACTAGAAAAGGGCCGAATCTTAAGTAGCCGAAACCGACGTGCGTGCATGACTCGAAAAGAATGAAAAGATCGCATCAAGTGGAAAGAAGTGGTCTCTGCCTACCCCTTTGGGAAACATGCGTGATTTAATGTATGTATGTATAATTATTATAAGTACTCTAAGATGGTTTACAAGCCGAAAGGCAAATGACAAGCATTACCTGTGGTAGTAGTTGACAGTGATGACAGCTGTAACGTAATTTCATTTCGCTATCGAATATTGTAAGGTAATGAGATTCAAAAATGGAATACTTCCAAAATTAACAGCTGTCATCGCTGTCACCTACTACCACAGGTAATGCTGGTCATTTGCCTACGGGTTTTGAACGCATAATCGAGTACTTATGATTATATGTGTGGATAAAATATATTGGTGCAGACACAATATCCAAGCGCACTCTTACACATAAAGCAATATACAGTATTCCCACCTTCTTAATAGCTTTCGGCTGGCTATCGCGAGCTCACTTGCACTCGCAACCGACAGTATATTTGTCACTCGTGTGTCATATAAAAACGAGGATTGCCGATCGCTATTAGGAAAATCAATCGCTATTACCACTGTAGTAAAGTTGTGCCCATGTATTTTCGAACGCCTTGTCAGGGGGTTAATTCTGAGATAGCTATGCAGTTCAGTTTAAGGTGAGAGAAAAGAACAGCGGGGTTATTATGACATGGCTTTGCAATTCATTTTAAGGTGAGCGTGAAGGACAGCGCTATAGTAGTTATATAGCTCTGTCCTTTTCTCTCAGCGTAAATTGAACTGCATTGTTACGTCATAATAACCCCCCAGGGGGGTTATTATGACATAGCTATGCAGTTCATTTTACGGGGAGCGTAAAGGACGGAGCTATGACAGTTACATAACTCTGTCCTTTTCTCACAGCGTAAAATGAATGGCACAGATAGGTCGTAATAACCCCACAGGGGGGTTATGATGAAATAGCTATGCAGTTCATTTTACGCTGAGAGAAAAGGACATAGCTATATAACTACTTTAGCTCTGTCCTTTACGCTCGCCGTAAAATGAACTGCATAGTCATGTCATAATAACCCCCCTGTGGGGTCTGTTTACGCTGAGAGAAAAGGACAAAGCTATATAACTACTAACTACCATGGAACATGTGTTAAAATTAGCAAGTAATAGCCAGAAGCATGTTATAGTTTGTGGAGATTTTAATGTTAACTTACTTGAAACGTCAAATAATACCACTCGGTTACTAAGTTTATTTAAATCTTTTAATTTAGCTAATCTGTTCTTTGAACCCACACGGATAGGTGTTAGTAGTGCAACCTGCTTAGATAACATTTTTTGTAATTGCGAATGTTTGGATAAAGAAATATTTAATTGTTTTAATTCTGACCATAGTGGTCAGAAGGCATCTTTCTTAAATGATTTTTATCAAAAACCTCAGACGATAAGATACCGACCTATAACTAGCAATCGTTTGGAATTATTCAAAAATAAAGTTCAGGCTAATCTTTCAGTGTTACCTTTCTTAAACAATGACTCTAATAGTATTTACAAAGACTTGTTTGGCGTAATTCTACACCAATTTAATAATAATTTTAAAATGAAAACTATTTCTAGGTCGAAAACCAAGTTTAGTGAATGGGCTACTGTAGGCATTCATAAGAGTAGAAATAGGCTTTATGACCTATATAAAGAGAGGGAGGACAATAAGAACGCCGACTTCCTAATTTATGTTAAGAATTATTCGAGGACCTTTAAGCAAGTTTGTTTAACTGCTAAGGCAAATTTTCTTAGTCTTAAACTCAAATCAGCTGACAATAAAGTAAAAACTGTATGGAATATTATAAATAGAGAAACAGGAAAATCAAAAACACGTGACAATCAAGTCACCATAAACGCAGGTGACAAACAAATCACGTCAAATAAAGACGTTGCCTTAGCATTCGAAGATTATTTTTCAAACATAGCCTCTAATACAACGAAATGTCTTAAATCATCCGCGGTTGAAGCTCAATCATTACTTTGCACTAATGTCAGTAAATGTAATATAAACTTTGAATTCAGCCCTGTAAATTCAGAATCAATAGTCAAGGTATTTAAATCGCTTAGTTTAAAAAAGACTGAGGATTTGTGGGGCACATCAGTTAGAGTACTATTTCATATCATAGATGTAATTGCACCCCATTTATCATTAATTTACAATAATTGTTTATCAGAGGGGATCTTTCCAGATCTCATGAAATATAGTAAAGTCATACCTCTTTTTAAATCGGGCGAGATGAGTGATTTAACGAACTTCCGTCCCATTTCCATACTACCCGTTTTAAGTAAAGTCTTTGAGAAACTAATGCTGAATGATATGTTAGGTCACTTTAATAGAAATAAAATACTTAACAGTAACCAGTTTGGGTTTACCCGAGGTCGATCAACAATAGATGCGGCTTCTGTGCTCATTAAATATATATATAACAGTTGGGAGAAATCTTGTGATGCAGTAGGAATATTTTGTGATCTTTCTAAAGCTTTCGATTGCGTGGATCATTCGACCCTAATTTTAAAATTAAAACATTATGGATTGTCCAATAAAGCTTCAAGTCTCATGTCTTCTTATCTAAGTGATAGAACTCAAACAGTTGTTGTAAACAAAACGCAATCTGTTGGAGCTACAGTGAAATTAGGTGTGCCGCAAGGCTCAATTTTAGGCCCTTTTTTATTTCTGGTTTATATAAATGACTTACCACCAACAGTAGATAAACTTTGTGAGATTGTACTTTTTGCTGATGATACTTCATTAATTTTCAAAGTAGATAGAAAGTCCATTGACTACAGTAGGATAAACGCCACACTAGTTAAAGTACTTAATTGGTTTACTAGTAACAATTTACTACTAAATGCTAAAAAAACTAAATGTGTTAGGTTCGCTTTGCCTAATGTTAAACCGGTAGATTCTAGTATTTTTCTAAATGAAGAGTGTCTGCAAATGGTAGATAAGGCAGTTTTTCTAGGCATAACCATAGATAAAAATTTGCAATGGAGTCCCCATATAGCGGTACTGGCAGGTAAACTAAGTTCGGCAGCTTACGCGGTTAGGAAAATTAGACAACTAACTAATGTTGAGACAGCTCGCATAGTTTATTATAGTTATTTCCGTAGTGTGATGTCGTACGGTATTCTGGTTTGGGGTAAGGCAGCTGAAATACAAAGTATATTTGTCTTACAAAAAAGGGCTATTCGTTCTATTTATAACTTAAATTCCCGTGACTCCTTAAGAGAACTTTTTAAAGAAATTCACATCTTAACTGTAGCGTCTCAATTTATTTATGAGAATATTATTTATGTTATTAAAAATTTAAATTCTTTCACCAAAAATTCCGATGTACATAATCTAAATACAAGAAATAAAAATAAAATGGTTATCCGAAAATTCCGCGTCCGTAAAGTATATAAATCATTTGTTGGTCAATGCATTCATTTCTATAACAAATTACCTGACGAAGCTTTAACATTACCCTTTCCAGCACTTAAAAATTACTTAAAAAAGTCGTTAATATCTAAAGCGTACTATAGGGTCGAGGACTATCTAACAGATAAAAATGCTTGGCCTAAACCCGAAACTTAGTCATTCATAATTTGTAAAATTGCAAAGTTGTTTGTCTAGGGGACACCGTTTTTTTTTTCCCCTCTCCTCTCTTCCCCCCCCCCCCCCCCCCTTGTCTCTCTCGTAATGTTTTTGACATGTTTTCCTGCTGAACTACGCATGCTATTTGCTATTTGATATTATATTTAATTTAATATTTATTGCTGTATATAATGCTAGATTAAGTACTACCATTGTAACATGTTTAAAAAATGACTGACTGCTGAGTTTCTTGCGGCGTTTCTTCTCGGCAGTGGTCTCCTCTTGGGAAGCGCTGGTAGATTCATGACATGTAAAAGTGCCCGTGCGGCCTACTTACTGAATAAATATCTTTTATCTTTTTTATCTTTTTAACTGCCATAGCTCTGTCCCTTACACTCACCGTAAAATGAACTGCATAGCTATGTCATAATAACCCCCCAGAGCTATATAACTGCTAATACTGCTATCTCAGTCCTTTACGCTCATTGTAAAACAAAACTGCATAGCTATGTCATAATAACCCCCCTGACCCGACATAATTTGTGACGAATTGTACACATCAATTTTGTGCACATTACAAAAGTAGGTACCCCAACTACTATTAAGGTGTTATTTTTGTTTGGCAAAATGTAACTACCTTATACTTAAGTCGTCGGTTAAGTACAAAACTCATCAGGATTTGGTTTTCCTAGTAAAAGAAAATCATATTGATGTTAGGTACATCCCTAAAATTGGTTATCCTGATAATATAATATTATTATTATGTAACGAATGCTACCCGAGGTAGATTTCCAATTACAGCGACACGTGACCTTATTGTGGATTTTTATTACGTAAATATAAATACTTCTTCAGGCCGCTTACGAGTTTTTTGGGAAAAAAGTTGATATCAAGCTATTTTACTGTGTGAAATATTTTAATTAAACACCTTATCCCTACTATCATCATCATCATCATCATCATCAATAAGGTTGTCTGGAAGAGATCGCAAATCAGCGATAGGACCGCCTGTTGTTTTCCCGTGTTATTTTTAATTGTACTGTTTCTCTGTAATGTTTTTGTTTGGTGTACAATAAAGTGTTTTCTATTGTATTGTATTTTTGTAATTGTGTTATTGTACAATATTTTTTAATACACCCAAATATCAGTTTCTAGATAAAACTTTCGACAGACAGACTCGAGTACCGAAGGTTCCGCATCTACGTCTTATTTATCACTACATAACTTAGTATAAAACAAAGTCGCTTCCCGCTGTCTGTCTGTCCCTATGTATGCTTAGGTTTTTTAAACTACGCAACGGATTTTGATGCGGTTTTTTTAATAGATAGAGTGATTCAAAAGGAAGGTTATAATGTATAACAATTATTAAATTCTGTTTTATTAACGGGTGCTACAGAAAACTCACATAAACCGAAGCGAAGCGAGGGCGGGTCGGTAGTATAAAATAAAAAAGTCCTGCTGTTGCATTCTGTCTTTATCTATTACGAGCCCCACGATTTATGACATTTGTTATCTCTGGATCTTTAAGGTAAACAGAGTAACTTTAATATCTGTTCTCCTTGCTTTTTCGTCCAAAGACATTTTTCTACTAACTTTAATACAAAGTTTGCCATGTGACATGTTTCATCTTTTTTCTAAACAGTGAAATTCTTTTATTTAGAGAAATTCTTTTATTTTTCCCTGTTAAGAAGCAAAATTACTTACTAGTTTGTGTTATTTTTCGACAATTTTATCCCCAGTAGGTAGTTGTTGAAGTAAGAGAGGGACCGCCTTTTTTTTCGCGTTGCATGTTCGTTTTTTTTTTTTTTTTTTAGTCAGCCTGTTGAGTGTCCCACTGCTGGGCAAAGGCCTCCCCCCTTAATTTCCACAAATCCCTATCAGTGGCAACGTCCGGCCAGTTGTCCAGAAACGCGGCCAGGTCGTCCCGCCACCTCCGCCTGGGCCTGCCTCGTCTTCGCCACCCGTCTTGCGGCACCCATTTGGTGACTACGTTAGCCCACCTATCCGGGTGCATGCGGCTGATGTGGCCAGCCCAGTCCCATTTAATTCTGGCAGTTTTTTTACCAACATCAGTTATCCCGGTTCTGGAGCGAAGCGTAGTATTCCGAACGCGATCCGTTCTTTTAAAACCTAAAATGCTTCGCTCCATAGCCCGTTGGCAAACCTTCAGTTTGAGCTTCTGATTCTCGGTGAGTGACCAGGTTTGGGCACCGTAGGTTAGGACAGGCAGGATACATATGTTAACGAGTTTCCGCTTTAGCGACATAGGAAGGTCTCCCTTCATCAGCTCCTTCATGGACCAGTAGCTCTTCCAGGCGTTTTCCACTCGGCGTTCTACTTCTTTGTCTTGCCTGTTGCTGAAAGAGACTAGCTGGCCCAAGTATATATACTCGTCAACATACTGTATGAGCATGTTCGTTACCTAAATGAAAATAATCATGAAATTAATGGTATTAAAAGTTATCCAACGATACCTCACACGAAGTTATACCATGAAAAACATAGTCCGAGTTTGTAAATATTTTTGTATGCATTCTGTTCAAATTTGGTTTACGCAAATATGACCACGTCTCTTTACTCCGTTTGCAGCTCAACTGGCTTCCTATTGGTTTTCGCTGGTACTTCCATATACTAATTTTACCGTTATATTTGAGGAAATATAGCTTCTACCCGCGATATCGTCCGCGTAGATTTGGATAATCGTTATTCCTTCGGAAACTTCTAAATTTTCCGGGATGAAAAGCCTATATGTCAATCCAGGTTATGATCTATCTCCATTCTAAATTTCATCTAAATCCGTTAAGCCGTTGCAGCGTGAAGGGGTAACAAACTTACACACAAACTTTTGGGTAAGGCCGTATATTTTGCCACTTAGTAACAAAGAGTAACATAGATACTTCTATGTTACAGTAACGTAGAAGTAACACGAAAGTAACGAGTAAAGTATGTAAGGCCGATTTCATACTGCACCTTTTTGGTACATGATGTGCATGGATAACAAACAGTCTTGTAAGATAGTAATAGAAAAAATAAACAAAATAAAACCAATCTCTGTTATAATGTTTTTTTTTATTTTAATCGCCTAATAAACTGACTAAGTGAAAAACAAAATTGTTAATGTTCTTCTTAATCTTTTAGTGATAAAACACGCACACAAAAACAATCAAAAATTAGTCTTTTATCATACGGCATGAAACACAACGCTGTACGAAAAAATAACAAAAAAACAAAAAATATGTCTTTTATCAAATACCACAATTTGTTCTTCCAAAACTTCTAGTAATATAAAGGTATTCTTCCTCTAAAAAATCTAGCAATAACATACACAGAAAACAAAAAATAATAATTTCAATAACAAAACTAAGTAAACAAAAAAAATTACATTCTTACCGCTGCCCTGGGCGGATAGGTAAAACTTAGAACATGAATTTATTCAACAAAGTAATACTGGCACAGTCAATAAAATCACAAAAAATATTATCATTTTTACTTAAAATTATTAATAAATTCTCTAAGTAAAAAACACGCTATCTTCATCATGTTGCAGATAATATACTTTTGAATCTGTCTATCGCTGCATCAAATTTACCTTTTTTACTATAGAAATTGCAGTCACAATATCAATATCTAACTTTCTTTGTACTTACTAAGAACTTCACAGACTCATTTGAACCGTTAACAGTTTTTAAAAATTTAACTTTGTAATAATTTTCATCATTTTGTAATTCTATAGTCTCCACAAATCCAACGTAATATTTCCACGTTTTTCTTTCAAAGCATCTTACAATAACACTATCTTTTATGTTCAAACTACAGTGATTCTCCTCACTTTCCTCTAAAAAATCTAGCAATAACATACACAGAAAACAAAAAATAATAATTTCAATAACAAAATTAGTAAACAAAAAAATAATAACATTCTTACCGCTGCCCTGGGCGGATAGGTAAAACTTAGAACATGAAATTATTTAACAAAGTAATACTAGCACAGTCAATAAAATCACAAAAAATATTATCATTTTTACTTAAAATTATTAATAAATTCTCTAAGTAAAAAACACGCTATCTTCATCATCTTGCAGATAATATACTTTTGAATCTGTCTCTCGCTGCATCAAATTTACCTGTTTTACTATAGAAATTGCAGTCACAATATCAATATCTAACTTTCTTTGTACTAAGAACTTCACAGACTGATTTGAATCCTTAACAGTTTTTAAAAATTTAACTTTGTAATAATTTTCATCATTTTTTAATTCTATAGTCTCCACAAATCCAACATAATATTTCCACGTTTTTCTTTCAAAGTATCTTACAATAACACTATCTTTTATGTTCAAATTAAAATGATTCTCCTCATTTTCTTCACTCTCCATCATATTTTTTTCTCGTTCCTGATCATCCCGCTCACTTGTTTCACTCTCTTCATTTGCCTTCCTTCTTTCTTCTTGAGCATTCTGCTCACTTTCTGTCGTCTTTTTTCCTTTGTCTAGTATTTTCGTTTTTTCATTCTGTTCTTTCATAATTATTCCCTTTTCTTGATGATTGTGTTCATTTCTGGTACTCTTAATTCCTTCTTCTTGATCATTATGCTCAGTTTCTGCAGTTTCTATAGCCTTTCTGTCCTGTTCTTCATCATTCTTCTCATTTTTTTCAATAGCTATCACCATTTTTTCTCCTCTAGTATCAAATTGAATTTTCTCGCTTTCATAATGATTCTCAATTTTGTCTTCTATTTTTAAAGTCTTTGTAATATCTTCTTTGGTATGGTTTTTATTTTCCTTATTAACATTTCTTATTTTATTATCAGTCTTTAATTGATCCCTATCTTTTTTTCTTATTTCAATTAACGGGCCTTGTTTTCTAAATATATTGCTGTCTTTTAAGTCACCACTTACAGTATTTTCGGGAATGTGTCTAATTTTTGACAATATTGTCACATTATCGTTCTTAGGGACAAGTCCTGTAGTTTCACGAGATCTTTTTGGTATTAAGTCTTCATTTTCACAAAGTAATCTCCTTTTCTCGGCTTGTTTTGTTTTAGAGTCATCATCGCCTTTTTTTATAATAATTTCGGATAACAACGTTACTTTCTTATTTGGGTTCATTTTCATCAGAATGCCAGTTTTTTCGTTCAGTATATTGGGCACAGCGTCTGGATCTTTGTCAATATCTAGACTCATTGCATCATCGGAAAATAAAACAGTATCGTCGCTGTCCGCATATTCGATATGAATTTCGCTGTCGCTTTCCTCACTCGATGTACTAATTCGCTTCGATTTCTTGCTATTTTGTGATCTTTTGACATTCCTTCTTTTTTTATCTTTCTTTTGTTTATTTGGCTCCTCTTCGTATAAAAAGCTATGATGTACTGGCGAGTGGCATTCACAGTTGCCTCTGGGATCTCCGCAGAAACAGCTGAGATCTCTGTGCTTGAGTTGGAACTTTTCTTTTGTTATAAGCTGGTGAATTTTCATAGTTTGTTGCAAAGGACTAAGCTTAGTATGAATAGGCAGGACATCAATAGACGGAATATAAAATATTTTTATACTTGTGTTCTCTGAATCCAGAACCTCAAATGCTGTTTCAGCATTCGGGATATCTTTTCCCCGAGCGATTTTGGCATCCAAAGTTCGTTTGATGACTCCCCCTATACCGTCCGCAGCACCCTTTCCATGTGCGGCCTCAAAAAATGACCAAGTACCGTAAGTGAACCCGTATTCGTAGATTTTTTGACTAAAAAAATAAAAATTCTTTTTTTGCCGATATTGGGTGGTTGGTCCATCAGAAAAGAAGTGCAGGGTGGAGATGTTGGGATGATTAATTTTAATATGTTGTAAAACGGGGTCAAGGTGTGTCCATATTGCTTCCGGGTTATGTCGGTTATCCGGGGAAATAGAGCAAAAAGAAATAGGTTTTTGCTCTCCTTTGATGTAAATTACCCCCGTATGTAAAGTAATTTGTTCTTTTATAAAATGCATTGCCTGTATTTCTTTGTGATATTTACAAGTGAAATTCTCTGAAAAGTCAATGTGGATGCATGCCTCATCATCTTTTAAATTAATAATGCAGTCTTTGTATTTTTTGTACTGATAGTAAACGTTAAATATGTGGGTTTTAAATTTTTTAAGTTCCGAATTAAATGTCTCAACCAAGTCTTTTAAAGTACCTTCTTTTCTTATTTTTACCATTTTCTTTATTTTCTTTTTCTCTCCTTGTTTTTCGTATTCATGTTCTTTTAAAATCCATGTAAACCAACTTGTTTCATCAGTTAACTTCTCATTGTCTACACATAATTTATTTTCTAGACAGGCGTCACACTTATTGTACATGCAATCTTTTGAGGTACAATCGCAAACTTACTTCGTTCAGGTTGTTCGATTTCAGAATATTTAATAACTTTAGTTTATCAACCATGAATTGGATGTTAGAATGCTTAATGCAGGCACAACTCTCACAATCTTTGACTTGAGGAGAAAGTACATACCATGGACGGTACTTTTTAAATGTACTGAAACTGATCGGGCCCTCTTCCGATATAAATTTTTTATGTAGTATTTTAAGTTTATCTACTAAATATCTCTTCTGACGCTTAATTTTTTTAAATGTCCTATATTCTTTTTTGCCCGCAGTAGCGCGGCTAACGTCGTCTTTATTAAAAAACCTCTCAATTTTGTGTTTTAATAAACTGCTTTTAACTTTCTGGTTCCTGTATTTTTTCAAATTGCTTTTTAATCCCAGATATGTCCTCATTTTTGATTTGTGTTTATATTTTTTAACGATATCACTGGCTAACACTTTTTTTAGAATTTTTTTTTCTGCGTTATTTGCACTTTTAAATTGTTCTTTTAATGATACCGTCAATATATCATGCTCTAAAAGTTTTTTCTTGATTTCTTCCTTTTTGGGTGTTTCAATGTCAGGGATAGTTATATTTATGAATTCTGCAACTTTTTTTCTTGGTGTCTTTTCTTCTACTTCTTCCATAAATATATCTTCTGTTTTATTTTTCGTGGTTAATTGAGCTAATACATTTTCATATTCTTTCTGCATCTTATAAATTTTTTCCTGTTGTCTGCTGATTTTTTTCTGGAGATTTTTGAATCCTTTGTCCAACCTATCTAGCCGTAAACGCAATTCTGCATTTTCTCGTCTCAGCCTGCGTTCGGTGCGGCGTTGTATATTATTGTAAATAAATGAGTCGTCACCTTCTGTATTACTCGCAGCTTGTGATGATGATGGCTCATTTTGTGGTGCACTTTTTTCACCTTTTGCCTTTCTTCTGTCTTCTTTCCATTTTCGACGTAATTTTTCTCTATCTTCTTCAGTATAAGTACACTTTTTTTTCTGATAGTGTCTTGCAGATCTTTCGTTGGCCTTCTTTTTTACTTCTTCATACTTCTCAGGGTTTTCTTTTTTTAACTTTTCCCGATACTTTTTTTGCTTCTCAGCTGCAGTCATCGGCATCTGTGATATTGTTGATACATTTATATTATAACGCGATAAAAACACATCACAAGTTCAAAATACACACAAAATTCACTTTCAAATTTCATAAATACTTACATATTTAAAACTACTGTAATTTATTAATTACTTACGCTATTTATTTGCGTTAGACCCGTGAAAAAAAATAATTTTAAACACTCTATGGATACTTTGTTTTTATATCTCAATCTCTCAAAGGTTGACTGGAAGAGATCTCTTAAAGGGATAAGTTCGCCTTTGTACATGCCTTTTGTGTTTCTGTCTAAATTTAGTTTGTTATTTTCTGTTTGTGTAATAAGGAGTTTACATACATACTACTCCGAAATAAAAAAAGAATTATGAATTTTACACTTTAAAAGATAATAAGTTTATATTTTTTCTTGAAAACAGTAACTTATTGTTGCTGGCGTGTATTTACACAACAAACAATCATCGAAGTATAAATACAAAATAAACACGATATGAACGAATCCTTACAACACTTCAACGTTACGTTAAAATACAATCAACGTTACCGGTAACGTAGAAGTAACTTAGAAGTAACGTAGAAGCGAGATTTTTTAGGTTATAATTTACCATAAATCGATAATTAGAGCTAAATTTGAAACAAAAACACATGGTGCGCATGGTTTATGCACTTATCGATATTTTTAAATAAAATGTGTGTAATAAAAACTGTTATTTACCTTTGAAATCGTCCAAATTCACTTCAAAATCCTTTGACCAAACACATGCGCGCAACTTTGATCGAATCCACAGACAACTAAATGGCGCCTTTTTTTTTTTAAATTGGTTCGCTTTGATGCGTAGTGTTGCCAGTGTCAATACAAAATGGAACGTAAGAGCTTAATATTATTTACAGGTGGAATTGTGGTAACGTAAAAAACTGTAACGTAGAAGCAAAAATACGGGGACAACATTTTAAATTGCGATAAATTCATGAAAACAGCTTATTTTTAAAGATCAAAATTACGATTTAGTTGCTTAACTTTAAGTTATTTATGTTCTTTTTAGTGAATTCGACTTCCAATACAAAAAAATAAAAAAAAGGTTGTTCCGAGTGGCTGGATGCATTAAAAAGACAGCAAGTTTTTTGCTAAATTTTGAGGACTAGACGAATTGAACTCACTCTAGTTATTAAACTATGTGGAGTAATTTAACTTTGAGATAAAATTGTAATACTTAGGAAGCTACAAAACATAATAAGATTTCATTTATTATAAAATACTTGTTAGTTTTTTTTTTATATGCAGTCAAATTTTGAGACACTTTTTGGTTTAAAAAAGTGGCAAAATTTACGGCCTTACCCTTTTACATTTATAATATTAGTAGGATTTCCTCAACTATAGTCTATACTTTTAGGCATTTAAAAAAATGTAAACAAAACCACCACGTGATATAATTCAGAACAGAACACTGTCTGCTTCTATTGGCTGACGACAAAGTCATCGTACGTCAAAGTTCGATAAAACAGTTTTGATTGGCTGTTTAACAATGTGACGTGGTTTGAAATGTTTAAATTTTTTAAAAACCTAAAAGTATAGACCATGTAGGTATACCTCAAGGAACGTATTTTGTTACGTCGGTTCGTTGCTCTCATGATTGTATTTCAACTGTACCCTCCTCTTCATCTAAATTCTACAAAAATTCCTTTACTTTTCAGGCTGCCCGACTGTGAAACTCCCTCCCTGTGGAGTAGCGACGGGCCAAATCTTTCGGTACAGCGTCAGCATTAAAAGTAGGTAATACCATGCTCAAAATTATCTAGACACGACGTATTCTCTTGACAATAGAGTCGAGTGCAAATCATTTTGACCTCTCCGGTAGCGTAAAAAGAAAGAAAGAAAATTGTATTCAGTGATACATACATAGTATTTAAGTGCAAACAGTAAGTACGTACAAAGAACTTAAAAAACAGAAAAAACCCATTGTACTGAATAGGATAAAACTAATTATTATGATTCAGGTGCTGTGGGTTCCACTGATATGGATCGCCACTTCATAAAGTTGCTGCACCCATATATGGTAGGTATGGTAGGTCTTCTGTGCGTAGCTACTTCTGCTGTACCTATCTTTAAGAAATTATTAAGTATCACTATTTGTCGCTGTCATAATTGTATGGTATCAGTTCATTTGTCTCACTTCTTTTAAAAAAGGACTTTTGAATTTTTAATTATTTCCCTTATGTGTCAGTATTGATATTTATTTATATACTAGCTTCTGCTCACCTACCTATATTATTACGATCCCACTTAAATGCTCAATTAAATCATATCAATTTTAATCACGACGACGTCTTCAATGTAACCCTGTATACCAAATTTCATTAAATTCGGTTTAGCAGTTTTTGCATGAGCGTTGCACAAACAAACATACAGGTAGAAAGACAAAAAGATAAACACCATCTAAAGACCATCAAAGCGACCTTTAAGTCCCATAAGGTATTTTTCTTACATAATTTGTCTTCAATGTACCTATAGTTTTAATGTGTTTAACATAATTATTTTTGGCCATAATATTGTTGACATAATTTTTCAATGTCATAATTTTTTGATCTCTAAATTCGTAAACTTTTCGGAATTCCTGTTTTTTTTTATAGCATAGAGAAGGCAAACGAGCACACAGGCCACCTAATGGTAAGTGGAAACTGTGACCCATAGACATTCGCATTCACAAGACTGCAATGCAATCCTAAGACTGCAAATGCGTTGCCATCCCTGAGGACTAAGATGGAATGCCTCTATGCTAGTTAGTCATTTCACCGGCTGCGTTATCCCCGAACCGGAACACAACAATGCGAACACTGCTGTTTGGCGGTAGGTTAATGGATAAGATGGTGGTAGCGATCCGGACGGACCCTGCACAAGGTCCTACCACCCGCAAAAATCCTCAATCCTCAATTTGTTACTTGTACAAGGCTAGGTTAGTTTAGGTTTGATGTATAAAAATCCTGATAAATTAACAGTATCTACAAAAATACGTTATGACTTCCGATAAGTGACTTAAAACACATTATGACTAAATATAATTATGGCAAACGATAAAGACACATATAGATAGATTATTTAACAAACAAAATATTTTCTTTGCAAACTTATTAGGCATTCTGCTCTCCCGCAAATATCTAAATCCCGCGGGACTCAGGCCTCTCATCCCCGCAAATACCGGAATTGAAATTTACTCATGGAATACCGACTTTGCCACTTCAAAAACCTTTAGTGATTAAGTCAGGCGGCAATTTATAAAGCGCAGTTAAGCTTTTAGACATTGCTTTCATAATGTTCTTGTTTTAGAACGGTTGTATGTAGGTACTTAGTGCACTTCAAAAATATCCCAATTCAACATTATGCCGCGATGTCCCAGTAAGATCACCTGATAATTATGATCCCCCACGTACAAAATTAATAGGTAGGGGATCCTACCAGGTGATCTTACTGGCCATCGCGCATTCTCCCAGTGTAAATAAGAACTTGGTAACATAGTTATGAGTAGTTTCTTTTCATATAATGTTTCTGCAATTGACTGTTCTGTAGTGATATAAGGTCGTAACATCTTAATAGACCTTATTGCACTTTACCTTTGTATGCTGTTTGTTTTTAAATGTTTAAATTTAAAAACAAACTGGGGGGTTATTAAGACATAGCAATTCAGTTCAGTTTACGCTGAGAGAAAAGGAAGAGCTATATAACTGCTATAGCTCTGTCCTTTACACTGTTCGATGGAATAGAATGGTTTTATATAATGGCTGCAGTTGCTCCTAGGCCTGCGGGCCGAGCGCGTCAAATGTACACATGTTTTAACTAAGAAGTGCTAAATAAAAGAAGTCACGAAGATACTGTGTTTACGTCTGCTACCCTTCTCTACGATCCCACATTTCTCCACAGTAACTATACAATTTTATGTTTCAAATCTTGCAACAACTTTTTCAACTAGGTACGGTCACGATCGTTAATTTGGGACCCATTTCAAGAAAAATTTGCTTGAAGTCGTCAATGTTATTAGAGATGTCACGTCATTTGTATCTTTTAGGAAACTCAACCTTATTGTACCTAGTAGAATGTCAGATTGACTTTGGACCTAAGGTGGGTACCAAATTAAAGATCGTGACTGTACCATTAAGACTGCGCCGAGCGTACGCCGGATGTACAGTGGCGCCCTCATTACATTATTTTGTTTTCTAATAAATTAAAGTATTTTTTTGAAATTGGTCGGTAGGTTTTTGTACTACAAATGAAAACACAATTTATAGGGTATACCAATCACATAGTTTAATAACAATTCACCTTCGAGTTATCAACTTAACGGAAAAAAGTGGCCACCTTTTCCCGTTAAGCTGACTACTCAAAGGGTAATTGTTATTAAAGTTTGTTAAGTATCCCATAAATTGTGTTTTAACTTGCGCTACAAAAACGGATCATCCGATTGCAAGGAAATTCTTTAGTTAATTAGAAAATACAATAAAAGTAATGAGGGCGCCACTAGACGCTCGACGTTTGCTTGGTGCAGTCTTAAACAAATTCTTATGCAATTTTGCACAAATTGAGTTCCTGTGACAATACAATATTTTGATAGTTTGATGATGGTGCCATGAGGCGGACAGTGGAACTCTTCAACCGTTACTAATAAGCCCGTCGAGTTGAGACTGATTTGGTTGGTTTTGTCAATTTCTATTCAATATGCTTGGTGACGAGGAGGACCTGATGATGGAATTATGAATACAGTATGCTTGGTGGCGTCTGTTGCTTCACTTAAATCTAGGCTGAAGAAGTACTGGCTTGACTCTGGTTTCTGATGTCCTTTGTACTTTGCATACGTATATACATACATACCTAGGCAGAGCTACAGAATACTTGTACTTTGCATAGGTACCTATTTTTAATTTTCCCTAATCAGATTAGGTTTAGGTTAGATTCTAACCTAACATAACACATTTAGAGGTAAAAGTTTTGACCTCCTGCGGTTAATAATAAAATATATTAACACAAATCACTCAAAATAAGCTTCAGATAACAACGTAGCGAAATTTATAATTAATATGATAATAAGAAAGTATTTTTGCGAAATTTCTTCTTTAAAAGCTCTTCAAGAAGCTTTTTAAAAAGCTTATTTGAAAAGCTTCATTAAAAGGCTTCTGTTTAGTCTGTACCCGAGCGTGAACTTTTACTCTCTATCGAGTAAATGACATAACGGTTCATCATGGAGAAACTTTTAAAATTATAAAAGGAAAATGTGGGGTGCTCAACCTTTGGCCAATGTATCTTAATAAAACAATTACTTGGACACCAAAATATGAATACGGAAAAACTGGCAGAATAACAGCATTGTGACCTTGCGTCATAATCATAACACATGCTGAGCCAGAACCTATTCATCCGCACACATGGCTGGGCTCCGGTGCACACAAGTGTGTGCTCTGCTTTGTAGAACTGCCAAGTTTTCGACATATTGTTTTTTTTTATGTTATTGTGCTGTAAAACATTGTTACTTTTGCTCTGTGTGCGTTCTCTCTGAATAAATTTATTGAAAATGGCCACGAGCCGGTCATACCGATTAAAATATAAGATTTAGGTAAAATATGTTTCTCCCAAGTGATAAAAGGTAATGCTAGAACATAACACAGAAATAAACATAATTAATGAGCTCGTGTAGCCCACCGAATTCATTATATTTCGATATTCATCACAGCGCACAAAATCAAATTATGAGCTAACCTTGTTTTCCTCAAATCACTAAACAATTCAAATCTGTTTGATATGCATTTGTAGTTTATATAATTAGCACGCTTCATAACTGATATCAATTCGAGTTAATAATTCATAATAATTCATAATTCTTTATTCACGAGTCTTTATTCTTCGATTTATTCTTTACTAGCGACCCGCCCTCGCTTCGCTTCGGTTTATGTAAGTTTTCTGTAATACCCGTACGTAAAACAAAGTTTATTATACATGAAAACCTTCCTCTTGAACTATCCTATCTATTAAAAAAAACCGCATCAAAATCCGTTGCGTAGTTTTAAAGATCTAAGCATACATAGGGACAGACAGCGGGAAGCGACTTTGTTTTATACTATGTAGTGATTCTTAATCCATAATTCTTTATTTACGAGTATATATTGCAACCTCTAGTGTACGATGAATTGATGACCCATTTCAACATCGTGTTAAAAGCCCAATATACATACATACATACATTAAATCACGCCTGTTTTCCAGAGGGGTAGGCAGCGACCACTTCTTTCCACTTGGTACGATCTTGACAAATTTCTTTCGCTTCTTCCACATTCATACATCGAGTCATGCACGCACGTCGGTTTCGGGTACTTAAGATTCGGCCCTTTTCCAGTAGGTATTTCTCCGATTTGACTCGAAAAAGTACGACTAGGGCGGCCCCTTCCGGCCTAAAGCCCAATATATGGATTCATTTATTTTTTAGCCTTCGCTGTTTTATCTTTAAAAGCGGGGTGACGGCACCAATGATGGACAGTTTTAGCTGACAGGCGCCAGTAATGGACACTTCATTTTTAATTCAAATTCTATACGGTCCTAAATTGATTGTTGCAAAACAAATGAATAACCCTTATCTTCTGTAAAATAAGAATCAAGTGTCAATTATTGGTGCCGTGTCCATTACTGGTTCCATTACCCTAGTACCTTTTGAATCGTAATGAGAATGCGGTGGCCGAAAAAGCACTTGCTTAGAAGACACTCGTACCTTTATCATTTGCATCATCTCTATTCACCACAATTTAAGAGCAAAGAAACAAAGTTATTTAAGCCATTTGTACACATGCATTTATTTTCAGAAAATTCATTTAATGGAATGCATTACATAACTTTTAATCCTGTACGTTATGAAAAAAAAAGTGCTCTTATACCTCTAATAAACGAGGAGTAATCGTAGACTAGATAAGCTATGCTTTGTCCTTATTTGTCGAATTCAAATGTCACAATGACAGATAAGGACAAAGCATGTCTAAGCTACCACTCCACGGTTTATTAATAAGGCTGTAGATGCACAGAGTTAATAGAATAATAAAGTTAATATTAATTTAAGGTCAATAATCAAGATAAACGAGTTCAATATTTAAATTACTATAACCGTAACTTCATATTTTTCATACTTAACTGAATTACAAATTATAAAACAAATAAAACGCAAATAACAATTACATGTTATCAAATACAAACATGTTCAGACATGAATCGTCATGAGAACCTCCTTAAGGCTGAGGCGAGCTGGAACAAGTTCGTAAACTAAGTTGCGTCGAGAAAACAAGTCTAACAAAATAGCGAAGATACGGGTGGAATAAATATGCATATCGTTACTACTTTAGAAAAAACTCGTATCTAATATTTCGAGAAGTATGACTTTGAACTTAATTAGCTTCACGTTTATGTTTCAAATAGTAAGTCACGAAATATGAGATACGAGGTTTTTCCAACGCATGATATAAGTAACTGAGGGGAATCTGAAAGCGGCCGGATGGGCGGTCAAAGTTCCTGAGCTACTTTTCTCCTCGATTGCGGCAACAGCTTCCTTCGCCCTTCCGGCAGAGTTCAACTCGCTTCCAATTTTCTCGAGACGGTTTTTTTTTAATTCGTGAGCGCTCTGCAATGGTTTTACGGGCTTTTTCACTGCCTTTATTTGCGTTGAGAGTGAAGTTCGTGATTAAAGTTTGGATCTTTTGTGGCTGCCCGAGTTAAATTAAATCAACCCGTTTGCACGGTTTTATCAGAATTGGTAAGAATTATGTATTTCGAAATGTATATCAATGATAATATTGATATACTTAGTACATAGGCGAAGTTAATCCATATGGATTCTCTTCCAATGCAGGTACGATCTTGTTGGATGGAACGGTAAGGGAAAGCTAAATACTTATTTTTAAAGATTTTTGATATTTTTTCGAAAACTGTAAAACTTTATTTTATTTTTCGCATCTATATATAATTATGTTTAAATCAGCTTTTTTTTTTCAGATATGACAGTGCTTCAGACTGCGCCGAGCGTACGCCGGATGTACAGTGGCGCCCTCATTACTATTATTGTGTTTTCTAATAAACTAAAGTATTTTCTTGAAATTGGTCGGTAGGATTTTATACTACAAATGAAAACACAATTTATAGGGTATATCACATAGTTTAATCTCAATTCACCTTCGAGTTATCAACTCAACGGAAAAAAATACCGTCTTTTCCCGTTAAGCTGACTACTCAAAGGGTAATTGTTATTAAAGTTGGTTAAAATTGATTCGTCTGATTGCAAGGAAATTCTTTAGTTAATTAGAAAACACAATAATAGTAATGAGGGCACCACTGGACGCTCGAGGTTTGCTCGGTGTGCAGTCTTAATATTTTCGTTGGGGTATAAGTCACCGATTTCCATTATAGAACAAAATTTATTTTCAGACTTTACAATTCATAGTTTACAACAAGTACTTGCAATGAAATTAAAATCTCAATTACGAATAAAAACATACAATAATCATTCAGTATTTTAATTTTGGTTCTACTTTTGTATTGGTTTTAATTAATACCAAATTCCATGTGGCGTTGTTGCGGTAAACTAAAAAGACTTTTAGTGGGTATTAAAATAAGTCGTCATCAAGTTGAATACAGGTTTTATTTTAAAGGTGTTCTGGTTAAAACTTTGTTTATAGAGGTTCGTCAACAGCATACTATTTTCATTAAATTTTTCTGTAATTACTAAAAAAAAGGAACTATCAATCAGTGTTTGCTCCGCCCGTTTGTATAGCGTATCAAATTCTGAAAAATATGATTTATACAGTTGTGCGAAAACATGAAAACCAGTGTTTTTTATTTACTCGAATCGACGGTCGATGCGTTGACTTAAAAGTTTTTTTTTTTAATTTCAGTATAAAAATACTTTTTAGGGTTTCGTACCAAAATAGTAAAAACCGGGCAAGAGCATGTCGGACCATGCTCAGTGTAGGGTTCCGAAGCCGTAACGACAAACACAAAAAACTATCTCAAAAATCAACATGTATGAACCAATTTTCTATTTAAAGTTATTTGGCGCTGTCTTAGATGATTTTTGGTAGGTATAAACACTTTAGTCGCCTGTATCTCAGGAACTCATCATGTCTACTTAGCCGTGATAGTTTTCCTTTAAAATTCGTTATATGCACTTTCGTTGAAGATTTTTTTCAGATTTTGAGTACTTGTAGTTTTGGCTGTAGGGGGGGGGGGGACACTTGACTCTAACAAAAAATAGCGCTTTAAAGCTTAATATTTCATAAACGGATCCCTTAATCGAAAAATTGTTTGCATAAACCCGCAATATTTTTGAAAGACCTATCCAAAGACACCCCACACTATGGGATAGGCAAGAAAAAAAAAAGACATCCCCACGTTACGTGTAGGGGAGGTTCATTAAAAAAAATATTTTTCAAAATTTTATTTTACCACTTTGTTGGCGTGACTAATATGTATGTGAGAGTGATGGCATTTATTTTGCTACAGACAGCGCCATCTGTTAGAAGGCTTGCGAACCTTTCAGTTAAATAACGCCATCTATTTTAAGTTCTTAGAACTACTCGAGACCTGTCGGTCGAGGAGTTTCTGAACGAGCGAACGAATGAATGAATGAATGACTGACGTTTTCCCTGAGTCAGTAGTTCGGTCAGTCGGAAGGTGTCCATCCGGCACACTCGATTCTCGACTACCGACCGCGCTGGTTGTGCGCACTGATTCTCTTACAAGAAAAACACGATGGCTGACGACATTAATCGTAATCCAAATTCATCTCCGAAAGCAGCGGTGGGATCGGAACAACATTCTTCCGATGTGTTTAGCCAGCCCCCTGCTACCACGAGGCAGGCATATTTTCGAGATTCGATGGCCCAATCTACCGAAAATCAACAACGTACCAACGGTAATAATTCAAACCGCGATGAACAATCAGCTACACGTGGTGTCGAAAATACGTCATTACCTGATAATACCGGTTTTCCCAACGTGCCTTCCACGATGTGGGCATCATTTTTTCGCGGCATGGCAGATACTTTTCGTGATTGCGAAACCCGAACAACGACATCGAGACCATCGATTAAGATGATGAAACCAACTGAAGTCTACATACCGTCGTTTGATCCTGACGATTGTGAATTTACAGCGGCACAATGGTGTGCCGAAATAGACCATCATCGGACACAAAACTCTTGGACCGACTATGAAGCGAGGAATGCCGCGTTCACTCATCTACGCGGCAGAGCTCGTAAGTGGGCGTCCAAATCATATCCTTTATGCAACACATGGGACGAGGCAAAGGAGCGTTTATCGCGACAATTTGCGGCTACAAAAAGATTTCACGACCTTTTCCGAGACATGGTGCAGTACACAAGTGACCGCGCTGCGAGCTACGTGGAATATTCTACCAACAAGCTGGCGATGATCGACCGGTTGGAGACGGCCTGGGGCGAGGCGAACAAGATAGAAGTCGTCATATCAGGTATCTCTGATAGTCAGGTACGATCCGATTTATTAAAAAATACTCCCAAAGACTTTGTAACGCTTGATAGGCACCTTGGTACCTACCCGCGTATTAAAATTAATAAGCGTCCGCTTGCTACTAATCCCCCTTTAGTGGAGCCTAAACGGCGTAAACTTGACTCAAGCGACCGCGTTGTGTGTCACAATTGCGGCAAAATAGGGCACTATAAACGTAATTGTAAATCACGTCCACAAACGAAGGACTCTTCTATCAGAGAAGCCCTTCAGTATACGTCTAAGTCTGTTGATAAAAGCGTTCAGTGCACCTACTGTCGTAAATTGGGACACACAGAGCAGGTGTGTTTTTCTAAGCAACGAGATGAAAAATTTAAAAAAGCAAGTGATACAAAGTCCGTTAACGTGTGTGTGCAGTCAGAGATCCCCCTTGTCAACATCGTTGTTGCTGGATTTAAATTACAAGCCCTTGTCGATAGCGGCTCTGATTGCTCACTCACTCGTAAGCCTGTTGCTGATGAGATGACCGGGGCGCGAGATTTCGTGTTTACGCGTCTAACTGGTATTGGCTCTGCTTCTACACATTCCTTTTCTCGTATTACTTTGCCTATCGAGATTAATGATGTACACTTGGAAGTAGATTTTGTAGTTGTCGACTCTCACGCTTTGCCTCATGACGTCATTATAGGGCGGGATGTTTTCATGCGGCCAGGAATAAACTTGGTGATTAATAACAATGGTGTCCAGATTGCTCGCGAAGTTCGCGCTGACGTCTGCGCTTTACAGAGTACCGATATAGACAAAATTGACACTGACCTATCAGACATTGACGACATTTCTTGTTTGCGTACCATTATTCAAAAATTTAATGATAGTTTTGTAAGGGGAAATTCCCAAACGGTAGTGAACACTGGTGAGATGGAAATTAGACTCAAAGACCCAAATAAAATTGTGCAACGCCATCCGTATCGTTTGGCTCCCGTGGAGCGCAAAGCGATGAAAGATATAATTGCTGATCTAGAATCGAAAAACATCCTTCGCGAAAGTTCTTCACCATTCTCGAGTCCTGCTATTCTCGTTAAAAAGAAGGATGGCTCCGATAGGTTATGTATTGACTATCGAGAATTAAACTCGAATACCGTTCGCGACAATTATCCTTTGCCCTTGATTTCGGAACAGTTAGATACTTTGGGGCAATCTTCCGTCTTCACCACTCTCGACATGGCATCAGGATTTTACCAAATTCCCATGTCTGAAAATTCGACCGAAAAAACTGCGTTCGTTACACCGGACGGCTCTTACGAGTTTCTTAAAATGCCGTTTGGGCTATGTAATGCCCCTGCCGTATACCAAAGGGCCATAAATAGGGTTCTGGGCAAGTTGCGTGACGTCATAGCTACAGTGTACATGGATGACGTTCTCATTTTTTCAAAAACTAAAGAAGAAGCCTTACAACATTTACAACAGGTGTTACATGAACTCGCGAACGCAGGTTTCTCGTTCAATTGGAACAAATGCAAGTTTCTTAAGACGTCTGTCGAGTACCTAGGTTATATTATTTCCAACGGGACCGTCAGGCCAAATCCCAAAAAGATCGAGGCTCTTGCCAACGCCCCTTTGCCGAATAATGTGAAGGAGTTACGCCAATTTAATGGGCTTGCGGGGTACTTTAGGAAGTTCGTTCCGAATTTTTCATCTGTTATGGCACCCCTATACCGTCTTACACAGAAAGACGCAAAGTGGCATTGGCAAGACGAACATACTAGAGCTCGCGAAACGGTGATCAAGCATTTAACATCAGCGCCACTACTAACGATTTTTGACCCCGAACGCGAGATTGAGGTCCACACAGACGCCAGTTCACTGGGCTATGGAGCGGTGATCCTACAAAAACATGACAGTCAACTCAAGGTTGTTGAGTATTACAGCCAGAGAACTACTGAAGTGGAGAGCCGCTACCATAGCTATGAGCTGGAGACTCTGGCAGTTTTTAAGGCTTTGAAACATTTTAGGCACTACCTGTTAGGCAGGCGTTTTAAAGTAGTGACAGACTGCAACAGTTTGAAGGCTTCTCGTCATAAAAAAGACTTAACGCCTAGGGTGCACAGGTGGTGGGCGTTCATGCAGGGTTTCGATTTCGAAGTAGAATATCGGAAAGGTGAGAGGATACCCCATGTAGACTTTCTTAGTAGGAACCCCGTTGTGCCATCTACCTGTTCATCTCAAGTAAACATAGTGCAGGTTCGTAATGACTGGTTGCAAGCAGAACAACGTTTAGATCCCGATATTAACAAAATTATCCAGGCTATTGAAGGTGACACCCTAGACTCTAGTTTGAGGTCGTCGTATGTCCTTGAAAATAATTTGTTACATAAGATATTTCAAGTCGATAAGAAAACCTTGACTCGCGCAATAATTCCTAAAAATTATCGATGGCAAATTATTCAGCGTTTTCACGACGACCTGAAACACCTGGGATGGGAGAAAACCTTTACTAAGATACGAGAACATTTTTGGTTCCCGAACATGTCGACCTGTGTTAGGACTTATGTTGATCGGTGCCTTCCTTGCAAAATAAACAAAAAGCCATCGGGAGCTAGGCAATCGAGATTGCACCCCATAGACAAAATTCCGGAGCCAATACATACTCTGCATATTGATACAAGTGGCAAACTGACAGGCAGCCGTAACATCAAGGAGTATGTCATAGTGATTGTGGACGCATTCACAAAATATTGCCATCTAACTCCCGTGAGGAACTTGACCTCTAAATCGGCGTGTAACGCCCTACGTTCTTTTGTGTCGTTATTTGGAACCCCAAAAAGAATAATCGCTGATCAAGGCACCTCATTCACGGGGAAGGAATTCCAGGATCTGTGCCAAGAGTGGTCCATTGAGTTTCATGAAATCGCGAGTGGCATCAGTCGTGCGAACGGACAGGTTGAGAGGTTTATGTCCGTCCTCACAAACTGCTTCACGATCGCTGAAAACCACGAGCGCAGATCATGGAAGTCCGTCCTAGGTGAAACTCAGCTAGCCCTGAATTGTACAGTTTCAAAGAGCACGGGAAAAAGTCCGTTACAAATGTTGATGGGTTGTAATAAAAGTCCACCTAAAATTAACGCGTTAGTTCATGAATATGAAAAGTTAGATCTTTTCGAAGCCAGACGTGAAGCTAAGGTCAGGATGGACGAGAAAGCACTCGTTGACAAAGCCCGTTATGATAAAGGTAAGGCTATAGTGCGCCCGTTTGTTATTGGTGACATTGTTATGGTGGAAAAGAACCCTAGAATAATTACCAAGCTAGGAGAAAAGTTTTCTAACCCTTGCAGGATTATCGAGGTTTGCGATAACGATAGGTATAGGGTAGAGCCGATATCCGGAGGACGTGTGCAATACGTATGCCATGAGAAGCTACGTAAATATCCTTCGGGCTTCCCGGATATTTCAAATCAACTTGATGACGCCGACATTAGCACTATAGAGGAGTCGTAATGGAAATTGTTGCTTTTGTCTTTATATTCTTGTTACCTTTTTTTTTTGCTTTTGTTTGATTTTTATTTACTATTTCCTTTGGTTTGTTTACCATTTCCTTTAAATATTTTTCAATGGTTAACTTTGATTAAATTCGCAGTTGCGAAGTTTTGTTATCGTTTTTGAGCTTTATCTGTTGCTAGAAGCTTCGTAATTGTTTTGTTGGCTTAGGCTTTTGCGTTCAGTTACTAACATAAATCAAAAAAAAAAATGGAGTTTTTATAAATTTTAGTCTACCTTTAGATTAAGTCTCATAATAGTGCTATCTCATGAATAATAGCTGTAATGTCTTGGGGACTTTGAGATTTAATAAATGGTTTTCCTTACACAGTTGTTTTCATCAAGAAGTAAAGGAGTGCTTTTGCATTGGAAGCTCCGCGCTTCATGTGGCTGGTTTTGCATTGGAAGCTCCGCGCTTCATGTGGCTGGTTTTGCATTGGAAGCTCCGCGCTTCATGTGGCTGGTTTTGCATTGGAAGCTCCGCGCTTCGTGTGACTGGTTTTGAATTGGAAGCTCCGCGCTTCATGTGGCTGGTTTTGCATTGGAAGCTCCGCGCTTCGTGTGACTGGTTTTGCATTGAAACTCTGCGCTTCGTGCGAGTGTTATTGTATTGAAACTCCATGCTTCGTTAGTGTGTTTCTACTTCCGGTATGTGTGCTGAAGGTTCCGCGCCTTGAGCGAGACAATCTGATATTCTTGACGACGTGTATCTTGAGTACTGTAGAAATCGCGCGAGAGCGCGCTAGCTGTCAGAACGGCCGTGTGAGAGTGATGGCATTTATTTTGCTACAGACAGCGCCATCTGTTAGAAGGCTTGCGAACCTTTCAGTTAAATAACGCCATCTATTTTAAGTTCTTAGAACTACTCGAGACCTGTCGGTCGAGGAGTTTCTGAACGAGCGAACGAATGAATGAATGAATGACTGACGTTTTCCCTGAGTCAGTAGTTCGGTCAGTCGGAAGGTGTCCATCCGGCACACTCGATTCTCGACTACCGACCGCGCTGGTTGTGCGCACTGATTCTCTTACAAGAAAAACACGATGGCTGACGACATTAATCGTAATCCAAATTCATCTCCGAAATGTACATTCATGCCAAATTACAGCTTTCTAGTACTATGAGTCTCTGAGCTAGACTGGGGACGGACGGACGGACGGACATGGCGAAACTATAAGGGTTCCTAGTTTGACTACGGAACCCTAAAAAAGGAACCCTTATGGTCTCGGTGTAGTCTGTCACAGCACTTTTTCTCAGAAACTATACAAGTTCTGAACTTAAAATTTGGCAGTTGTATACTTAACTTGCTATCTCGCATCAGTTTTTTGTAAAAATAATGTAAAGAGGCCTAACATGGGGGGTTGAAAATTGAAAGTGATTTGATTATATCAAACGGGTTATCATTATGAAAGGGCTGAATCTGCAAATTTTAACACTATTTAAAAAAAAAATGCCTTTCCCCCTTATCTCTGAAGTGGACCAATATAATAAACTTCAAACTGAACATAAATGGCAAGCATAACAATAGCAATGGTAGTCACAATAACAAGGTTCTATATATGCCCAACATTTTTATTGGGTGACTGTACACAAATTGAGATAGAGATCCAAATGTTTCAAGGCTTACCGTAAGCGACGCCGCGTGATTTCATTCTATAGCTAAGAACTATCTGAGAATGATATTCTCCAAAGAATTAATCAAATCGGTTCACGTTTTTGAGATAATTGCAAAGATAGAAATGTACATACGTCAAAACACAGAACTTCCCTTTTTCAAATTAGTTGTTACGAATGGATAGTGGTACTTATTAGATATAAATCCAATGCTATTCAATCAAATTTAATTATATTAAAATATTTCTTTATGCGCAAAGAAGTTAGGTATATGTATAGGCAGGTTACAAACGTTAAGTACGTAGGTACCTACCTATTTATATCGGGGCCTTTTTATAAACAAATGGTTCAAAACAAATGGTTCAAAACAAATTACCTACCAGAAATAAGTTTTTCTTGTCCGCTTTAATTGAACCAACCTTTATTCATATTAATAACAAGCGACCCGCCCTCGCTTCACTTCGGTTTATGTGAGTATGATAATAATAGCCTTTCTTGATGGGCTATCTAACACTGAAAGAATTTTTCTAATCGGAGCAGCAGTTCCTGAGATTAGCGCGTTCAGGCAAACAAACAAACAAACTCTTCACCGTTATAATACATATTTAATTATAAAATTGCACCTGGTAAATAATTATGTATGTACTTACGGGGATTATTTCCACTCTGGATCATAACCAGACTCTCTCCCGTTTTTCCACGCTTCATAATAATTCAATTGACACTCGCTCACAAAATTATAATTTAATTCCAAATTTCCAATACACAAAACAGTCGTGCTTCCACATTGACGTCACACAGTGCGAGTAAAAACCGGCTTTAAATTTGTTTTTTCGAGGCTATGAATGCAAATTAAAGGAACGGGCCAGTAAGATTATATTAAATCCATTTAGGCGCGAAATCGAAACTGCAATAGCGAACCCTTGAAGCTCTTAATAAGAGCGTATGAGAGTGAGTGAGTGGCAACTACAAAACCGAAGCACCTTCTAAGATCTATTGCACTGTACCCTGTTTGTACAACAATATTGGCCGTGGAAGCGTTCTTAAGTCTACGTACAATAATTATTGTCTCCCAATGCAATAGTGTATTACTCGATATATATATACATACAATGCTATGAAATTGTGTTTTTGTTATTTCTGAAAATAAAAACAGTTTTGTACATATTTTTTCACTTAACTCCCGTTAAAAGTCAAACAAACTCTTAAAAACTCAAACTCTCAATTTTAATCGACGGTCGACATTATATTTTTACCGGCTTAATTCCTATCTGAACCCTATCGTATAAAGCTGAGAGAATGCAAGCGCTAAAATGGGTTTTGTACGCTCTAACGGGACTACTTATACTCGCAACTTAATATTAGCTGCATCGAGTTGCAAATTGAAAAGTGATAGGTACGATTTAAGATAAGCTCATGCTTACTGGCTAACAGTGTTTGGAGTTTTTATTTCATAAATTTTCTTCATAATATTCTATTTTAGCTGGAGTCGACTTTTGAATCCTGGCCAGTAATAACGAAAATGAAATTTAGCGATAGTCTCGCTGAACCATGTGTATATTAGTGACAGGTTGCAGGCCCATCGCCTAACAATATTACCTACTAGCCATTAGTCACCTCTTACTACTTCCACGGGTAGACATGCAAGTACTTCAAGAAATCAGTCAAAATCGAACATTCTGGTGAATGGTACCGAATGAGATTCAAAATCACCGCCTGTGACGTCTTTACTCAGTGATATAAAACGTCAATTATATGTTCGAAATATTTTACGTGTGACCTAAACCTCAAAGCTCGAGCAAAAGCCAAATACGCAATATCGACAGGGTAGAAGGCGCAAAAGGGGTTCACAATTTCAGCCCCAGCGGGCCCTCCCTAGAGAACCAAATAAAAGCAATACGAGAACTTTTTGATGTTCATATCGTGTAGGTGTCACTGATTTTCAGGTGTTATTTGAAAGCTAATACCTACGTAATAAATGATCCAGAGCACAAAGTTTTTCACTTCTCATGCTCTAAATTAAACTGTTACTTTAGTCTCCACACATCGAGAGTAAAGCTCCTTATTAATTTCAAAGGACTTTTTTTTACTTTGAAAACCCCTTACCTAACGTGTTTGTGAATGGAGGGTTATCGCCATTTTTTGTGATTGTAGACAACTTTAAGGGCGTGGAAATAACCTCAGAATGACCGCTGTGCAAAAACATAAAAAAATATTTGGGAGACAGAGGGCAATGGTGGGCACCGTTCTAACATCCAGATGGAAATATCTAAACAAACGAATATCGGCCTACTCAAGGGCGAATGCCCAATCGGGAAAGAACGAACTGACACAGAACGAGTCGATATTCGTGACTTTAGATGCTTGTATGTTAGAACGCTGACCACCGTTGCCCTCTGATTCCTATTACCCCTGTCTCCCGTAAACGTGTTAAAAATAACGAAAACGTGATGCCTGCTGGAAGCTAACGCTGTGCGGTTATTTTACGAAAACACGTTTAGAACAGCTAAAAGTAATAACCTTTGCCCGTTAACCGCGTCTGCAATTTAAAAAAGGATACAGTCGCAGCGCGTGGCTCCGCAAACATGGACTGTTGATTTTACCCGCACGTTGCCTTTCAAATGGTAATCGATACAAACCAATTTAAACCTCATATTGTTACCTCCGTTTGTTTTGAGTATTTGAATCAGCAACGAAAATAAAAATAAATGACGATACATTATTTACTTTTTAAACAGGAGGAGGTTCTTTGTTCGGCTGTAGATTATGTGTCGTACTAAAAGGTGAAAATACGCTTCTATACAACGGGCGTCACAGGTAAGAATATCATACGAGATAGTTTAACACTGGAGAGGTTTAAAATGGCTTCAACCTCAGCTCTCGCAGAAGACTGAGGTGATCGAGTCGAGAGTCTACCATAACCCCCTCATTGCCGGGGGGGACATTTCCGTCAAAAAAAAAGGTAAGGAGTAGATATTCCTACGGTCCTTGTAGGTACCTATTTTATAGTCGGTATGTGTACCTATCCTAAGATGTTATGTACTTCGTATACAATAGTACCTATACAAAGATTTTTTTATTGGTCTTGTCGTTTTTATTGTCGAAATATTTCGTTTACATGTTTTCGGAGTCACATGCCGCTGGATCGCGTAAAATTACTGGCAAAATACTATAATTATCAAAGTATTTTTTTGAGACAAGTAATTTGCAAAGGCATCACTCAGTCGCTGATATTTTCGTAGGTCTTAGGCGTAAAGTCACGAGTAAATTAAGACTAAATGTATGTTTTTGTTTAATTTGCAATGTAGGATGTAGGTATGTACGGGTCAAATCTTGCAAGTAAAATTTTTCCCACTCCCCGATATTCGATGAACCTCTACAACGACACGTTTAAATTCTGCCTTGCGAAGCGTTCCAAGAATAAGCCGGTACTAAAATATTGAAAACACGCTATAAATTATTCAGCAACTCATTTTGAGGTGTTGTGAGGACGTTCGGTATTTGGAATTTAATTTGACTGATCTGTGCCATTCCAGCGTATGTGGCACAGGGGGAGGAATCTGCATAAACATGCCATTAAGGAATCAGCGACTTCACGATCTCAATATTCAGAATCCGGGAATTCAGGATGGCAATTGACGACTATCCTTCTCTCAAAGGTGTCATGCATGAAAAAAAGTTGTATCGTGTACTTTAGTTCATGCCGCCTTCGTAAACATTAAAGTGCAGTAGAACATAATTTACATGGCGTGTCGTGAATCTTCGTTCGCGCAAACACGAACAACGATTCCGATGATTTCTGAAAGCGCGATTAAAATCCACGATCAGACATGTACGTAATAGTTATAAGGTGCAAATTAAAATGCATCTATTTTTTCCATCTCACTCACGCATGTTTGACGGCTGACTGAATGACACGCACGCGCTCGTCAACATGGCGTCACTAATAGCCAATGATAGCACAGAATACAACCGCGCAACGCGTGGATCATGCTGATTGGTTCCCGCGCTTCGAAAAATTGTCTTCTGCGCAGGTACATCGGTAAGCCATATCAGTTGTGTTTTACTGTAACTTTGTATTTTGTATATTTTTTACAAGCTTTTATCTAACTTGCAGTGTATGCACGGGTCAAATCTTGCGAGCTAAATTTGACCCATTTCCCGGTTTCCTATGAAGCTGAAAATTTATATATGTTGTATATTTTTTTATACATGTGTAAATTGGATGACAATGCAATTATTATACTACTATTACATGGAACTGCTCTGATGATGAAGTCAGAAGGTGGCGACAGAATCTTTGCTATACTAAATGTAGACCCACCACACCATGCTGGGACTCGTTTGTTTGGTCAAAAAAAAGTACAGTCGTTAACAAAGCCTTGTCCCAAAAATGATTTGTTTAACGGAAACTTATGTACTCGAACATCTAAAAAGTAAAACTATTTTATTAAAATTTCTTGAAAATTTTCTTTTGAAAAACGAAAAAGCAGAGAACCACATTAAAACATTAAGTATTTCTACGTAGGAGTAAAATTAACGCGTATAAACCCATATATTCTAGAATTTTAAAAATCTGGTGTTCTTTAAAAAGCGTGGAAGAAATGTACCAAGGAAAACATCCGCACAGAAAAGCCATTAGGTAAATATTAAAAAACCGGTCAGGAGCGAGTCGCAGTCACGCACCGAGGGTTCCGTATTTAAGATGATTTGGTTGGAAAACGCAAAAAAAATACTCTTTTTTTTTTGAATATTTGGTTTTAGCCTGGTGGACACGCAACTCTAGCAAAAATGATAATTTAAAGTATAATTAATTATAAAGGTCCTTTAAAACAATATTAAAAAAAAAACATATTTCCGAAACGGTCCCCCTAATCTATAAATTCATATAAATATTTTTAATAGCTATCCAATGATACCTCACTCGATAGCCGAAAAATAAAAAGTACTTTTTATTCTGCAACTTTGTCGGTATAATTTAAATCTATAACACTGCCCAATTACAGGTTTTTACCAAGGGTTTCTGAGTTAATGATATTTAGTGGTCCCAATATAACTTAGGTAGGTACTTTTTTGGGCACAGACTCGGTCATTATTAATTAACGTGATATAAACAACAGTGAGGGCGGCCGCATACATGGAGATGTGCCAAATTGATTGCCAAATTTGATTCGAATCTGAGCCATTCAGTTGATTGCGTCAGAAAATAATACAAACCTAAAATTTCATCATTACAAACATTCACTACATCTATATTTTGGGTCTACTTTAATTCTTATTAAATGTAGTGTCATAAAATTAGATGCTATAAATTCATTTCCTTTAAAATCACTTGCTATGATGAACATTAGTGTGTCTAATGTTCATCATCCATAACATTTAAAATCTATATAATTTTGTTTTATAATATTTTTATCCTATAAATGATTTTCTGGGCATTAAAAAAAAATAACCTATCCGAGTCGGTTTTGGCCTGATTCGTCTTTCTTATGTTATTTAAAGCTTATGGCTAATAGTTATTAGAGTAAATTAACACATACATACATACCGTCACACCTTTATTCCCAGAGTGGGGTAAGCAGAGCTACAGAATTACCAACAACTCTAAAAACTTCTTGTTAATTCTGTAACCACATTAATATTATGCACAATCAGGTTAAGATCTTTACCAGTGTATATTAGTGACAGGTTGCAAGCCCATCGCCTAAGAATACTACAAGCCTTTATTCCCTTAGTCGCCTCTTACGACTTACACGCGAAGACATGGAGTGGCACTAATCTAAACTGGCAACCACGAGGCATGTGAGTAAATTAATGTTATAAAAACTAAGGGGATACCCTATATTTTATAGTAACTAAGGGGATACCCTATATTTTATAGTAACTAAAGGGATACCCTATAATTTATAGTAACTAAGGGGATACCCTGTATTTTATAGTAACGACGGGGATACCCTATATTTTTTAGTGACTACGTGGATACCCTATATTTTATAGTGACTACGAGGATACCCTACATTTTATAGTGACTACGGGGATACCCTGTATTTTATAGTAACTACGGGGGTACCCTATATTTTATAGTAACTAAGGGGATACCCTGTATTTTATAGTAACTACGGGGATACCCTATATTTTATAGTGACTACGTGGATACCCTATATTTTATAGTAACTACGGGGATACCCTATATTTTATAGTAACTAAGGGGATACCCTATAATTTATAGTGACTACGTGGATACCCTATATTTTATAGTATCTACTACGGGGATACCCCATATTTTATAGTAACTACGGGGATACCCTGTATTTTATAGTAACTAAGGGATACCCTATATTTTTGTAGGAGTCACTAATTCTTCTATACTTACAATGATAAGAATAGAAAAAAATTAAGACTTTTTAACAATTTAATAACAATCAGATAGATACCCCCCATAATAATGGTGACTCTTTCTTTTTGAACTGATATCTCTGAAACGGCCCAACGGATCTTCATGAAACCAAGTTTAAACTTCTAGAAAACTTACTTTTAAATAGAAAAAACTGCATACAAATCGGCCCATCTTTTTAGGAGCTAAATATTTCACAGACAGATACGCAGATACACACGTCAAACCTATAACACCCCTATTTGTACATCGGGGGTAAAAAATAAAAATGTGAAAATAACTTACGCTCAAGCAGTAACATTTCGCAAATTTATTCAATAATGCAAACTCGGGGACTGAGCGTCATAAAATTAACAGCAATGTCATTTTCATTTTATGATTCCTACGAATGGAGATATTCCGAGCGGCGAAGATACGCGAAATTCTCTTCATAATTCCCAGGAGTTAGCGGACGCTGGGGAATCACTTTCATTTTCACTTACCGCCGCAGACTGCTCTATAAACATTAAATCCTCTTGTTTACTGCTCGCCTGGTATAGAAGCCCTCCTGTTGGCTAACTTATTCACAGCGCAAACTAAACATAAACCTCAAAAGAGCCCGGCTTTGTGGAATCATCACGGAAAGGCCAGATTTTATACGAAATTTTGAGACCGTACCTACGTTGTAAATTATGTATTCAAATTGAAGGACACTGATGCGATTGCTCTTCGGCAGTTCCCTCGCTCTGACGAGTGTAATGGAAAATTAAAAAGTTTAAATTGCTCGGAGCGCTTGTTTGTGAGTTCATTGTTGTTATAGTTTTAAAGGATCAAAATATCTTCAATAAACAAATATCTCGGATTTCGTTGAGATTGTTGATAAAAGTTTATGGCTCGTATTAATAAACTCATCTTGGCTGAGATGCGCGTCACAAGGTACGGCAAAGTAAACGTCAAGCCATAGAAAGCTGTAATTTTTGACGCATCTTGAGACGAGTATTTGAGTTGAGATTAGTTTATTAATACGGGTCTATGACTCAGTGGCCCAAGATAGCGCAATTAAGTCGTACAATCAAAGGGGTGTTGACTTGCACTGAATGTTGGCTAGTTTTTTCATGTTGTGTGTATGTGATGAAGAGGTTGTGACAATCCCAAGTTTTTCCAATTAGAAACATTTGAAGAGTAAACTTTTGTAATTTTGCAATTGTTGTTTTGTTTCATTTTCCCGTCTTCCTATCACAACTGTCGCTTGTGAACATTAATTGTTTTTTGTCATAATATGCCCCGAGGGTAACAGCGTGTTACAAAACCGAATAGACGAAATAAAGAGTCAGAAATTTTGCAGAGTAAGTTTACTGGGACGATGGGTTAGTGGTTAATAGTCTAATTATGTATATTTATATTTTAATTTAAAAAAAAAATGCACTTACTGCCGCACTCAGAGACGTCAGTTAAATTAAATGCTTGTTTACAGACATGTTGTCTTATTCTATTGCTATAGCAAAGAAAGTGACAGCAGCTACTTTAATCAAACATTAAATTAAATTGACGTCTCTGAGTGCGGCAGTTAGTTTTTTTGGCATTAAGTAAATTCTTGGGTATAAACCAGTCAACAAATGTAGACAACGCATCATTGATCTTATTAAAATTTTCCTGTTTCCTATCCGCTTTGAATATAAGTGAAGAAAGTATTGTCAGCAAACAAGACTAAATTCATGTTTTTCGCGCACTACATATGATAGATCGTTAATATAGATTAAATACAAGAACGGACCTAGAATAGAGCCTTGAGGCACTCCCATAGTAACAGATGACCGAGAAGATTGTGTTTGGTTAATGCCTACCTGCTGAATTCTGTTAGCAAGGTAAGATGTTGTAAATCAAGTGCACTGTTTTTGATGCTATAGTAGCTTAACTTTCGCACTAACGTAACACATACATACATACATACATAAACTCAATCCTTTATTCCCAGAGTGGGGTAGGCAGAGCTACAGAATTACCAACAACTCCAATAATTTGTTAACAATTCTGTAACCACATTTTGCACTTTTAGGCTAAGATGTTTACCAGTGTATTAGTGACAGGTTGCAAGCCCATCGCCTAACAGTACTATACGCCTTTATTCCCTTAGCCGTCTCTTACGACATCCACGGGAAGATATGGAGTGGCACTATTCTAACCCCGCAACCACACGTACGTAACATGATCAACACAATCAAATACCTTAGACAGATCACAAAAAAACGCCAATTACATCCAGTGATTTTAAGTAGAACAGTAGTAGACTGCTGTGAAGTTGAATAGCCTAAATTTCTCAATAACTTAACTTAGTGCTGGTAGTATCCAAGTAGATCTAAAATTTGTGGGGTCTGATTGCCCCTGACTTAAACAAGGGTTATCTTACTGTGTTCTAGCACACTGAGTTAAAATCCACAGTATCCTCGGTCGGTTCACAGTAGCTTGTGAAGGTCCACTGAATCCAAAGCCTATGACACGCCTACTTAAAGTGGGATTATCCCTTTTTATCCTACTTCACTACTTGTATCAGTTTACTGAATGGTCAAAAACCTAAACATACATTTATTACTTACAGATCTAAAGAGAGTTCCTGCCAAATACCAAATGACTATATACGCTACGTCAAAGCTTTATTGAACTTGAGTATAGCTAGAGCCTTAATTGAAATCGGAATCGTTTCGCGCAAGAAATGCTACGTGACAGTTACGAATATGTAAATTTAAGATAAGCAACGAACTTTTTCAATATTGACAGTAAGTAAATACAACAGCGTGGTGTAAATTGGAACGTGTGCACCATGAGTTCTAGAGAATCTACCTCATTCATTAATTTCATTATGCTACGTTATTGATTCGTGACGTCATTTATTTATTTATTTATTTATTTATTTTATTCAATCAATTTGTAATTTACAGAGTGATCCATTGCATTACAAACTTAACCTAAAACTTTATTAAACATGTTTCTAAAATATTCTTATTTCTATACCATTCATTCCCTCTCAATCACTCTCTTGCATTCATCAACCACTTTTGAAATACGTGAGGCGAACACATCACAGTGTGGTGCCGCGCCGAGAGTGGTGTCATTGGTACATTTCGGCAATGAGCACGTTCATAAGGTATCCTATACAGTTCACTTAATTGAATGATGATCTTACGGAGCTTATTTGGTGATGTTGGTTTATCTGTAGGTTAGTTTTACAATAATTTAATAATTTCAAAGAAAAAAGCAATTACTTTCCGTACGGATATCAAAAAATTGGTATTGTTTTAGCTTTAAACATAACTTGCTCCGTTATTTTTTTTGTTTTCCACGTCCTATTGCCACCAACCTTCACGTTCACCGCCTCTATACATCTGAAAATTTACCATCAGATCGCGAAAATATGTTTCATTAAAAGGTATCATTGTCGCTAATTCATCAGTATCACTCATCATTGTCGTGTTACAGCACTCATGTTGTTTTTTGAGATAGTTTTTTGTGTTTGTCGTGTCCGACATGCTCTTGCCCGGTTTTTTATTTGAAAGTAAGTTTCCTAACAGTGGTTCTAAGCTAGATGTCATGAAAATCTGTTGGGCTTTTTAAGAGATATCAGCTCTAAAAGAAGACTTCACCATTATATCGAGGGTTTAATCTATCATCTATCTAATATAGAGTTTGATTAAGACATAAGTTATAAACAAATATACCTTATAATGTGTGCCGTGCACGTCCTATTCCGGTGCGGCTTGTAATGGCTCGTTTGTTATAGCTATTATATATATTAAATAAAAAGCTTTCTTTCATTTTCCAATCCTATAAACTAATCATAAATACATTTTAACAGTTTTGATATCGTTAACTTTTAAGCATCATATAATTCTTGTAAAATCTGCCCAACTCATACTTGGCCTTTATTGAATTTGTCTTATTTTTCTGTGATTTACCTACAGTATTACCGTTTTGACGTTACAAAAAAAACTCTCCTTTTGAAAACCAACAACTTTGTTTTTCATTATTTGTTTGGAAATGACACGAGAAAGAAATTACTTCAAAATGAATCGTTGGCTTTTTCCGTCGGAGTTCTCAGTAGCTCAGCAATTTTATTTGTTGCTGCACGACGTCGTAGCTACGAATAAGAAGAATTAAAAGAAGACGAAATAGTAGATTGTGTCACAAGAGAGCAAAATTACATATATTTACGGCGAGGGCGTACATTGAATCCTGAGCGTAGGATTCAGGTGTTAACTCCCAAGGTGGAAATAATTTAGCTACCGTGTGACACACATCACCTATGAGGAAAATAAAAGATCTTAATGATGAAACAAATTTAAGTATTTACAATCTCTAAAAGTGCTGAAAAATTATCAAATTTAACAAGAAAATTGGTGGTACCGTAAAGCAACACAACTATGGTACAGATGTAGTGAATAATCCTTTCCCATCGTTTTTTGTCGGATTAGTTCGTATTTATCTTGCGTTCTCAATTAACTTCAGTACCCATCAATAAGCCAACTAAGAAAGCAAGATACTGTTTTTGCGGGTGGTAGGACCTTGTGCAGGGCCCGTCCGGATCGCTACCACCATCTTATCCATTAACCTACCGCCAAACAGCAGTGTTCGCATTGTTGTGTTCCGGTTTGGGGATAAGACAGCCGGTGAAATGACTAGCATAGAGGCATTCCATCTTAGTCCTCAGGGTTGGCAACGCATTTGCAGTCTTAGGATTGCATCGCAGTCCTGTGAATGCGAATGTCTATGGGTCACAGTTTCCACTTACCATCAGGTGGCCTGTGTGCTCGTTTGTCTTCTCTATGACATAAAAAAAAAGAAAAAAAAAAAAACCTGCATCAATAGTCCAACTTTCCTCATTACATTATTTTGAAATATGATACCTTGCTGTTATTATTGATGGGTATATTTACTGTTTACCTTAAAAACAATTGCTCTACACTAAACCTATAGCTAACTCTATAACTCTATAGCTAAAGGTATCATATTTTTAGAATCATATGATAAGTAAAATTGGATTATTGTTGTAGGCCAGGACCATAGTTGTGTAGTTTTACGGTACCTATTTTTCAAACCGTACCGACCCTGTGACGGTGACATATGTTACTAACATACAATTAGAATTGAATAGAATAGAAAATATTTATTCAAAGCATACATAAGATAAAAACAATTTAAAAGAAAATAAAGTGAAAAGGAAGACATTACGTTGAATAGGACCCCTCTCAGCATTGTGCCGCAGTGGAACCTTAAAACGCCAAATTCACAAAACTGTATTAAGAACAATCATATTGTTAAAAAATACTTAGTGTAAATTAAGAATGTATTAGGGAAGAAAAGTCCCCTTTCCGAATAAGTGATGTGAAAACGTATTTTCTCAAACATGCTCGGAAAAGATGACCTTTATTTTGAAAAACGAAGACGGGAAGCGCCGCTGCCGGTCCGCACTGCACCTACTAGTTGGGTGTACGGGATTTTTTTCACGTTCTTTTCGATTTTATATGCAATAGACAGCACTTTTAAGAAACAATAATGGACATGGACGGGAAGTGTTTTCATACGTTTATTTTACTCCTAGGAATAAAATGAGGACTTCGCGTCTTACAATTAGTTTTTCAAAAGAAAGGTCATCCTTTCCGAACATGTTTGAGAAAAATTAATTTCCGGAAATTCTAGTCATCAAGTGTAAGGACATATTTAAATGAGCCACATCGCAAGCCCATTCCAGCGGAATAAGCTTGAATGAAACGGTCCTGGCCATTCTTATCTCGTCCCGAATATCGGGCACGTGCCAAACTCATAATTCCACGATGAAGCACCGCATGGGCAGGGCGCCCTTTGCAATGTGATTCACTGTTACGATTACCCACAGCTCCCTCCTTATTCTGCAGCAAAAGTGGTATTCTTTTTGGCGGCGAACGAGTTTTATGTGCAGGTAGGGGAGACAGAGGTAATGGGAGTCAGACGGCGATGGTGTTCAGCGTCCTAACACCCAGTCAAAAATATACTAACGACAATTGGCCTTAAAGATTCGTTATATAACAACTCGCACTGCCCCGATAGACAACTTTTTTTAAACTTTTTTTGCTATGAATGGAAAAGTAAGACTACAACGGTAAACTTTATACTGACTGAAGACCAACGTGGCCCTGATCCCGCTCGCCTCCCAGGCGTCGCTCGACACGCGGCACGTGTACTCGCCGCTCAGGGGTGTCATTCTCCTAAAAACCCGATCAGTCGAACGAATGAATGTCGCAGCGGCGAGTTGTAGTCCCGTCAGAGCGACCAAAACACTTTTTAGCGCGTGCATTTTCAGTTTGGCAGCATGGCTTCTGGGGTGTTATTCTCTCAAAAACAACGGACGGGCGGACGAACGAGCGAAATCGCAGCGGCGGCGAGTTTAGGTAGCCCCTCAGAGCGAACAAAACACATTTTAGCGCGTGCTTTTTTAATTAAGCAGCCTTATACATTCGATCCATCGGCAGAAACCATGCTGCTAAATTGAAAATGCAAGCGCTAAAATATGTTTTGTTCGCACTGACGGGACTACTTGCACTTGCCACTTGGACATTCTCTCGTCCGTCCGTCCAACCGTCTTTGTTCAGAGAATCACTACCCTGTTGATGAGATCGAAGCGAAGGCATCAGGCTACCTAATTGAGAATGCACGCGCTTAAATTGTTTAAGAATAACTTAGTACATAATTATACGCAAATAATTCGAAGCGCTTTATTTCACTTCACTTTGTCGTGTTAAATCACATTTATTTAACTTCCGTACCTAACGCAGAAACTGTAACAAAATCATATAGCTAAGCGTTTTTCATAAAGAAATAACGGCAGATAGACCCAAGAACGCGGGGAAAGGCAACAAAAAACGTCATTACGAGCACACGGGTACCTAGGTAAGGATACATGGCTACCATTACCTCAAGAAAACAAGAATTCGGATACATAAGAGGATACTTAGATTAATTACAAGCGGTTTTGTGGTTATACAAGAAACAGCGTTTCGATGTGCCACTAAAAATATGATTCCAGGTGCGAAACCCCTGACACGATGTTTTGTGATTTTTATAGTTTTTGGGAGGGAAAATATGTTTTTAGTAGTGGGTAAATAGAGTCAATTATTACAATTAAAGATTAAACAATAATATGTAGGTATAGCAGAGAGACCTCTAGCTAATATTATGTTTGGGGCGCTCAATACGCTACTAATACGTTAAAATTCACCTTCGTAAAGGAGCGTGGGCTAGTTGGCCTAATGACCGATAAGGACAAACGATATGTCTCTGAATAGCAAATTCTAAGTTGTAAAATTATTACTATGGCAGGTGGTTCGAAATCTTTGTGTGGAAAAAGTTATCGCCATGGAAAGACAGCGGTTTTTCAAAGTAATTATGTTAAAGTCGTCTAAATATGTAGGCGTCTCGATGTTCCAGATTTTTTAATATTTCACACAGTGATTTAAGATTTCCCGCCATACAAAAAGTTGTGGAATATGAAAAAACCTTTAAAATGGCATATGGCTTGTCATTATTGGTTTTTAGGCCAGTGTCCATACAAAACCGCCCATCATCCTTTAAATGTTTTTCCACCGGTGAAGCAATAATGTAATAATTTCTATAAAAAGGATTTTATTGCAAAGAAGATTTACTTAAATCGAAAATGTACGTTAGCATTACAAAAAAAACAGGTGATTTCGAACAATTCGAAATTTTGGTTGTTGTTTTATTTAGCCAGTAGGTATAGTAGGTAAGAACACTACCAAATTCTGAAGTTATTATAATTACTTAGTAGTGTTCTTACCCAATTTTGTATCATAACTTTACATGTTGAATAATGTTGAAGCGCCATAAAACTGTACTATAATAAGAGCGTCTAAACGCGAAAAACAAATTACTTGCTCAATTATTGTATGTAATTAGTTTCTACTATACTGGCAATCAGAATTTGTTACTGTTCTAAATACATTACGTTCCATTTTAATTTGGCTTAAACTTTGGTTATTTATCTTCTCTAACTGAAGCTAAACCTCCGACGCATTACAAACTGGATGATGAAACAAAAGCGCTCAGTTTATTACTGTAATTGCGCTCCGGATAATTGGAATAGGTCCCTTAGGCGGAAAAGTTTTATTATACAATGCTCAAGTTCTTTGTTTAACTTATTATTGAGTGTATATCAGCTGAATGTTAGTAGGTACTACAGGATACGTATACATAGCAGAACAGGGGGGTTATTATGACATAACTATGCAGTTCATTTTACGGTGAGTGTAAGGGACAGAGCTATGGCAGTTATATAGCTCTGTCTTTTTCTCTCAGCGTAAACAGAATTGCATAACTGTGTCATAATAACCCCCCAGGGCCTCTATTCAAGACGGCAAATAAGCGTTACTTAGAAAGATTGCATTATGGGATGCCCGCAGTGCAGTTCTGCCTTTTCTTGATTCACTAATAAAATAACAACACACTAGGATTATTACGTAATTTTATTACTTAAAGATAAAGATAAAGAGACATTTATTCGCAACAATACAAAACCACATTGGGTACATAGATACAAAAAGTAAGACACAGAGAAACAGTTGCGAAACGGTCCCAACTCAGCATTCCCTAGCCGTGAAGCCAGCACTGGTCTTCCGTTGGAACCGCTTGGTGAAGAGACAGAAGGTGACACACTTAACACAAAATAACGTAAAATGAAAAACATCAAGGATCAAAATTGCAATCATTTGTTCGAGATTATCTCGAACCCTGTTAAGGTTGGCAACACTAAGGAAACAGAAAACAAAAGACTAGTCTTAAGCAAACACAGCAAGTAAATAATATAGGTTACGTAACAATAACAAAAATTGGTAGACTATAAGAAATAAACTAAAAACAATGTTCTGTTGGTTTTACATTTACAAAAAACTTCTCACTATTATATTATATTTATTATATTTCTTGAAGGGCTTCATCAACCTTCTTTTTACAAACAGAATCATTCCTAAAATATTCTCGATAAATATTGAATATCGAGCCTCTTATACTTGTATAGATAGTAAAAAAAATCGTCAAAAATGTCGTCTTTTTGACAAGTATATAAGTGCGAGATTGAGGTATGCTATCCACAGCGATAAACGGGACCATAATCCGCAGGTCAATTTATCGATATTGTCAGAACATGCCTAGCGCGATTACATGTCATGTCATGCCTCTATTCTACTGGATACTTAAAACCATATGACTTTTGACAATGTTATCGTAATGTTTTCGTATAGTATGTTTTTGTACAGCGTTCCGTAAGTCACCAAAACGGTACTGGCTGAAAATCGGCGCTGTAGGTGTCTGACGCCAGTCTCCGATTCGCTACCGCGAGGACACACGCTCCGTGCTGTTTCTGTCACATTGTTTGTTCTCTTTCATTTGTCTATTTGTGTGTCTGCTGTGTAGTGAATAAATGTATTTCTTCTTCTTCTTCTTCTTAATGAAAAACACATTTTCAAAAACTGAATGGCAGCTTTTTATATCCGGCTTAACCGGCTTAACCGATTTTCATGAAACCTATTTAAGAACCATTTCGATTCAACTAACTTTATTTAATAAGAAACCGCATACAAATCGACGGTTATGGTTCTATCAACAAATTCACAAAATACTGACAGATAATCAAACACAGATACACACAGATAACCTCCTGAGGTCCCTTGTACTAAAAATAGTACAGATACGGCCATTGAAATAAAGATCCAGTGAAAAGGAAGTAAAGTGGAATTTCTCTTGCTTTTATGACTAATTATCAAATTAGACAAAATGACTTTATTTCATTCACCAGATTATTCATAGACCTGAGACTAATTTCGTTGTTTAGTGCCCCTTAGGTACTTAATCCACTCATTTTTAGTCGAGGATTAAAAATGGGTAATACCTACCGTACAAGTTGATTCACCCATAAAATAAAGTCGTGTCCCGCGGCCGGGCGACTCAGCCGTAAGTGTTTTTTTACTGCTCAAGACAGGTAATAGCTACCCATAAGGTAGGGTTTAGGGAGGGCGCAGACAGGCTGATTTTACCCGCTTAAATCATTAAGTAGTTGGAATATGAACGTCGCTCGGGTTAAAAAATATTCTTTCTCAAATATGCTCGGAAAGAACGGTTTTCCGATTGAAACACAGGGACGGAACGTGCCTCATTTTACTCCTAGGAGTAAAAAAACCATATGAAAACACTTTCCGTCCATGCCCATATTGTTTATTAAAAGTGCTCTCTATTGCATACAAAATCGAAAGGAACGTGAGAAAAATCCCGCACACCCAACTTGTGGGTGCAGTGTGGGCCGGCGGCGGCGCGTTGTGCGTGAAACTATCTTAACTAATACGCGTAGTTTTCAAACAAACATTCTCTCCGAATTTGTCATAGGTTACTTATAATTATGTATTTGTATCATTTCCTCGCATTATTTGAGAAAAGCATTATATTTTCCTCGGCGGAAACGAGGATTTCCTGACTCGTATTTTAGCAGGCCTCGCCTACTAACCACCTCGTCAGGAAATCCCTTACTTTCCGCGCCTAGGCAATAATGTACTATTCCCGAAGATGAAAAATTTACAGATTGATTTTGACATTTTCGTCGGTGATACTGTAAAACCGTGTAACTAACAAATTAAATAAGATGAAAAATACACCTAAGCAAGCAAGACAATAAGACACATTTTGCAAATTTTGAATTTGTTAGTTTTAAACGGTATTGCACTTGCATCTGGCGGAAGTGATAAAACATACTCTAACTAAAACTGGTTAATATAGTGCGTTTATGAATTTAGACGGTTAGTATAATCACCCTTTCTGCTTTTGCTTGAAGAAGGTAAAAAAAAAATGCACTTGTCGGCCGTATATGTTTTACATTATCCAAAATATATATTACTTCGTGCGGAATTTGCGGATACATATTTTTACCATTGACTCTTGATGGCTTCCGAGTTACAAGGTTGCTTCCTTGCTTGCAGAATTGAAAAAATAAATTCCTTTTTTGAATGGCCTGCCTGGAGAAGCATACAAGCACAGCATTAGTTGTCTTTTGGGCAATGAGTCAAATACATTGCCAATTCTGAGGATTTATTTCACACACTGCTGATTTGTAGCAAAATTTACGGTTAAAGGGGTTTGGGTAAAAGGTACATGACTAATGTATGAAATTATGTATAGACTTTAATATAAGTTTCATTGTTACTAACATAATATGGACATGTCAAAACCATGTAATTAATAAACCTGTAAATTGCTGTGCCCTTACAGTGTTTATGTTGGACTATACTAATAATTGTAACAACAAATGTAACACATAAATGTAATAAATGATATGACTATGACTATGACTATGTCCGAAATAAATGATTTATTATTATAGTTCTATTATTTATATTATATTATGTATGTGAGTTCCTGTAATTGGCTCTGTACGATCGGCCAAGAAAGTGGTCTACCAGTTTTAACAAAAGTTTCTGTGAGATCTAATTATCGCTAAGGTTGACACTTATAAGGTTGACGACGCGCTGGCCTAGTGGGTAGTGACCCTGCCTACGAAGCTAGCGGTCCTGGGTTCGAATCCCGGTAAGGGCGGATAATTGTGTGATGAGCGCGAATATTTGTTCCTGTGTCATGGATATTTTCTATGTAGTTAAGTATATATTTATCTATATACGTATTTATATCGTTGTCTAGTACCCATAGTACAAGCCTAGAGCTTAGTTTGGGACTAGGTCAATTGGTGTGAGATTGTCCTTTTATATTTATTTCTTTTTATTTCTTATCACTGTCTAAATATTTTTTCTGTATCATGACGTGCAAGTGAACTAAGACCACATTGGTGCACGACTGTGCCTGTATTTAAGTTACTATCTGAATTGTTAAAGCTGTTGGTTCTCCTAAAATAAATAAATTACTTATTATAAGAGTTATCGTTTTAAGGTGACCAACCATTCCTAAAAGTGTTAAATTATTAATTAGGTATTGTAAAAACGCCGTGTCCGCGGCCGCACTAAGGGGCGAGGCACGCCACGCATGGCGGCGACACGGGCGCGCATCTGATAAGTTATTTCCGCTATAGGTAGACGGTTAACCAAGTATGACGCATGTATTAAGGCATTTAATCCTGCTTTGAATTTATTATTAAGGAAGTTGTTACGTATGGTTAAGCTGTATGCGACGTACATACTTGGTTTTTTAAGCGCAGTAGATATAAATTTCGATTCTTTTGTTGAGACATTTTTGTTTACTTATTTTTGTCAAATCCCGGTAGCAGATATTTCGCTCATTGAATACAAAACGGACACATTCCAAAATAATTTGCTCTTCTATTCAAAATCGTATACCAACAGCTTCTAATTAAATGTAACACTGACTCATTTTTGATTGCGTCCGTTTTGTATTCAATGAACGATTTGCGTGATGAGCGCGAATATCATCGTGCTTCGGAAACCTGACCAAGTAGGACGTTTTGCTGTCTGACCCTTATCTTGGTTATTTTACTCTATCGTTGGTTATTTTACTATCGAAAGTTAGACCAACATAATCTTGGATTTGTAAGAAGTTAACGTTTTTAAATTACAGGCAGCACTTTTTATAGTGTTTTTTTATTATACTTTAATGGATCTCCTGCCAAATGCATAAAATGTCGCTTCAAACAAAATGGCCTTTCAGATATACAAACCAAATTTCAATTTACTTTAATTAGAAACACGTGTATTAAAAAAAAATATTAATACGATGCACGACACACGTAAAAGCTCAGTATGATGCAATTTTATCTGCCTCTTAGACGTAACGGCAATAAACAGTGCTCGTACAGTCACAAGATTAAATTTGGTACCTACTTACCTTAGGTCCAAAGTCAGTCTGACATTCTACAACAATAAGGTTGAGTTTCCTAAAAGTTACAAATGACTTGACATATCTAATGACATTGATGACTTCAAGCATATGTTACTTGAAATTGGTCACAAATTAACGCTCGTGACCGTAAATATTCTTATATTATTACGTAATAAATATCAGACAAAATAGATTGAAACTATTGGAACTATGATGTTTCAAAAACTCACGTTACTTCAACTAGGTATAATCACGATGAAACTTTGCGAACAATAACTCGAAGCTAGAGTTTTACCTTTCAAGCTCGAACCACTTCTCAGAGAACGAAACTAAACTTTGAACAATTGTCCTTACTTTACAACTACAGGTAGCTACTTAAAATTCTTTTATATCGGATCTAGCCTTTGAATTTAAAGGAGGTACTGTATAGAGGTTGAGTATGCACACAATGGATTGGTGCCGTCGGCCCGACTGGGTGGGGCCGACATTCCAACACAATTTCCCTTTTAGTCAGATCTCTCGGACCCCATTGTGGTCACAATTTATCGATTGACGACTATCCCACGATCTTATCTATCAAGAGATACTAAGAACAAATAAACTCGAGATATATGAAGTTAATGACTCTTTAAGTTGGCTTAGGTGTCCTTTTTTATTTAAATACTTCTAGTCTATATAACTATACATGACATTAAATATATTTGAGAAACAATACTTGAGGGCGCTTGTGAACTAAATTTTTTTGTTTGTTTTTGGAATTTTTGTCGGTCTGCCTGGCTGTCTTTCTGTCTGTAGGTATATGTCATTGGATCACATAAAATCGACCTGGCTCGAAACGCTATCTTACGAAGGAACGTAACCGTTTTCGGTATAGATACTTCGTCTTCCCGTTCCTCTTCTCGACACACACTACTTTTGCTCCTTTTTATAGTTTAGGTACTTAAACTAGGTACAGTGAGGGTAAGAAAAGGTTCGTCAATTTTCGACTCTATTTCAACGCTATTAATATACGTCTAAAAGTGACGAACCTATTATTACCCTGACTATACTATAAAACTTAAATCCATTTAAATTTTAAAACTTTTTAGTGTTGTTTTAATACAACCCTTACCTAAACAAACCCCAGATATAATTGAAAAACTTAAAAAGTTGCCTGACTCAGCTAAAAAATAATATTTTTAAAATCCATCCATTTTAAAACGTTGCATTAAATAAAACGTCCGAGTACGCCTGACCTTATTTTTATTTTTACTTGTTTTGGTACTCGTGTATTACGTAGCGTTGATACAATGAGCTGGGGTGTTATTCTCTCAAAAACAACGGACAGGCGGACGAACGAGCGAAATCGCAGCGGCGAGTTTACGTAGTCCCGTCAGAGCGAACAAAACACATTTTAGCGCGTGCATTTTCAATTAAGCAGCCTTATACGTTCGATCCATCGGCAGAAACCATGCTATCACTACCCTGAAGTTCGTATTAGTCTTGTAAAAAATTTTCATTCATTTAAATTTGATCATTTGCTATTTGGTATGGTCTCATTCGATTCAGCGCAAATGGGGGTAGGACCCCTAAATTTTGGTAGAACTCAGTAGATCCTAAACTAAGTCTCATTGATGTTACTAATTTGCCGCCAAACTGTCGCATTTAGACTTACTTTACCTGTATAAATGTGTCAGTGAAACATAATGTAGTCAATTGCATTACATGGAGACGGACATGTTCAACGAGAATTTTCAGGAATTTTGTGAATCCTGCTAAATTCACCTACCTGATGCCCGCCGCACAGCGCCGCATTAACCTTAGGATATATTTCTGGGAATTTCAATGAATATTCCTATACAACGTGGAATAAAAGAACGCCACATGGACGGTAAACCGTAAATATTGGAAGTAGCAAATTCTACGCAAAGGAGACTTACTTTTACTGGCCAGAATAAATGTGAATGTTGGAAGGGGAACGTTCCACGATCAGTTCGGGAACGTATTAAGAAAGGGCCAGATCAGGAGACTCTAAACCGACGCACGTGTATGAAGAGACTTATGAGTATGGAGGAAGCGAGGAAAGTTTGTCTGGATTGTAGCAAGTGGAAGGAAGTGGTCTCTGCCTACCCATACGGGACAGAAGTGTGATTGTATGTTTGTATAATTCAATTATAGTAGCTTTTTTTCAAATACACACATACATTAAATCACGCCTGTTTCCCAGTAGGGTAGGCAGAGACCACTTTCCATTTGCTACGATCTTGACAAATTTCTTTCGCTTCTTCCACATTCATACATCGAGTCATGCACGCACGTCGGTTTCGGGTACAAACTCGTAATGTATCTTTTTTTAAACAATCCATTTCCCCTATCCTTTAGTTTTTAAGAGCAGAGCGCCAGAACAAATTAAAAAAAAAGTGTGCTCAAAATGCACTCGAAGGGTAAAAAAAGCGTGCGAGGTAATAAAAAATAAAAGATGGTGACCAGATATACCAATAACAAGAAAATATAAAAAAAATATGGTCCCATTATAGAACTGAGAAACTGAGAGTCTTCCATGCGTCGCCGATTTATGAGGTTCTTTATTGGCCAAGTAAATACGACTCGGTACAATTAGCGGAGCAAACAATGCGAGCAAAGAGACCGGAGACGGGATCTCTCCATTCTATGCCTTACGTACTAATCGAATAAAATGAAACGACTTTGTAAGGAAAATTATTGTTCAAGTCGGGTTTTGTTTCGACAAATAAACAAACCATTTAACTATACGATTGCAATACGATTTATTAGTCTGTGAAGTTATAACCGCGTTGAAACCATTTTAAAGTGAAGTGCGGGTATCACTGTTTTTTATGTACACTATGTGGGATAGTAATAAAAAAACGGTGTTCGCGCACAGTAGGTATTATTAAATTCCACTTCGAATTTTATTTCGAATCGAATCAGCGCGAACTTGACCTTTTTTTAGTTTTATTATTTTTCAAGCCTTTTTATGTTTCACTTTACGTTTGTATGTTTCACCGTTTTTACGATACAACAATAATCAAAATACGTGGAAATAAAACCGTTTCGTGTATCCTCGTGTATCGGTCCCTATCAAACCACTAAATCCGCCGTTATTAACATATTCTAAAAAACACGTTGTCTAGTCAGTTACAGCTTTTTAAAGTTGATTAGTCAACATTTTAAATTAAAAAAAGAATGTCTTCACTGAAAAAATCCTTTTGTCTTCCAGCCCGGGGGTGTGCTTGCTTATTTAATTGATGTGGATACACGTGGATAAAACATTTGTCACTTTCTGTTCGATATATACCTAAGTGCGAGAGTAACGGATGCTTCATCCACCGCGATAAAGGCGACCATAATACGGGGTCTCGCAATCATTTAGTCCCCCATTTTAAAGTAATAAAAAAAAAAAAATTAGGTTAAGAAATTTATTCTTGTAAACTTCTGTTTTGTGTTCCAAATAAATTATTTTATTTCATTTCATTTCAATCGCAATCGTTTTTATTTTTTATAGTTCGAAGGCGAGTCTGCTTGTACAATGAAGACAGTTGTTCCGCTTTGAACTCGATTGCGATTGCGAGTGAGTTAGGCAGTAGGCCAGCTGTTCACCTAGGGTTTTGTCAACCAAAAGCTTTGACGGTATAATTTCATAAGTGGTCCAAAGGGATTTCCGTTCAAAAGCTCCATGCAGTGGAAAAAAAGGGTGATTAACCATGTTACGTGCTAGCCGTTTATATCTGGGGGCAAAAAAAGTGAGACATTAAGGCAACGCGTATATGGCAACGCGTTTCCATAAAAAAAAATATGCAGGTTTTTTTATAGCGGTACAAAAACAGTTTGCAGACTTTTAATGGTTACATTTGGCGTATAACTATTTAATTTTTTGTTTTAAATTAAATAAGTTACAAAAACAACATGAAAATAGACGACGCGTTGGCCTAGTTGGTAGTGACTCTGCCTACGAAGCTAGCGCCAAGCGGTCCTGGGTTCAAATCCCTGTAACGGCAGATATTTGTGTGATGAGCGCAAATATTTTATTCTTGAGTCATAAATGTTTGTTACCTATTTCTATTTATAGGTAAATATATCGTTGTCTAGCACCCATAGTTAAAGCCTAGAGCTTAGTTCGGGACTAGGTTTATTGGTAGAAACAGACTAAAACAACAGATAATAAATAGATCCGTGAAGTTTATATTGGTATTGTACCAATCCAAAAAAAAACTTGCACAAAGTACGGAAAGACGATTGTCCACCCGACCCGTCGCCTAAATTCGCGTTTCCTGCGAACATTACGAGAACATCCGCGTTATAATTCACTAACTGGCATGAGTTACGATCCGCTGCTGAACCCCGCGCTTCTTTTATACTGTCATGTTGGCGGTTTCGTTCTACGTTTTAAAAGTAACATAAATGTTATTTTATAATTCCACTAATCCCACCAATCTTATCGCCTTTGGGTACGGAATCCTTAAAACAACCCTTCAATTCAAGATGGCGGCTCGTGTTTTCATACATAATACCTATATAACACTGAAAAATCCTGGAGACTCTTTATCATACGCAACGCGGCGGCTTCCAAGATACATTATTTTTAGCAATGGGACCTAAGAACTTAAGTAATGGCTTTAAAAGTCCAAGGGTTTCAGGGCTATTTTAATATATTAGTCGGTAGTAGTGGACATGATATAAGAATGAGTTTTTTATGTTGTAGATTTTAAATGGAATTAATTCTATGGTCACTTTTCAATTAAAGTTTGTTTCACATCACCATAGCGGTGGTAATTTTACTCAACACGGCTGAAAGTTAAACATAAGATGTGTGCATTAATTTTGTCATTTTAATGTGATAAGTACTAGGTATCAAGCGATATGCTATATATTTGCTAAGTACTTAATTGTTTTCACATTTATTTTGCCATGTATTAAAACAATGTTGTCATGAACTTTAATAGTTTTTAACAAGCCACGAAATGTAAGGAGTGTTACCAGTTTCATACGTGTTCTAACATACACACATCTGTATGTCCCACGTGTCTATGCGTCTATCCCAAACGGACGAACCGATTCGGAGATATCAACTCCAAAATTTTGCTTGTATCGTTATATCGTTTGTTTTTATGTATCTCATAGTTATTAAGTAATAAACGTATTAGCCTCGTAGGTGTTTCCGTAGTGCACTAGTGCCACTAGAAAGTTTGTTCAATCCGAAGGCGCCCGCCGTTCGTGTTCCAAATTGCAACAAATGCATTTCCCGCGCTGGCCAACTGCCAATTGTTGACAACTTCTCTCAACTCGTTGATAGTCCGGGATATTACTTGTGCACGTCGGCCTTTATTAAATTCTGACACGCCTACACAGCTTGCAGGGATAATGGAGGTCGTAAAGTCCAAACCATAATCCGTGAGACAACTTTGACAACTCATTCCTCACTTCACGTTAGTAAATTACCAGTGATTTGATTGCACGATTGCATTACCCGCATTGCCGGGTTAGAATAGTGCCACTCCATGTCCTCCCGTGGATGTTGTAAGAGACGAATAAGGGAATAAAGGCTGTGTAGTACCGTAAGACGATGGGCTTGCAACCTGTCACTAATACACTGGTAAACATCTTAGCCTAATTATGCAAAGTGTGGTTACAGAATTATTAACAAGTTTTTAGAGTTGTTAGTAATTCTGTAGCTCTGCCTACCCCATTCTGGGAATAAAGGCTGGAAATATTGTATGTATGTATGATTGCAGTGAAGTTAGCCCTGGTAACCGTTTATCTGTCATAGTTGTTGGACGGCTCATGGTTTCGACTTTAGGGTAGACTGTACTCCGGTGTTCTTGGCTAAAATTCGTGTTCTATCATTCTTTGTGCTCAAATTAAGGAACGAAATAATTATATTTAATGTTATATTCATTTAATACAACAAGTTTTCTACATTGTTAAAGATAACAGCACTCCGGTTCGCTTAAACTTCCTTATCCAGTTGTTTGGAAGAAGTTGAACAATAATTTCCTTTGTAGCTTAATTATAATAATGATTACAAAAAAATTCAAGCTACCTCTCTTTTTATTCGACTGTAACTTCTTACGAAGACTAACTACCTAAAGGTTGACGTAAAAGTTAACGATAAAGTAGCAAAAAAATACAGCAGTATTTATTACAATATTGTTTCGAGTACATAACACTTTCAACGTTTGAAGGATACATTCCTTGTTGTTAGTTAGAGTTAGATTATTAGATCCCTGTAGTTAAATTTAATTTTATATTGAAATAAATTCTGGCCGCGACCTCGTCCGCGTAGATTTGTATTATCGTAATTTGCTCGGGAGCTTTTAAATTTTCCAGGATAAAAAGAAGCCTATGTGTTAATCTAAGGTATAGGCTATCTCCATTCCAAATTGCGTCCAAATCCGACCAGCCGTTGCAGCGTGAAGGAGTATACGCACCAACTTTGGCATTTATACTTAACATTTAAGGGCCACTTGCACGAAAAGTTTAACCCTGGGTTAAGACACTAAGGCCCACTTGCGTGGACGCTAACTCTGGTCCACGCAAGTGGGCGTAACTCGAGTTAAAATGACAGTTCTCGTATGAGTCTTACGTCTACTAACACGAAAGTGTCTTTTATTTTTTTTATTTATCTTAAACACAATTAAATTTTACATTGAAAAGCACCGTTAAACCACAGAGAGGTTTGTCTCGATGCCTGAGCCAACTATGTTAAATAAGTAACATACGGTAAATTAAATCTGGCTAAACTTATAATTAAATTTAGTTTTATATTAATTTTTCGTGCAAGTCCGTCTTAAGAGGATTAAGAAATGATTGTCATTTGACCCCTAAAAGCGGTCCAAATTGCGTTCATCTCTTTTTTATGACTGAAACGCAAACGAGTACTATACAAATACGCTTTATTGAAGACCACACAAAGAAAAATAATCAAGGAAAGACAAAAACATGAAATTCTTTAACGGCGGTCTTATCATTGAAAGCGATCTCTTCCAATCTTAGATCCAACGTCACACCTTGGCAAACGAGTACCAGGCAGTCTGGTAATAAGTTGAATCTGAATCAAAATGATTATCAGGTGGCCTATGTGTTTGTTTGCCTTCACTATATCATAAATATGACCGACAAAAACCCTCGATATAAAGGTGACCCATTCGTTTTAATATCTCAAAAACGGATAAACCGATTTTGATAAAACATGTCTAAGAGCCACCGCCAAAAGACCGGCTTTCAAATAAAAAAACCGCATTCATATCGGTTGATCCGTTTAAGAGCTACGGTGCCACAGACAAACACACACACAGACTTACAAGTCAAACTTATAACACCCCTCTTTTTTGCGTCGGGGGTTAATAATTGCTGTTAAAGCTGTTTTAATAAAGGCGGAACCAGTGCGCTGAGCAGCAATTTGTGGGTAATAAAACGCAGAACAAACGTTTCGTATGGCTACAACAAGTTAATGACCAGTACTTACCCCGGCGAAAGACGTTCCGCCCGTATTACGGAAGAACTGTATAAGAGACGCAGTAGGACGAGAGATGTTTAATTTCATTGGACTGCTTACCTTAACAAAATGGCCAGTTACCAGCTGTCAAATAAGTATTTATCCTATCTAAATATATAAAAGGAGAAACTGACTGACTGACTGACATATCAACGCACAGCCTAAACGGCTAAACGTAGTAGGCACTTGAAATTTGGAAGGGACGTAGCTTAGGTACCGTAGAGGTGCACTAAGAAAGGAATTCCCGAAATTCCCACGGGAACGGGAATTAGAGGGAAAATTATTACCTCAAAAAAAATGTTTTGCCCAACGAAGTGGACACGGGAACAGCTAGTGTAATATAGTGGGCCTAGTAAGGTTGCGTCTATATCGCGTGTCAAATGCGGATAAAGCATCCGTCACTGTCATACTTATTTACGTGTCAAAAGGTGACGGATGCTTTTTTTTGTAATTTTAATTAATGGCTTTCACTCCTGTTAAGGTGTATTTCGCCAATGTCAAGTGATTTATAGACACTCCCATGGACTTATTAGAGCAATAAGTCCGTGGATATCACACGCGAAGACAATTGTTCGGTAAAAGAGAATTTCTCCATTGGACTAAACCGAAGCACATGGGGTTAGCTCCACGCGCTTCTGTCAAGTGTGACGGATGCCTTATGTAAACTTTGTCACGCGATAAACGAAACCATGTTAGGGCCCACTTTGGACCACTTTGGACTATGTCAAAGTGACGTAATCAATCAAAAGTTAAGAGACATCTTATGATTTTATTTATAGTGTCAATTTGACATAGTCCAAAGTTGACCAGGAAGGAAATTCCATGACTGTAACGAAAAAATAGGTTAGTAAGAATTAAGGGGTGAGTAGGGACACAGCCTTAAATAAGTCATAACTTGTTACAAATAAGAACACGCACCTTGATAATGATACCGTCACTAAACAAAAAAATGCTGTATTTGAAATCCAACTTCATTTTGATGGCAATATTGTCATTATTCGAACTCTTATATATTTTGATTAGTGACGGTATCATTATCAAGGTGCGAGTATTAAAAGCACAATAACAGTAAGCCCATTCGAAATAATTTCAGTCTTATAATTGGGATTGTTCATATTTTTACAATTACTCCAATTCGAAAACCATTTCGAGGAATAGGGTTTTAAAGCCGTTCTGCATTATTAAGGTCTTGAAATATTTATTTATTTTGGAAATTTCGGCAAAAGTATATTTAACCTTTGTTTGACTTTCGTTTTCGGCTTGAAGCCCTCCTAAGTGTATCTTATGGGTTAGACGAAAACAGCTTGAAATAGTATGTTTTAATACACTTTTACAATCACTTTCAATTAGAAAGTAAAAACCGTGAGTTATTTTTATTGGTCAATCCCAATTAGTAACATAATGCTTAATTTTAGGTTGTGTCCCTACACATCCTGTTTGACGGTAGGTACTTGCTAAAGTAGGTACAGTCAACCAATTTGATTCCTAGGCCACTATTGACTTTGTCAACGTGACGTTGTAAACCAAATCATAGGGAGTCTCTTACGTTTTGGTTGACAACGTCACTTTAACATAGTCCAAAGTAGCCTAGAAATCAAATTGGTTGACTATACACCACGATACGCTGAGTTATCTTATCTTATCTTCGGGTATACAAATGAGCCCTTTATTCAAATACAAAACCTTTCTTACAGGCAAAGAGGTTCATATTTACAGATACCTTAGGTTAACATAAACCTTCATCAATAGCTACATCTTTACACGATGTAAAACAAAGTCGCTTCCGCCGTCTGTCCCTATGTAAGCACGCTTAGAGCTTTCTACCTACGCAACTTTGAATGCGGGTTTCGGTATTATGTAAAGTGATTGACTTGGAAGCTTTTTACGCATATTAAATTGTGGTTTATTTACGGGTGACACAGGAAAGTTATATAAACTGAAGCAATAAACGGTCGTTAAAGATAAAGATAAAGATAAAGAGACATTTATTCGCAACAATACAAAATCACATTGGGTACATAGATAGAAAAAATAAAACACAGAGAAACCGTTGCGAAACGGTCGCAACTCAGCATTCGCTAGCCGTAAAGCCAGCACTGGTCTTCAGTTGGAACCGCTTGATGAAGACACGGAAAGTGACACACTTAACACAAAACAACATAAAATGAAAATAAACATCAAAGATCAAAATTGCTTTGTTTGAGATTATCTCGAACGATCATAAAAAATACACCCTGTTAAAGTTGGCAACACTAAGGAAACAGAAAACAAAACAAAAGACTAGTCTATGGGAATGCAAACACAGCACTATAGAGTTAGTCACTACAGAGTATAAATCAAAGTCGCTTCCCGCTGTCTGTCTGTCCGTATGTATGCTTAGATCTTCAAAACTACGTAACGGATTTTACGATGACGAATCGACTTCCAGAGCTCATTAATTTATGATGACGATGACACAGCGCGTTGCGTGGCTTGCTGTAAATTCCAACGTAATCGCAAATTGTAATTTCTCCGCTTTTCAAAGAAATGTTTTAATTTACATACGGTGATGGAACCAGTTATGGACAAGGAGCAAATAATAGACACTTGATTCTTATTTTACAGAAGATAAGGGTTTCGCAACAATCAATTTAGGATTGTATGACATTTGAATTCAGAGTGAAGTGTCCGTTACTGGTGCCTGTTGGCTAAAAATGTCCGTAATTGGTGCCGTCACCCTAAATAATAAATATTATATGTATACCTATAACAATAACAAAAACATTACAAATGAAAGTTAAGATTAAAACTAAAACTAAAACACAGGATCTAAAAAAGACCCTTGCGCTGGCAGCGTTTCTTCGCTGAATACCAGAGGGCCCCTTGAGGCCCCTAATTTTCCCCCCATTCCTAAAGAACAGTATTGATCTGTGATCGTGAGTTCGTGACTTCTTCCTTATGAAACGATCGCTCGTTTGCTGCCTATTACGCAAAATAAAACCATTTGCTCATCCTAAACAATTGACGTAAAGTACAACTAAATTGTAGTGTAAAATTGTCCTAATGACAATAGGCGTAAAGGACAGCTAAATTGTAGTGTAAAATTGTCCTAATGACAATAAGCGTAAAGGACAACTAAATTGTAGTGTAATATTGTCCTAATGACAATAGGCGTAAAGGACACCTAAATTGTAGTGTAAAATAAAATTGTCCTAATGAATAGGCGTAAAGGACAGCTAAATTGTAGTGTAAAATTGTCCTAATGACAATAGGCGTAAAGGACAGCTAAATTGTACTGTAAAATGGTCCTATACGCCAATTGCCATTTTAACCATCGATTATGTTTATCTACATGTAAATGGATTGTTAAGATTGCGGAGTTAAAGAATGATTCAGATTAAAAACTAAGCGCACTATCGAGATAATATGTGCCAAAATAACTTAACTGCAGTCTTTGTTGTAGCCGGGGCGCGAAGTGCCGCGGCGGCCGCTTGGGCGCCGTGCCAGCTACCCGCTTTATAATTTTAAGCTATGCACACTTACCTTATTTCAGTGGTAATTAGGTACAAATTCACTGGTTATCTAAAGAACTGACTGAGTGAGTAACATATCAACGTACAGCCCAAACCGCCGTGTCTAGAGATTCCAAAGGCACGTATGGTGCTGGAACCAGTAATGGACACGCACCAATTATGGACACTTGATTCTTCTACAGACGATATGGGTTATTCATTTGTTTTGCAACAATCAAATAGGACCGTAACTTTTAGGAAACTCAACGTTATTATTGTACAGTGTCAGATAGACTTTGGACCTAAGCTGGGTACCAAATTAAATCTCGCAACTGTAATATACAAACATACCGGTCAAAATCATAACCCTCCTTTACGCTTCACCTTTATTCCCTATTGTTAAATCTTTAGGAATGTTATACGCGATGTCTCAAGACGTTTAAGTTTAATGAGACTGTGAAACTCCTACCATTCAAACCTTAAAATAATGTACCACCTACCTCGTAAAATATTTTAATTTAACACCTTATCCCTAGTAAGGTTGTCTGGAAGAGATCGCTAATCAGCGATAAGGCCGCCTGTTGTTTACCTTTGTTATTTTTAATTGTGCTGTTTCTCTGTAATGTTTTTGTTTTGTGTACAATTAAGTGTTTTGTATTGTATTGTATAATGTTTTTGAATGATTATACGTGACTAAATTAACACTTTAGGATAAACTAAATGCCAATTCACGTTTATAAATAGGTAAACCGACCATTTACTTATTAAGTTAGGTATTCCAGGGTAAATAGTTGGTTTATTAGTTCAGGGAGAGCAATTTAAAGCCGTTGAATAATTTATATAGCGTACTCGTACTTAAAACTTATGTCTTTTAATGGACAAGCGCGGACCAGCGGAATAGAGTTTAAAATTGTACATCAAACTCGGAACACGGCAAAGGCGGCGATTTAATATGACTTATGTTTATCCCTAATCTCCGAGAGAGAGAGAGAGCTCAAATAATTAGGCCGTTGCGCCAAAAACGACGCTAATAGATCCGGAAGATTGATGACGGGTACAAAGAAATGCTCGGTATCATGCATCAATCCGACACGAAATACGTGTTAGTTAGAATTTCGCGGAATTTGTGTCAAAGTATTTGGTGTTTTATATAAAGAAAAAAGAAACGACGGTTAATATGATTATGATAATGATATGCTTGTTGGTAATTTTTTTTTATTTTTCATGTCACTATACTTAATTAAGTTACAATTTTTATTTATTTATACAGGGTGTCTTGAATCGGCTTTGAGATATTTGGCGGGGTAATAGTTCGCACGATTCTGATCACGGGGGTATGGTTCATTTTTGTTTCTGTTAATCTAAAAAAAAAGGATTAATTATATTAATTTTGTTACTTGATGTATCGCAGCATACTATACTACTCCAAACGTTCGTAGTAACTAACGTCAAAATTCTAAGTTCAAGGTCAATGACCTGACACCATACGTTGTTTACATGGTATGTAAACAAAACAGTTCGCATACATGTATTTCAATTTATATTATTAAAAAAATGATTCTTAAGCCTTAGAATTATTACTAACAATTAAATGTATGTTTCAATATTATTCCTAAAATATGATTATATTACAGCTTGCTATTACTTTTATGAAATTATACATTACTTACCAAACTAAATGAGCGGAGATGTCGGCAGGGAACGTCCTACACGGATGTACGGTGATCAGATTCGCGATGTACTGAGTAAGGGCCAAATCAAAAGCACCCGAAACCGACGTACGTGCATGAAGAGATTGATGAATGTAGAGGAAGCGAAAATTGTGTGTTTAGACCGGTGCACCTGGCGTTCCATAATCTCTGCCTACCCCATTGGGAGACCGGCGTGAAGGTATGTATGTATGTATGTTTCCAAACCAAAATTATTTTAACCGTCTCATCCTAAACAATTGACGTAAAGGACAGCTAAAAGCTCTCTTGTTACAAAATCTTCTATTGTGTAGCACGCTAGATCTAGTAGCAGGATTTTCAGTCAACGTGCAAATATTGCGTCACTGAGCTGACCAACTGAACTTGGAGAGAATTGTATATCCCGGGACCCATGACACTATTTAGATGTTGACACTATTATTTAAGTTAATTACAAAAAAAACGTTATTAGATGTGGCAGGTTAGGGCATGTAGTGCTTAAACCGCTAATACTACCTACCTATAGCGTAATCGTGAAAACAGCTCTATAATAAGCGTTGCCATGGTAATAACGGTTCTTTTAGAATTATTTAAATATAATACCAGTGAAGTAATAAAAGCTTCAATACGAAATATTAAATTGGCTACTTATTTCCCGAATCTTTCAACAACTGGATGAAAAGTGGCTGGCATGCGGAAGCTATCATTTTGTACTTATTATTACTGCTATTCTTATTTTTTTATGTCCCATTTGCAATAATGTTTCGTTTCCGTTAAAAATGTACAACCAATTTTAGTTGATCTCTTTTACCGTTGTAATTCTTCCTATAGAAAGGTCAATTTTCACTGTTTTTTTTTTATTTTCCCATTAATATTTGCATAAAAAACATACCGTAAGAAGGTAAGAACCGATTAAGAGTGTGAAATAATTCTATCCAGCTAGATCGGGCTTTCGTCCCATAGTGCTACCGCCGTTGTTTTTGAGAGAATAACACCCCAGGATTCTCAAAACACCAGTTACGAACTAGAGTAAATCGTCAGTAACTGGCCACCCTCCGGTAACTGGCCACTTTGCAATAAAATGAGTTAAGAAAGGATATTTGCTCACATTTTTGCGGGTGGTAGGACCTTGTGCAGGGTCCGTCCGGATCGCTACCACCATCTTATCCATTAACCTACCGCCAAACAGCAGTGTTCGCATTGTTGTGTTCCGGTTTGGGGATAAGACAGCCGGTGAAATGACTAGCATAGAGGCATTCCATCTTAGTCCTCAGGGTTGGCAACGCATTTGCAGTCTTAGGATTGCATTGCAGTCTTGTGAATGCGAATGTCTATGGGTCACAGTTTCCACTTACCATCAGGTGGCCTGTGTGCTCGTTTGCCTTCTCTATGCCATAAAAAAAAAAAAAAAAAAAAAAAACCTAGATCTTGAGTTATTACCCGGAGTACTGTCCAAGTATCTTTACTAACAGCGTCAGTAAGAAATTTGGTGGCTAATAACTAAATGACTTTTTCTAAAGTGGCCAGTTACTGACGATTTACCCTATTAGCCATGGATAACCAATGACACCTTAATTTGAGACTTCAGTATATTGGAAATAATAAACCAACTACATTCTCTACATTCGTTGCTAAGAGACAAAGAAATAAAAGGCTATTTCGCGAGCATTATCAATCAGAGGAAAACGCCTGTCCAATTCGGAGAGCCGAGGTATCGGCGGGACATTAATTGAGACGAGAATGATTTATTTGTGCCAACAGAAAAACGTAGTGCTATATCAATCATTCCCTCTCGCATTGTCTGTTGCGAGAGAGCGTGGGGAAGCGATGACTCAATTAAATCCCTCCACTATTACCGGGTTCCGTGAAAAAAAAAGGTCACAGATAACCTTTGTATTTTTTAGGGTTCCGTAGTCAAATTAGGAACCCTTATAGTTTTGCCATCGCAAAAATTAAAAATCTTAAAAATATTTTTAATGAGCACTCTGTGTTTTAACGAATTTCAAAGGAAAACTATCAAGACTAAGAAGACTTAATTGATCTACAGATGACTAAAGTGTCATGTTAACTTTGAATTAACTTCCATAATAAGTTAATTACACAACTTAATTATTTTATGTTAGTAGGCAATTAAATAAAAATTAAATTCAATTAAATACAATAAAATTACAGACATGTCATAATAACATTTAATAATAATAGTATAGTAGTAAATAAATCTATACCTACTAAACTCATTTAAGACAGCACCAATTAGACGAGTTCATAGTGATTTATTCAGTAACAATGTAAATTGTATTTGAATGCATACATTTGCACTCTATAACAAAACAATCAATTTATACAGTTCATATTTGTGTTTTTTGGGATAGTTTTTGTCTACGCTTCGGAGCCCTACACCGAGCATGGTCCGACATGCTCTTGCCCGGTTTTATTCTCTGTTTTATTGTTCCTAAGTAACGATGACGTAGGATCGTGTTCATTATTAACAAGTCTAATAAAAAGCAAGGTTTTAAAACCAGCATTTTTAGGGTTCTGAAGTCAAATAAGGAACCCTTATAGGGTAAATCGTCAATAACTGGCCACTTTAGAAAGTGTCATTTAGTAACTAGCCATCAAATTTCTAACTGACGCTCTTAGTAAAGATACTTGGACAGTACTCCGGGTAAAAACTCAGGATCTAGGTTTTCTTCTTCGCAAAAATGTGAGCAAAATCCTTACATATTTAATTGCAAAGTGGCCAGTTACCGGAGGGTGGCCAGTAATAGGCGATTTACCCTAGTTTCGCCATGTTCATCGTTCTATCTGTATGTTAAACTCACTTTTTCTAAAACTATTTAAATTACAAAACTCTAATTTTATACACGTATAGACAGACATTTATACCGTGCACTCAATGATGGACTAAAAAACAAAAACATTTTTCAAGGGTACCTCCCATGCAAGGAAAGCAAAGATTAAAAGTTTTTTTACATTATGACATCAAGTGAGTTATCACTGTTTGGTTTTACTGACTAGAATTGAGAGGCTACAGTTAAGATATTAATTTCCTTAAAAAGTTATTTTAAGGAGTCACGGGAATTTAAATTATTGGTATATAGAACGAATGCCCCTTTTTTGTAACACAAATATAGTTCGTATTTCAGCTGCTTTACCCCAAACCAGGGGAGACTAACAAAACAGATATATGAGGCAAGATTAAATAGGAATGTTGGAAGGGAAGGCCAAGGCGAACGTACCACGATCAGTTCAGGGACAATTATTAAGAAAGGGCCAGATCAGGAGACTCTAAACCGACGCACGTGTATGAAGAGACTTATGAGTGTGGGGGAAGCGAGAGAAGTTTGTCTGGTTTGTAGCAAGTGGAAGGAGGTGGTTTCTGCCCACCCCAACGGGAAAAATACGTGATTGTATGTATGTATGAAAGATAGTCGTGCCTGCGACTCCGTCCACGCAGAAAAAATAACAAATATTTGCAAACAATCAAATCTTCCCTATAAAGAGGAAGGATATTAGTGTAGATAGTGTAGACAATTGACTCGCCCATACTCTTTGGATAACTCAGGACAGGAACCTAATTAGAATTAAAATAATAAATCATTATCAGAGCTTTCTAATTTAACTTAAAGTTCCATTATCTGTAAACCGTTTAATTTGTTTGTCCCCGGTCTATAAATGAATTCCGAGGACGTGCCGTTTGCGAGGACGGAAATGACTACATCTAATCAGAGATAACGCAATTAGAGTGACAAAAGTTCATTCGTGCGCGTGTTTAAGACACAAACAAGGTTATTGAAACTGTAAACATGCTCCCCAATTAATGAAGTGACAAGATAAACAAAATACGTGCGTGAGGGGAGTACACCAATGAATTATAAAGTGTTTGTTTACAAAATCGGCGTCTAATCGATACTATGATTGGATAGGAGTTTAACTTTACTATACTCCGTTGATCAAACGTTCGTTCACTACAAATTCCATTCATTCCATTTCCATTTTGTTTTTAGAAGTGATGAAACACGACCTATTTACTGGTTAAAACTATATTACTATTGCTTTTATTAACTTAACAGTAATGGCGGCCGAATAACAAACAATACGAAAATAAGTTTCTGTCCAAAATTTCATTTTTAGGACAAGCTTTTGTTCTGACTGTACTTTTTTACACAGCCGTCATCTACTCATCAAGACGATTCTAACTAGCCCTAACACGACGGGTTTATTATGTGTAATTTAGGAGTTCCTATGGCCACCCTGAGTCTCATCATCAGATCAGCTCGATGGTACTATATTATTGTATTGACATCAGAACTAAAGACGTATGCAAATTTTCAGCTTCATCGGAAACCGGGAAGTGGGTCAAAAAGGATAACTTTTATCAATATGCGTGTAGTGAGCATACGAGGTGCTCAGAAATAATCTGATCTCGCTCTTATGCCTCTACCAATAGAGTCCATTTCCCATAATTATTAAACACGTTATATATTCCGAACTTGGTGACTGTATCTACTTACGTTGCACGTGCCAAAGTTCCAAGTCTGGAGCTTAACCAAAGTCCCTTTCTGTTATTCATAAGAATGCAATTTGCCGTCAAGATTTCCTTATTTGGCAATAGTGTCCAAAGCTGATTTTACCAAAGTAAGCAGACTAAGGCCGGCCTTACACCTTGTAAGGTTTACTTACGTAAGTAGAGACACGGCTATATGTTAGAACTAGCGACCCGCCCTCGCTTCGCTTCGGTTTATATGAGTTTTCTGTAACACCAGAACATAAAATAAAAAAATATTATACATATAAACCTTCCTTTTGAATCCCTCTATCTATTAAAAAAAACCGCTTCAAAATCCGTTGCGTAGTTTTAAAGATCTAAGCATACATAGGGACAGACAGCGGAAAGCGACTTTGTTTTATACTATGTAGTGATGAGATTTTTTTTTCTATCTTAGTCTAACAAATAACTGCGTCCCTACTTACGTAAGTAAACTTACCAAGTATAAGGCCGGCCTAAAATGGACCCGGTAACGTCTTGAACACAAGTTAAATATTCGATAGTTGAACCAACATAATAGATGCACTCTAGAATAGTCGTTACCAACCTAAAGGAAATATTAACTGAGCTGTATGTTGCACAGATATTAACTGTACTATTTACTTATTTCTCGTACGTACATAGTAATTTTACGTCAGATGTTTGCTTCAGTAAAACCAGCGTGCCACACTGAAATCGTAAAAGGAAGATGCACATTTATTTTAATGAATAACGTTTTAATTAAATGAATGTGCATATCCATACTAATCACTACATAGTATAAACCAAAGTCGCTTCCCGCTGTCTGTCCCTATGTATGCTTAGATCTTTAAAACTACGCAACGGATTTTGATGCGGTTTTTTTTAGTAGATAGAGTGATTCATGAGGAAGGTTTTTATGTATTAATTTTGTTTTATGTACGTGTGTTAAAGAAAACTCAAATAAACCGAAGCGAAGCGAGGGCGGGTCGCTAGTATTATATAAATGCGAAAGTGTGTCTGTTACCTCTTCACGCTTAAACCGCTGAACCGATTTAGGTGAAATTTGGTGTAAAGATAGTTTGAATCCTGGGAAAGGAGACGGGATAGTTTTTTTTACTGAAATTTATCCCCTAAGGGGGTGAAATAGAGGGTGAAAATTTGTATGGAGTTACGATATAAACGAGTTCCACGCGGACCGAGTCGCGGGCAGAAGCTAGTATAAATATAAATGCAGAAATATGATTTTAAGTTAGATAGATCTTAAAACTTTAAACGGTAGGTATCGACAAGGATTTTACATGTGTAATTTTTTTGAAAAGTTTGGCGCCCTTTGCCCAGCCGGCAGCAAACTAACACGGGCTAAAGAAAATGATTTTGATGTACATTTTACAAAGGACTACTAATGAATAAGTTTAGTTTGTTGTAAATAACTCTTCACACGACCTACTTGACAGTGCCAAATCTAGTCGTACCTTTAGTACCAACTTTACCAGACGATATTAACCCCTTAACCACTTGCTGATTAGAGCGTTAACAGTTATCAAAATGTATGAACTAACAGTCGATTAACATTGATTAAATTTAACATTGTATAGTGAAATTGGTACTTAAACGAGCAATTGTAGTATATACGGGGGTTCTGGGCGATAAATCCATACAGCTAGGTTTCATATCAAGAAAGGCGAAAGACGACTAAATATACCTACCGTACCGTGTATATACATAATTGAAATCTGTAAGATTGTACGTAAATACCCAAACTTCTTCAAACAACGACAAGACCTACCATTAGCACTTACTTTAAGACACAAAAATAGTCCCCGTGTGGTTGCCGGGTTCGAATAGTGCCACTCCGGTCTTCCCGTGGATGTCGTAAGAGACGGCTAAGGGAATAAAGGCGTTTAGTACTGTTAGGCGATGGGCTTGCAACCTGTCACTAATACACTGGTAAACATCTTAGCCTGAGTGTGCAAGATGTGGTTACAGAATTATCAAAGAGTTTTTGGAGTTTTTGGTGATTCTGTAGCTCTGCCTACCCCACTCTGGGAATAAAGGCGTGAGTTTATGTATGTTTATGTATGAAATCTGTAAGTTTGTACGTAAATACCCTAACTTCTTCAAACAACGACAAGACCTACCATTAGCACTTACTTTAAGACACAAAAATAGACTAATTCTACCTTCATCAAAATCAAAACTTCACTCAGATAGCGCGCATGTCATGGCCATTAAAATTTATTACAAATTGCCAAGTACATTACAAAATATCAAAAATGAAAATAGCTTTGTAAACACACTTAAAAATGTAATGATAGAAAAATGCTATTATTCAATAACCGAATACTTAGGTGATAAGTTATTCTGTTAATATACATGTAAGTAAAGAATAAGCACTCCGGAACCGTGGTCCTACTGCGATGTCCCACTGGTGGGACAAAACTTTTTCGTGGTCCCACCAAACACACACTTGACCGTTTTTTTATGCCGAATTGAAGGAACGCCATATGGTAAATATTATCTTATAAAGAAAGTCGTGTGAGTTACTACACTTATAATAACCCCCAAGAACGGCTGGTTAAATTTTTATGATTTTTGTGTTTTGGGTTTGTCGTCGTCAGGAATAGCATTATAAGTATTAAAATTATGATATTAGTCAATAAAAAAAAATGCCTTTCGCCTGAAATTATACTTAGGTATGACGGGGTGCTACTTCTCCGGGCATAACGACGTCTGCCGGGTCGACTAGTTATTATAAAAAAGTTTTTCTTGTTCTGTGTTATTACATACATACATACATACATACATAAACTCACGCCTTTATTCCCAGAGTGGGGTAGGCAGAGCTCCAGAATTACCAACAAATAAATAAATAAATGCTGGAATTATTTTTAATTTTATTGCCTTTTAATGATTACTATTTTAACTCGTTCACTTATTTATCTTGTTTCAAGAAAGAAGCGGGTATTACATACCACACTGTAACAAAACGGTCAAGTGTGTGTTTGGTGGGACCACGAAAAAGTTTCGTCCCACCAGTGGGACATCGCAGTGGCACCACGGTTCTGGAGTGTATAATCTACCTACTCTTAACAAATCAGCGCTCTCACTAGTTTATAAGTCGCTGAGACCTATGTATCTAATAAATAAACCTAAATACCTATCTGTTATACCCCCTGCACCTCCACCATATAACGGGGGTGGCGTTTGTAATAAAACTTGATGAGTAGGTAATATCGGTACTTTCTTTTTATTTTTACACTAAACGTTTTACAATGACCTTAGTGCTTCGCACGCTGGTCGAGGGGCGTCTGCAGCAATTATATAGAACAAAGCAGCCGCTGTTCCATAGAAAAGTTGGTTTTTAAATTTAAACATTTAAAAACAAACATCATACAAAGGTAAAGTGCAATAAGGTCTATTTACATGTTACGACCTTATTTCACTATAATATCTAGGCAATTGCACTAGTCATGTCCATATTAAACTTCAAGTCCGTTTAAAAAACAAAACAAAAGCAGTGAGTGTTGCAAGGCGATCCAAGTAATTATTCCGTAAAAATACAAAGAATCTAAGTATAAAAAAGAAAAAAAAAACCTAATAAAAAGTCCAGTTCACAATCTTCTCCCAGATAAATCAAAGGAAAGTCACTGAAAAGCCTTCAACGATTTCGCCAAAATAAAATCCCACAGAAGGCACAAAGTTCGTGTCTGATTCAATGCTTTTGCTCTATTTACGTCTCAGTCTGTGGTGCATGTATTCGATGCTCAGGTCTAAAATAACTATTTATCTTTCCACGACAGGACATGTATGAATCAATTTTCACTATTAATTTACTTAAATGTTTTTAGTAGGTGAGAAAAGTAGAGTAGATACTAATATATACACGTACAATACCTTCACGCCTTCATTCCTAAGATCTGATTTTTATTCCCACACAAAAAAAATGTAAACAAAGGTGTTGCCGTTAACGAAAAACATTCGCAGTATTTAAAATATTTTTACTTTCCACATTTACAAGAAATTGACTCTCTATAAAAAAATCATATATTGTAATTAAGATTAAAGAATTTAATTTGTTGATGGAAAACTTCATTTATATAAAAACTCTTGGTTGTATTAATTTAAAACATGAAAACCGTTTTTGTAGGTACGCATTATTTATTTATTGCACTGGTATCATTGACTCGATACACCCGTGTTACCAAGTTGACGGCTGCTTGAAAAATTTGAGACGTTACTTCATTCGCTTCGCTTCACCATTCGTGCTCCCGTCGTAATCGCTGTCCAGTGACGCATTTAATGGTCCCCTGAAATGTCACTTTGACAGTGACGTAACTTTGTTTACACTTTTTCTGTAGGAATAAAAATCCGACCTTAGAGGGGGGCTAACAGCTACAGCATTACCAACAACTCTTAAAATTTTACGACAATTTTGTAACCACATTTTGCACAATAGGCTAGACAGGTTGCAAACCTATCGCCTTACTTACTGCAAACCTTTATTCCCTTATTCACCTCATACGATATCTACGGGATGGGTGGCACTATTACACACTCAGGGTATTAGTACATACTCCTCAGGAACAAAGCTGTTTTTGTCTTGGATTTGAAACCCTCGCTGTACTCTCAACTCAGTCTTAATGCCTTGCTCCGGTCGGGATTTAACTCAGAACACCTGTTAAATCTGGGGTCTTTAATTACGTTCAGGATTGAATATAGCGCTTGGGACATAAAACAGTTCTTCATCCCCTCGTTGTGTAATCTACCTATTATTCAATGACATTAAAAAACAGTGTTATCTGAGATACCGATAGGAAGCGATATGTATATATGTATGTAGACATTTTATTGTACAAAAGAAAAAGAAAACAATGAACATTACAAAAAATTAAATGTACAAAGGCGAACTTATCCCTTTAAGGGATCTCTTCCAGCTAACCCTTGAGAGATTTAGAAAAGTGAAAGGTTGTGCATCGAGTAGGCAACTGTACAACTTTATTTAGGAAGAACATAAAATTGAACGACCAAAAAAAAACCCTAACTATTAAAAATAATAATATTGAAATGATTATCATTATTTTTATTAAGAGCCGGATGTGTCCCACTGCTGGGCAAAGGCCTCCCCCCACTTTTTCCATGTCTCTATTCTTTGCCGTCTCTGGCCAGTCCTTCAAAAAGGAATCCAAGTCATCCCGCCATCACCGACGAGGTCTGCCGCGTTTCCGTCTTGAGTTATTGGGTTTCCACTCTGTGGTGACTTTGGCCCACAGCTCGTTCGGCATGCGGCAGACATGGCCAGCCCAGTCCCAGTCAATATTTAAATATCTTCATAAATTGATAAAGAAATATAATATATCCTATACATATACATACTTAAACTTACATAAACTATGTTTAAACTGCACATGTAGAGGAAAGTTGATACAATATTTAGGAGCTAGAGTCAAGCCAGAACTTCTTCAATTTGTCCTTTAAGGAATCAACTGACTGTGTTTGTCTAATGCCGGCCGGCAGCTGATCCCATAACCGGACAGAGTGCACCGAAAAGGATTGAGGGTTGTATTAATAAACTCATCTCAACTCTAATCCTCGTCTCCAGATGCGTCAAAAATAACAGTGCAGTGGTTTAACGTTTATTTTGACGTATCTTGTGATGGGCGTCTCAGCCAAGATCTCGTACGGGCCTTAGAGTAGGACTTGGATTTGTGAGACGGGAAAGCGTGAGTGAGATTGGCCTTTGAGCGCAGCCTGTTTTGGGAACCAGTGGACAGGACATGAAGCTAAACCTCTCAGAAAGATATAAGGGAGAACGAGGATATGCCAAGTTCAGACATATATTCGAAATAACCTTCAGGTTTTTTTTTATCAATAATTGGTTTGCATTTCACTTCAGTCTCACCTGATGTTCAGGGACAACAAGGTCGAAGGTGGTACACGCTCACTCAGAAAATGACTATTTACTCTTGCCTTGAAAACACCAAGGTTGTATATTACTTATTGTCTAACGCACTCGCAATCACAATCGACTTCAAAACGGAACAATTGTTTTAATTTTGTATGCAGACAAGCGTTCGACTTTTAAGATAAAAGCAATTGCGATTGCGAGTGCGTTAGGCAATATCCCCTCCGTTCATTAAACAAAAGAAAGTTTAGCAAACGTATAATTTATCAAGTTTTAATTTCGCGAAAATGTATTGCGTCTTAATTTTCACGTGTAGCAAAGGAGGTCTATAACATTATATTCTTCAGGGTAAAACCCTATGTTTTACGTGTTATGGTACTGTTTTTAACTTGGCCGACTGAAAATTTTCAGCCTACCTATACCGTATTGACCGCTTTATGCAAACATGGCGCACAACTACCCAACCGTGCCGGCGCGACACCTGACACTTTACCGGCACACTTCACATGTATTGCTATCTTTTTACCTGACAAAGTAATTGGCATAGAAAAAACTTACCCTGGAAAACTCCAGCCTCAGTCTCCCCTACTAACTAAGTTTGTGTGAGTAAATTGTATTTGTGGTACCAGATACATTATTCAAGCACGGAATAAATGAACGTCACTCAACTTCTGCCATTTTACTTTCAACAAAGCATATAAAATTAAGTTATTTTTAAAGGAAGCACTTTACTCGCTTTGTAGTAGACTAGGAGTAAATTCAAACGTTGTTATAACCATAGCGAGTACGGATTCTGAACGCTCACTCCGTATATTTATGCGCTTAGTGCACATTCGAGGAAAAGATCGCGTTTGGGAAAGGAAACATTTCTAAAGTATCCCCGAACACGGGTGGGGGCATGCGGGTCACGTAGGGGTAACAACGGGAACGACGCGACCACCTCAGGGTTTGTTGTGTTATCGACGCCACTTTTTTCCCCCGTACCTACCTGACCCTGGCGTGGTCAGATTTCGTATTGTTAGAGATAACTTGCCCGACTTAATGTTTTTGTTGGGCTTGAACAATCCCGTTACGTGACCACTGTCCGTTTCGAAACGTGAGCCATAAAAAGAGGTTAACTGATATCGATACTGTTCGATCGCGGGCAAATTAACGCTGATCACTTCAGCAATCACCACAACATTAATTTGTAAATGATTGTATTTGTGCCGTACATGCGGACACAAACGTCATAACATCAATTACTAAATACTAATTGGTAAACGGCTCGATTACAATCGAGCGTATATAATAACTATATAATCACCAATTCGGTTCTACATAAAACAAAAACATGTTCAAGCTATATTTTGGCTTTTTCTCAGGAGCTCGGGGACCAGTTTTATTTAATAATCCTATCTAAGAAAAATAATCGTTGCTGGGAGCTTTTTTACTATAACTTTGTACAAAAAGGGATAAACACAGCACAAAATAATTTACGTAACACCTGGCCATAATGTGAGTTTTATCGCACGCTGCGCGCACGGTAAAACTCGCATTGTGGCCAGGTGAAGACGTAAAATTGTGTACTCATCACGGGCAGTAAAAAAGAAAGCCCTCTATCGCATATTTACAACCCTCGCCTACGGCTCGGGTCTCAAATACCTGCGATTTCGGGCTTTCTTTCTTTTACAGCCCTTGTTAAGTAATGTACTATATTCTAATTTATTTCCCAGGGTCATACACAGATTTAGGTTAGCGTCGTTTACTGTGGTACCTTAAAATTCCATATTTTTTTTGTACGAATTTTCGTTTTGTCCTAAAGGTATGTTACGCAGGTTACACTTGAGCTATTTTAGGTTAGGTTTGATTTAAAAGCGATAGCAAAAAGTTAAGTCTTCTATCAAAAAATTGCGTTTGGAATTATGAAAATTCGGAATTTTGATCAATTCGGGATTATGACTCGTCGGAATTATGTAGTGTGGACCTTCGTGTGGACATATCCGAAGTTAACGTTTTTAAGACCTAATTTTCTGGTTGGACCCATATCCGCATAAACGGCGTCCGGGTTCATAAAAATTAACTTAAGTACATGTACACAAGCCTTTAGGTAACTATTGACCACAGGAACAAATTTTGTTTTTACAAGCTTTTATGTAATTGCAACGTATTTATGCATGTACGGGTCAAATCTTGATATTTCAATTTGACCCACTTCCCATTATCGGAATGGGCTAAAATTTGGACCAAATATGTAAACCCGATAACAATGAAATATAATGGTATCCAAGAGGAGATCTGATGATGGAGTCGGAATGTGGCGACAGGATTTCCGGTATTCGTAACATATTCAATAGGTTGGTTTTAAAAATCAACAGTAAAAACTTGTCCAGAAACGAAATTTTTGACGCTAACTTATTTTCAAGTGTCTATGGCCCGTATTAATAAACTCATCTTGGCTGAGATGCCCGACACAAGATACGTCAGAGTAAACGTCAAACCATAGAACACTGTCATTTTTGACGCATCTCGAGACGAGCATTAGAGTTGAGATTAGTTTATTAACACGGGCCTATGACTCTCCGACACTTAATAAAATCTAGTATTTCGCTTAACACAAGAATAGAGTTCGAATCCATTTTCTAGTGTTATGTTTTATTCTACGTGAGTCTGTGCTGAGGCGGCGTTAGTGGAGATTACGAAGGATTGTTATCGTGATTTTTGATATGGGTCGTGGAGCATTATCCTACTGTATAGGTACTTAGCCTAGCTAAACCGTTTCGTTCCAAGACGTGTGTAAGCAAATTAAAGGTCGAACTATCAGTATCAGTATTCAAAAATATAAACGTGTTCAGAAAATTAAAATAGGTTCAGCATCTGTGCTGGTGCGTCTGTTGCATACTGGAAATCAAAGATCATAATAATCGGTTATACATTATATTACATTACAATAAAATTAGTTACACCATTTATGACTCAAGAATGGCTTTACCGATTTTTATCTTTGATTTGTTGGATTTGTCTCTGCCCCAAATAGAAATTACAACATCGGAAAAAATCGAGAAAAACATTCTGAGGCGGTACGAAGTTCGGCGGGTCTAGTTTTTATTAAGTGGCAAGTGTGTGTATATCCAAGTGTATGTGTGTGTGTGTGTGTGTGTGTGTGTGTTACATACAAAATACTGATTTCTGGACTAAGTTTTCAACATCAAAATAGCTTTTGGTTTTCAACCATTTTGGTAATTTAACTTTAAAAACATGTCGTGTAGGAATAAATATCTAAATGCTTACTTATAAATATGATGACACCGATTGGTAGATTGTTGAGAATAATTATGAAAAATTAAATAATCAAAAGTTTAAATTTGGTCGGGGTATCGCGGAACCGGTTCTGCATAAACCCTTATTAAACTTTCCGAGTTCATCGATACTGGCATTGAGGTGGACATTAGCAAAAAACATGGAAGAGGAAATGTTGTAATAAGAATTCTTATCAGTACTTAAACATTATTCAGTCATTATTATTCAAATTTAGTAGTTAAATTGGACAATTATAACATTGACTCAAGTTTCCATTTTATTTATTAATGGTGAAATATTTTTACTGCTGCTGTGATTGGTGTTACGACAATTTGTTTGTTCTAGCTTCATCCGCGTTAATTTGGACTATCGGTATTCTCTCCTATAAACACACACACACACAAACACACAAACACACACAAACACACAAACACACACAAACACACACTAATATACACGCGGGCACAGACCTACACACACACATACACGCACATAGATACTCATGTGTATATTTCTTTTGTTTGTGTAAAAATATTTTAATTGTTTACTTTCAGACAAATTTTTAATTATTAATGTTTTTTCTCTATTATCTAGTTGTTCCTAATTTACATATAACATAATATATGCTATAGAAGAGCGGGGTCTCCTGGCACAGGTATATTTCTTGGGACCTTCAAAATTAACTGGGATTTTGTATAAATATCTAGTGTGAATTTAATTGTAATTATATTTTTTTATTGGATTATTTCATCTATTACTGCTTAAGTTATCTTTATACATACTTACATAATGGATGATAATGTCTGAATCTATACTATCTCAGGAACCACTGGTCTGATTTGAAAATTTCTTTCAGTTTTAGATAGCTCATTTATCAAGGAAGGCTTTATATCACTCACATAAAATAAAATGAAAAGTGATTGGATGTTAAGCTTATAACGCCTCTGTTTGCGTCAGGGGTATGGTTCATCAAGTAGTAAAATATAGGTACTTAAATAAGGTAACTTATATTTATTTATGCGCAAGTGAACTACCGTCTATAAAGGGCATGAAGGTAAAATATAAACATTTACGGGCCTGTTATGATATAGGTACGTAACGGTATTGAATAACTCTCCAACTTGACATTTCTTGATACAGGGCAACTCATATGAGAAAATATGAAAGGTCTCCCGATCGCCAACAGCTGACGGCGCGCGTGACTCGAGAATATACCGACCTCCATCACCTTACAAAATGTTATATTCAGTAAAAGTAATCACTTGTGATTCTGTAGTGACGTATATTTATCCCTTATGAAAGCTCAAGTAATATAAAAGCTCTGTGATTTGCGAGATTCGGTACTTATATAGCTTACCTACATACACCCGCCTTCTCCCAGAGTGGGGGTAGGCAGAGCTACAGAATTACCAACAACTATAAAAACTATGAAAACACCAGCCTAACAGTGCTACTTACAAACCTATATTACCTTAGTCGCCTCTTACGACTTCCACGGAAAGACATGGAGTGGCACTATTCTAAGCCGGCAACCTCAAGGAGTTACCTTTATATATTATATAGCTTGATTTTCTATATTACATATCATAGGTTTACCAACAATTTTATAGAATGTTTTACTTCGTCGAATTTTAATTTCACCGACAGGCATACACGTGAAGGAGTTATACGAGTAACTTATAAAATTCCAGGCTTAAGATTACCTAAAACCAATAAGGTCTCAGCAGAAATTAGCTTTCGATGAAATAAAATTCGATGAAATGATACATTCGGTATCCGTAGCACGAATCCCTAAACGGACTCACGTTTCTAGGTCATATAGGATTTAGGTCACCGTCTTTCCTGTGGATATACCCGAAGTTCAAAATTTGAGCCCTAATTTTCTGGCTGAACCCACATCCGCATAAACAGCATCAGGTCTACTTTAGTCCTTTCAGATAAAAACAGAACTTGTATGCACACAAAACCTTTAACTATTGACCAAAGGAAAGACAACTTTTTTCGGCTTACATCACGACTCGATGACGATACGAACGTCAGTTAATATCGGCTTGTCTATGTCCTAACCTAACTCCGTAGGTCAACCGAACATAACACTGTAGTTGCAATGTATGTACATCATTTTTATATAAGATGTTGCCACCTCAATGTAGTTTTAGCATCATACCTAACTTATCCGTACAGGTAAATAAGCATGTTTTAATTTGGACGAACCGAAATACTTTAAAAAAATATATTACACCCATCAAATATAGTCACACGCATCTTTGATTGGCAACTAAGCTTAAGCTCAAAATATAAAACGTAAAGTAATAAGTATGGTATGGTGGGACACGTAGATTATACGACAACGTTCTCTGTTGCCATAAATCTGTTTCGTGCAGCGACAGACACTTTATTCTTGGCGAACAAATATTTATCCCGAACCTGTGACCGTGCACCCACCTAGTATTTTAATACTTGTACCTATAAACTGCCATTATATATCAAATTCAATAACCAAGGAAGATTTAATGTTGTTTTGTCAGTCATAAGGTTGATATTGCTACAGGAGTTATATGTGAGATATGGCTATGGCTTAGGAGGGCTTTATAGGCGAACAGATTTGGCTATAATAAGGCGTTCTTTGCCTTTCCAGAGATTCGTAATGGAGATTGACAGAGGTTTGGACCAAGAGTGAAAATACCTCCGAGTTCAAAAAAAACCTATTCTATGGGAAAAATACATATTTTCAAAATTGGTCAGAGAAAAAAACATCCACGACAAGGACGTTTCAAGATTTTGACTTTAAACGCCGGAGCGAAATAAACGAATGAAATGTTTTTTTTTCAAAGTAAGCGACATATTGCATGGATTGACTGTCATTTAGGTACAAATGGAAAATTGACAACTTTAAATGACCATTCGGAAGTTGGATCAAAAGTAGTATATCCGAAGTTTGAAGTGAATTTAATTAAAGTGTAAGTGTGCTGAAATATATTTATAACCAAATTTATTTTTGTGTTGTATATTAATTAAGTCCAAATGGAATGTTATCCATGATAAATTATGAGCAAAATTAAATACGCCCAACGTGATTGTAGTCTCATATGAATTACGGACCATATAAATATAATAAAAATTGTACATATTTCAGGAATGTACTAGGACGAATCCCTTAAAGGGATAAGTTTTTCAATTCAAGTTAATCTTAAGTTTGTGTACGTACTTAATTGGTTTTGTCCTACTAATATTATAAAGAATTTGTATGTTTGTTTGTTAGTCCTTCACGCTACAACGGCTGGATGGATTTGGATGAAATTTGAAATGGAGATAACTTACCCTTAGACTACTTTTTATCCCGGAAAGTTTCAAAGTTCGAGCAGTAATAACGATAAGCCCAATCTACGCGGACGAAGTCGCGGGCAAAAGTTTGTGTGGGATATATAGTTAAGGTTAAGGTGTTTCTTGTAGTTTAGTTTGAGTTCTGAATAATTTAGTTTACACCGCCTGCTATGTATTTTTGTTTTTATTATTTCTCTGTCCAAGGTTGTCTGGAAGAGATCGCTATTTAGCGGTAAGACCGCCTGTTGTATACCTATAGGTAGTTAAAACGTACTGTTCCGTGTTTTGTTTTCTTTTGGTGTTCAATAAAGAGTATTTGTATTGTATTGTATTGTATTGTAAATATATATTTTCTGTTTCTTTAGTGTTGCCAACCTTAACAGGGTGTAATTTTTATGGTCGTTGGAGATAATCTCGAACAAATGATTTAAATTTTGATCTTTGATGTTTTTCAATTTATGTTATTTTGTGTTAAGTGTGTCACTTTCCGTCTCTTCACCAAGCGGTTCCAACGGAAGACCAGTGCTGGCTTTACGGCTAGCGAATGCTGAGTTGGGACCGTTTCGCAACTGTTTCTGTGTCTTATTTTTTGTATCTATGTACCTAATGTTGTTTTGTATTGTTGCGAATAAATGTCTCTTTATCTTTATCTTTATATATAATTATTATTTGAATAGCATCCATTATATTCGTAACAAGCTTCTGCCCGCGACTTCGTCCGCGTAGATTTAGATTGTCGTTGTGTTAATCCTAGGTATAACCTCCATTTCAAATTTTATCCAAATCCGTCCAGCCGTTGCAGCGTGAAGGAGTAACAAACACACACACACACTTTCACATTTACAATATTAGTAGGATTATTATCGAAAAAAGTACCTGAATAAACCAAATACGGATGTAGTGAATAATCCTTTCCCATCGTTTTTTGTCGGATTAGTTCGGATTTATATTTTTTTCTCAATTAGCTTCAGTACCTACCCATCAATAAGCCAACTGAGAAAGCAAGATAAATACGAAGTTATCCGACCAAAAACGATGGGAAAGGATTATTCACTACATCTGTACAATACGCATCGTAACTTATTCAACTTGTAAGAAATTATTACAATAAAAAAATAGTTTCCATAGCTCTTAAGGGATCGTCTTTTCACAAGTTAGGATCATATTTATTTCGGGATACAAGGAAAGATTGGCGAAACTCCACACTAGCGCGAATTCTCGAGAGGCTCTCCGCTCACGTCGTACACTTACCGGAGGTACTCACAATTTGAGGGAAAATAGACCGTCATAGCCTCGACGTTACTTCACACCTTATATAAAACCAGTTAAGTGCGAGTCAAACTCGCGTACTGAGTGTTCCGTTGCGATTTGAATTCGATTTCTAATTACTGCGAGCCCAACTAACACATGACCATTATTAGTATTTGTTGTTTTTCTTTAGGGTTTGTACTATAATCATACCAAAAGGGTTTGGGTAAAAGTGTCATTTGTAAGTCATACATTTTCAAGGTGAGCGGCCTTTAGTAAAAGTGGTAAATTATGATAGAATTCGTCAAAATAAACATGTTTTGTTATGTAATGTGCTCTTAAGTGCATCGGAGCTGAGATATTTAATATTCTTACCTAGGCTTACTTTTAGTACCAAAAACTGAACATTTCAATCTTAAATATCTCGGCTTCGATATTATTAAACGCCATAAATTATATATATCTATGTGTATTTTAAGGTCCTCTAAAAAACTATGTTAAAATCATCCGTGGCCAAAAAGAAAACAAAAATGAAAATATTCTTCAAGCAAATTTACCCAATGCCCTTTGACGCTTGTATGTTTTACCGTTTTTACAATACAACCAAAACTAAAAATATGTTGAGTAAAAACGTATGGAGATGCCCTTTATTATTCCTCTGATAGTGCCTCTCCAACTAGTGGAGGTTGGCAATCAGCTCCGCATATTTCTCTCGTCTTTGGCGAGGTTGAAAGCTCCGCTGCACTTGTGACTCCAGTCCACGTCTAGTGTTTATTATTGCACTTCCTTAAAATGTTTACATTTCACCACCATATCTCATCATCTGCGGGTGGTAGGACCTTGTGCAGGGTCCGTCCGGATCGCTACCACCATCTTATCCATTAACCTACCGCCAAACAGCAGTGTTCGCATTGTTGTGTTCCGGTTTGGGGATAAGACAGCCGGTGAAATGACTAGCATAGAGGCATTCCATCTTACTCCTCAGGGTTGGCAAGGCATTTGCAGTCTTAGGATTGCATTGCAGTCTTGCGAATGCGAATGTCTATGGGTCACAGTTTCCACTTACGAGTACCATCAGGTGGCCTGTGTGCTCGTTTGTCTTCTCTATGCCATAAAAAAAAACATAATAAAATATATTCTGAAAAAAGACAATCTGTTCCGGTTCAAAATATACAGTTTTAAGTTAGGACGGACGGACGGACAGCGGAGGTCTATTAATAGGGTCCAGTTGAGCCCCCTTCGAGCGCGGAACCCTAAAAGCCGTAGGGATTACGCTGCCCCCTACAAAAACAAAAGTCTGTCAGTCTGATTGTATTTTCACCGAAAAGTGCTTTTCATCAAAAAATACGATATTGAAAAGAGATTACTACCTCAAAATGGAAATGAAGAGATGATTAAGTGTATAAATAAATAATATGACGCTGCCCAAACTTCAAAAGTACCTACGTGATTATGGAGTAACAATGGTAAAGGGTATTGAGTAAATTTGTTTGAAAAATATTGTCATTTTTTTTTTCAGCGGCCCCGGTTGATTGATAGATATATATAATTTATGGCGTTTAATAATATCGGAGCCGAGATATTTAAGATTAAATTGTTCAGTTTTTGGTACCTACTAAAAGTACGCCCTGGTAAGAATATTAATTATCTCGGCTCCGATGCACTTAATAGTATTACATTATATTACAAAACATGTTTATTTTGAATTATTCTATCATAATTTACCACTTTTACCGCAACCGCCGCCGCTCACCTTGAAAATGTATGACTTTTACAAATGACAACACTTTTACCCAAACCCCTTTATTTGTTTATATGAGTGACAGAACGAAAAGGTCAGGTTTAAATTTCAATACAATAAATTTTTGCAGTTAGACTCGGAGTCGTCTTGTAAATCAAGTTTTTTCGAAAACTAAAAACTAGAGACAACTCGAGTCACTGGACTGACGCTCGATAGTTCACTCACGCTCGATAGTTCACTCACGCTCGACACAACTCGGGACTCGGAGTTTTCGAGTTCACCGACTCGTCTATTAAGTGAGTCGAGTCTACAATATTAGGACTTCAGAACTCGAGTACAAAATGTAAACAATTGTCCAGTTTGATGTCGACTGCAATTGCGAGTGCGTTAGGCAATAGGCCAGCTGGTCGAAACACAAAAGTGTAATGTGTTATGTTATGAGTATGTCTTTGACAAGTAATAACAATATTGCCTCTAACGTGTTATACCTTTCGTATTGTTTTTAGCTCGACCGCCATTAAGTAAGCAAAAGGGGTATGTACGGTCGGCCAAGAAAGCGAATACCTTAATCGCCAACCTAATAACACGACGACGCGCTGGCCTAGTTGGTAGTGACCCTGCCTACGAAGCTAGCGGTCCTGGGTTCAAATCCCGGTAAGGGCAAATATTAGTGTGATGAGCGCGAATATTTGTTCCTGATTCATGGATGTTTTCTATATATTTAAGTATTTATTTCTCTATATAAGTATTTATATCGTTGTCGTTTGGGACTAGGTCAATTGGTGTGACATTGTTCCCTGATAAAAAAAAAAGTTTTTTGTATGTAAGTGTAGTATAAAACAGTACGTATATGTATATCACTCGTAGGTAAGTTACTAAACTGGTGTGATCCGTGCCTTATCTTATCTTATTTTATCTTACAGATGGGCTCTATCGGATACACTTCGATCCTTTAAGATCTTTTGTGCAACTACCCTCTTACACAGTTAGCTGTTCGAATGTGCAGGTTTCCTCACGATGTTTTTCCTTCGCCGTAAGAGCATCGGATAATGCACTCATTGGTACATGGGGACATACGACACCAAGTTCAAAATGGTATGGTTAGCAACTCCAGCGTCCTTTCGCTCTACCTCCGCAACTTCTTCCTGGCCTTGGCCGGGAAGTAAATATAAAGATCCATTTAAATCTATACATCCATTTTAATTTATTTGGTTGACTGGTAGAAATTCAAAAATTCAAAATTTAAAATATTTATTCAGTAAATTGGCCACATGAGGCCTCGGACAAGACCATCATTGCGGAGAAGAAGCGCCGCAAGAAACTCCACAAATAAAATCATTACAAATGTAAACTCAATAACATTTAATTAAAAGTAGAGACGGATTATAGGATAGTGACTAGAGAATGACATTAGGCATTAAATCTGCAATTGGTGCTATTTTGTGCAATAAAGTATAATAAATACATAAATCTGTTACAAAACTGTATTTTTGAGTAAGGCTCGGCTGTGCTATCTCGCTCCTCGTCCAGAAACGCTAGCTTCCCAGTCTCTACAATAATACTATAACCGCAAAGGCCCCGGGCAACAAACTGCGACAATTGAAAAATAAATTCCATCTGTGTATTCGCGTAATACAAGAACAAGTGTGCAAACTATTCGCAGTTGCTTTTCCCGGCGTTACTTACCCACCACAGAGCAGTTATTGCTCTGGGTTCTAAGATATTACTTGTAGCTGTCACCGCTGCAGCCATGTTTCAGCCCCTGTAAACTCGAACGGGCAATTTGAAACTTAATTTCCTCTAGCTCTTTTACTCTTAACTTGTAATACTATCGAATAAAAGGGATAGAACTAGTGTTACTTACTCGAATTAGAAATTTAAAAATGTGCATTGCCGCGGCGCTGTTCGAGACACTTAAAGTAACCGAGCGAAGCGAGCGGCCTATTTAGAACAATCTAATTTAAAGTAAATTAATTGTTAAATTAAAATAACTAGGTATTGTTAGGCGTATTTTAATTAAAGCTAAGTATTACAATGCTGTTCTATTGTTTTTCTTTGACTGCCATAGTTAACATACGTTGTTATAATACTCGTACGTAACTATATGACTATGAAATTTTCATTAAAAGTGTGATACTTAGTTTTGCGGGGCAGTGTAAATATATCTTTTAAACACGAAGTAGTACGAGTGAGTTTCTAACTATTTGTGTCTTTTTAGGGTTCCCTCGTCAAAAACCCTTATAATTTCCCCATGGGCGTTTGTTCGTCTGTCCGTCTGTCTGCGGTTTTACTTAGAGACTCTTACACAAAGCTAGTATACATTTAAAATTTGCCGACAAAGTTGTAAGTTTTTCGGGTACATCCTGTACCTGCAAAGCAAAGTAAAATGTATTATTTTTTACACCGAGTGAAGTATCATAAATAAGTAGGTAGGTCGTAAAAATTAAATATGTACTCGTACATGTATATATAATTAATATTTTTGAGGTTTGGGGGACCGTTAATGTTCGCTAGAGTTGCCAGGTTTTTAATTCTGTAGTTTAAAAGTTCAATAATACGTCACGTTTCCCGATCGTCTTTATTGTTCGACAGTGTTCCAACTTTATCGGAATCTAAAACAGATTCACGATCCAGTATTATTTCATGCCTTTACTACGCGATGACGATACGAAGCAATCTTACTTCGAAGTTCGTTCAAGGAAATACTAAATACGGATACAGGGGCGTCTGTTCAAATCGCAGTACATAAATTTTATCTCGATGCTAAACTGCCCGCAACTTCGTGTAGATTTCGATTATCGTTACTCCCTCGGAAACTTCTAAATTTCCCGATATGAAAAGTAGCCTATGTTATCCACGGTACAAAACTATCTCCATTTCAAACTTAATCTAAATGCAACCAGCGCGAAAACATGACAAACTTTCGCTTATAATAGTAGGATAAGAAAAACAAACAGCAGCAAACCTCATAATGTTCACATGTCATAATCTGACTGGCTGACTTTGTCCACGTTCTATGATTGTCGAGTGAAGGGTATTGTTCAGGTTTAGGGACGTAAAAGAGTTATTTCACAAATTCCCCCGACCACCGATAGCCGCCACGCGACGTGTCCGGTGAATCAACGAGCCGCTTCGCTCGGTCGGGCAAAAACGGAAAACCATTTTACGGTTCATTGTGAAAGAGGATTGCCAATTTCGTTCTGAGCTTACTCGACCATCGGCCGGGCAACTTTTACAGCATCTCCGATGTGCCGCGACCGTTCGAAACTTACTTTAATACATGCCAACAACTTCTGCTGACACAGTTCGGATTTATCTCGAAATTTATACGTATAGAGGGTTAATAGTAGCTTGTTAACCAAGGAATGAAAGTGATCAATCGCAGCCCGAGATATTTAGGCTGCACGAGTGACAGCGAGGGCGCCTACAGTTCGAGGGTGCAATTGATATTTTTACCTGAGTTAAAGATAAAAAAGATAAAATATAAAGATTAAAATACATTTATTCAGTAAGTAGGCCGAACGGGCACTTTTACACGTCAAGAATCTACCAGCGCTTCCCAAGAGGAGACACTGCTGACAAGAAACGCCGCAAGAAACTCAGCAGTCAGTAATTTTTTAAACATATTACAATGGTACTACTTAATCTAGCATTATTATAAAACAATAAATATTAAATTCAATATAATATCAAATAACATGCGTAGATCAGCAGGAAAACATGCCAAAAATATTACGTGAGAGATAAAGGAAGAAAAAGGAAAAAAAACTAAAACTCACCTACTTATATTTGTTTATAACTTATAACACGGTGCAAGATGACCACATAAAAGTTTCGATACGTTTTCCTACATCAACGGTGTCCCCTAGACAAGAACACTCTACTCTTCATTTCGATTATGAGGAAAGTGAAAATAGTTATTTATAACATTTTTGTTGAAAAATTATAACGTCAAATACTAGGAGTGCATAAAAATTCAAAGTACATTGCTGTGACGTGTGGGAGACATCCTAGCTGTGTCGTGTGCGCCCGCCGTACCGCTTGCAATTGAAGTTAGTTGTGCTACGCACCTCCTAATTCTGCCCTACAAAATTAAAAAGCAGTAAGTGGCCAAATCTACCACCATATCTTGGACGCCAACTCTACACAGCTCCTCAAAGCTGGAGACCATGTTACGATGGTGTGAGTGTTCTCTTACTGGAGTTTAAATTGGGTTGGGCAGAATTACCACTGCGCACCTTCATACAATTACTTTTCTCCCCTAGGGTAAACATGTATCACTTTCAACCCGCTTCTAAGATAAACAAAGGCCTACTTTCAGAGTATGAGACATGAAAATATTTTTTCAATACCGTAAAATGTTCCTACTTGGCTCCTTTAAGGCTAACTACGCTCAATAGTTACTTTTTCGTTTGCTACGTCAAAAATCAAGTCGATGACTTTCTGAAAAGAATTGATGTATACATCCTGTCGCGAAGTGACTGAAAGCAATAGAATGATGTACAATACAGATTACCTCAATTTAACCATGGAGCATAATTACCCGTGTGGGAGCAAAGTAGGAACATTTTACGGTAGTCAATTTAACGGGTACAATAAAACGATGTAAGTAGGGATAATTGTTACAAATAAGAACAAGTATAAAATGGACAATAACGTTACGTCTATTGGAATTAATTTCAGTCTTATAATTAGTAACATATGCTTCATTTAAGATGGTGTCCCTACTCACCCCGTTTTACGGAACCTATTATTTTATCGCAAAGCATTTCAACAAATGTGTCACAAGCATACATAGGGACGGACAGACAGACAGCGAGAAGCGACTTTGTTTTATACTATGTAGTGATTTATTAAAACTCTATTGAAGAAAAACACACACAAACACAGTGCATTCTCTATAAGTCAACCACTAGGCCAAACAGGTGTTTGAACATTTCAGCAAGAGCCTATAATAGGTCTGGAAAGTAAAGGACAAATACATATACGTTTCTTTCACTCGCACTTAGGCCCGTATTAATAAACTCGTCTTGGCTGAGATAGATACCCGTCACAAGATACATCACAGTAACCACAAACCATAGAAAACTGTCATTTTTGACGCATCTTGAGACGAGCATTTCAGTCGAGATCAGGGTAGTGATTCTGTAAACAACGCCGGTCGTGCGGACTGTCGAGTGATATCCAAGCGGCGAGATTAAGTAGTCCCGTCAGTGCGAACAAAACACATTGTAGCGCGTGCATTTTCAATTAAGCAGCCATATACCTTCGACCCATCATGCTGCTAAATTGAAAATGCACGCGCTACAATGTGTTTTGTTCGCACTGACGGGACTACTTAATCTCGCCGCTTGGATATCACTCGACAGTCCGCACGACCGGCGTTGTTTACAGAATCACTACCCTGTTTATTAATACGGGCCTTAGAGTCAGTTAATGACGAAAGAGTCTGTGACGGTTTTATATTGAAAAAGAAACGAGTTAAATGTGTTAAAATGTCTTTCAGATTTAGTTTCAAAATAGCGAACGGTGGTCACTTGACACGATTTCGTTTGAACTTCACTCGGAATAAGTAAAATTTAATTTTAGCGCTCGGAGGCAAACCCAAGGAAAGGTTTTCCACGTGGAAGCACTTCTCGTTTGCGGAGGCGTTCAATAAATTACTTATCTATATTAATTTTTCATTAACTTATTAAATTAAGCACTTGAGGAAAAAAAAATTGCACATAAAAATGGAGACACCAACTTATAATAATAAATAAGGGGTCAATCTTACACCAATTGACCTAATCCCAAACTAAGCTCTAGGCTTGTACTATGGGTACTAGACAACGATATAAATACTTATATAGAGAAATATATAAACCGTGTGGTAGCCGGATTAGAATAGTGCCACTCCAAGTCTTCCCGTGGATGTCGTAAAAGCCGACTAAGGTAATAAAGGCGTGTAGTACTGTTAGGCGATGGGCTTGCAACCTGTCACTAATACACTGGTAAACATCTTCGCCTAAGTGTGCAAAATGTGGATACAGAATTATCAAAAAGTTTTTTTGGTTGTTGGAAATTCTGTAGCTCGGCCTACCCCACTCTGGGAATAAAGGCGTGAGTTTATGTATGTATGCATGTATATAAATAAATACATAGAAAACATCCATGACTCGGGAACAAATATTTGCGCTCATCACACAAATATCTGCCCTTACCGGGATTCGAACCCAGGACCACTAGTTTCGTAGGCAGGGTCACTACCCACAAGGCCAGCGCGTCGTCAGGATACTTTTTGTTCCTAGAACAAAGATGTTTGTCAAAATTATTACTATTTACATGGCACAGGATTATGGTACTACTTATATTCTGGAATGGAATAAGCTAACTTCAATTTCGCGGGTGGTAGGGCCTTGTGCAGGGTCCGTCCGGATCGCTACCACCATCTTATCCATTAACCTACCGCCAAACAGCAGTGCTCGCATTGTTGTGTTCCGGTTTGGGGATAAGACAGCCGGTGAAATGACTAGCATAGAGGCATTCCATCTTAGTCCTCAGGGTTGGCAACGCATTTGCAGTGTTAGGATTGCATTGCAGTCTTATGAATGCGAATGTCTATGGGTCACAGTTTCTACTTTCCATCAGGTGGCCTGTGTGTTCGTTTGTCTTCTCCATGCCATAAAAAAAAAATTGGACATGGGTCACTTTGGATTTAATTTAACAATTGCTATATTGAAGTCGAACTTACTAATATTAATAACTAGTTGCCCACCAGCGGCTTCGCCCCGTTACAAATTCCCGACCCCCATGTTTTTTTTTTCTTACATATAAACCTTATCCTGACGATAACAAACACAACAAAAAAAAAGAGCCTTTCGGTTCAGCCGTTCACGAGTTTTGCGCTTAGATTATAAAGTAACGTTGTGTATTTTTTGTTTGTTTGTTAAGAGGATCGTGAAGGTAAAAATGTTTAAACAGAATTTACAGAATGCGATAACGTTTCCCTCCCTTTAAAACCTATTATGATTTTTAGGATTTTTGAAATTGTTGTAGATATTATGAAAAACGTATGTTTTCCGTTTTTGTTTTTACGTTTTCCTTTTCAAAAAGATATTTATTAGAAAGAAACAATAAAAAGAAAAACGGAAACGTACAAACCTAGATTTTCAAAACAACCCGTGTTTTCGCGTAGCGCGATTTAAGCTACACAATTCCTCGGAAAATATCTGAAACAATAAACCGATTTAAAAATAGAAAAACATAAATTAATTATCCTTGACTAACCTTTACTTTGACTTTTTTTAACCTACTTATAATTTATTAGATGCCGTTAATTAAACCAATAACTTACTAGTTTTTTGTTCCGAAGACTACAATAAAAAAATCATTTGAACTGAATTTTGGCTTTTTTAAGAATGCTACCATCATACGAGCGCAACCGCGGGCGCTTAAACCTAGTTCTCATTTTTAGGGTTCCTTAGTTAAGTTGACCCTTATAGTAGTTAAAGTATCGCCATGTCCGTCTGTCTGTCTGTTCGCGGTAATTTGACAAAGTTATAGGTAGATTTAAATGACGCTGACAAAGAACGCCCAAAAAACGTACGAATGAGCGAACGAGGCACAAAACAACAAACGCGCGGGAAACCTGAAAATTACCAAATATTATGTACGTACTGTATGGTTAACTTTGTTTCTTAAGATGTAATGCACTTATATTAAAATTTTAACAATTAATTCTGAGGTTTGTTATGTTGGTACAAATCTATTTTGTTGTAAAGTTTGTGTTTATCGCTTAATACTTTAACCTAGGTTTAGTAAGATTTGGTAGCTAGGCGTGTCGTTATGGCTCAAAAAAGCGCAAGTGCTGTTATGGGGAATAGACAAGATGGACTTCTCCGGATTATTCTCTGGACATATTATATATGTTCTTATATTAGTGACTATATAAATGACAGATAAAAGTACAGGGGGCTATTATGACATAACTATGCAGTTAGTTTTGCGGTGAGCGTAAAGGACAGAGCTATACCTAGCAGTTATATAGCTCTGTCCTTTTCCGCGTAAACAGAACTGTATTCCTATGTCATAATAACCCCCAACGGGTACGAAAAAATATTTATAACACGACAGTAAACAACCAATTAGTCAATCAATTAAATAGAAGTTTGGACGGTACGTGTTCGTTTGCTCAAGGGCGTATAATGTATGCAGGGCAGTGTGTCGGTGTTGAACCGTGGGGCTCTCGTCTGGATAAACCGGGCCTGTTTGAAATTCCAATTAGAAAGTTTTCTCATTTGCTTGATTCAGGGCGTGGCGTGGCGGAAGGGCAACAATCCGCGCTGATTAGTCGGCCGACTCCGAGCCAGATTTAAGGGCTGCAGGCTCACCGCGTAAACTAACCATACATTTTTATGGACTACTAGCTTAGGGCTCCGCCGCGTGGAGCTCGCTTATATCGTAGTTCCATACAAATTTCCCCCTCTATTTCATCTGTTCAGGGGATGAATTTCGGGAAAAAAACTATCCTTTCTCCTTTCCCAGGATTCAAACTATCTTCGTACCAAACTTTACCTATATATCGGTTCGGCGGTTTAAGCGTGAAGAGGTAACAGACAGACAGACACGCTTTCGCATTTATAATATTAGTATGGGTTCAAATCAGGAGACTAGGGGAGTAAACAAATGAGTCGCAGTGGCGTTTATAGATAGGTAGATGTTTTTAGTCTTCAAAAACACATGGCTGTTGAAGCCAAACTAGTTTACAGAAACTGGTGAGGTGCAAGTTGGAGTCGCGCGCCGAGGGTTCCGTATTACCGCACGGCACGTACCTACCACGGATCAGCGAGAGCCCAACTAGCCGTGACCATTTTATATTATTTGTTGTTTTTCTTCAGGGTTTGTTATGTATGATACGTATGTAAACTCTTTATTGCACAAAACTATAAATATTACAAAATTGTTATTACAGTAATGTACAAAGGCGAACTTATCACTAAATGGGATCTCTTCCAGCTAACCCTGAAGTAAATGAGTAAGGACAATGCATGGAAATGGAAAAATACAAGTTTGCATCAAAGTAGCAAAAAGAGATGGTGATACTTATTATAAATAAAACAAAATACTAAACAAATAAATATAGTCATATAAAATGTGACGCTTGTATGTTTTACCGTTTTTATGATACACTATAAATAAAAATAAACTATCTTGAAAAAAAAACGTTTCTTGTAGGTATGTATCTCTTTATTATTTCACTTTGTTTAATTATTTCTATTTGGTAATAAATCCGCCGGAATATACATTACATGTTTAACACAAAATAATAAACGCGCTATCTATTACGGTTCAAAAGATACAGCCGTTTAAAGTTAGGACGAACGGACGGACAGACGGACAGCGGAGGCATAATAATAGTTGTCCATTGGACTACCCTTCGGATACGGAACCCTTGAAGTGATAAAACAAGATAATCAAACTAAACAGTTAACTAACAAACATGTAACTGAAAATAAAAAGTACCATCTGATGATGAGAGGCGCTGACTCAGCATAAAAGCGCAGCTCAGCGCAGCGCTGGTATTCTGCCAGAACCTTTGAAGTAAAGACGCTTGTCTCGCATTGTCATGAAACGTTAGTCGTGTCTATTAAGAGCTGATTATAAGTCTACCGTATGCTTAATAATTAGGTCTACCACCCTAAACTTAAAGTTCATTTGGACGTTATGATACAACCAGTTCGATTTTCCCTTGCAATAATATTAAGGCAGTGACAAGTCGTTCATTCAATACAAAACGGACACATTCCAAAATGAGTCAGTGTTGCATTTTAAAATTAGAATCTATTCGTATAAGATTTTTAATGCAAGAGCAAATTATTTTGGAATGTGTCTGTTTTGCATTCAATGAGCGAAGTGTCAACCTTAGCGATAATTAGATCTCACAGAAACTTTTGTCAAAACTGGCAGACCACTTTCTTGGCCGACCGTAGATAGAGAAAAAGGTCAAAATAATATTGTACCTAAGTTTCACTGTCAAGTTTTTATACAGTAAATAGATACTCTCAGGAGTGCTTTTGCTCGAAAGTGTCCTGAAGCCTACACAAGACGCATTTGGCGTCCGTTATCTTTATTCAAAATTTGATTGACGTTACCTGTAGGGAATGCAATTTAACCGGTTATTAACCGATTTAGTATGAAAATAACCGGTTAAAATCGGTTATAACCGGTTATTTGCATTCCCTAGTTACCTGTCAAACGATAGCGTCATTTCCAGGGCCCGTAATTTTCATGCTGTTGACGTAAAAATGACGTCACGCTACATACAGTATGATTCCAATTAGTATTTCGTCATAATCATTTGTCAACCTCTTTAGTTGACCGGTATCGATGAAATAATCTGTACATGACGTTTAACTAACTGTGACTATTGTCACTCAAATAAAGAACAAATTGTCAGTTTATTAAATAATTCATACTTATTTTAATTAGGTTTTAATTGTGTCTTAGTTCTTGTTTACATTTGCGATTGTTACAGGAGTTTTGCAACAAATATCCGTTTTTAATCGTAAACGACAAAAACGATTATTGTACTAATTGTGATCAAAATATAACTTCAAAAATCAGCACTGTTACAACACATATGCGAACAACTAAACATATTAAAAAAAAAGAAGGAAATTTAACACAAAAGGAGTTTAACCTGGATCTTACGAATTTTATGATGCATCAGGAGCATAAAATACAAAACAAATAGTTTCATTTACGTTTCATGTATCAAGTAGGTGTTTATTTTTCTACGCGTAAATAGATTACTTGACTCAGCTTTACATGATTAAATGATTGACGACTAATGGTTAACCTTTTCAACGCTATGTCAAAAACAAAGTCGTCGCTCACACGCCAATGACAGCTAAACACCAAAGCTAATGTCAACTTTTCCTCATAGCCACTCAGGTTTAATTTGCGCTGTCAACCATGACGGAAATATCCGTCGTTGGCGTTGAACCAGTGGTGCGGATATATCCGTCAATGGCGTGGAAAAGGTTAATTATTACAATAAAACCATTTGAAATCATCATACTCTATGTAGCGTGACGTCATTTTTGCATCAGCGGCATGAAAATTACGGGCCCTGGTCATTTCTAAACATTTTATCAGCTTCGAAAATCTTTGACGTCAAATTAAAGCAACGTCCAGCCTCACTGATGTTGGTAAGTATGTAAATAATTATACTCGAACCATTTATGGCCGCTTCACACCACCCTATTTCTGAATCGCTTGACAGGGATATAGTTCTGAATTCAGCAGAAAGTCCAATCAATACCGCAAATCAAATATCGTTTCAAAAATAGTCAGGATCAAAATAATTTCAAATATGGAATATGAGCGAACGAGGAGCTTTAAAATAACTCGCCGTAATAACCGGAAACTTTTTCTATTGTACGTATCGATTTATTCAAAAAGTATCAAAAGCAAACCGCCCTCCGAGACACGAAAGTTGCCCACTTGAAAATTGAATTTATCAAACTTTTCTGGCACAAACAGAAACTTTATAGACTGTGAAAACCAATTTAGTTCCAATTGCCATCGTTCGCGTGAATTCAAGCCTGTAATATCCGAATGCGGGAATGGAGATCGATGCTGCCGTTTTATTACCAGTCTAGTCTGGAGTCCGGTTAAAACCACACATTTCGCTCTGGCTTTCTTTGTTACTTGGTTTAATTCTTGGATGTAACCAGACCTAGGAATATACGGGGCAAAACTAAATGACAGCTAGGGATTACCTATATCGATAAACTTAATTATCGATGCTTTTCCCATATACTAGTGATCGCTCCAAGTTTAGGTTGTAAAAATAATTTATTTTTTAAAGTATGCAAATTAAACCAAATAGCAACATAATTTTGGTCATTCTTTATTTTAAAAGGATTTATAACCTTCACTCATCATCGTCATATCGTTTTTACTTCTAACAAATTTTTGTCGTTTATTTTAACAATCGTAAATGGGACAGTCATTCTGAAATTCACAATATGGATTAAATATATGATGATGATGAGTGAAGGTTAATAAATCCTTTTCAAATAAAGAATAACCAGAATTATTTGCTACTTTGTTTCATTGCATACTTTCAATCAAATTTTATTTTTACAAACAAAACTTGGTGCTGTCACTAATATATGGGAAAAGCATCAATAATTGAGTTTATCGATATAGGCAATCCCTAGCTGTCATTTAATTTTGCCCCGAATATTCCTAGGTCTGGATGTAACGGATATTCTCTGTGAGACTAGAACAACTGCTACCACTAGCGTTTTTATTTTAGAAAACTGACGAAATTTATGGACTTGACGTTGTACGTAGAGGTGCTCGACGGGACCGTCCATTTTGGATATCGATAACGACAGCAAAATGCATCTTGTCTGGAGCTCTGGTTACAAAGGGCGGGTACGCCTTAAGCGATGTTCAGATAATTGAATATTTTGATAGACTGAGTACGTTGTAGCAATGCCTGCGATGGAGTTAAGGAGGGATAGGAAAAGTTTAACAAAGGCGTTAACTCTATAATACAAAAAACTGTTTTACTTACATTATTAAAATATTTCAACATCATCGGGTAGGGGTTGACGCGTAATAAAATAAAAGGCAAATCTGACGGGCAAACTGTGGGATTCCGCAAAACCTGAAAATAAATTCAATAAATTGGACAATTTTAACGTGAATTTCAACTGAACTTAAAGTGATTCGATACTTCAACGCAAAGACAAATCCGCCTTACTAGAAATCGTTTTTTTTTTTAATTTAACTTTAGCGGGATACATTTTACACAACATTTTGAAGGTATCTATAATTATAAATTTTATTTTATTTTTATTGTTTTAACGCTTAAGCGTGTCGGAGTACTCAATTTACGAAACGTTCGGTGCAATTATTTCCGAAAATATTTACTAATTAAAAAATGTGCTTAGGGTTCGAACTGGGTGCATTATGATCACGAATCGGCCCTTAATGGAGCTCCCACACTTGTTGTTATAAATGTTATACATCGTTATAAAACAATTGTTTTATACCGACTAAAATAGAGGCCCAGTATGACATTACGCCCTTGAATACGTACGTATATTGATGACTTATTGGTAACCATAGTGCTCCGAAAGGCCTAGACAAGCCTACACTAAAGTTAGTGAGTATCAAAGTCTAACAAATTGTAAAGGATTGACTTAAGCTGATGATCAGACGGACGTTACACAGCAGTCAGTCAGTCCATCAGTCTTATTTCGTTAGTTTTCAAAAATCGCTATCGCTACGTTATGCATATTGTTTAAGCTCCTCGTTTGTGCTCAGCAAGAGGGATACCACAGGGACTGATTGAGTATGGCAATATTTTCCCCAAAATTTGGTTTTTCCGGTAGCAATCTTTCCATTTTTTAAATTTACTAGGTTTTATGTTTTTTAGTAGCTTATTTTGCCGAAGATTGGTTGCCGTTCGGGGCTCTGCATAACCAACATAACCTTAACCCCAACCTATTTCAGTCTAATTACATTGGGGAAATTAGCGACTGGGAAAAATCAAGAATAGAAAAAATGTGACCAGGAAAAATTAAAAATGGGGAAAAATGCGATAGTGGAAAATCACGTATGGGAAAAAACGCGATTGGAAAAAATGCTTCTGCTCATAATCGAGTTTCGGAAACAGATTGACACACCCGACTGATTCACTTTATGTGTTAATCTCTAATTTCGCGATCTCGATTAATGATTAACGTTCCTAATTTAGCGGTTCACCCTCATATTCCGTGGCGTGGCGAGGTATCGCGCCCCACTCCAGCCGCTCGAGCCCACTCCACGTCACTCTGTCTCCGCGATTTGACTGCGTCCTTAATTACTGCGTCGGCAGTGACGTATGACGGTGGAGTTGCGTCCGTTCATTAAATTTCAAGTACCGGCAAAGCAGAGTTTATTTTTAGGGCTCCGTGATAAAAGGTAGACCGCGAAGCTATTTAATTTATTTTTCATCACACTTGCTCGTAAATAGTGTACTAACATGCTAGAAAAATTGACCGTAAATCCAAAATAATGCCCGCGGGCCTTTTTCTATCATTACGCCCTATCGTGCGTAATACCTTTTTTTTTAATATCATACGTGGACTCAAACTATCACAATACGTCAGGACCCCAATTCTTGTGCCATTCGATATGAAGTTTCATTCAAGATGAAATGTCAGTTGCATACAATTTCCTAAAAATCTCGCATATAAACTATCTCGACTGTCACTAGAATCGCACTCCGAACACGTTTGACATTAACTAACTAACATAATTATAAGACCAATGTTATTAACACAATATGGGCAACGCCTGAAATAAATTATTTTTATTTATTTTATTTATTTATTATCTGTAGCAAGTCACAGACAATGATGTAGTCTGTTGCTAATAAGTTAAAAATATGATCTTTTGTCTGATTTTATTTCATTTCCTCGCAATTGTGATGAAAAACATTGTATGTTACACGGGTGGTAAAGTAAATACAAAGCTCGAGTCATTAAAGCCCTCAGCCTTCGGCTTCGGGCGTCTAACAGACTCCCGTTTGTAATTCTTTCTTTACCACCTTTAATACACAATGTACTATCATAAGTTAAAAAGTACAAAATCCTTTCTTTATCTATACAATTATTATATTTTATATGCGTGTTTGTTTGTGTATTTAAGGGGACAACTCTCTCCGCAAAAGAGTTACAAAAGTGACGTAATCAATATCGCAACATACTTTTCACTTGGTGTTCTTAATTAACCTACTTTTGCATCATATTATGAGCCAGATGTAATGAAAATTTTATACACGCGTATATTAAAGCTAATTTATACTAAAATTAATACATTTTGGTATGTTGCCTTTTGAACAAATCCTCATTTGACAAACTATATCATTTCACAAACTTTAATTTCGCAAAAACGTGTTTGTGGTTAAACCATTAGATATTACAAAGGTTACATGGGCTTATTAAATAAGTTAGGTTACGTTAGACTTTTAACCACATGAAATTGTAGAAAAATACGGTGGGAAGTACCTCTTTGCGAAATAAAAGTTTGTGAAATATTATAGTTTGTCAAATGATGATTTGGTAAGACATTAGTGAACCTAAAAAATTCTACACAATATGGGGTAACGTTTCTCTTAATTTCCTTGTAAGCATAGTCCGTAATATTATTTGTAAAGAAACCTAAAAAAATGTTTTTGATAACAACTACATCATATTCAAAAATAAAGTTAATTGGTCTGGGTTTTAAGGGGTGAGAAACAATATCGTCAGCTACACGATTTAAGCTTCGGTTCACGATCCTCTTAACGTCAAAGCAAGAGCATTTCGAATCGAATCTCTCACTTTGAAATACAATATGAGAGCAGACGCAAGAAGACGATTACTGACACATGTTTAAAACGTTCATGACATACGTTCGCAAAGGGTTTTATTTTATCTTATCACAAGCGCAGTAAACTAGCTTTGAAAACTCCATCGGGAATATACTTCTTCAGAAGGGAGACAAATGGAATCGCTACTAACATCCCGAGGCGACAAATGGGAAAAAAATGTTTTAACGGTAACTGTACCCTTACCATGAGAATAAAACGAGAATACACAAGTTCCCTTACCATGAGTTACGATTACCGTACTCGCAAGCGAATCGAATGCTCTGTCCCTCGCAGACCTCGCAGTATTCTTATAGCTAGCGAGGAACAGAGCATTCGATATGCTAGCGAGTATGGCAATTGTTACTCATGGTAAGGATACTGCATAAGTTACAATTACTGTACTCGCTAGCGAGTCGAATGCTCTGTCCCTCGCACTCTATAACAACACTGTGAGAGCATTCGACTCGCTAGCGAGTACGGTAATTGTAACTGATTAGAAAGTACTGGTGTATTCTCGCGGACGGGGGAAGTACTCGCTAGCGAGTCGAATGCTATATCCCTCACAGTGTTGTTATAGAGTACACGAGTTACAATTACCGTACTCGCTGGCGAATCGAATGCTATGTCCCTCAAAGTGTTGTTATAGAGTACATGAGTTACAATTACCGTAGTCGCTAGCGAGTCGAATGCTAAGTCCCTCACAGTGTTGTTATAGAGTACACGAGTTACAATTGCTGTAGTCGCTAGCAGTCGAATGCTATGTCTCTCATAGTGTTGTTATAGAGTGCGAGAGACGGAGCATTCGACTCGCTAGCGAGTACGGTAATTGTAACTCATGGGAAGGCACTGGTGTATTCTTGCGGACGGGGGAAGTATATTCATTCACCGCTGAACTACTCGTTACACTCGTGCATCCAACATTCCTTTCAATTTATAACCACGAGCTGACAGGGATTTTAATTAAAAACACAATCAAGCTATCTGGGAGGTTACTGTGACATACTAAAGCAATTTAGTTTAGGTTGAGAAAAACCAAATAGGTAAATCCATCTGAAGCCGGCTTTTTGTCGAAAATTACCTACCATTAAAAAAAAATGCGTTTGTGAAGGCGGTTTTCTTTTTAAACACTTATTTTATTTTATACTTTCTAGTGATCATAATACGCGGTTATGTACGCCCACATAGATATTAAACATTAAGACATCAAGCTCGTCGCAAGCAATGCCACGGGACATTCATAGTCATATTTAAACAGTTAAATGTCATTCGTTGTAGTCACTCAACTAGGTATCTTAATCTAGATATCTTATCGCCGATCTTGAAAAAGGTACCGTTGAGGAGTTTCAGTGTCCATCTGTGGTCTTCATCATCAGTTCCACTTCACCAAATAATACTTTTCCTCACTGATCCTCTCATCAGATTCAAATTTGACAATGGAACCACCTCGAAAGTATACTCTATCAAAGCAATAAATATTTTTTTAAATTGGACCATGATTGAAGGAGAAATCGGTGAACATAAATTAATAAAAAGCACTGTGGAACGTTTAACCTCCTCTTTTTTTGAAGTCGGTAAAACAGTTACATAACAAGGTAATAAAGTAATAAGTAACAATAGTTAAAACTAGCCAAATATAATCATTATAAATGTAATGTCAAATATAAAAATAATGACTAAGAGAACAACACGTCAGAAGCGATAACGAAAATAAGTAACTGGAATACAGCTTAGGTCCTTGCAAGCGTGAAGCGTGGACTCCGCAGACAGCACCCGTTCACGAGACTGCCGCATATCTCAGCCAACTGAAGTACTTATTAATAAATAAATAAAAGAGAGACAAACGTTAAGAATGGGCGAGAAGCGAGTTTTTTTTATGGCATGGAGAAATCAAACGGGCACACAGGCCACCTGATGGTACCTAAGTGGAAACTGTGAGCCATAGACATTCGCATTCACAAGACTGCAATGCAATACTAAAACTGCAAATGCGTTGCCAACCCTGACGACTAAGATGGAATGCCTCTATGCTAGTCATTTCACCGGCTGTCTTATCCCCAAACCGGAACACAACAATGCAAACACTGATGTTTGGCGGTAGGATAAGATGGTGGTAGCGATCCGGACGGACCCAGCACAAGGTCCTACCACCCGCAAAACGAGTATCCAGTCATCAACTATTAACATAATCATCTTTTTTATTGACACGGGATAAATACATTTTGTTGGAGAGAGAGTTTTTGCCGGCAGTATAAACATGAATGAACTATTAACATTTGTGTCTCTTTTATTGACACGTGATCTATATCTTTTGTTCGTTTCTTGAGAGAAATAGTATATAGTTAATCGCTTTCTCGTCAGCGGGACAAGTGCCTCGCTCAGCCCTACCCCGTGTCCTACGCGCGAGAAAACATGGCGGCGCGCGTGTAAGTTCGGTAAATACAATTCTACCCCTGTGAGCTTAAGTGGCTTGTCAAAACTTGTTCTCCTTTGCTTTAGCAGTGTGATTTATGACGTCGATATGTCAATTTAACGTCACTCTGTATGATTTATACGCCGACAAAAAACCTTTCAGAAGAAGCAAATGGTACAAAAATGTTGCAGTGAAAGAGTGCCTTGTGTTGGATCCGTTAGTTCTGATTTTGGCTAAAGTATAACACAACTTTATCAATAATAAAAAATAAACTATTTTATTCTATTTCGACTCTTGTTAAGTTAGTTTTAATTTAAAGACAAAGGTGGTTTTCGACAGTAAGTATGTAAAACATTAATTACAAAAAAATAAATTTTCTACAATTCTAAACTAAAGTCGTCTAGAAATAGTGTTTCAAGTATATCTCATTTTATAATAAAATATTATAAAAAAAAAAAAAAATACTTATAATCACAATAATTCATATGTTAAAAACAATGGCTTATTAACGTTTTATCTACATTTACCACATTTATTGTGCACGTATGTGGGCTGCTGTTATATATACTTAATTAACCGTACTTAATACATGTGTGCACTGACTAGCAAAATTATTTAATTAATGTCATAATGAAGTGCCTAAAGCGCTTAGTACTTATGTGTTTTTTATTGGAAGTGATATTATTACTATTAAACCGTATCTGTTGCGAGCTTTCAGTATATTAAATGTACTTAATACATTTGTGCAACATTTTTTAGACTACTTTAACTTTAGTATAACGACGAAATGTTTAGGCGCCGGCTAGGAATCTTTTGTTGGATAACCAAGTCCATTAGGCAAATGAGTATATGCAAATTGACTTAAGTAAGATTGACTTTGAATTTTTTAATGTACGTTGTATTTTTGTTGTTGACATTTTCTTTTTTTTACATACATACATACATACATAAACTCACGCCTTTATTCCCAGAGTGGGGTAGGCAGAGCTACAGAATTTCCAACAACTCTAAAAACTTGTTGATAATTCTGTAACCACATTTTGCTCATTTTTTTTTTCTTTTTTTTTACTATTTTTATTATTATGATTTATATTCTATTTCTGACGACCTCAATGTATTTGCATATAATTTGACATGTAATGACATTTATACTGTGTTATATTAAGTAACAAAATCTGAATCGGAATCAGAATCTATTCATATGACACTTGGCTTGCTTGTATAAAACTCGTAATAATTAAATGTTACGTATTTCCTCGTATTACAGAGGCTGTATCTCTATAACTATTAGGCAACACTAGAGGTGGTTGCTGTGATATAGTAGTATAGTTGCCTCGAGTTAGTACATATCGCTCATTGAATATAAAACTGACACATTCCAAAATAATTTGCTCTTGCATTGAAAATCTTATACGAATAGCTTCTAATTTTAAAATGCAACACTGACTCATTTTGAAATGTGTCCGTTTTATATTCAATGAACGATATATATGCTTAATACCGTTAATATTTACGTCAAGTTCTGGGATACCCTGTATATTAGAAACCTTCCTGTAAATCATAAACCTTTCAACAATTCCAGTTTAACAATTTAAATAAATTAGAGTTTAGAATACAATGCATTGCATCCAATTGCCCTTTGTGCTTGCTCGTAATTAATTATATTTTACATCTAACACGATGCCGTAAACACAACTATGGTCCTAGCCTGTAACAATAGTCCAATTTTCCTCATTAGATTATTCTAAAAATTTTTTTTTTTTTTTTATGGTATAGAGATGACAAACGAGCACACAGGCCACCTGATGGTAAGTGGAAACTGTGACCCATAGACATTCGCATTCACAAGACTGCAGAGCAATCCTAAGACTGCAAATGCGTTGCCAACCCTGAGGACTAAGATGGAATGCCTCTATGCTAGTCATTTCACCGGCTGTCTTATCCCCAAACCGGAACACAACAATGCGAACACTGCTGTTTGGCGGTAGGTTAATGGATAAGACGGTGGTAGCGATCCGGACGGACCCTGCACAAGGTCCTACCACCCGCAAATACGGCTATAATTGCTGGGTATATGTACTGTTTAGCCTAAAATTGATTCCTCTAAACTCAAGCTAGAGCTAAAGCTATCATATTTTTTGTGTAATATGATAAGTAAAATTGGACCATTATTGTAGGCCAGGACCATAGTTGTGTAGTTTTACGGTGGTATTTTCATATCCTTAGGATATAGGATATATTTATTTTAATATATTTGTCACCCTCTAAATCAAGTCCGATTTCCATGATTTCTAATGTTTTTGTTATTTTGTTTTACTTTCAGGATACCTAAACCACTCCCTACATAAAATATGTCGTTAATGTAAGGTTAGACTTGAAGTTAGAGCTGCGTGGTAGTACTAGAGCTAATATTTAACTAAACGAATAAAAAAAACTATGTAAACACAAAAAAATCAGTGACTTGATTTTAGATATCAGATGACAAAATCAAAAAAACGTTCAACATGGCGTTGGAAAGGGCCCCTCTCAGCTTTGTGCCACAGCTGAGCAAGCCGTGGCGCTAGTTTTCAGGGGGACCCTGAATTAAAAAACTAACTTAAATATCTTTACTTAAATTATGTCACACCTAGGTTGTCGAAGTACAGTACAGTTCTTAAATATGTGTACACTTCTCACTTTAATAGCTGTGACAATTCATGTATGGCAGTTTAAACATGACATTAAATAGACAAGGTACTAGTGTACACATATTATGCGGAACCCAGATCTGTCTAAGTATTTGCTACATACATACATAAACTCACGCCTTCAATCCCAGAGTGCGGTAGGCAGAGCTACATAATTATTACCAACAACTAAAAACTTGTTGATAATTCTGTAACCACATTTTGCTTAATCAGGCTAAGATGTTTACCAGTAGCAAGCCTGTCGCTTAATAATAAATACTGTAAGCCTTTATTCCCTTAGTCGCCTCTTACGAGATCCACGGGAAGACATGGAATGGCACTATTCTAACCCAGCAACCACACAGGTAATTACTGTTTTAAAATAAATACAATACGGTATTTGACAAAAGTCAAATCAGCTTCTTTTTATGAAACATCAAAAACGCTCCGTTACTATGGGATTTATAGGGATTACTATCTTATGACGTCACAATCAAACAGCGTCCTTATTGTTGGATTTTATGAATTTAAAAATCTTAAAATAGCAAACATAAATAAAAGATTGATGTTTTCCTAGTATTTTTAGAATGTTTATCTGTTGTTGATGGAAAACCACATTTCATATCACTCTTGTCGAATACCCTATTCTCTTCATATCGTCTTTGCATCGTGTTCATCCTATTCATGAACACTTGGAACAAAATACAACCTAAAATATCAAACGTCAAGTCCCCGCGAGGTTTTAGATCAGTGTCGCCAGATAAATCAATTACATTGGCCGACAACCGCGCGTGATCGGATCTCGCGCTGACATTTAGACCAAATACCTACACGTGACATGCACGACAAGTGGTGGCGACGTTAATCGCAATATTTCGATATTTCAACGTACGATTTGTGAGCTAAATTGGAATGTATAATTCGAAAACATCATGGTAGATAATGTAACTAAGGTAAACGTCCGAGTGCTCGTCTCTGTACTAGTATTTGTCCCCATACTTTGACGACGCGATAGCCTAGTTGGTAGTGACCCTGCCTACGAAGCTTGAGGCCCTGGGTTCAATTCCCGGTAAGGGCAGATATTTGTGTGATGAGCGCAAATATTTGTTCCTGAGTCATGGATGTTTTCTATGTATTTAAGTATATAATTCTCTAATAAGTATTTGTATAAGTATTTATATCGTTGTCTAGTACCCATAGTAAAAACCTAGAGCTTAGCTTCAATTGGTGTGACATAGTCCCCTGATATTATTATTATTGTTAATTATTAATTGCAATGGACAAAATAAAATTTAAATTACTTTTGTCACCACCTAATTTTAACGATGAGGAATGGCTTTGATATTTCACACGACATTTTTTTTAATAAATATAAGGGGACAATCTCACACCAAGTGACCTAGTCCCAAACTAAGCTCTAGGCTTGTACTATGGGTACTAGACAACGATATAAATACTTATATAGAGAAATATATACTTAAATACATAGAAAACATCCATGACTCAGGAACAAATATTCGAGCTCATCACACAAATATCTGCCCGTACCGGGATTCGAACCCAGAACCACTAGCTTCGTAGGCAGGGTCACTACCCACTAGGCCAGCGCGTCGTCTTTTAAATAAAGAAAAAGGCTGCCAGCAAAAGCACCTGACATTTACTCATACAATCCGATTGACTAACATTTCTTTTCATTTTGAAACATTTCCATATGGTTACCATATAAAACAAATTCCATTTAACAAAAGTAAAGGTCTCATCTCCTAAATCACATGAAAATGTTTTGTGTATTATGTATAAATGAACATAATATCACGACGCAAATAAATATATTATTCTGTTGACATTGTCGAGCACTCGGAACGTTTACCTTACTAGATAGTTAAAATCCCTAGATATGATGATGACCCAAAAACCATGTCGTCTTTGACCTGTACCCTCAAGCTCTGGTTTCCTGAGAAAGCGGTGCCGTCTTATAGCGGCCGTAATATGACGGCCGCTATTATTATTTGTCATTACTGTGTCAATCACCGCCCTCTAGGAAACCGCTCAATTTGGTTTACATAGACAACGTTCTTTGTGACGTCATTCACCGCTGTATTACGGCCGCTAAGATATGACGGCACCGCTATCCTAGGAAACTGGAGCTTAACCATGAGTTACAATTACCGTACTCGCTATTCATCTACCAGTGACGCGATTAGGTTAAAAACTAAACAAAAAGAAACGCTAGCTAGCGCAGTGCATATTGTCTGGGCCCTGAGGTCAAAGACGATATGGTTTTACCGTGTTGAATAGAGGGCCTTGTCTAGGGCCACTGCTCCGCGACGGTCTATATTAAGCCTACGTCTACTACGCCTGCTACGACGCTACGGGCTCGTAGCAGGCGAAACCCGCAATCGATTTAAATTTAGCCGTCAATGGAAAGGATTTTGCTAATATTGGCAAAGTTTATTTTTTAATTTTGTGGTTGAGTATTTTCATTTATTTGCTGCTTATTCAGATTCAAACTTATATGCGGATTCTACGGTTTTCTATGTCAAGTTTCTCCAGCGTAATTATCTCCTGTGTTAAGATAATCAATAATATTGAAAGAAAGAAAGAAAGAAAACACGGTTATTTGCTTACTCTAACACAAGTACAGAAAAATGAATGAACAAACAAAAACAAAAGTCCAAAAACATCTGTACTTGTGTCATACGGACCAAAATGGTTCCTGCTCAGCATGTTATTGGTTTTTAGGCCAGAGCTGGTCTTCCATAGGTGGTTTTGGTATTGGACTCGAGTGTGTCTGCATGCACGTTTGAAATCACTATCACTACATAGTATAAAACAAAGTCGCTTCCCGCTGTCTGTCTGTCCCTATGTATGCTTAGATCTTTAAAATTGTGCAACGGATTTTGATGCGGGTTTTTTTAATAGATAGAGTGATTCAAGAGGAAGGTTTTTATGTATAATAAATTCTGTTTTACGTACGGGTGTTACAAAAAACTCACATAAACCGAAGCGAAGCGAGGGCGGGTCGCTAGTAGATTATAATGCGTATGTGTATACTATACGCAGATATACCTGTCACCGGCGTAGAGACGTGTAGATATGTTTGACGTGTCTTTTCTATAATGACTTTGACTGTAAACACATTACTTACATAAAAATTAACATATTTCTTTTAAGTTGAGACATTGTGATTGAGCGCTAAAATAAAAAATAAAAGCGCCTTCGTAGACAAACTAAATAAATAATTTATCAATCTCATATTTGAACTTTCAGTATTAATAATGTCGTCGTAATAAGATAAGCCGACAAGGCAATAAGCCGACAAGAGCTTCGCTTTTAAATAATGAGAGAGAGAAATATGTTACAGATTGTTTTTTTTTTTTCAACCTTTGATCATTAATTACCTCTTAGTATTCGCCTTTCATTACCTAAAGATCCTCGTCCTGCCCAATGTTCTTTAACCCACCCTCGCTTCGCTTCGGTTTATGTGAGTTTTCTGTAACACCCGTACATAACCAGAATCTATTATACATATAAACCTTCCTCTTGAATCACTATCTATTTCTGAAAACTGCATTAAAATCTGTCGAGTAGTTTAAAAGATCTAAGCAAACAGACACCGGAAGTAACTTCATTTTATACTATGTAAAGGTAAAGATTATACAAAAGGCGTGATCCTAGAGTAGGAATCATTAAAAAGCGCCACAGATTAGCAGATTACCTGGAGGCCTAATATGGCTGCGTTTATCGTGTGACAAAATTTGGTTAAAATATCCGTCACTTTCTAACACAAACAGTACGATAGTGACAGATACTTTATCCACATTTTTGCCCACTGGGGTTAATAGTGTGGTAGGCCGCCTGACAAACCCAAAATCTGTACAGAAATGTATCAAACCTTAAGCCATAGGTCTCCAAACTTTTTGTCTGGCAATACAAAAATTTGCAATACCAAATACCGCCTCCGAAAAAAAAACCATTGGGTATAAAAAATCATTTCGGTACCTACCTTTTTTTACTGACTCAAAATTGGTACAACAATTAACATTGGGATATCAGATATCAGGAGTAGGTATTGGTACCCATAGACAGCAAATTAATCTTCCAATGACGCATACTTGATATGACTAGGAGTCAAATTATACCTACCTGGGATTAGGGTTACCAGTTAGGAATTTAAAAGACCTGACAAAAAGACTGACATTTCGATAAAAGTCCGGAAATGCAAACATTCACTTAGTTACAGTGTTATTGTAGGCATTTCATATGTAGTTTTATTTTACTCAAATTCCATCTAAAAAAAAACAGGACAAATTAAAAAAAAATGAATAAATGTCTTTTATCTTTTTTTTTTTTAATTAAAAAGCCGGACAAAGTCCGGACTAGATTATAGAAGTGTTATCCGGACGGATGGTTACCCTGCCTGGGACGAACGCCCAGAACAAAAAACTTTTTGTGAAAAACACAAACTGCCGTGAAAACATTAAAATACAATTGCATAATCAATTGTACTTAATGGTTTTTTTATTCCTTGTAACTTTGTTTTGTATTTTATTTTATTGATTATATTTTATCAATAAAGCTTCAGCGCCCACTTATTTTTTCTGAGTACTTTGTCTCCCTTTTAATTTCTTCAGCGCCCACTGGTGGGCGGTAGGGATCACATTGGGAACGCCTTTAATCGAAGGTGACAGTCCGTGTTCTAACATAATGGACTGACAGGCCAAAACCAGCCGTCGAATCGTTGGCCTGTGGTCCCCTTAACATACAGAGCTAAACTGTATATTCCATTAGTGTCATAAAAAGGTAGCGTTTGGAAATAACCGCGAGCTCAGGCCGTCTCCCCCCACCCCCCACACGTGTGATAATGCGCCATAACGTTTTATAAGGGCCCTAAACGTGAGCAGATGGTTCTCGCGATCGCTGGCGCCTACTGCGCACCCGCAATCCGCCATTACGTTTTATGCAAACAGCGCCAAAACATTTCACTGTAGTCCCAAATAGGATACCTTTTCAGTTTCGACATTGCCGTAATGGTTTTATGCCCGTTTATGGCACTTGGGAGATTGAATCTGCTGTAATTGTGTATGGCGGTGAGCAGCCATGACATTCTTTATTTTAAATCGAGTTGTGTAGAATGGTTGGATTGTTTTAGGGTTTCATACCCAAATGGTAACGATATCGGCACCGTATTTAAGCCTGTTTTCCCTATTCTACCTTTTGCATTTTGAACGACAAGCAGCAAAGTAATACGACGTGTATTAGACGCCACAGTCTTGTGTCTTATGAAGTTTGACGGCAACTGCCGACGCTCGGCGTCAGTGCCACGAATTTCCAAAGACGTTATTTGCCGGCTTTGACACTAAAAACTTTGAACGGCTGTTTATTTTCCAAGCCATGTTTATTTTTGGACGAATGTTTATCGACCTTTTTTATACTTTTTGTACGGCCTGTATTTTTGAAACGATGGCTTAAATCGGTAGCAATCGTACCAAATAAGGCTTAAGAACATTTTACGTCTCTTAGTATCAATCGAGTATCGAGTGCAAGACTGATACGAGTAAATAATAACAAATGAAGAGGGTCTATTTTACAGTGTTTGTATACCTGTGGGGTTATTATGACGTATCTGTGCAATAAATTTTACGCTGAGAGAAAAGGACAGAGCTATGTAACTGCTATAGCTCTGTCCTTTGCACTCACCGTAAAATGAACTGCATAGCCATGTCATAACAACCCCCCTGTTGTTCTTAACTCAGGTGCCAATACAGTCTAGTTAAAAAATAAAAATAAAACACGATAACATGTTACAAGCAATTCGGTTTTATCGACTTACTTGTAAATATAGAACCCCAGTTTGCAATAGTCATTGAGTCATCAAGTTAGTTAAACGACTAAAGACATAAAAAAAGCAAAAGTTGTAAGTATGAATTTATACTGAAAAACGCCGCAAGCGTAACTAAAAACTTTGTTTACGAGTAAGTGGCTTGTTTTACTCGGTTTAAAGTAGAGAAAACCCACTAGAAAGTGATCCTTGGGGGACACGTTTCGGTAAAAACATATTTCTCGCCCGTCTCAGGTCGTTTGTCACGCCGCGCCCGCCCGCCGCTTTGGCAATCTGTTTGTCCAGCTGCCACCTTCCTTCTTTTAACAAGAGCTTTGCTTAATATCCGGAAATTTATTTTTCACGTAATTTCTCTTGACACACCGCGAGTCGACGTATAAAGATTTATGACCACATAATACTTTTTATTTTTAGGACGGCCTTTGTCGTTCCAAAGTGTTGCGGAATTAAATTTGACGGAGTGTCCTGCCCGAGGGCTCGCTTGAAATACCTGCTCTTTGGTTTTGTTATGGCTGTGAGAAATCGACTTTGTTCTTAGTTTTGTTTTCATTTCACACGTATGTCCGTATTTTCTTGCTTTCTTTGACCTTTAAATGATAATAGAAGGAGGTTTCTATCTCGGTATTTGCAAGACGCATTGTGCCTTCGTCAAACCGACGTCTGAGAAACTTTGATGATTGTAACAAGGGCGTTTACGAGCCCGAGGTATAATTATCTCATTGTTCCTCGGAGCTCGGCACACGTCGTTCACGAACATCCTTTGTTTGGGAAAATTATGATCGTCCCCTCGGTTACACAGGATTAGGGCCGTTATGTCTTCGGATTAGATATCTCGTGCATGTTGCCGTGAGAGTAATTTCGCGGACTTTACGAACTACGAGTAATAATAGTACATTACTACAGAGGCCGGGAAGTAGCGGGTTGACGGCCGAGTGATATAGATAGTTACGAGGCTGGCAACCCCTTTTTAACGGCGAGGTATGTATAGTGCTTTTCTAATACATAATTGCAATGAAATAAAAAATACATCACACAAAAAAGTTAATTATATTGTCCATCCTAGAGAAGAAAAGTAATTGGGTGTCAAAATAAAGTACCAGGAGCGCAGCGGTAATTAGGAGGTATATCAGGCATAGCGCAACTTAGATCGTAGGCGGTGCGGCGATGAAGTTTCATTCGAGATGAAATATCAGTTGCATACAATTTCCTAAAAATCTCGCATATAAACTATTGATCTCGACTGTCACTAGAATCAGACTCCGAACACGTTTGACATTATCTGTGGTAAGTCACAGACAATTATGTAGTCTGCCGCTAATAAGTCAAAAATATGATCTTTTGTCTGATTTTATTTCATTTCCTCGCAATCGTGATGAAAAACATTGTATGTTACACGGGTGGTAAAGGAAATACAAAGCTGGAGTCATTAAAGCCCTCAGCCTTCGGCTTCGGGCTTCTAACAGACTCTCGTTTGTAATTCTTGCTTTACCACCCTTAATACACAATGTACTATTAGCTACTTAGCCTGTTCATAAACACAACCCACATGTCTACATTAAAATTAAAAAATACTTCCCGGCCTAGCCTTCAATTTTGTAAGAAATTCCTTTACAGTCCTCTCGAGTGGTTCCGCGCGCAACGTGATACTTTGAAGCCTAAAATAACTAACATAACGCCAATAATTCATTGCATGTTTGAGAAAACAAAATAACTGACCCTCATTTTCGTGTAATAGCTGATTTACATTGGGTCAGCAAAAGTATACCAGTAGAAGTACATTGACGAGTTGATTTTCACGTTCGGCGCGAGAACTGTTGTAACGACGCAATGTACCCAATGTAAATCACCCCTTTGTTCTTCATGATGTTAAAATAAATTATCAGGTTCTCTGCCTGTTGGCAAAAATGTTTGGCAAAACGTTCTCATAGTATTTTTTTTTTGTATAAGGTTTATTCACGTTACATTTGTAAACATTTTTTTTTGTTACTTTTAAGAATTTATGATTTCTTACTTTATTACCTAATGTAACTTACTTTACTTAATGTAACTTGGTTTTAAGTTTATGTTTTTATGATTGAAAAAATTACCTTTTGCTGGAGTTTCTTGCGGCGCTTCTTCTCCGCAATGATGGTCTTGTCCGAAGCGCTGGTAGACTCACTCTACTAGGTGACACTTAAGACGTAATACAAAATGTCATTTCCCGAATCTACTCATGATTACAATCAACTATTAATATGGGACCAACTTCGAAAACGTAAACACAAAATCGACGTCTCCATACAAATTGTGAAACCAGCTGATTGCTTTTAGTATGGGAGATTAAATTTTTTTCTACCGATTTCGATATTAGTCCTATAGTAAAAGTTGATCGTACTGATGAGTAGATCTACAAAATAAAATGTTGTATTACGTCTTAGGTGTCACCCTGTATATTACCAACGTGTAAAAGAGCCCTCTAGTGGTGGTATGATTTTTGAATTTTGAATTTTATTGTTTCCCACCTGTTTCATTTGCCAACCCGCTTTTTTTTCTGTGACTGTAAATAGTAGCGCGTATTTTGATTTAAATGAAATCTTTACCATAATATTAATAATACCCACTGTTCGACAGTACCCTCGATGCGTGAGTCCGCCTCGCACTTGGCTGGTTTTTATTAGGGCTGTATTAATAAACTCATCTTGGCTGAGATGCCCGTCACAAGATACGTCAAAGGAAACGTCAAACCATACAACACTGTCATTTTTGACACATCTCGAGACGAGCATTAGAGTTGAGATTAGTTTATTAATACGGGCCTTAGACTTGTTTAAACTTGTGCATAGACCCGTGACCAAACATGAGTAGTTAACCAGGATACACAACAGGAAATTGAAGCTCAAAGTTTGTAACTCGGTGTTAACATTTTCCCCGAATCCGTTGTTTTAACGAGTTATGCAGACGACCTAACTGGTTGTTGTAAAGTATTTCTATTCCCATCATTTAACAGCGGGAGAGCTGTTAACGCATTCACTGCCAGTATTGTTTTTCGAACTTTCACCAGCTTCCTATTTTACCATCCTGACAATGACAGGTGACAGATGACATTTTAGTATACATGGCGCAGCTTATATCAAACCCTGCGTCGCTATTGTCTAACGCACTCGCAATCGCAATTGTTTTCATTTTGAAAATCGAAGGTTTGTCCGCATACAAAATGAAAACAATAGGCTAAGTAAAGTTTTTAGAAGATATGTATATTATATTTTTTTTCGATAGTCGTCATCCTGAAGATCATGGAACTGCAGCTCTTTTATTTTTATTTCCTCTAATATTTTAGAAATATTTTTTTTAGTTATGAAGTTGACATTTGTACACTTTAATGACCGACTAGCTTGTTGCCTTCGTACTTAATGAAAAAGAAAAAAAACACTTCTATATCTGTCATTGTCAAATCAAATCAAAGTAAACAAACGATTCAATACAACGGCTCTTTTCTGTTTGCTTGTGTTTCATGTGATCAGTGTTTTTAGAAATATTTTAAACGATCTCAGAACGAACTCCGGACTTTCGTTTTGCCGCTTTGCTCAAAGACCTTTGCACGATATTTGGTCTACGCTTTATTTTCGAACCCTTTGGCACTTCTTCTTGGACACCGATTTCTTCCTTTCTCGACGTCTCTTGCCCTGCTTTTTGATAGCCACGAGAGCACTTTTGAATTGTACAATCCACGCAATGAATTCAGGCAATCCCACACGGACTGTGGAAATGGAGTATTACAAAGATTTACTTGAATTTACTTATTTGAACTGAACTGTTTGTTTACTTTGATTTGATTTGACGTTGAAAGATATAGAAGTGACAGTATTTTTTTCTATTTCATTAAATACGAAGGCAACAAGCTTGTCGATCATTAAAGTTTACACATGTCAACTTCATAACTAAAAAAAAGATTTCTAAAATACTAGAGGAAATAAAAGTAAAAGAGCCGCAGTTCCATGATCTTCAGGATGACGACTATCGAAAAAAAATATAATTTACATCTCTTCCAAAAACTTTACTTACCCAATTGTTCCGCTTTGAAGCCAATTGAGATTGCTAGTCAATTGCGAATGCGTTAGACAATGGCGACGCAGTTTTGTATCAGCGTGCTAACTTTGCGATGTAAACCGAATTGTCACCTGTCACGTGTCATTGTCAAGATGGTGAAACAGGGGGCAGGTGCCACATCTTTTGTTTTATACGGAGCTTGCCTACTGTAAGAACGCACATGTGCATTGAGGGCACTGTGTGAAAGTCAGGAGAACGCTTACATGCGTCCCGGCGGATTTATAAAACTAACCTTACCTAACCTATAGGGTTCTGCACAATGTTTCTGCAATAAATCCTAAAATATTTACAGTTACGGGAAAAAAGCGGGTTGGCAAAGGCGGGATAATACAATATCTACGAGTATGTGATTCATCAGGGTCTCTATTGACTACCATAATTATTTTTAGTCATAGTGTGTGTTAAGTCATAATTTTCGCAAGTCATAATGCATTTTTCTCAGGACACGGTTATTTTTTCAGGATTTTTATAAAACTAACCTAACCTAACCTAACTAATCTACACGATAAACATTTATTAAAAACTGTAAATTCAGCCTGAAAGAAGTTATGACAAAAAAAAGTATGACTAACAATACATTATGACCAACGATATGCATGGCAGTCAAAGGGATCCGGATTCATCATCATCATCATTATCAGTCGCAAGACGTCCACTGCTGGACAAAGGCCTTCCCCAAGGTTTTCCACAACGATCGGTCCTCTGCTGCTGTCATCCAGCGGTTTCCCGCGACCTTTATCAGATCGTCAGTCCACCTTGTGGAAGGTCTGCCAACACTTCGTCTCCCGGTTCGCGGTCGCCACTCTAGAACCTTTCCGCTCCAACGGCCATCAGTTCTACGAGCAATGTGCCCCGCCCACTGCCACTTAAGGTTTGCAATCCGGTGAGCTATGTCAGTTACTTTAGTTCTCCTGCGAATCTCCTCATTTCCTAATTCGATCTCGCAAGGAGACACCCAGCATAGCTCTTTCCATCGCCCTTTGATCGCCTTCTTATGAGGCCCATTGAAAGCGACCATGTCTCGGATCCATAACAACATCACTGGCAACACACGCTGATCAAAGACTTTTGTCTTGAGGCACTGTGGTATTTGGGACGAGAAGATAGTGCGTAGCTTACCGAACGCTGATGTATGTGATTAACTGATTAATAATAATAAAAATACTAAGCAACGAAGTTAACTGTAAATTAAAATATCTTTTCATCAGTCACTTTCCTGATAGTCTCTTTGCACATGAAGTTCCAAAGTATTATAATAAAGAAGCACAAAGTATACTTTAATGTTGGATACTTGGAAGGCCGGAACAAAGCCACTGTTAGATGTTCAAGTAACCAACTTACTTTTAAATCCTCCAAATACTAACAGGCGAGCCTAAAATATTTCGTCGAAGCATTATTATTATATTTAACTGTATGTTTTTTTTCGCATGTTAATTGACAAAGGCGGTAAAAACCAAATCATCGTTGACCTGCGGGCCTAATATGGCTGCGTTTATCGCGTGATTTTAGTATAAGGCATCCGTCACCTTCTGACAGGTAAATAAGTACACGTGTCAAAAAGTGACGGATGCTTTATCCACAGTTCACACGCGATATAGACGCAGTCATACTAGGCCCGCAGAGGGAAGTAGGCAGAGCTACAGAATTAGTAACAACTTTTAAAAATTGTTAATAAGTCCGTAAGCACATTTTAGAATAGAATAGAATATAAATTTATTTGACACCAAAAAAAATGTAATAAACAACACACTTTGAAACATAATGCACGAGTTGTGGTGCCAAAAAGATTCCAACTCACCATAATGCTGTGGTCAGGGGACCACAGCGCTGGTTTTCGGTTGGCACCTTCACGCTAAGAGGTTTACGCTATCATAATTACGTATTTATATACCACTCGTGAACGTTTAACTGTGATCACGTAAACTCGATTGATTCGCTTGATTGAAATAAATTAAGCCGCAAGCGCACTGAGAGCGAGGGCGGCGCAGTGTGGGGCATTCCCATTCAAATAACGCTCCCGCTACGCCGTGGAAACCCTTTTCATTTAACCCCCGACGCAAAAAGGGTGTTAGAAGTTTAACCGCTATGTTTTTGTGTGTGAGTGTGTGTCTGTGTGTGGGTATGTGGCACTGTAGCTCTTAAACGGGTGAACCAATATGGATGCGGTTACTTTTATTTGAAAGCAGGTTTTCTTGCTTTTTAAGAGATATTAGGTCTGAAAGAATGGGTTACCATTATATAGAGAGTTTCTTTCTACTCGTATCTTATAGTTTTTAAGGTTTCGTACCCAAAAAGGTAAGAACGGGACCATGTTACTGAGACTCCACTGGCCGTCCGTCTGTAGAATAAAATAAATAATTAAGGGGGCTCCCATACAACACACGTGATTTTTTTGCCATTTTATGCTCTATATGAATTACGGCAACAGGTAGACGCTTGACATATTTACAGAATATTTAGTAGTATGTTCATTTTAAAACTAAATAGTTCAATTAAGACTGCGCCGAGCAAACGCCGAGCGTCCAGTGGCGCCCTCATTACTATTATTGTGTTGGTTACGTGTCAGAACGCCTAAAATTAATAAGCCTAATGTATCACAATCCCTAAAAGTTCATAATACCTAATGGTCTTTTTTATTGAAACCGTACATTTTTCAGGATTGTTATAAAACTAACCTAACCTAACCTAATGAGTTCTGTACAATGGCATTTTACAAAATCCTGAAAAGTTTTCGGTTTCTGTAAAAAACACCATTAGGTATTATGAACGTTTAGGTATTATGATACATTAGGCTTATTAATTTTAGGTGTTCTGATACGTAACCATTGTGTTTTCTAATTAACTAAAGAACTTCCTTGGAATCAGACGAAATGTTTTTGTAGTGCAAGTAAAAACACAATTTATGGGATACGTAACAAACTTTAATAACAATTACCCTTTGAGTAGTCAGCTTAACGGGAAAAGGTGGCCACTTTTTAGGGTTCCGTAGCCGAATGGCAAAAAACGGAACCCTTATGGATTCGTCATGTCTGTCCGTCCGTCCGTCCGTCCGTCTGTCCGTCCGTATGTGACAGCCACTTTTTTCCGTAACTATAAGAGCTATACTGTGGAAACTTTGTAAATTGATGTATTCGGTGAACCGCTTTAAGATTTTCATACAAAAATAGAAAAAAAGCAATAAATTTTTGGGGTTCCCCATACTTAGAACTGAAACTCAAAATTTTTTTTTGATCTAACCCATTCGTGTGGGTTATCTATGGATAGCTCTTCAAAAATTATATTGAGGTTTCTAATATAATTTTTTTCTAATCTGAATAATTTGCGCGAGAGACGCTTCCAAAGTGGAAAAATGTGTGTCCCCCCCCCCCCGTAACTTCTAAAATAAGGGAATGATAAATGTAAAAATAATATATGATGTACATTACCATGCAAACTTCCACCGAAAATTGGTTTGAACGAGATCTAATAATTAGTTTTTTTTTAATACGTTATAAATCGTAAACCGCATTTTACCTTTCATTCAATCCACTCCAATATAATAAAGAATAAAGAAATACATTTATTTAGATGTATAGTGGTACGGAACCCTACATGCGCGAGTCCGACTCGCACTTGGCCGCTTTTTTCCGTTAAGTTAATAACTCGAAGGTGAATTGTTATTAAACTATGTGATATACACTATAAGTTGTGTTTTCATTTGTAGCACAAAAACTTTTAGTCCAATTTCAAGAAAATACTTTAGTTTATTAGAAAACACGATAAAAGTAATGAGGGCGCCACTGTCATCCGGCGTACGCTCGGTGCAGTCTTAAAATAAAATAAATATTTTCTTAGGGCTCCCATACAACAAATGTGTTTTTTTTAGATAATGGTACGTAACCCTTTTTTTAGTATCGTATAACATCTGCTCTCAGTGCGATCACAGCTTTAACATGCCGCGCACAGTATCGAACATGCTCTTACAATAATGCAGTGCACTTGATTTGAAAGCGGATAAAAAACCGTAGTATAATTTTATCGTAGTATAGTTTTGGAAAGACGGTAAACATTTAGACCATGTGCTATCCCAGAATATAATCTAACTGTGTCAAATTTCATCCAGATCCGTTCAGGCGTTCTGGCGTGATTGAGTAAAAAAACATCCAAAATTTCACATTTTTTTTATTTAGGGACCCGCCCTCGCTTCGCTTCGGTTTATATGAGTATGATATATAGCCTGTAGCCTTCTTCGATAAATGGGCTATCTAACAATGAAAGAATTTTTCAAATCGGACCATTTCACAGGAAAATTGATTATTTTTTCTGTATAAAAGGTAGTACGTAGGCTACGGTCAAGCTATAAGTTTCTATACTCCCAATTTGATCCAAATTTGTGTAACCATTACAGCGTAACGGATAAACATACAAACTCGCACACTCAAAAACTTTCGCACCCCGTAAAAATATGTATCTTATTTATTGGCTACAGGAAAAATTAAAAATAATATTGTTCAGATAAAAGTATCACAATTTTGTAAATGAAATTAGTCTCTGGATAATGGACCAATATAATTATACCAATCTAATTAACGAAGCTTTAACAGCTTTTAAGGTATATTACCTGTTTTGGTAGTACTGAGAAGGAGCATAGTGCAAAAGAAAGATATATAACGAGTGGTTTCCCGCGAATCCGTCCGCGTTCGAGATTATAATTACATTGTATATGCAGACAAAGGAATATTTGGGGCAAAATTAAATGACAGTTAGGGATTGCCTACATCGATAAACTCAATTATCGATGCTTTTCCCATACACTAGTGATCGCTCCAAGTTTTGTTTGTAAATATTAAATTTTATTGAAAGTATGCAATGAAATCAAATAGCAACATAATTCTGGTAATTCTTTATTTTAAATGGATCTTGTAACTTTCACTCATCATCGTCGTATTGTTTATATTCACCTAACCAATTCTCATTGTTTAATTTAACAATAACAAATGGGACAGTCACTCTAAAATACACTATAAGGAAAAAAATATGATGATGATGAGTAAAGGTTAAAAAATCCTTTCCTCCTGACAAGGTACAGAAATGATCACTTATTTACGCTGTTGACTGTAGCATGAGAATTTTATATATTTTTTATACATAAAACACATCCAATACCCAGGAACAAATATTCGCGCTCTCAGATTTGAACCCGGGACCTCTAGCTTCGTAGGCAGCGTCACTACCAACTAGACTAACGTCTCGTCGTAATTAAAATGTATAATTTGAAACTAAAATAGTTTGTTTTATGATCATTTAAAAACTTATACCAAGCACATTTTGACCTCCGTTTCTATAAAGTTGCAAGGGTCAAGTAAAACGGTTTGGAGCACTCGCTGTCCAGCGAAACCACTAGGCTGTACACGGTATTTAAGGGAAAACGGTCGCATCTGCTATAAAACTTGTATTGCATATACAACCTTATTAGGAGCTGTAACGGTTCTATTTGCCGTGGTTTGCAGTTATAAATGCGCTCTTTTGGCTTGTGAGAGCAGTATAATCCAGCACCGCATCCATCATTGGCATTAATCCTGGCCTGGCCGCCCCTCGCCATACAACGGAATATACTAGCTTAAAAACGATTACGTTCCGGTAATCCGTTCGATTGTTCATTAAAATAATTTATTAGTTCGCCCAAATGTAAAACTAGTAATCCGTTTTTTTTTGCGACAGATGGCTTGAAATTGGTTTATCATACCATATAACTTATTTTATTACCTTTATATATGTTTCTGTTAGTATTTATTCATAAGGTCTAATGTCTACCACATTCTTTTTTTTTTGTTTGTTTTCCCTCAGTCGCCCAAAGGTTAGCTGGAAGAGATCCCTTAAAGGGATAAGTTCGCCTTTCGTTTCTTTACACCGTTTTTAGCCACTCTAAATTTGAAGTAATACGTTTGTAAAAAATAATGAAATTACATAAATATTTTTATATTTTATCTTTATTTTGATCTTCACTTTTAACTATTGTCCCCCCCCCCCCCCCCCACTACAGGCAAAAATACAAATACTAAAAATCAGATATGTAAGCACATAAGTACGCGAATTTTAAAGGAAAACTATCACAATGAATTAGTCTTGATTGGTAACATCTTCGGAACCTCACACTGAGCATGTTCGGACATGCTCTTGCCCGTTTTTTTGCATGATACCGTGACAAATACACGAATATTAATCCGATAGTGACAGATTATTGTATCGGTTATTTATAATTACACCACGAACCAAACAAAAACGGCTGGACCGACTTTGATAAAACGTGTGCAAGAACCACCGCCAAAAAACCTGCTTTCAAGTAAACACACACATACACTTACACGTCAAACGTATAACAGTTTTTTGCGTCGAGGGGTAAAAAGAAAACTAATCAAAACCATCCTCTTCATTCATTCATACATTCAACGAGACATAAAGTAATGTCCACATTTGTGACATTTAATTGTAACATGGTTTCGTGACCACGTCGGCAACACGCTACTTATTTATTTAACCTTTATTGCTCAAAAACAGTACAAATAGCGGACTTAATGACTAATGGATGTCATGTTACGACTTAGTCTCGCGATGTGACCCATTCCGTGCGCATGATTTACACTGTCCACATTCGGCGTAACAAATCCTGTAGATTTGCCATGCAGTCAGTTCCGATGAACTCTAAGGTCGAGTCCAGAATTAGGCGAACTAACTTGACAGCCGAAAATGTTGCCAGACAAAGAAAAAAATTAATAGTGATAGGTTTATGTCGACACAAATATGTCTATATAACCTTGTGCCTACTATAAATAAGATTCTATTAATATTTTATCAAGTAATTGTCGTCGAAACTTTCACACTCCTACACACTTGCCAAATAGGGACAAACTACAGCAATTTTTGTGATATATGTAATGTACTATGATCTGAAGGAATTATGTACAATGGATTAGTGTACAACGAACTGTCAAGTTAGTTCGCCTAATTCTAGACTCGATTTTAGTGTGGACCCAGCTTTGGGATTATGATTTAAGCCGGACTTCCGTCTAATAGGTATAAGCGCTGGCATTGTGGCCAGTATGCATAATTAGTGCGAGTGTCCTACCTGTGCTGGGCAAAGGCCTCCCTTTTTTACCCAACTGCGGCGAAGCCCAAAGGAGTTATGTGTGTTGACCTGTTATTTTTAAATGGGTATATTCCTTTCTGTGTCCGCTCGTTATTAATCAACGTCTCAACCTATTTTAATAAAAGATATTATGTATTTTTTTTAGTGTGTAGTTTTTGTTTTTGTGCGTTTAAATTGTTTTTATTGTATCCTGCCTTTTGGCTAAAATATGTTTGGCCAAAAGTATAGTTTCCCAACCGTTTCATTTACCTACCCATTTTTTTCTGTGACTGTAAATATTTCAGGATTTATTTCAGTGCCATTGTACAGAATCCTAAAGGTTAGGTTAGGTTAGTTTTTATGAAATCCTGAAGTATTCACGGTTACAGAAAAAAAAGGGTTAGCAAATGACACGGTTGGAAAATGATACAATTTGGCAAACGTATTTCGCCGAAACAAAGGTAACCCCTTCTTATCTGCCTAGTACTTATCCTTCGAAGCCAGACAAACGTAATTTTGTGAGTTGTGATTTGCGTAATTTCTGCTGCATGCAAAAGTTCAGCCGATTTTGCGTCGCCATGGAAACCAAACAGGACTTTAGTATGAAACCGAATTCAGCAGAAAGTACGCGACCGAAAAAACGCGTCTCACAACTCACAAAATCAGCCGAGAAGTACAGATGACAAAAGCAGTTAATACTGCTAATTAGACAGCGATTAGACGGAGAGATCCGATACACCGTCGGCCATTTAAACTCCATGTTAAATTCTGATTTGCAAGAAAGAAATAGGAACAAATCGTTGTTAGCTTATATATATTGTTTGTTTTTTATTATTGTATACAGTGTGTTACCAGCACCCTAGCTTTTTTTTCAGTAGGTTAAAATAACGTATATCTGTAACGTAACTATGACATTAATTTAATTAATAAACAACTTTTCAGGCTTTGTTTACTTTCTAACAAAATGTTAATTGCCAGCAATGTAAAGCACAGCAATTTGACAAGTGTAAATGACAGTCGACAGCTACTTTGATTACTAAGATCTGCCCCCGTACCACGACATGCCTTGTACATACCAAGCAACAGCGATACTGATAACGATGAACACGCAGAACATGCACTACATTGAAAATGGACAGTATCTAAGAAAATTAATTGTGAAGTTATTTTAATTATTTTTTATTTGATAATACTTGCAAACAATTGCTAAAGCAACATATTATCGGCAGTTTTAATAAATGCCCGCATGCCGGTAACACACTGTATACACATTGCAATAGTAGATTGTTAAACAAGGGATGATAGAGATAGGCTGCACGAGCGACAGCGAGTGCGCGTATAGTTCGAGGGTGCAATTGAAACTTTCACCCGAGTTAAACACTCTACTTTTCATTTCAATTATGAGGAAAGTAAAAAAAACGTTATTAATATTTGTTTTGAGGAAAAGTTATAAAGTCAAATACTAGGAGCGCATACATTAAAATTAAGCTAAAGTGCTGTGCATTCGTGAGACATCCGCGCTGTGTCGTGTGCGAACGCCCGCCCGCCTGTGCGCCGGATCGTGCTACCGTTATGATATCTGGGGGGTTATTATGACATAGATATGCAGTTCATTTTACGGTGAGTGTAAAGGACGGAGCTATACCACTTACATAACTCTGTCCTTTTCTCTCAGCGTAAAATGAATTGCACAGATACCTCATAATAACCCCACTGATCTAAGTTGCGCTACACACCTCCTAATTACCGCTGCGCTCCTGGTACTTTATTTAAACATGCAATTTTCTGCCCAAGGGTGGACATGTATCACTTACAACCCGCTTCTAAGATAAACAACAATGGCCTACATTCAGAGTATGAGATCTGAAATCTATAGGATTGACTTCTTTTCTACGCAATACTGTCAGTTTTAGCGTAATTTCCAGATTGCCTTTAAAACGAATGCTCATCTAATTAGCGTGGCGCACTTTTGAGCTTTTCAATTCAAACTGTTGGTTTTTCTGACGTCCTCGTGGTTACTAATTGCGATTCAGAATGTATCTCTCAGTCCGGACTTAAACTGGTTATAATGCCGGCGGTATTCCGGTCACGTAACGCTCCAAGCCCCAGGGCTTAGCCCCTTGGATCTCCTTGTTTTTGACGTTTCATGGTTACATAACTGAGTGTTGTCCGTAATAGCTTTTCCTACAATGATTCGTTTAGAATTAAATGAAATTCACAAAGCTGACTTAGGAACCGTTTTTCTACTTTTGAAGAGGTTAATGTTAAAGCCACTGGATTTTTTGCAATAGGAAAACCCAGATAGAGATGTTTTTCAACTGTACGTATGTTATGGATGTCTATTTCTTTGATACACGCTGCCAGCCCAAACGGCTTGAATATATCGTTGATTAAATACAAAATAGCCACAAATCAAAATGTGTTTGTGTTGCATTTAAATTCGGAATGCTATATACTTTAAGTTTTAAATCAAACTATTTCTGTTTTTGTTTTGTGGTGCTTTTGTATTTAAGCAGTGATATATGCCGTGACCTATTCGGGATGACGACGAGAGGGTTCAAGGAGTTATAATGATTAATGCTATGAATTTTCCTTAGCAGCACCTTACACACTGTTACCATCGGCTTGCTATGCCTGCGTACCTCGAGGAAGTTGAAGCCAAGCAAAACATTTATTGGGTATAGGCATGGGTAGTACCCAATCGCATACATAGTCCTTTACCGATCAAACCAAAACCAACCACCAAACCAATCCAAAACCAAAGATCAAGATCTGTTGACCTTTTTAAAGGAGGAATTTTGGCCGAGGGGTGTCATATTTCGGTGATTTCGCGGCCGTCGGCTAGCGGACTGCGATTGTGTATTTGTAGTCGTGTTACTTTTATGTTGTTATGTATGTTAGTCTGTAATGTAAAATTCTATTCCATACAGAGAACTGAGGAAAGCGTTTTGAATCTGTTCCAAGATTACTAGTGCCATCGTCGAGCTTGATAACGTTGGGGTTGTCAAAGTCTCGCACGATCCTTATCAAAAAAAAGAACCGGCGGCGATGTGACTCCTTGCCTAGGCTGTCCTTGTGATCATGGAATGTTAGTATTCGGTTAAACCTGACTGCCGAATCTTTTACATTTGCTACTTAGACAATAGATTCGCTTTCCAACGAGTAGTTGAACGAAATTTGCATAAATTTTGAGAGTTATAAATTAAAAGAAGTCCGGAGTTAACCAACATGTTGTGAGGTTGTGACCAAGTTATGTTAGCTGTTCTGAATCCCATAACGATGCTAAGCTGTCGCAGTTAGGGTTGCCAGATATCCGGCCAGGTGTCCGGACAAATATATACAAGTACGGCTTGTCCGGTTTTTGTTAGGATTATGGTCAACCCAGGGCCAAAAGATGCTGAACGAAAGCGCGCAAATGACTAGAGCGATCTCATAGAAGTAGCAGGTGCAGGGTAGGTCCAATGCGACTCACATTAACATTTAGAGTTAGAGTAAGTGTGAAATTAATAATAGTAACAAATTAAAGTTTCTTTTATGCAGTGTCATTCCTGGGCAGAATGTCCGGTTAAATATGGATCCAGCTTTTCTAATTTTGCGTCTGGCAACCCTAGGCATAGTGCAAAATCCACTAAACGGCTGACTGGCTAAACCAGCCGACGATTTGCTGCAAACAAGCCGGTGAGCAGCTAACAGCTATATGCTGGTCACACGGAGGTAGAACAATAGACAGCAGAGCAGGGTTTGGAAAGGGTTAGAAAAAAACCAGTTAATTAGGGTTCTTAACGTGGTTTTTCGTAAAGACACACTCGGGGGTATTCTAGACGCTAAAAACCATATCGTCTTTGATCTGTTATCCTTTTGTCTATGTTTTAGCTATTATTTACTTGACATTAACGGTGGCTGACGTCAAAACAATACCGTAATAGGTCAAAAACGATATGGTTTTTACCGTCGGGAATAGAAGCCCTGAGCGGAATCGATTTGTGAACATTATGATCGCTGGGGATTAACCTGGTATTTTTGGTTTTTGATTCTTCCAGCAGTTTAATGGCGTCGTGACTAAAATTATAAGGCTGACTTGACTTGAAGCTGAGCAAGGGATGCAACTTAAAAGCTAGCAAAGGCAGGAAATACGAGAAAACGTGGGCGGTGGTGCGACTTAATTTAAGGGTTGAGACGTTATCGCCCGGAGCAAAATTTTTATGGTTTTTTTTTTTACTGTAACGCGATTCAACCGTCGTCGTGTCACAATACTCTTAAACAAAGGTAGGTAAAAGTAGGTCCACGACTTGCGTGTGTCAGGGACCAGAACCGCTTAAAAAGGTTTTTTCAATGTGGTATTTGATAGGGTATCCTGCCTTTTGACCAAATCCTTTTACAAACTATACATTTTATAAACTTTAATTTCGTCATAACGTGTTTGTGCTTAAACCTTTATATTACAAAGGTTACATGAGATTATTAAATAAGTTAGGTTAGGTAAGACTTTTGACCAAATAAAGTTGTAAAAAATTAAGTATCTTTTTGCGAAATGAAATTGTAAAATAATAAAGTTTGTCAAATTATGATAACGTAAAACATTGGTGAACCATTTGATAGACTTGTTTTTACCAACCCCAAGGATGCACTAAGCCTATCGTCGACTTAGTTCAATGAAAGGGCAGGTTCAAGGCAATTTGACTAAGCGCTAACCCTATCCCTCCCCTATTCAAACTTAATCGAACGGTTTCAAGCTGGTTAAATCTCTATGCGCAAGAGTTTATTGCATTTCCTAACAACTGATAGCGTAGACAGGTAGTAGCCACTTAACCAAGACGGCTAAAAGTTGCCCCAGTCAATACTAAGTGCTTAAATTTAAATTACTGTAACCCTAATGAGCTAGGTCCCAAACTGACCTAGTCCCAAACTTAGCTATAGTCTGTGTCAATTGAATTTGCTAAAAATGTAAACAAATTAGTAGTTTTACTTAGGCCAATAAGTCATCGAATAGGATCTAAGGGCGGTACCTATTAATAAACTCATCTTGGCTGAGAGGCCCGTCACAAGATACGTCAAAGTAAACGTCAAACCATAGAGCACTGACATTTTTGACACATCTCGAGACGAGCATTAGAGTTGAGATTAGTTTATTAATACGGCTCTAAGACTCATTGGCAATCACAATGTTACAACTTCAAACCTAACCGGTTTTAACCGGTTATTTTCGTACAAAAACGGTTAATAACCGGTTAAATTGCAATCCCTAATGCCAACCCTGACAACTAAGATGGAATGCCTCTATTAATTTGGTGAACATAGTTGCTTGGCGGTAATAATAACTGACATGTACTAAACGTGACCTAAGTGGTTTGTACGGCAATAAATATCCCCAGAGTCACACTTATTTGTGCCAAATATTGTCTGTCACAGTTACGGCCCGCGTGACAAACTGAGCTACGCTTAGTAATGAGAAAGATAAATCTCCCACGTATGGCAGAGGCGCTGACTACCCTACCTTCAGGGATGTCACCTCCCCGCTATTACTCAAACGGTAATGCCGCTTGATGTATTGGCACATCGAACTCTATCGCCGGTGTACAAGTAGGTAGGATAGCAGTGCAAACTGCTGTTAGTAAGGTTTGCCACACATTGACGCCGCTAGTACCAATAAGAAGCTTAACAGCGGGCCTATTATGGCTGCGTCTATATCGCGTGTCAACTGTGGATAAAGCATTCGTCACGTTTTGACACGTGTATTTATATACCTGTCAAAAGGTGACGGATGCCTTATCCAAAATTTATCACGCGATAAACGCAGCCATATTAGGGCCGCTTCTTTATATGCGTAAGTTACTATTTTTATTTGTATTATTTGCATATTTATTCATTTATAAATATAATTTATTCTTATTACAAGCAAAGTTTACCTTGTAGGGAATGCAATCTAACCGGTTATTAGCTGTTTTTGTATGAATAAAACCGGTTAAAACCGGTGAATACCGGTTCGAACCGGTTAATACTGGTTATTTGCATTACCTTTTAGCTTGTTACGAGAGTAAGTATAAAGAATTATTTTAATAGTACGTTGCAGATACGAGACGATTGCGACATTTTAATTCATTTTACTAAGAAGTGAAATGCTGTCCCAGCGTCTGTATTCCCAGAATCGTATAACATTGGTGTTTTCGAGGCAAGAGTATATCTATAGGCTTTTTTCTTTGTAAGCGTGTGAAGTCAACAGCAATAATACATGTATTATCCGACATTGGGCGTAAAAACATCTGACAGGTATTTATTACTTGAGGTATAAGAGCGTGTTAGATAGTTCTGCGCCCATAGTTGGATAATGTAATATTGCTGTGACTGTACCACCCTCGACCTCATCGTCACTTAAAATCAGGCAAGACTACATGACAATGTCATGAAAGATAAAAAAAAAAGTTTTTTTGCAGAAAACTAAATAGTTCCAAATATCAAACGATGAGGCCGCATTTCACCAAACTCGGAATAATACTTACTCTAATATTAGTATTTACAAACTCGGCGTTTAATCTAGGTATAAGAACACTTTGGTCACAAAATACCTACTCCAAATTTTTGCCCGATAACGTAAACCGTTGTAGAAAAAAGGGGTCTTGACAGACAGATAGAATTCCGTCTTTAACGGTAAATAGCGATTATTTGAGTTTGGGGTGGGTTGTGACATTTCCTCGAATTGTTTTTCCGTCGACTGTCATTAGAGCTCTTTCACGATTTCACGCATTCCCGGAGTGAAAGTACTTTTCAGAGGAAGGCACAGATGTAGTGAATAATCCTTTCCCATTGTTTTTGGTCGGATAACTCCGTATTTACCTTGCTTTCTCAGTTGGCTTATTGATGAGTACTGAAGCTAATTGAGAAAGCTAGATTAATACGAACATATCCGACAACACCCGTGTGGTTGCCGGGTTAGAATAGTGCCACTCCATATCTTCCCGTGGATGTCGTAAGAGACGGCTTAGGGAATAAAGGCGTATAGTATTGTTAGGCGATGGGCTTGCAACCTGTCACTAATACACTGGTAAACATCAAGTGCAAATTGTGGTTACAGAATTAATAACAAGTTTTTAGAGTTGTTGGTAATTCTGTAGCTCTGCCTACCCCACTCTGGGAATAAAGGCGTGAATTTATGTATGTATGTATGTATCCGACAAAAAACGATGGGAAAGGATTATTCACTACATCTGGTACTAGTAGATACCTATTCGGTTTTGTAACGCCCTCGGTCGCCATGTGCTGCCAGCCTTAACTCATTTCCATGCAACGACGGTCGGAAGTGCAGTTAAGGTGAAACGCAGCCAGTCCTGTCTATAACGCGAAAAATAAGCCACGTTCCAAAGGAAAACCAGTATTTCACTATCACGACAAATACAGGTGATGGTGACATTTCAGTGTACATGACGCAGTTTATATGAAACCGGGGGGGTTATTATGACACAACTATGCAGTTCATTTTACGGTGAGCGTAAAGGACGGAGCTATAGAAGTTACATAACTGTGTCGTTTTCTCTCAGCGTAAAATGGATTGCACAGATACGTCATAATAACCCCACTGGTCATGCATCAGCGTGTTAACTTAGCAATTTATACTGAATTGTCACCTGTCACGTGTCATCGTCAAGATGGTGAAATAGGCGGCAGATAACCGCGTGACTATGATTTAGACAAAAAATTGTGGGTTTTCAAGAGCCGTGTTACATAAGCTATTTTAGTTGTTGTTCCTAACGCAGAGACCTCGTCGTGTTGTTCCCCTTTGGGCCTAGTATGGTTGTGTCTACATCGCGTGTCAACTGTGGATAAAGCATCCGTCACTTTTTGACACGTGTACTTATTTACCTGTCAGAAGGTGACGGATGCCTTATCCAAAAGTTATCATGCGGTCATAGTTTTTAATTTAATGTTATCGACCTTACTTTTATAACGATTTGATTTGTGCTACTTTTAATACATATGTTAAATCACGCCCTGTTTCTCAGAGGGGTAGGCAGAGACCACTTTTTACACCCGCTACGATCTTGACAAATGTCTTTCGCTTCTTCCACATTCATACATCGAGTCATGCACGCACGTCGGTTTCGGGTACTTAAGATTCGGCCCTTAATAATTATAATGTTTATTACTACTTTATTACATTGTAAAAATGTATTTACTTAATTTTTTGTGTATGATTTAAAAAAAATAGTTTCTGCTGGTCTTTCTTGTCCGAAGCGCTAGTAGATTCACTCCATATTATCGATGCGTAAAATTGAAAGCCCTACTGTTACCAATAATTGCCGGAATAAACTTTATGCTGTAACGTCACTTTTGTTTTTTGGTTATAAATATAAAATTGCATGCACCGTACAAATACGCCAGATGTACAGTCGGCCAAAAATGTCGTCTATCACCTTTCGGTTGAAACTCATTTGCTACCATCGAATGATTTAAGTGTATTAATTTTCGTTACGAGAAACGGAAAAAATTAAGGATTTTACCATAAAATACAATGTTTTTGAAAACAGCCCTTAAATAAAGTTGCTGTACAGACAAGGAAATTATGTAAGCATGAACAAAATGTACGTATTCTTATCTTCAACATTTAGCGTTGTAAGGAAAACATAAAGTAAACTGTCCACTGTTTTAGATGGAGTCCCATCCATCACGCGGAAGCAGCCCCGGACAGTCCACTTAGCCACTGCCGGCCGGACACGGCCTCACCGCTCTCTAACACGACATCCCTTGCCAACATGAAACAACAATAGCCACAAAGACACCGAGAAGCTTCGAGCTATAAATACAACGCGTACTGTATATAGGCTCTAAATCCACCAGGGTAGTGATTCTGTAAACAACGCCGGTCGTGCGGACTGTCGAGTGATACCAAGCGGCGAGATTAAGTAGTCCCGTCAGTGCGAACAAAACACATTGTAGCGCGTGCATTTTCAATTTAGCAGCACGATAGGTCGAACGTATAAGGCTGCTTAATTGAAAATGCACGCGCTACAATGTGTTTTGGTCGCACTGACGGGACTACTTAATCTCGCCGCTTGGTATCACTCGACAGTCCGCACGACCGGCGTTGTTTACAGAATCACTACCCTGCATAGAGACCAACGTTTGTTCTATCTAATCGGCCTAACGGTTCTACGCAGTTTAACAATATTGCTTGCCTGTTATCGTATTGTCAACGTTCTTATTGAAGATCGAAGTGCCGGATTAGTAAGTATAAGGTATATGGAAATGATGCAAATGATAAAACGTAGCGTATTTAGACTTGTTTAATTTCCATTTCATATTAATAAAGGGGCTTTTAAACGGGCCATGTTTTGCTGCAATTTCTGGCCAGCAACTAGTGCTATCTTACTCCTACTTTGTATGTTAGAGAAAGATGCGTATATATATGTATGTATGTATGTAAACTCTTTATTGCACATAAACAATTACAAGACATGTTTGCATCAATATAAATAATGTACATAGGCGAACTTATCCCATATGGGATCTCTTCCATTAAACTTGGAGTAGAATAAGCAAGGACAATGACGAATATAGGTATGTAGTTGCCAGCCACACATTGAAAATGATGATCTTGAAAATTTTGATCGTTTAGAAGCCCCCTGCATAGCAATTACATGTTACAGCTACACCTTAATTATTAAATAAAAGATAAAACAAAACCGACTTCAAAAATTTATAAATGTTTTTTAGGTTTCTTAAAACATTTATTTATTTTTTTATAATATGCTGTTACGTAGCCCCACTTCTTAGTTGATATGAAACTTTAAGACATTTCAAGATCGCCGCAAGCAACGCCGCGGGACATTCATAGTCATACTTAATTAATTAAATGTTATTCGTTGTAGTCGCTCAACTGCTTTAATCTTATCGCCAAATATCTTATCGCCAACCTTGAAATAGATACCGTTGAGGAGTTCCGGTGGCCATCCATAGTCGTCATCATCAGTCCCACTTCACCAAATGATACTTTTTGAATGCAAATGCTACACTTTTTACTATAAATACTAAAATCGCTACATGTTGTCTACAATATTTGAGGAGTTCCCTCAATTCCTCACTGATCCCTTCATCAGATTCAGATTTGTCAACAATGTAACCACCTCGAAAAAATAATCTACCAAACAAAAAAAGAATTTTTGAAATCGGTCCATAATTAACCGAGAAATCGGTGAACATACATAAAAAAACATGCAGTTGAACGTATAACCTTCTTTTTAGAAGTCGGTTAGTAAAATACAGTAGGTACACGTAAACCCTGGGCACAGCAATATATTTGAGATTGAGGCACACTGAAGATTAATTTTCGTTGTCGTCGGAAAATTCTTGTAAGTTGTAATAGGCTTTATTAAAAAATCTTTAAGGCGCTTATCAAGTTATTGACCGTATTTTTTACATTTTAAGCTACTTATCTTTAACTTTGTTATACTCCTTAACTGAAATTGCTTTTGGGCTTTTACTAACTAACTATAATTACATATTTTTTACCATGTAAGGCAACCAAGGCTAAACGTCTGAGAGCACACAGTTTTCTTTGGCGAAGAATTAAGAATATCCCATGCCTGTTTTTTGGAATAAATGATTTATTATTATTATTATTTATTATTATGTAACTTTGATGTGGATAATGTGGATCCTAAAAAATATTTGTATCTTGTTTTAAAACATTCAGTGGGCCTATTATGTTCGTGTTAATCGAAGTGGATAAACGTGGATAAAAGCATCTGTCTCTTTCTGTATATAAGGGCGAGAGTGACGGATGCTTTATAGCTAGTACGATTGGCGTTTATCGCGTGTCAAAATGTGGATAAAGCATCCGTCACTCTCGAACATATACGTGTCAGAAAGTGATGAACGCAGCCATATTAGGCATGCTGGTAGCAGTTACGGAAACACTATTAAGCCATCCTCCTCCCCTCTAGGTCTCCTAGGGATGTTGTACCTAAATTTGCGGTCAAATTTGCCTTCTATGCATACTAATGAGGTATTGTTTGGTAACTGCTTGGAACAACGCTCCCCCCGGGTAACTCCAAAGTTTAAACCTAATGTTCTTCTTCTTTAACTCGTTTTTAACAGACAGACAATATAAAATAACTAGACTAGATATGAAACTAATAAATAAAATATTCCAAAATAGTTAACTAGTATACTTACTTAACTACATATGGATATAATTGGGTCATTATTTGGGCGTTTGTTCCGAATCACTTTCGAGGTCACGTTTTTGTAGAAGTGGCTGCAGATTTCGATTTCGTTTCTGGTTAGGTATCTAAGTTTACCGGACATCTAACAAATATCCAAAAACGGCATTAAAATATACGCCCAATTCTTCAAAAATATGTATATGTCCACAAAAGTGAGGCGGTTGAAACGCTCGAATAATTACGTACTCAATTACCAAGGAGATATGTTATAATTATAATGCTTCTAAAACTGAAAGACGTACCATTTTACGAGTATGTCTTATTGACATTTTATGACAAGAGTTAAAACGGTACGTCTTTCAGTTTCCCTCACTGTACGTTGCGATACCCTAACAAGGCTATACTTAGAAGTAAGTTTAATTGTATAAAAATGCAATAACTATGTTTCTTAAGTTATACCACAGACTCTATCACGTCATAACGGAGGACCTACTGCACAGGGGTCTCTATTGACTGCCATAATTATTTTTAGTCATAATGTGTTTCAAGTCATAATTTTCGCAAGTCATAGTGCACTTTTCTCAGGACATGGTTATTTTTTCAGGATTTTTATAAAACTAACCTAACCTAACCTAACTAATCTACACGATAAACGTTTATCAAAAACTGTAACTTCAGCCTGAAAGAAGTTATGACAAAAAAAAGTATGACTAACAATACATTATGACCAGGGCCCGTAATTTTCATGCCGTTGACGTAAAAATGACGTCACGCTACATACAGTATGATTCCAATTAGTATTTCGTCATAATCATTTGTTAACCTCTTTAGTTGACCGGTATCGATGAAATAATCTGTACATAACGTTTAACTCACTGTGACTATTGTCACTCAAATAAAAAACAAATTATAAAATTATGACAAAAACGATTATTGTACTAATTGTGATTAAAATATAACATCAAAAATAAAAAGAACAACTAAACATATTGAAAAAGAAGAAGGAAATTTAACACAAAAGGTGTTTAACCTGGATCTTACGAATTTTATGATAACATCAGGAGCATAAAATACAAAACAAATAGTTTCATTTACGTTTTATGTATCAAGTAGGTATTTATTTTTCTACGCGTCAATAGATTACTTGACTCAGTTGTACATGATTAAATGATTGACGACTAATGGTTAATAATTACAATAAAACAATTTGAAATCATACTCTATGTAGCGTGACGTCCTTTTTGCGTCAGCGGCATGAAAATTACGGGCCCTGTTTATGACCAACGATATGTATGGCAGTCAAGGGGATCCGACTGCACAGAGTTCGCTGAATAGTCGAGGAGTGACCTTCACTATTCGTATCACGCTGCAGCAAGGTTGGATCTTGAGACGAAGGGGAAATAGTCCAATATTAGCGGATTAACTGGGGCCCCAGCTTCATAAAAATATATTCCAATATTCCCCTCGTTGCCTCCATAACTCTCGCGAGAAACGGCTCTCCGTGGAAAGTTTAAGGCGTACGATCGGCGAATAAAAATTGCACTGTTACTATGGCAAATTAAGTTTTTATTGAGGAATTTACGGGCGGCAGTAAAAAAAGCGTTAGGCACGTAACAATTAGTACGCGGCACGCTTGATCGATTATTACGTTTTAGTGATATTTTATATTTTTGTACGGATTACTAGCAAATACTGGAAAATAAGATGACTATGTTTTTCATTTGGTTGTCCCATGAAATGAAAAGCCTTTTTTTTCCCCGGAAACTGCTTAAGGTAACTGGGCTGTTTTTTTTTTTCTTTTGTACCTGAGTTCCTTGTTCCTTGTTCCTTTGTCCTTGCAAAGTTAGTAAATACACCTTAATGTAACCTTGTAAGCGAATGGGTAGACAGCCTTAAATGAGGTAAACGTTATACACACTACACACTACACTAAACACACACACACAACTCATAGAAGGTACATACAGTCTGTTAAAGTCAGTTTGGGCTATTAAGAACGTAATTATGAATTCGGCACAGCCAAAACCAACTGACACGTGATTTTGATGCGAAATAATTATTTATTTAAGACTCTATAATGTCCCACTGCTGGGCAAAGGCCTCCCTCCCTCCCTTCCACGTAGCCCTGTCTTGGGCAGTCTCCCACCAGTCAGGCATCAAGCTCATCTCGCAATGTCGCCTTGGTCTGCGCCGAAATCTATCGCGTGAACCCATTTGGTAGACACTTTAGCCCACAATTCCTCTGGCATGCAGCAGACATGCCCAACTCATTCCCATTTGAGCTTGGCGGCTGCTTGGGCTACATCAGTTATTTTAGTTTTGGAGCGTATTAATGTAATCAATCTAGACTTATAACTGTGAATGTATGAATGTTTATTTTTAAATACGTCCAGTCTAGGCCTGTTAGTTTCGAAATTACGAAAAAAATGTATCTTCAGCAAAAACCGCTTATTTCAACCACTTTTATTACTAAAAGCTTACTTTTCATGTTTGTTTTGCCGTGTGGTTGCCGGCTAGAATAGTGTCTTTCCGTGGAAGTCGTAAGAGGCAACTAAGGGAATAAAGGCTTGTAGTATTGATAGGTGATGATAATACACTGGTAAACATCTTCGCCTAAGTGAGCAAAATGTGGTTACAGAATTATCAAAAAGTTTTTATAGTTGTTGGAAATTCTGAAGCTCTGCCTACCCCACCCTGGGAATAAAGGCGTGAGTTTATGTATGTATGTATTGATAGGCAATGGGCTTGCAAGTTACCACTGTTTGAGTTTGCGCTTTGACAAAACAATAAAAAAAAATGACTGTTTACTCAAAAGCAAATTCTGAGAAGGCACGCGAACAAACAGCCCGCCTGAATGTAACTGGGATCTGAGAACCATAGACATTTGAATTCTCAAGGCTTCAATCCTAAGCTCCAAATGCAATGCCAACCTCAAGCTACCATCTAAGACTGAATACCTCTATGCTAGTAATTTCCCTGATTGTCTTACCCGGATCGGAACGCAAGAATGCGATCATTGTTTCTTGGCGGTAGGCAGGCCTTATATTCTAGGCGGTAAATACTACATTGTCTCTAAGTTGACACAGATGTAAAATAATAAACATAGATAATGCAAATGCACGTCGGGGTTGGCCGTCGCTACTGACGTTCCGAGCGCGTATTTCAACCGGTCGGCCGTCAAAATTAAGAAAACTCCTTATTGCGTGATCATAAAAATGCAATAGCCTAAAAAACGACGACTTTGAATCGATTTCGCGCGGAAAACGGAAAATTTTCTTCTCTTGATACGTCCCAGTTGGTAGAAAAAAGTGACAATGTTGTTTTCATACAGATTGAGGTGTTTATTTATATCTGTGGTCTTTGACCTATCTGTGCCATTTATTTTAAGCTGAAAGAAAAGGACAGAGTTATGTAACTACTATAGCTCCGTCCTTTACACTCACCGTAAAATGAACTGCATAGCTATGTCATAATAACCCCCCTGTTATAGTATTGTCAATGTCAAAGCTATCAAATACTTACTTGACAGTAATGACGACCGAGTGAGCGAGTGACCGATGAGTTAAAAATAGAGTACCATAACACGTCAAAGGCAATATATTTTCTCCCAGTTGAATAGACGCAGATAAGTTGTTTTTCGGTGCTCGTAAGTGTTTACTTACCCATTTGTAAAGGAGTTATAAATATTCCAACAACGCCCAGCCGGCCTACAAAGTATTGATTTGTTTCAAAAGTGTTAATATTGTATAACTTTAATAAATTATGTAAGTATGCAAGATTAAGTACGGTAGGGGAGAAGTGGGGTGACAGAACCAGAGGGGCTATTGCCTAACGCACTCGCAAACGTTTTCATTTTGAAAATCGAAGGCTGTCTGCATACAAAATGAAAACAATTGATCCGCTTTGAAGTCGATTGCGATAACGAGTGGGTTAGGCAATAGGCCAGCAGCTTTGTAAAGTGGGCAAAAAGCTACAGAAAGAAAAAAACATCTACGTGACTTTGATCACTGCAACTAAAAATCCACAAGCAAAAAGGTAAAATACTCTGTAATAAGGTAGGTACCTATTGGTAAAAAATATAAAAGATTCAACGTCATATTCTGAGGATTTAATTCATAATAATAATGATCACAAGTTATTCGGTCAACTAAATGCTAATTAAATACTTAATTCATTTAAACGAAATATGTAACTCAATCAGCATAAAATAATTGTTAGCTATTTCTAACTTAAAAAACACACAAATTGCTGTTGTCACAAATTCTTAAAAATATTTTCATCACACTTGCTCGTAAATAGTGTCCTAACATGCTAGAAAAATCGACCGTAAATCCAAAATAATACCCCCGGGCCTTTTTTTTACCATTACGTTACTTAAGTGCGTAATAGCTTTTTTTTTAAATATTATACGTGGACTCAAACTATCACAATACGTCAGGACCCCAATTCTTGTGCCATTCAATATGAAGTTTCATTCGAGATGAAATGTCAGTTGAATATTATATTTCCTAACAATCTCGCATAATAAACTATTGATCTCATATGTCACTAGAATCGGACTCCGAACACGTTTGACATTATCTGTGGTAAAGCCACAGACAATGATGTAGTCTGCCGCTAATAAGTTAAAAATATGATCTTTTGTCTGATTTTATTTCATTTCCTCGCAATTGTGATGAAAAACATTGTATGTTACACGGGTGGTAAAGGAAATACAAAGCTCGAGTCATTAAAGCCCTCAGCCTACGGCTTCGGGCTTCTAACAGACTCTCGTTTTCTTTCTTTACCACCCTTAATACACAATGTACTATTAATTTCATTACTATTAAAAACTATGGCACAATTAATTTTCAAAAGAACGGTTTTATTTTGTGACTATTTTTTTAATTATTTTTTTAGTCAGCACTAACCTTAAATTGTTTCCGTTTAGCTCATTGGTTGACTGGTAGAGACTGCCATAAAACATAAACTCCTATCCTTTTCCTAAACCTACTTTGTGTATTGTGCAATAAAGTTTAAATTCATAATTAAAAAATATATATATACTTAAATAGTAAAACACAAAGATACTTTTTTGACCATTAAGTTGTAATTTGCACATTATGCTACACAGACTTTTTGCTATTTTGATGTTTTGATGGACAATTTTTGTTTTGTTTTCTTGGTCAATTTGCGTCACTAGACATTTTGCTACATAGACGACTCGGCAGTGAGAGCTAAAGAATATCGTTTTCCTAACATTTCGCCTTAAAACGTAAAAAAATCTTAGCCTGATTGTGCAAAATGTGGTTACAGAATAACCAACAAATTTTTAGACTTGTTGGTATTCTGTAGCTCTGCCTACCCCACTCTGAAAGTGAAGGCGTGAATGTATAATATTTATAGTGCCTTAAAAGGTAAAGCAATTAGTACTTTCATATAACACCCTAAACGTAAAATAGTACATGAAAATTCTCTGCCATTTGCATAATAATCTCTCACAGTCTCCCTTAACACATTACTGCTCGCTAAAAGCCTAGCTCCTCTTTAACCTAATTAACTATTAAATCTAGACTCTAGCCTCCTCACCTTGGCATAATACGTTTCTTAGTCGCCTGGGAATCAAATTAAAATTCACTCTATTTTTACGAAGCATGGTAATTTAAAATTCGTTCCAATGACAACATTGACAAAGGACATAGGTAAATTTGTTTGAAGAATATTGTCATATTTTTTTTAGCGGCCACGGATGATTTTTACATAATTATTTAGAGGACCTCGAAATACACATAGATATATATATATATATACAGGGTGTTTGGCAGTCGGGTGTAGGGGTTTTAAGGGATGATAGTAAGGGTCATTCTGAACATTTTTGACCACATTTACTATTATTCTAAGTTTCACGGTTTCCGAGATATTGATCATTTTAATAGGATTTTTTGTCATTTTTCCTTATGTCCGTGATACGAAAAACCCCTTAATTCAAGTATTAATTTTAAAAAAATACAGTGTTTTCTTGCATGACTTGAATCGCTATGAAATAAGGAAGTTTTAAAGCTACATGCCATTTTTTTTCTTTACAACTTTTTGAGTAAACGCGCAAGAGTTACTTTCTCCATACTAAGAGAACCCCGCGTTTGTTTTTCACCAAGTATGGAAAAACCAATTTTGTGAGGTTACTCAAAAAGTTGTAAGGAAAAAAAAATGGCATGTAGCTTTAAAACTTCCTTATTTCATAGTGATTCAAGTCATGCAAGAAAACACTGTTTTTTTTTAAATTAATACTTGAATTAAGGGGTTTTTCGTATCACGGACATAAGGAAAAATGACAAAAAATCCTATTAAAATTATCAATATCTCGGAAACCGTGAAACTTAGCATAGTAGTAAATGTGGTCAAAAATGTTCAGAATGACCCTTACTATCATCCCTTAAAACCCCTACACCCGACTGCCAAACACCCTGTATATATAATTTATGGCGTTTAATAATATCGGAGCCGAGATATTGAAGATTTAAGTTAGTGTTCAGTTTTTGGTACTAAAAGTATAAAATATAAACATTTCGGCTCCGATCCACTTAAGAGTATTACATTACATAACATACATACATACATAAACTCACGCCTTTATTCCCAGAGTGGGGTAGGCAGAGCTACAGAATACCAACAAGTCTAAAAATTTGTTGGTTATTCTGTAACCACATTTTGCACAATCAGGCTAAGATTTTTTTACGTTTTAAGGCGAAATGTTAGGAAAACGATATTCTTTAGCTCTCACTGCCGAGTCGTCTATGTAGCAAAATGTCTAGTGACGCAAATTGACCAAGAAAACAAAACAAAAATTGTCCATCAAAACATCAAAATACAGGTTACAGAATTATCAGCATTTTTTTAGAGTTGTAGGTAATTCTGTAGTTTTGCCTACCCCACTCTGGGATTACAGGCGTGAATATTATGTATGTAATACTCATTAGTTTTGCTGTAAATTGAAGTCAATACTCACTCAGGAGTTAGGTTAAGTCAAACATTAAACCAATCAATAATATTGATAACAAAATGTAAAGATTACTTATCATAAACGTATTTATTATTCAAAAGTATCAAATAACGATTGTTTTGTCACATGTATGGTAATTTCCGATGTACAACGTTCTGAAATCCGCCCGAACATGAGACGAAGGAACAAAGCATACTTTAGCTAAAATAGGTTTATTGTGCGATCTTACATAGCACATAATAAAGCCTCTTTATGTACTCTTAGATGTTTAATTCAAACTAGGCACCGGATTTTAAAGCGGTTTTCATCAATATACATAAAGTCGGTTCCTATTCAGACTGCCAATGACAATAACAAATAGTGATGAGAATAATGTTATGTCTAATTAGTTTATTGAAAAGGTTGAATATATATTCATCATCATCATATTATTATTATTATACTGGGTGCGACAGAGATGAAAACCTGTTTTATCAATCTAATCTATCAAAACATCACTACATTTTCAGGTCAAATATAATAAAATGTATATACCAAGCATCAGGCAATGTCATTGTAATTTCACCGAAAGTGCTTTTAATAAAAAAATACAAGATTAAATAGAGATTACTCTCTCAAAATAAACATGAAGACAATGTTTAAGTGGGGTGGCGGTCTGGACGCATAACAACTATTGTCATAATATCGATTGTCATAACACTTTACGCATAAAGTTGATGCTCATAATTTTTTTTTGGCATAAATTATACTAGGCATAATTGTTCCCTGTCATAATTGTACGGAGTCATAATTGGTTTAATCATAAAGTAGAAAGGCATACATTTATTTAGTCATAATATTGATAATTATAATTATTTTTAGTAATAAATATAAATGTCATAGTAGGGAATAGGGACTTAGTGGCGAAACCGACTCGGATCGCGGATAGGTTAGAAGATGTAAAAGAGCGGATGGTTAACTACTTTTATGAGCAACCATTTTATGTCCATTATTAGCTTTAGCTGTAGCGCACCTTTAAAACATTAACTTTTTCGCAACGAGTATCACAAACATGAGTAAGGTTGTTAAAAATATATATAACCCTTTGAGTGGTACGCGGAGACTGTGACAATCAATGTGACGTTGCGAATGAAAAAGCCGACATTTGGTCAAATATCGCGGGTATTTTTTGTAAATATCACGGCCGTTTGGCGGCAGCTGAGAGTTCACTGACCCCGATGGCAGCGGTCGGTTACGTTATATCCCTCTGGGGGTAACATTATTACATTTTTTGCCCCACCAACTACGGGAAGTAAATCGAACAAGAATATATTGAATACGGTATTTGACTAAAGTCAAATCAGTTTCTTTTTATGAAACATCAAAAACGCTCCGTTACTTACTATTGAATTTATATGGATTACACTATCTTATCGCTCATTGAATACAAAACGGACACATTCCAAAATAAATTGCTCTTGCATTAAAAATCATATACGAATAGATTCTAATTTTAAAATGCAACACTGACTCATTTTGGAATGTGTCCGTTTTGTACTCAATGAACGTTGTGACGTCTCAATCAAACAACGTCCTTATTGTTGAATTTTATGAATTTCAAAATCAATAGCAAACATAAATAAAAGATTGATATTTTCTTAGTATTTTTATGTTTATCTATTGTTAATGAAAAAACAATTTAATTTCACTGTTGTTAATATTCTACTGTACAGATAATTTAGAAATACTTTGCTGGTTAAGTTAGTATTTACATATACAATATCGCTGCGGAATAACGTTTTATGACCGACTTCCAAAAAAGGAAGAGGTTCTCAATTCGACTGAATTTGTCATTTTTTTTTTTACTATCTCTTATAAATATTGGGTCAATAGGATATATTGGATCAGTTTTGTCTATTCTATCGAAAAGATAAGTATTCAACTTTGTGATTTCAACGTAGGTATCCCATTCAATACAGTTAAATAAATAAATAAATAAATATAAGGGGACAATGTCACACCAATTGACCTAGTCCCAAACTAAGCTCTAGGCTTGTACTATGGGTGCTAGACAACGATATAAATACTTATATAGAGAAATATGTACTTAAATACATAAGAAAACATCCATGACTCAGGAACAAATATTCGCGCTCATCACACAAATTTCTGCCCTTACCGGGATTCGAACCCAGGACCAGTTAAATGCTTAAGGTTTGTATTTTTGTGAATACGATTCGACTTCCTTGTATTCACAGCTTGTGTTCTCTATATCTAGTTTAAAAGTTACAACATAGTAGTTATATAGTTATAAGTGTTATAAGGATCTATCTGACGACAAATACAAAAATAAATGTTTCATCCCCCTGGATCTATCTGACGACAAATACAAAAATAAATGTTTCATCCCCCTCTACCCCCACGATGACGTCATGGACCGCGGGAGACAGCGCTAAAAATGAGGTGTATCCCTGGCAACGCACAGTACTTACTTGCGATAGCATCAAAACTATTTGTTAGTTTTAAACGAATTAAACTGTCTTTGACAGATTATTGCGAAAAAATATGGTTTAATAGAGTTATATGTATTACTAGCGACCCGCCCTCGCTTCGCTTCGGTTTAGATTTTTCATACAAAAGGATTTTCCCGCTAATTTCCGTTCCCGTGAGAATTTCGGGAATTCCTTTCTTAGTGCACCTCTACGGTACCTAAGCTACGTCCCTTCCAAATTTCAAGTGCCTACGTTTAGCCGTTTAGGCTGTGCGTTGATATGTCAGTCAGTCAGTCAGTCAGTTTCTTCTTTTATACATTTAGATAACATAACTTTCACGCCAAAATACCGAAAAAATTTATAGATAGTCTAAATTAAACGGACTAATCCCTGTTGCGAGCAACTAATACCACTTTTAGGAGCGAAAAGACAACGTCTTTATCGTTTAAGAACGAAGTAAACTCACAAGAATGATGTTACCAAATATTATACATACATAAGCTCACGCCTTCATTCCCTGAGTGAGGTAGGCAGAGCTACAGAATTACCAACAACTCTATAAACTTGTTGTTAAACCTTTAACCATATTTTGCACAATCAGGCTAAGATGCTTAGCATTGTATATTCGTGACAGGTTGCAAGCCCATCGGCTTACAATTACTACAAGCCTTTATACCCTTAGGCGACTCTTACGACTTCCACAGGAAGAAATGGAGTTGCACTTTTCTAAGCCGGCAACCACATGGAGCAAATATAGATTCACGAAAAAACCTAGCGATAGTATCTCGACTTCTTCCTATCTCAGTTTTTTTTATCAGTCATCTTTTGATTAAGACAGGTCCAAACTCGGTGGATCTATATTAAGTTACAGTAGAGGCCCTGTTTCCGCTTTCAAATTAAAAAAAACTTTTAAAAGGGATTTAAAAGGATCATCTGCGATTCTTCTAAGAAAGAAGAAAGAAAGAAAAATATATTTATTCACTACACACACAAGACACATAGAATAAAATATAACATGAAACAGCAATAAACAAGTAGTGAGTGTGTTCGCGGCAGTGAATTGGACACTGGCTCAGCATAATGCTGAGGTGTTAGACACCTGCAGCGCTGATTTTCAGCGAGTGTGACAGACGGACGGTACGCTAAACGAATAAAGTGTATTTTAAAATAATTATATTAAAATGTATATATTTACACTATTAAACAAATAATTTTAGTCGGTGGCCAAATAAATACAAAAACTACATGCAAATACCTTACAAAAACATATTTAAAGTAGAATACGTACTTAGCCAGTATACAGCATCGACAATTAGGCACAATTAACAAACACAAAAGAAAACGAAACTATAATTTATAAAGCGGTGGTTGGGAAATTATGTTTTTTGGAGCGTCAACAAATAACCTTTAAGCTGGCGCTTCTGGAGTTGCCATAGGTGATCATTTTCCACTAGGTGACCAGCAGTGGTTGGCCACTTCTATCATGAAAAAAACCCGTCAGAAATAGTAAATTGAACCGGATTTAGATGTGGACACAGTTCGGCAGTGAAGTGCGACGGCGCCGCTGAAACTAATAACGCGCAGTCACAGTATAAACAGTAGTTCATCTTCGAACAAAGAAATGTCGCGCGGCTTGCGTGTGTGCGTGCCTCGACGTAAAGTCACCACGGTTTAAGAGCACTCTGAAGCGCCGCTAAAGTCGCGTAGCTGTCAAAAAAATCCACACAAATTTAGCTCCAGGCAATAATCTATCGTTTCTCCACCCTCTAAATCAAATCCAATTTCGTCGATTTTCGAATATGTTGTAGTTATTATAAAGACTACTTCTTAGTCTGTACGTTTCTGATCTTTATTAATTTGTTTAGTTACAAGAAATATTTTCTAGAAAAGGAAATCGTACAGACATAGTTTTTCATGATACCTACAACAAATTCAAAAATCGTAAAAATCGAACTAGGGGAGAGAAACGTTATTGCATTTTGTATGGATTTTTTTAGCTTCACAATCCTCTCAATCAGTGCCTGTCGACGTGTTTAGTTGCATACGTAGTACCCGAGCGGCAATAGGTAACAGAAACTCCTGAAGAGCCGGTGTACTACTTTTCCGTTAATACTATGGCGCAGTCGCCGCGGGTGAGTGATAGATTTATCGTTCGGTTTCGCGCAGTGCATGCTTCCACCAGTCACGTAGAGTTACGAGCAAAGTTGCCTATCCTTCTAAACTTAATTTTGCTTTTTAGGGTTCGGAATCAAAAAATGGTTTAACCATGCCACCCACTCGGGACTGTCATTTGATCTAAGGGCGGGGTATAAATATCTACTTATGTATATGCCTACGAAATTTCAGCTTTGTAACTGATAGTTTTTGAAAAAAACTGCGTGTAACGTAACTACAGACAAACCGACATAAAGAAACTAGAAGCGTTCCTAAGGCCCACTTGCGTGTACCAGAGTTAGCGTCTTAACCCGAGGTTAGGCGGCAAACCACGTACAAAAGTAGACGCTTAACTCTGGGTTAAGGGCTAACTCTGGTCCGCGCAAGTCCTCCTAACTGACTACGAAACACCATAACAGAACATATTCGTACATAACATGGATGAAAAAAATGACTTTAACAATGTCAACCAATCTATCAGGGTAAAAAAAGGTTCGTCGCTCTTGGAACTTAACGGCGTTGAAATAGAGTCGAAAAGTGACGAACCTTTTTTTACCCTGACTGTACAATGACGGAAATTGATCCCTAGACCATTTTGAACTATGTCATAGTTACGTAATCAATCAAAACGTAACGATATTATAATTAAATTTTTTGGTTTGATTTTATTTACAGTGTCACTTTGACATAGTCCAAAATGGTCAATCCATTATTTTCCTTGACTGGACACACTTTAAATATGATAAATCTGACGTGAGGATTGCGAGAGTTCTATAATTATTCCAGTAAAGGGGTCTATGGCTGGCTGTCATTCTGAAAACATTTGTCCAATTATTAAATTTTTTGTAAATTATTTTATCGTTGAATTTGGTTCGCAAATCAAGGTTTGTTTTGTGGGACAACTTGTAACATTGATGAAGAACTTGCATTAAATAAAATAACAGTGAAAAGATGGTTCCAAATGAGTTAGAGGTCAAGATCACACCAAGCCATTGAAGTGGTTGCTCGCCATCTTCAAGGGTCATAACGACTATGACCTGAAGACTTCGACGACAGGACAGGATTCACCGTACAACGTTGTTTATAATAATTATACTTGACATTGGTAAAATTACTCTATTATGTAGACACCATTAAAAAATAAAATAAAATAAATATTCCAGTAAAAAAAAATGTATCGTGTGGCCTCGGATGTCTACCGCTAGCAACGACTCCCTTTGAACGTGATTCTCAGAATTCTGCATCAGCAGGTTTTGGAGAGAATTATTCGTATGAATGAATACCATGCCTATTGAGTGGTTTGATTACTTGGATATTGTATATTGTAAATATCACTCTGGGCCCCAATTCACGTAAGTTTATTATATTACTGTTATCACGAGAGGAAACTAATTTCAAACAAACATGACCTTGCGAATTCAATTACGATTATTTATAGAGGTACAACTTATAATTCCGTTTTTTTTTTTCAAATATTCATTTGTCCGAATTTTTACTAAGACTGATTAATATGATAATTTTAATTGCTATAATTAGGTTAGGTTTGATTTATAAGCGATAAAAAAGTCTCCTATCAAAACATTTCATTTCTTTTCATTTCGAAATTATTGATCGACTCGGAATGACTTCGGAAATATTAGCTATTATTGTACCCTTTTTGTGGTTTTAACAACATGGTGATGTAACAGCTATATCTTGCTTAATAAATATGTTTATAAAAAAAAAATGTCTTGCCTAGTTTATTTTTACACGACTGCTGTTTACCTAATGTTTTCAGGGTTCATGTTTGTATGTACGATTCTTTATTCTACCATAACGCCTGAGCCGATTAAGGTGAGCCATGTGGGATGTTGATTCGGCGATCATTGTCCCGATAGTTGTCTCGACGAACACCTCAAGAAACTCTCGCTAGGTGGCTGGATCAAGGGCCAGATGCAGAAGGCAGTACTCCTCGACACGGCAAAAATTGTGAGAAGGTTCCTCTCTCTGCAGCCCCCCTATCCACCGGTAGCTTGAGCTCTGCCCCGCTGCCGGCGGCATTCGTAGGTAAGGTTTTTATATTGCTTATTACATACATTAAATCACGCCTGTTTCCCAGGCAGGTAGGCAGAGACCACTTCTTTCCATTTGCTACGATCTTGACACATTTCTTTCGCTTCTTCCACATTCATACATCGAGTCATGCACGCACGTCGGTTTCGGGTACTTAAGATTCGGCCCTTTTCCAGTATTTCTCCGATTTGACTCGAAAAAGTACGCCTATTTGATGATTTGTTATAAAAAACCTAATTAATAAAAGCTAATGTTAATTGCCGGCTTAGAATAGTACCACTACTCCATAATCCCGTGGAAGTCGTAAGAGGCGACTAAGGAATTAAAGGCTTGTAGTATTGTTAAGCGATGGGTTTGCAAACTGTCACTAATTTACACTGGTAAACATCTTAGGGCCTGTTGTTTGATCAGGGGGCCTATTACGAGCTCCTTATTTCCAGTCTTTTCTCGGCGAAAACAAAATTGCCTGTCAAACTCGTATTACGAGCTCATAAAAAGCCATTCTGTTTCAAGACGTCAGATTTTAGACGTTCAGCCACGCTGCCTGGCGTAGAATCGTATTATGAGGTGTTTATTGACGTTTTGTTCCCGGCCTAAACTGTCAAAATTAGCCATTTTGAAAAAGCTGGTCTCGGGTAGCTTTTTCAGAATTGTTAAATATTTGTTATCAACTTCAAGAGATTTTTCTCACATTTAATATTCAACTAGTTGTTAAAAATAAGTGCACGTGCGTGTCTCCGATGTATTATTACTGTTATCATGTTACAATTTCACGTTTTTGATTATCTAGTGACAAATTACTTATATGAAGCAAGAGAGGTATTAGAATCATGCCTACTCTTGATTTATCGAAAAACAAACGGACAACGATAGAAATGGCGTTGAATTACTATTTTGAAAATATGTTCAAAACAAACTACGGGTCGACCTAGAAATTTACGGTTCTTCAAAGCTCTGTTCGTCCGTGAAACTCGCTGTTGAGTGCTGAAAGTAAATACTTAAAGACAAATGTAACTGCGGGGCGACAGGGTGTCATTGTAATAATAATGAGATGACCTATAGAAATTATTAAATACCACAGTATAAAAACCCTAAAATTATATTCAAACCAAGGTACGTAATCAAGCTACTTAAAAGAAATTGAAATGCTGTGTGTTTCTTTTTATCCGTTTATCATTAATATTTGTTCAGGTTATGTAAGTAGGTATAATTCTTCAAATTATATTTATTTGCTAGAACACAGTATTACATACAGCAGATGTTCAAGAATTAAGAATCCATTGTGTTCTATATTAACTGATTGAATTTGTGCCATCTTTCCATAGTATTTATTGTTCGGTAACATAGATATTTAACAGAATACCTAATTTGTCATAGGTATTAGCAGCACAAACATTCATCCTACCAGTAGATAACCCACAAATGCGTAAGCTTTCAATTAGATAGCACCAACTTACCACAATTTCTAAGTTTTTTATAGATGTTCACTTCTATGAGTAGTGGAGAACAAATATCTAGGGGTTTCAAATACTAACCAGTACAAATATTATACAGTTACAATTCCATTTTATTCAAATCGTTTTGTTTTAATTGTATAAACTGTATGAATTATGAATCATTTTATTAATTTGCAGGTTTTATAGAATGTTAAAAATACCCAGTGTCCGCTCGAGTTGTCTGACATGAAAAGTAATGCTGGATGCAGTGCCTTCTTATAAATTCGCATTTCACCCAGTAAGTCAATTTAAATTAAATACAGTCTTTGAGCACTTACAGAAGGTGCTTTAATTTTGTACTTTCTCGCTTCTTCTCACTCTCGCTCTTAGTAAGTGCATGAAAGTGAAAGCCAAGTACAATGCAAAGCATCTTCTAAGAGCTATCGCTAGTAACTATTTTATTTAATCTGTGCTATAACACTGTACATGCCTTTACCTATGGATAAGGATAACTTTTCCTAATAGTTTTATGTAAAGTAGTTAATTCAATTCCTATTCAAATAATATATCTCATCTATGACTTATATCACTCTCCTATCATAAAATTTACTTTGAAAAGTAAAATTATGTTACTTAAAATTATATATTATTGGAATAGGAATATTATTTAAACAGAAATGGCCAAATTATATCATGGTCCAATAACAATGAGAACGCTCATACGCTACTTTAACAATATAACATTGTTTTCAGGTTTGTAATGCTGTGAAGTGTGATAAACGCATATTATTGCATATATTCAACATCTTTTATAAGAGCTAGCCTTTCATCATCAGGAGAATGATTCCTTGGTATGTTTATTTTAAATTTTAATTAGAACTGTCTCAAAACTGAGTAATTAAATAAGTAAAACACAAATCAAAAAATGTATTGATATATTTTTAATACAACATGATTTTTTGGGTTCACAGGTAGCAGCTACTAACTAACATTTAGAAGAGGAGCTAAACAAGTGCTTGGCAAAGGAGCCGCTTCTACATCTTGACACGGTCCCAGTGGCAGCTCTCATCTCTCGACAGCCAGTGTAGATACAGTGTCCACCCAGATGCAGTAGTTATGTCCGAAGCCTGAGGACATCTCGCTGTCAAACCTGATGAAATAGCATTAATTTTTAATCATTTGTTATATATTTTAGTCAAACTAGAACATTAAATTGTAATATTTTTATGTCAAACTTAGGCTTTGTTTAAAATAATTAAAGTACAAAAAACCTTCTTTTTACCTTACATGAGAATATTATCTTCCAACTAACCTCAAAATTCCTTGAATTCCAAGCTTTGCTCCTCGATTGATTGGATCGCCTTGCCTCGCAGGTCTCATCAATCGCCGTCTTACTTTGCTGCTGAGGGGTCTGTTATAACTGGTTCACTCACTGACACCCATGTCTTTGAGGGAGCCCGAGGTAGCACTACCGAAAACCACATAGTTAGTGAATGAAAGCGGCACTTTATTGTTGCAAACAGTGGTTAACAATTTTCATCATCATCAGTCCTCTGCTGCTCTCATCCAGAGGTTTCCCGCGACATAAGCAATTGTAGCTTCTTGCAATTATTGCTTGTATCGATCACTTGTAGTTGTATGTAATGTGCGTCTTCGCTAACAATGCGGGCACATTTTTTTCATTTAACTTTTCTTACTGTATTGAGAGTTTGACGGCTCGTTGCAGAAATCACGATTTTAAGGTGACAAACTAAGTTTTGTGAAAGTAAACTTCATTAAAACGCCGTATCACAAATGTAAACTTCAAATAAAACAATTTTTTGTGCATTAGCGAGAAGCTTAAACACTATAAAAAGTATGAAACTTTGCTTGTTTACATTTATCAACAAAGTAGGTACCCGCCCGCCGTGTCAAGTGCGTTCGACACATAATCCCTTTGATTCTAGGTAAACAAAAGTTTTTTATTTTCAATATGCAGGGTTAAATAAAAATAAATTCATTCATTTCTTCATAAGTTTTGTTTAGTTATTAAATGTTTGTATAATTTACTTCGTATTAGTCCCAAAACGAATCACGAATTCGTAAATTTCAAAATGAATCACATTAGTAAAAATCCGTATATTATTTTCGGAACGACCCCTTACACTCGAGTTATAAAAAAGTAAAAATGACCAGAGACAATTAAACCAGGCAGATTCCGCATTAACCATTCTGTAAACAGGGGGCTGGTAATACCATTCTAAGCAAGGCTTATTACGTCGGAAATCTAAAATGTCATTAACCAGAATGTTTTCCTAAAAGCTCGTAATAGGCCCCCGTAGTTAAACTAACTAATTGTTAAAATTTGAAAAAGGAACCGAAATTTTGAAGGAATCTCAAGGAAATGTGTCAAATTTTCAATTCCTTTTTCGAATTTTAACAATTACTTATTTTAATTACTGATCAAATAACAGCCCCTTAGCCTGTCTATGCATAATGTCGTCACAGAATTAACAACAAGTTTTTAAAACTGTTGATAATTCTGTAGCTCTGCCTTCCCCAATCTGGGAATGAAGCCGTGAAGGTTATGTATGTAAAAACCTAATGTACAGAATAATAAATGAATACCAGAATAATACTTAAGTATGCTTTTGAAATATAACAAGTTTTTTGCAGAACAGCTATTAAAAAAATCCTATTTCCAGTTGATTACGCAGAACAATGAGTCTTTTAAAATAATAGCACGATAAAAACTTACTTCACCGTCGGAACATGAACGGAGTGATAAGATCTAATTAATTATTGTACAAGTTAATTAAAAACCCTGAACAAACACATACATCATACAAACAACGAGCACACAATGCGTTGAGTGACGTTAGAGAAAAAATAATGAGGTTTTAACATGAAAACTGGACAAGAGAGGCCTTTTGTTCTTACATAGCGGGCGGGAGTGTATTTTGTTTGGATACCAGGAATACCGCGAAGCTTAAATTAATTACAACGTTGTACAGATGTAGTGAATAATCCTTTCCCATCGTTTTTAGTCGGATAACATCGTATTTATCTTGCTTTCTCAGTTGGCTCATTGATGGGTACTGAAGCTAATTGAGAAAGCTAGATAAATACGAACTAACCCGACAAAAAACGATGGGTAAGAATTACTCACTACATCTGTAGCAGTTTTGTATTGTTAATAAAGGGTTATTTGAAACTACTTTCAAAACCCATTCACCTCGATGGATTTGAAAGCATATTCAGGGAATGGGTTTCAATGAAATTCAGTGTCCACACCGGTATTCCGTCTTAAGGTTTAAAATAAAGGAAACTTTCTGCGGGTTCCGGGAAAGTAACGGTAAACGTGCTTTCACGGACTCGACCCTTCTAGGTAAAACCATAGGCTTTTAACATTATCGTATTATATTATTATTATATACATCATGATCGCTTTTATTTACTTGACAGCACTGGCGTCCGAGTTTTGCTTTATAGCCGTAAAAGGCAACGAACTTACGGACAGCCCCCTATTTCACCATCTTGACAATGACATGTGACCGGTGACAATTCGGTTTACATTGCAAAGTTAACACGCTGGATAGATCACTGGGTTTCATATAAGCTGCGCGGTGTACACTGAAATGTCACCTGTCACCTGTCATTGTCATGTAGGTGAAGTAGAAACTGGTGGAAACGCAGCCTAATTCTGCAAAATGTGTTTGCAGAATTATCAACAAGTTTTGAGAGTTCATTCATCAAACATTTTTAACTTGCGTTGTTACTAATATTACCACTAGTCTCCGAATGATTTTAGGATTTTGTAAATACGTCCCGTAGTATCTTAAATTCAATCACCAATATCAATTCTATGTCGTTAACGATAAGGTTGATATTACTACAGGATGCTTGTCTTAGTTACTGCGTTTTTTCTTAGGACGGCATAATAGCGGCATAACAAACATGCACGAAAATGTTATCATAAAGATTCTTGGGTGTCCGTTACTCGCCCACGGCTCAACCCTAAGCCCAAACGCACAAGGGATTCAGTTGACCGAACGACAGGGAAATATCACCAATAAATACCCTACTTTAGGTATCTACAGGGTGACGGCGGGACGTGTAGTAACAGTTCAAAAGAGTTAAGACAGTATCTTTGTTTTCTATATTTAAATAAAAGTTAAAATAAATAATGAAATAAATAATTTGGGACTCATTTCAAAAAAATTATGCTTGAAGTCATCAAGATCATTTGTAACTTTTAGGAAACTCGACCTTATTGTTGTAGAATGTCAGATTGACATTGGACCTAAGGTGGGTACCAAATTAAATCTCGTGACTAGGGTTTGCAATATTCGTTGGTTTTTTATATTCGAATAATATGAATAGTTCGATTTCCGATATTCGAATATTCGAATTTTTCGGATAATTTGAATATTTATTGAAACAAAACGAATTAATGGTTTAATGTTGTAAAATCAAATAAATAGGCCTTAAATATTAAAAAAAAAATAGCATTCCGTGGTCAAATTAAATATTATTATGTAGTTATTAATATAGCAAGTAGCAGGAAGCGAGCGATCCAACTACGTCACTCAACTCACTCACTGCTCGTTACTGTAATATATTTTTTTGAGCTAAATTTGTTTTTTTGGGAATGTTAACTTGTAGATACGATTAACTTTAATTAAGTAAAACAACATAAAATAATATAACAACCATAACACAATAACTGAAAAAGAAAACTAAAATTAAATAAAACTAACTCTAAATATATAAATTACCTAACTAAAACATTAAATCTAAGAATGGCCCCTGCGGCATTGTACCAAAGATGCTGGCAGCATTTCCTCGCTGGATGGTTAAACTTATACTTTGAGCGAGGAAACTGCCAGCTCTTCGGTCTCCCGAGACGTCAATGAGCCTCTTCGAAATTTCTTTGAAGAGGCTTCGAGCGCTAGGACCCCACGGACCAAGGGTCTCGACACCGAATGGAATAAACATATATTCTGGGCCGAGACGACTATATTTTACTACCTACATGCTTTCGGCCGCTTCAGCTGCCGCACCAGCCCTATTAGAGGTCCGGTGGAGATGTGATGGGGCTAGCGTGTCTACACAGGTTGCATCCCACACTAGCACCCGTCCCATATTCCACGGGACCAAGGTCATTCCGTCAGGTCTCTTGCCATCATTTCTAGAAATGCCTGTCGGCTCTAAAAGAGCCGGGACCTTTATTGAGGCAAGAGACCGACGAATGATGTCGTTGAGTGCGGCGTGTCTGGAAAAGCGGCCAGCACTTCTCTGGCAAGAAAGTCCGTGATGTCCTAGCCGATCTACGTCACTTCCGCAGGGGCAGCGATGTGGAGCGCAGACCGGGACCACAAGGCGAAGGCAAACTGAAAGTCGGAGTGTATTAGGGTCTAGGAAAGTTCCAGTGCTTGGCGAGGGATGAGCTTGAAGCCAGTATCCAGCCTCCCTTGTACCGACTGCTAAAATTCTAGCACGATCCGCTGCGCAGCACTGGCTAAGAAGGGAATCAACAGTCAATTTGGGAATTAGTTTTAAAACTCATGTTGTCTCATGTTATATTTGCATTCCAGTTTAATATTTGCTTGCATTTCTCAGTAGGTATGAAAAAAAGCTGATTCCAGCGTTCTATTAAAAGTGGGAAACTATTTCAATCCTTTTTAGTACTATTCAAAATATCCGAATTATTCGAATTAGTAACACTGCCGTATTCGAATTTAATTTGTGTCGGATATTCGAATAATATGAATATTCGAATATTCGAATTGCAAACCCTACTCGTGACTCTACCTGGATATAGTTTATCACATAGTTCTTGTTTACTTGACAGTTATAGCTGGTGAGTTAAAAACAATACCATTCTTAAAAGGATTAATAATTATTGTTATAACAACGTTTTTTACTAATTTCGCTTTGCCTAAATCGTTTTTAATATTTAAGTTATAAAAAAATAAAAAATAAAAACAGGGGACAATGTCACACCAATTGACCTAGTCCCAAACTAAGCTCAAGGCTTGTATTATGGGTACTAGACAACGATATAAATAGTTATATACCTATAGAGAGTGAGTGGACGGGTCGGAAGGGGCCGCCCTAGGCGTACTTTTTCGAGTCAAATCGGTGAAATACTGGAAAAGGGCCGAATCTTAAGTACCCGAAACCGACGTGCGTGCATGACTCGATGTATGAATGTGGAAGAAGCGAAAGAAATTTGTCAAGATCGTAGCAAGTGGAAAGAAGTGGTCTCTGCCTACCCCTCTGGGAAACAGGCGTGATTTAATGTATGTATGTATGTATGTATAGAGAAATATATACTTAAATAATATAGAAAACATCCATGACTAAGGAACAAATATTCGCGCTCATCACACTAATATCTGCCCTTACCGGGATTTGAACCCAGAACCGCTAGCTTCGTAGGCAGGGTCACTACCAACTAGGCCAGCGCGTCGTCATTTAGGTACCATAAAAACATGAACATTTACAGAAACAATTGGTCCTACACTATCTCAGTGACGCATAGGCCCACGGTGCCCCCGCTAACAGCCCCTTGGAGGTTAACACTGGAGAGGTTTTACACGGTATGCAGTCCGTCGTAACCCCCCACTAGGCTACCCTAGCTGGGGGGGACGGTGCGTAAATGCATTTCCTACCCGTAAAAAAAAATGCTGGTCCTGTGATCAATTTCTAATCAACTTCAACTTAGTCATCCGTGTGTGTATGTGTGTCAGGGCTCAAGCTACCGGAAAGAGGTGTTAGAATATCTATTATTATAGGAATATAAACATACTATTATTTAGTTAAACATACACCAACTAAAGCTGGTAATTAATTGCTGAAGGTATAATAGATATGTGTAAAAAAAAATATGGTGTGACTCCAAAGCAAAGGTTAAATTATACATAAAGAGAGATACTGCGATGGTTATTTTAATATAAAAGTTAGTTAGTAACTATGACAGAGATTAGTATAATCATTCACTTTCACTTTTCTCAATCTCAAGGGTTATCTGGAAGAGATCCCTTAAAGGGATAATTTCGCCTTTGTACATTTTTTTTTGTTTTGTAATGTTTATTGTATTGTTTTTGGTTTTCTTTTGTACAATAAAGTGTTTACATACATACGTACAATATTTTTTGATATTAGATTGTTTATGTAATTAGGTACTTACATAAATTCATCTAAATGATATAATAAACGAGTAAAAGGGAAGTAAAAATTAAATGCAAAATTATATCAACCAAAATTATGTAGGTATTTATTTCAAGTGATTATGATCTGATCAGTGATATTAAACACTATCCCCCTTACTTATAAACGTGGGATAAGCTTGGAATAGTTTATGCCATGCTTTGTCACTTTCTGTCAGATGCAAATGTCATAATTACAGATAAGGACAAAGCATGTCATAAACTAAGTATTCATAGCTTATTCCACGTTTATAAGTAAGGGGGTTAATGATTAAAAGTTGAAAGTGGAAGTGAATAGTCATAACAAGGGATTTTAGATGAAACAAAATTATACCAAAACTATATACCCATTTAAAACCTTTAACTGTCTCACTTAACAGTTACTAAGAAACGCTCGATTGTGACCTTATTTTGACATCTTAAAAAGTCATCCACGAAAACTAAATAATATTGATCTTCCCAAACTCGAACCCATTAAGTAGTCTCAAGTGAAGATTTTTCGGGAGGAATGTAAACGACCTACTTAACGCGAGCCGGCCGCTGGGGGGTGCTAGTACTTAAATTAGGAATAATGAACCCCAATTCTGTAAATAACTTTATTTAAAACTAAAGGGCTCTGTTGTCTGTGCCATAGGTACTTAGAGACATTTTAGAGACAATTTGTAACGAGGTTGTTACAATTACAACCTCTTTTGTTTACGTTCCCGGCCACACTTACAATTCGATCGAAATCTTTCAAAATTCAAAATTGATGATGTTCTATTCGGATAACGATCCTTGGGGTCAATCTCTAAGAATCAATAATGTAACTGTAATTTTATTATCAGGAAAGTATTAAATTACAAATAAAATAAAAAAAGGAATTCGTTTCTTATCAACTTGAATATTACCCCTTTGTGTGGGTCTCAGCGATACTAACCTAAAGTCGCCGTCAATAGAACTTGCAAAAGATGTAAACACAACCAAACGAACCACTTGTCTTGACCTTGATTACTCGATAATCACATATTAAAGATCAAGTGAGGTCTTAGTAGTGATTTATCCACTAGATCATTATTTTCATATTAAGGTTAATATGAAATAACCATTCATTATACGTTATTTTTAATAAAAACACGCTTGGTGAATATTTGAGGTTATGTGTCAAACAGTACTAATTTGTTTACAACGTTCACAAGTTCTATTGACGGCGACTATATACCGTAATAAATGGCTCTCTGGCGGGGAATCGAACCCCGCGTGACAGGCGGGCATATCTACTTTACACTATACTACCGAAGAACTCGTTTCTTTTTAGGATTCTGTAGTCAACAAGGTCTAAAGGTTAAGGTTAAGGTTTTTCCATGTCTGTCCTTCTGAACGCGGTTTAACTTAGAAACTCTTGGTACTTAGTACTTGGTACAAAGCTGTAATTTGACAAAGTTATACATTTAAATTACGCCAACCAAGCTTTTAATAAAATCTTGGAATATTGGTTTTGGAATAGGTACCTTCTATCCCTGTAAAGCAAAGGTTTTTTTACATTATTAAATTTAAAGTTAGGTACCTTAGGTGTAAAGCAAAGGATTTTTTTTCATTATAACGTCGAGTGAGGTGAGATGAATATCAATGGATAGGTCTTGAAAAATTAATATGTACATAGGTATAGTTTGTACATGTTACTCTAGGGAAAATTACACTTTTTGAGTACCTACAATATATCCTAAACGGTAAAAATTGGTAGTCATAATAATGTAGACTTAATTATATTTAATGATTTTTTAAATTTCATTCATTAGCCAATTTCCCTTCATTTCCAGAAACGTTCAAATGACTTGGTATGGTACCCATGCAAATTTTACTTCCATGTCCAGATTTTGGGAATCACAAAATCTTGACTCTTAGTCAGTCTGGCGTCGCGCGCGCAAGCGATCGGGTGCGGGCGTGAGTCACGGCGGTGAAGTTTAGGGTTGTTATTCGTAACAATGTCTAATACAGTGAAATGCGGATCGTGTAACGTTGTCATTAACGAGCTACTTGCTTTTATTAGCAACAAATTGCATTTATTGGATGAAGCGAGTCTTAGACGTGTCTGTGTCACTGCGTTCTCGGAAGACGACGTAGTTGTAGCGAAACGCTTATTATTTGATTCCTTGGCAAAATCAAGTGAACTGAAGACCCGTAAAAGGGATGGAAAAATAGATCGGGATCTTGGCGACTTGATCGGCCTCATGAAGGAGAGCCCGTGCGATGAATTGCCCATTTTTGTAGCAAGAGACCTGCACAAATTACCACCTGTGTTGTTCAATCATCTTGATGCGACGAGAATACTGAAAGACCTGGTTGAAGTCCGCAGTGATATCGAGATGCTTTACAATAAATTGGCTACCAAAAAAGAAGTGGATTTGTTGAAACTTGAAATAGACAACCTAAAACACGCTTCGTTGGTGAATAATTTCAACGACAATAATATCAATTTCAAGCGAGGTGCGTGTTTAGCAACCAGTTTCGACTGTCATAGTGGGCCAATGGGTCTTCATCACGTTTCCGTGGAAAGCGAATTATCAAAAATAATATCGCAGCATTCAATAAATAAGAAATCTACCGAGTCACAAAACAATACTTCGTGCGATATTTCTAAAGAGGGTAGACAGCCGCCGCACGGCCAACCGGCCGTTATCACACCGTCCACACCAGCTGCACGCCAGCGCTCGGCGGGCGAACACACTGCGGTTAGTAAGGCAGCGGCGGAGGTGACTCATGCATCGCCAGAACTGGAACTAGCGCCCGCTATTATGTTGAGACACACGGACAGTAAGAATAACTGCAATCGGGACACTCACAATAAATCTCAATACTCTGAAGTCGCACGGGATGGCGAGTGGAAACTACAGATTTCTGAGGAGCCCTGGAAGCTCGTGCAGAGGAAAAAACTTAGAAACCGGTTTATAGGAAATCGAGGAAAAGCTGTAACCAAGTCGGAAATCAAGTTCAAGGCGGCTGATGTAAAAGTTCCAGTTTACATTTATAACGTAGCTAAGGAGACGTCCGCGTGTGACATCACGGAGTACATTAAGAGCAAAACGAATGATGACGTTAGATTAGTGAAAATGAATATGAAAACGCAAAAGGATTATGATGCATATAAAGTTTATGTACCTAAATCTAACTTGGAACTATTTCTAAAAGATGATTTTTGGCCAGATGGTATTGCGTTTAGACGGTTCGTCAATTTTAAGAAGAAACCGGAGAACGGCGAGAATAATAGTGAATTAAGCTAATACTCATTATCATAAATGGAGCACACCACTAAGTTTATTAGCTTTAACTGTAGAAATGTCTTTCGTTCGGTGGAGTGTGTACGTGAACTGTGTCGCACAGCTGATTTAATTGCATTGCAAGAAACATGGCTATTGCAGCATGACATTTCTTTTCTCGGCAGCATTGACAAAGAATTTGGATTTACTGGGAAGTCTGCGGTTGACACGTCGAAGTGTATCCTTAAGGGGAGACCTCACGGAGGAGTCGCTCTTCTGTGGAGAAAGTCGTCGTGTCCGTGTGTATCGATTATCCAGTGTCGCAGTGTGCGGTTAGTCGCGATTAAAATGGATCTTAGGGACAGGTCAGTGATAATAATGTCAGTGTATATGCCTACGGACTCGGCTGATAATTTAAGTGAATTTACGGAATGTCTAGGGGAAATTCATTCCATTGTTGAAAGTAATGATGTGGAATCAGTTTTTATACTTGGAGATTTTAATGCCCATCCGGGTGAGTTATTTTCTAATGAATTGATACATTTTTGTACTGATCAAGCCTGGACTTGTGTTGACTTGGAGTTGCTACCAAGTGATACTTACACGTATGTCAGCGATGTCCACGCTTGTAGGCGCTGGCTCGACCACTGCGTGGTGACTAGCGCAGCGCGGTCCGCCGTAACGAACGCGTCAGTGTTACATAATGTTTACTGGTCAGACCATTATCCTTTGTTAATTGAGTGTAATTTGAATGTTATTAAACCTAAAACTGTTAGTGTTAATAGTATATGTAACAAGGTAATCTGGGGTGAAAGGGACTCTGTTCAGATTGATGCATATTCTAAGTACTGTGATTTGAAATTGAAGGATATTAATTTTCCTGGGGAGTTATGTGACTGTGCCGACCGGATGTGTACAAACAGCTTGCACAAGGAAATTATAAAAGACATGTATAGTACCATAATTTCTGTTCTTAAGGAAGCCGCTGAAATTTCTCATAGGGATAATAGGGCTAAAAAGCATAAACATGTAACAGGTTGGAATAAGTACGTCAGCGGCGCTCATCGGGAAGCTCGACTTTGGTATCAGTGGTGGTTGTCTTACGGCAAACCTGCAGGCGGTTACGTTTACGATAAAATGATCGAGTCCAAAAAAGCATTTAAAACGAAGCTGAAATACTGTCAGAGTCATGAACATATGATAAAAATGGACATAATTGCTAAAAGCCATTGTAAAAAAAACTTTACCCGGTTTTGGAGTAATATATCAAAGTTAAACCCTAGGTCGGGTCTTCCGGTGAGCGTAGCTGGCGTCCATGAGCCGACGCTTATCGCTAATGCTTTTATGGAATATTTCAAGGTTGAGTCCCCGCTCGCCCAGGAGCCTAGGGTGCCTGATACTGGGAACGAATTCGGGTCCCCCTCTGTAAGATTTTCAGCTAAACAGATTGCAGTTAAAATTAAACAAATGGTTAGAGGCAAGTCCCCGGGATTCGACGGTCTCAGTGTTGAGAACCTTAAGCACGCTGGTTCTCATCTGCCGGGGGTTTTATCGCTGTTTTTCAATCTGTGTATTAGTCATAGCTACCTTCCGGATGATCTTATGTATACGCTAGTTGTGCCCATTATAAAAAACAAAACAGGCGATTCCTCTGACATGACAAACTACAGGCCTATATCGCTGGCGACTGTTGTGGCTAAGGTGTTGGACGGCCTGCTTGATGACATTTTGGGAAAACACCTCAATCTCCATGACGCTCAATTCGGATTTAGACCGGGTTTATCCACTGAAAGCGCAATCCTATGTCTCAAGCAGACCGTTCATTACTACACGGCTCGTGACACGCCGGTGTTTGCCTGCTTTTTGGACCTGTCAAAGGCATTTGACATGGTGTCGTATGACCTTTTATGGCAGAAACTGCACGATGACACGGATGTACCGCATGAGATCACCGCAATATTTGAGTATTGGTATGCCAATCAAAGGAACAGTGTGAAGTGGGCAAGTAAATACTCAGATGTGTATGGGATGCAGTGTGGGGTGAGGCAAGGGGGATTAAGTTCGCCCAAGTTATTCAATTTGTATTTGAATAAGCTTATCGAGGAGCTAGGCAGCGCTCATGTCGGTTGTCATATAGAAGACGTGTGTGTCAACAATTTAAGCTATGCTGATGACATGGTGCTTCTGAGCCCCTCGGTCGGTGGTCTGGTTAAATTGTTACGTATTTGTGAGACCTACGCTGAAGCCCATGGGCTCAGGTACAATGCAGCTAAAAGCGAGCTCTTGCAATTTAAAGCGGGTAAAAAATGTTACAAGATGCAACCAGTTACGCTTTGCGGCGTTCCTTTAAAAAGAGTAGACAAGTTCAAGTACCTGGGCCACTGGGTTACGGAAACCATGTCTGACGTCGAGGACATTGAACGAGAGCGCAGGGCGCTGTGTGTGCGCTGTAACATGTTGGCTCGCAGATTTGCACGTTGTGGTAAGGAAGTCAAGCTGACGTTATTTAAAGCATATTGTCAGACTTTCTACACGTGCGGCCTGTGGACCGATTTTACGCAGCGTGCATACAGCGCGCTTCGTGTTCAATACAATAACGCGTTCAGGATGATGTTTGGGCTGCCGCGACACTGCAGTGCTTCAACAATGTTTGCAGAGGCACAAACAGACTGTTTTTTTGCGATCATGAGAAAGAGATGTTCCTCGCTTCTCCGTCGCAGTCTCTGCAGCTCCAACAGAATCCTGAGCGTGTTGGCGCAGCGTTGGGACGCACCGCTGCTGCAGCGCTACGTGCAGCTGCACGCGCCTGTAGTCGCTGCACCCCGTCGCTTTTAATATTTTTTAATATTTTTATGGATTACTAAAACTAAGATAAGTTTGTTACTAACACTATGGATTTTTAGTCCGAAATAAAATTTTTGAATTTGAATTTGAATTTGAATTTAAAGATACCTCATCTGATGTTATCATGAAATAAAAAATGACCTAAGCTTTACATGTATTTATTATAATTACCCGTAGTATTTAATGTAAACCATTACACAGGGAGGCTATTCAACACAGTAAAAACCATTTTTTTTGACTTGTTATCGTATTGTCAACGTTTTGATAGCTCTTTACTAGACAGTGATGATGGTCGAGTTCAAAATAAAACATCAACAATACCATGATAGGTCAAAGACAATATTGTTTTTACCCCCTAGAATAGAGGGGCAGGGGCGCCGTGCCCTACACCACAAGCAGGGCAGGTGTACGGGGGCGTTCGACCAGCGTAGCCTATTGTTTCCCTGTAATCGTCAGCTGTTCGGAATCTGTAATGAAATTCACGGCAGTTGAGCGAATCCTTTTGATTAATGCCAGCCTTTTTCCACCCCGGGCGGAAATTAAACTTCCTTAACGAACTTTATTGCACTTTTTGTAAACTTGTTCCGTTATAATTAATAGCAGCAACAAGTGCGGACAGCGTTTAAGGGAATAAGAAAAATGGAATACAAACCTTTTTTGAATGATTTACATTTTGTTTATTAGGCTGCTTTAAATAACCTAGAATACGTAATGTCTACCCTCCGATATGGCATCATTATATATGGTAACATGAGGGTAACTCCACAGTCATGCTAAAAGCATTCATCAACCCTTAGAACGTCTCAGACGGCTCTAGCCGTCAACTGAAAGTTGTGTCACTGACGCCACGACGGCTACTAGAGTAAAGACTTTGTTGCGTATCAATTAAGTTGTTATTAGCATAGCATATAATATAACATATTTTTGGCATGTGAGTAACACATTTTGGATTCGACGTAAGTCGTTAAAAAGGTTAAAGAAAAGAAATGCGTAAAAGTTTTTTATTAACTAAAGTCGAAAAAAAACAATCGGAATCGGAGAAATACTGGAAAAGGGCCGAATGTTAAGTACCCGAAACCGACGTGCGTGCACGTGCATGACTCGATGTATGAATGTGGAAGAGGCGAAAGAGATTTGTCAGGATCGTAGCAAGTGTAAAGAAGTGGTATCTGCCTACCCCTCTGAGAAACAGGCGTGATTTAATGTATGTATGTAGGTATGTAACTGAAGTCACTTTATTTCTGTAAACCAATCTTTAAAGAGTACTGCTCTCCCTACGTTCCTTTTACATATAATGAACTGGGCATATTTAGCTTTATCAACAAACATTACCCAAAAAGAGACTGTTAAATTAAAACTTACAACATCCGTACGTCAAGACAACAGAATCTTTTCACTGTACCCAAAACTAGAGTGACACAAACGACAGTCTCTATAACATATGCTTAAAAAAAAATCAACAAGCTTGCCAGACACCTGATAGATTACCTGAGTCATTAAAGACTATATAATGTATTGTATCTATTGCTGTGGGAACTCAATAAGTGATTTTTTAATATTGTATACCTTCAACTAAAGTATTATTTTTGAACTATTACCTAGACTAAGTAATTCCTTATGTTTATCCTAAAAATACCAACTTAATTATGTAAAATTCACAATCATCTTGTAGAATATGATTTACCAAAGAATTTATTATAACCCATATTCAGTGAATAAACTAGTTCTAATCTATTTCTATTTCTTTTTCCTCGTTGAATACCCATCATTTCAACAGTTTTCATGCCTATTATTCTAAGCTTCTTGTTACATCAATTATTCAGCCTTTCTTTTGAATTTATTATTCACCTTTCTCCGGCTGCTTTGTTCTTCAATTATTTGCGTAGGTCTATTTTAACCGACTTCAAGAAAGAGGAGTTTCTCATTTGGATTGAATTTTTTACATTCCTTCCTGGTAAATTATTTTTTTATTAAAATTTTGTCCTAATGGAATCCATGAGGAATTGAGGGAACTCCTCAAATATCACAGGCATACGCATAGACATTTTGGAATTATAAATAACAAGTCAAGCATTAGCATTCAGAAAGAATCATTTGGTATCACACATTGAAGACAGATGGCCACCAGATAGATAGGATATCAAGATTGAGATAATGAAACAAGTATGACGAATATAATGCACTCACAACTTCATTTCCAGAATGGGGTAGGCAACGCTAAAGAATTACCAGCAACTCTAAAACTTGATGTTAAATCATTGACAAGTTTTTGAGAAAAAACATTCAAACAACAAAAAAGTGAATAGGGCCGTTTTTGAAAAAAAAAATAAGGTGGCTATTATAGAAATTTAAAAAAAAAGATGCTTCTTTAATTTATAAAATTTTGTAACTTGCCCATTTTTTTATTTTATTTAACTGAGCTGAAAACGAGAACTTGGGTTAATGAGTTATTTGCAATAAAAAAAATTCGTAACATTATAAAATTTTTACTTTCTGTTTTGTAATTAAAATCCTATAGGTCTAACAGAATCTCATGACAAAGGGAAATTCAAAATAATAACGATAAAATATAAAATAGCACATGGAGCGTTGTCGACAGCAAGGTTTTTGCCCAATTTTGTGAAAAAATTGTCTTATGTTGTCTGGTACGTCGATGTAGGCGGCGTACATCTAGCAACAGCGTTAGGCACAAGTATGAATAATATTTAAATACAAAGAATATTTTGTTTCCTAAGATCTATCCAAATTATCTTTTGAAGTTAGCAAAGAATAAATCATTGAGAACGCAAATAAATATTTTTTTGTTATTTCTGGAAAAATCCTTGTTTTTTTTCTTTTATGTTCGTTCCACTAGGCCATTAGACATACTCGTTACTTACTAATAATATACTAACATGAAACAAATACCCCAATTCGTAAAAGAAAGCTCGTCTGTGCCCTATCTTCAAACTCAAGAAAGGAAGTTATTTTTTTTCTAGACCTGTCTAAGGCGTTCGACATATAAAACAACAATTTACTCCTGGCTAAACTACGTGCCTACGGAGTGCAAAATCTGTGCGCAAGCCTATTACGATCCTTTTTGACGGGAAGAGAATGAACGGTGGATAAAATAGTAGACGAAAAAAGATATGAGTCAAAACGACAGTTGGTAACAAAAGGAGTACCTCAAGGGTCGGATTTGAGAAACACATTATTTCCCATATTTTTAAATTACATAGCAAAAGTAGAGATTGTGAAATAATATGATATGCAGAATGATAGAACAACAATAATAAATTATGAATTAATGACGTCATACTAAAGTTACTTTAAAATCCATTTAGGATTAAAGCAAAAAGCAGAAAAGACATGCATCATGCAGTTTAGCCTACGTCAAAGTAATGAAGATAAGTTATGCTATGCCGTCAATTAATCTCCCAAATGGCACATTACCTAAGGTAAACGCAGCTATCAACGACCCATCAAAAATCTGCAGGTATTACCGACCCATTAGTGTAATTTCAAGTTTTTACGTTTCTGCAACTGTTTGAGCCACAGGTAATAGAAAAAATACACGCGTTTGTTTGTTGAGCATCGGATAACCTGACTTTAGAGTGCGTGGCATAGCGAAAAGGAGATAAAATACATCAGTTTCTGTGCGGCCGGCGTGAACGCAGGTCTTGTCGTACTGGCTCTTGTTCCTGCAGGTAAGTACCCAACTTTTCTGCCTTAGACATTTAATGCACATAAATGATACCTACAATTATCGTGTAGTATTAAATGTATTCATTTACTTATCAAGTTTCGATTTTGTAATGCATTTTATTGAAAAAACGTCACTTTATATGATAAAACTTTAATTGAAAATAGGGCGGTGATAGCTTCTTCAATTTTAGTAGTTGCAGCCATTACCGACCCATGAGTCGGTAATGGCCGCCACGTAGAGTTTAGTTTTTATATATTTTCTGTTGATATTTGATAATTTTACAAGTATTTGTATAAACTATTATAATAATAAACAATCAGCCTTTGTATAAATCTATTAGCGATATACAATAATTTGTGTAGTTTTCTTGTTTTTGCGTTGTAAATTTGTGGAAAATGACTACATTATTCATAACTCGATATGCTTTAGAGACAATAATTAATTAACCATAATTCAATTAAACTTTTGTTTTTGGAGTTAAATGTTGTATTAGTTGAATCAATCGCGGTTTCTTTTACAGTCAGGAAACCACCGATTATAAATATTATGTACTTTTTATAAGTCGGTAATACATTTTACTATTATACCTACATATTCTATTACCGACCCATGTGGGTCGCTAATAGTTACTCATTGTTGCTATTACCGACCCATGTGGGTCGGTAATAGCAACAAAAAGTAATTATTAGCGACTCTACACAAAATAATATACCTACTTATTTCATGTTAAGTAATATATTTTTTTTGATTTACAGTCACCAGCAATAATAATATTATTCTGGATAATATATTATATTATCCAGAATTGGTAGCAAAAATATCTGACACGTCTTTATTACTAGAGGTATAACAGTGAACATACTATAAAGCATACACTTGTAACGTGTGTACACAATAGTTTTTTTTATTTGATAAAGATTAAAATATTTTTGTGATCGTAATTTTAAGTAATAAGTCAGTAAATAATATTTTTATTTTGGATTTCAGTAGCATGAATAGGATCTCAATAGTATAAATAGATGTTAGAGAATTTTCAAGTTCCTTAAGTGTTGTTTTAATGTTGATTATTTTTAATGGTTATAATAATTTGTGTAAGCAGATGACCATATAAAACATACACTTGTAACGTGTATTGTTTTTTAAAATTTGTAACAATTGTTGTTTAAATTTTATGAAGATTAAAGTGTTTTTCACCATTTAAAGTTATATTATTTTCTTACAGTCGGTAATAGCTGCAAAAAAAACGTTAATAGCTTCACAGCAGTTACTATGGGTCGGTAATAGAAACATTCGACTTGCCCACTTTATTAATTATTTTTTACAAGAAAATGCTTTATTTTGAAGCATTTAATGTGGTAAATATAAACCCAACATTCAATATTACCATATAAAAATAATAAAAATACTGTGACGGCTACCAATATTCTTAATAAGTATGATCAATTTCAAAATTGCCTTAGGAGGGTCGTTAATAGCTGCATTTACCTTACTTCAAAGTGTACAAATGTGTCATATTATTAGTATTAAATTTAAACCCAACCTTATCGTGAAAGAAAAAACCAAGACTATGTTTGCCGATTTGCAAAAGGGGTTAATTTATTAATTTACTTAGACCACTAACCTCTAAAGAACAGCTTAAATAAATAAACTACGCATACGTGTATTCAATCCATCCTATCACATAGGTATTATGTTGTGGAGAAACTCAACTGATTTTGAACTAGTTCTCAAAATGAAAATACGTGCTATTCCAATTATGTTAACCCAAAGTACATATATTAACACGTGTGTCAACATTTATATTGGAAATAGTTGTATACGTAAAAGACAATCCAAGCCAAAATAGTAAAGGATAACTGTGACCGACCAACTAGAAATCCTGATAACATTATGACCAATGGAACATAGACTGAACATTGCGAAAAAAAAACTGTGAATATTCCGCAATTATTTAATAAGCTGCCTAAAGCAATGGTTAACATATTTCCCAGAAAAGTCTATGAACTGTTCCTTGCACAAACAGTATAGACCTATACGAACAAACGTCGTTATAGCAACTCTGTTCTAATACGATCAATAGACAGGCTAAAATAGGTGGACTGTTAGTACTAGGTCGGCCATTTAAGCGTTAGAATCGATAAACGGTGTTTAGAGTGGTTTCCATTTAAAAAAGTTCTTAACCTCGAATGCTCGCTTCCATATCGGCCGTGCCGTTAAAAATTTCTCAAATTTGAAAGCAAGGGTAGCAAATATCGTGGTGGAAGTTTTCCTCGCTGTCAGCCTTCAAATCGATTAATAATTCAATTCAATTCAATTCAATTTATTCATTGTTTTTGTGGGTTTACAGTAGGTCTTATAACTAACTATATTATAATGTCCACCACAAACCCTGTTAGGGTACTACAATGTGAGGAGTTAATGTCTCAAAACAAAACAAAAATAAATCTATTTGTCCTACATATATAGAATGTCACATAATATTAAATATTCAATTACTATTTCTTAAAATTATAGTATTCTTCTAAGTCATAAAAACAATTGGTAACTAGGAATTCCTTTAAAATTTTATAAAAAACCGCATCGTTATTTATAGATTTTATATGCTGTGGCAATTTTTTGTAGATTTTGACACACATCCAATGGGTCCCCGCACTAACAATTTTTAACCTGGTGGCCGAGCTCACCAGCTTCTCTCTGTGTCGCAAGGTTTTTAGACAGCGCACAGCTATCTTTAATTTTTTTGAAAAGACATTGATTATTTCTCACAAATTTACATATTTCATGAATATAAATAGATATTAATGTCAAAATTTTTAATCTAACAAAATGTGTTCTACAACTCTCAACGTTTCTTATATTTGCTAAGATTCTTACACATTTTTTCTGTAACCTAAATAAGCTACTAATAAACTTAACATTGATGAAAAAAATGGTAGCGGACGAAGAATCATTAACCAGAGAGTTAGACGTATACGAGTAATTATGAAAAACGTTTCAACTAATAGATTGATAGTTGATAACTAATAGGGTGAACTGCCTACCTAGCAATTTATTGGCCCCATGAATTTTGACATAAGGTAGGTAATAGAGACGATAATTCAAGAATTAAGAGGTAGGTAGGTATTTTTGAGGCCAGTATTTAGGTGTTTAACCCTATGTTGCAAGCTCTGATACACCGAGAGCTACTCAAATAAACCCTGAGACACTTTAGACATGTTGTTGCGATTTCCACGCGGACGAAGTCGCAGCACAGATAACACTGGCTATAAAAAGAGGAAACTTCTGAGGAAAAGAATTAGGTTAACCTTTTGTGAATGGCGTGTGAATTAAACTACAATAGAGTGAGCTCAGCATAAACGCTCGAGTAATGTAAAGAGCGTGAAGAGGGATAACGCCCAGGCACAATGGACCAAGGATACCTCTAAGTCCTGGCGTCCATTAACTGCATCTAGAGTACTTACGAGTAAATATAACCAATATCGCGTTTTATCCTGAAGAATCGATTACGATATTTGCGCCAGATCAAATATTGCCACACAACAAAAGTAGCTTTGTGTACAGTATGTCATTAATCACCCTTTTATACCGCACAAAGCGCAATATTGCCCTTCGACCGCCACCACTTTTACTTATATACACGCCATAACGACCTGTTTAAGGGAGTTAAATGAAAATCGATATCTGGAAAGCTGTTATACAAGTAATGGATGTAGTTAACGTGAAGGAGTCATAACAAGACTACTGTCTGACCGCTTTGGAATACGGAATGGCTTGCTTTGGCGCGGTTTCTGAATCAGAGAGTGCTAGTGCGCTGTTATTATTATTATTTATTATTGTTTACTTATTTATTATTATAACAGACACAAAGTTTACATGTTATGCATTGTTCCACAAAACTGTTTGCACAGTTTGACTGCGGAATCTTGTGTCAGTCCGTTACGTATGAGAATTATTCGATGAGCTAATCGTTTTTGGATTGTTATCGTATTGCCAACGTTTTGATAGCTCCTCTATATTAGATGTTTTTATACACATTTTTCAGATTTTTATTGCCTACTCGTAGTTTTGACTGTAGGGGGAGAGGCGGAAAGTGCAACTCTAGCAAAAATAACGTTATACGAGTTCAATATTTTGATTCCTCAAATCTATAAATGTATAAGAACATGTACTGTCAGATCAATGGAACCCTTACCCACCATAGTGTCACAGTGACATTATAAAACGATTTGTTTGATTTACGACTTGAATCATTGTGACACAGTTAGAGTTCTATGGTGGGCCAGGGTTCCATTGGGGTGATAGTAGATACATAATTATTTTTAAGAACTATTCCTATGTTATGACACTTCATTCGATGTAATAACGTACGAGTAAATAAAAGATTTACCGCTGCTTACAACGTATGAAAAAAAAACAAGTTTTTTACAATTGTTGGCGTATTTTAAATGTATAATTTTGCTATTTTACAGATTTTTCGTTACCAATAGTCTCTTGTTTAAACCACGGACAGACGGACATGGTGAAGGTAAAGGGTTCCTTATTGAGACTAGGTCGCAAAATTACCGATTCGCAAAATGACCACATCGCTTGTAGCCTACATCTCAAAATGTCCGAGTCAAAAAAGGACTACTTTTTTTGCGTTACTAGGTAAATTAGGTTCGTTAGGTTACATCAAACGCCCGAAGGGGAGCTTACCTAGAAATAGGAGCTCCGCCGTGCGGGGCTCCGTTGACTGTACTTAGACAATTATAAAATGAAAAAAACATTGTGGCCATTTTGCGACTCGGACATTTTGAGATATAAGGTAAAAGCGATGTCGTCATTTTACGATCCCGTCATTCTACTAGTGACCCGTTTTAAATAGCCTCCCATTCCGCCTAATGGTAATCAATAATACGAGTATACCTACTGTTCGGATAACATGTAATTTAGAAAATTAATTCTAGTTTCTATTTATAATTTATGTTCCGGTAACGATCAATATCAGCCTTGATTGAAAATATGAACAACAACCGATGGCTCTACACGATCCCATACCCGGTAGTAATTAGGACCGTTTCAATGAGAAAAATAAACGTTTTCAACAATAGTAAACACAATGAGATAAACTGACCTTATACGTTCGGTCTCATCGACAGAAACCATGGTGTTAAATTGAAAATGCACGCGCTAAAATGTGTTTTGTTCGCTCTGATGAGACTATTTAAACTCGCCGCTGCGACATTCACTCGATCGTTCGTCCGACCACGTGTTTGAGAGAATCACACTCCAGTCTGAAAACCAGCGCCGGGCATCTCTGCCTAGCACATACTGAGAAGTGAGATGGGGACCCATTGTTTAACCTAGTTTCTAAGTTACTACAAGTTGAATTTCTCTTAAAGTATTTTTTTTGTTTCTTTTATAGTTACTAAATTTAAGGTTGTGGCAATCATATTCTTATTATTTTTCTAATTCTTAAAAAAACAAGACACAGACAGACACATTGGTAATGGCTGCCATTTTTTTCCCAACTCAGCATGTCCTTGCATGTACCGGCCATGAAGCCAACGCTGGTCTTCCGCTAGAACCACTTGGTGAAGACTCTGAAGTTGACCTTAAATGCAGTCACATGCATACGGCTGCAGCAAAACCTATAATGCTTACTCTTCACAAAGTAAACAATCTCTTTAAAATTGTAAAGCAATATCTGAAGGATATCGCATAAATGATTACTGAACATTATTAAGTATTAAGGTACTCGCGTTGATGATTAAATTAAGATTTTGCTGTCAAATGTTTTTTTTATTCAAAAAATAAAGTAGCTACTATAGTCAATTATTACTTTAGGTGAATTTAATTAACAGATTTGTATTAAATTTAATAGCGGTAAACATTGGGCTTCCTTGGCTGGAGAAATTATATTCGAAGCGACTAAAGTAATATGTAATTATGTACCCACTTTACGTTCAACCACTTTGTCTCTTTGTACTTTAATGTAAGGCAGACCAAGAATGGGATGCTATCTGAAAAATAGAAGCAGTAAATGAAAATTTTGCAGTAAAATCGTGCAACAACCACTACAAACCAACCAAACCCTAAAGATACTGCTAAAACTCTCAGATAAAACTTCTGTAAGTACCAATATCAACTTTATCATTAATATTCGATAGTTAAAACAGTGTAGTCTACCAGGATCCCCTAGCCCGATCCCCCATGGGGGATCCTAGTGAACTCAAGTGTTTATTAGAATCATAACGTTAAAATAGAGGTAGGTTTAGGTTATGTTAGTTCTTCAGAGGGCCCGAAGGGCTAAAACAACCCAGAAGCAGGAGCTCCGCGTTAGCGGAGCGCCGTCGACTCTGTAGAATGAGTTTACCTGGATCCCCTGGGGATCAGGCTAGGGGATCCTGATGGACGCAATGGTTAAAACTGCTTTGATTCTTGAATTCGAGATATAGGCTTAGGATGGCATTACTTTCTTCCAAAGTAACTTCTTCGGTTCAATTTCGCATCCGTAGTGCCAAAACGATTAAACATGAATTAAATAGCTGTTCTTAAATGTAAATGGCCTCCATTTGATACAATTTGAAAAGTACTTACGATTAATTGTTGCGAAAACGGCCCAATACTGCATTGAAGCGCTTTTACTTTCTTAATTACTCTTTCTGAACTAATAGTGCTATTAAGTATATTGATGGGTATCCAATCACTTTTGCTAAACAACATTTCATAAACAAGATCGTAGCAAATAGAGAGAAGTGGTCTCTGCCTACCCCTCTGGGAAACACGCGTGATTTTATGTGTGTAATGTATGAACCTTATTGTTGTAAAATGTCAGATTGACTTTGGACTTAAGGTGGGTACCAAATTTAATCTCGTGACTACCAGCCATCCTTGGCAACAAACACCAAAAGTGTTATGTAAATAATCTGAGCTAAACCCAACGCTAACTGTAAAACCCGTAATGTACTACACGACATTAAGGAAAACCACTTTCGGTAAGCGATCTTGAAGCATCTGCTTTATGTACAGTTGAGTAAGCATCGCCTGAATTTCGTAGTCGTTTTCGGTGCTCTGAGCGAAAGTAAGAACACGCTCGTTTCCACGGCGACCCTTCAAAAGGTCTTTATCGGTCCATAAAACTTCCTTTATGTTACGCGAAGTTTCTCGCAAGCGCTACTAAGGTCGCGAATCGTAACAGTTGTTTGATGGTCACCCTCGAAAATAATTTTCTAAGCCCTCCCTCGCTTTTTCCGATTACCTCACAAGTTACTGCCGCTTACGTACTGCAGGTTCTATAAATTTTATTATAATCCTCTTTTGCTTTTTTACTTAGAGTTTTCGCAAGCGGAATAATGGGATGATCCGAAAATAAACGGTTTCTGTACTCGCACGTCATCAGTTTCGACGGTTGTAAGTAATGTGGGTTGTAAAATAAGGACTTTTCCAAGAAACTTTGAAAAAACTTGAACTGGATCACATTCCTTGGGAAATAAATTGAGGCCTTCATATAAGCCTAAATTTACCATGTTTTACTACCTTATATATTTTACAAAAATTTTAACTGATCAGTGAACTCTATATTAACTACCCCCGTTAGAGGAGGTATTTATATTTTCTATACTAATCAGTAAAATTAGTTCAAGAAGACATCTTTCGCGACGCTCACACATACTACACACACACACACACACACGATCAATACGTCGAGGTACCTATATACAATGTTTTTAAGTGATAAGTCCCGTTTTAGATGTATAACAGTACGAGTATATCTGTAAAGAAAATATTGATTTCGTAACAATGTAAAAAAAAGTTAGACAGAGTTATTACTTACTCGTATTACTGTAGGGTACCCCGTCGTCTAAAGCAGAGGGCACCTTGTCTAGTCTTACTGATTTTAAAATATCCGCTTCACATGTACACATTCAATATTGGCCTGGGTGAAAATTAGTAAGTATAAGTATAAGTAGCAGGTGCAAATGCAAAAGGATATTAGTCTAGTAGCCTTATTATTACTATGATTCATCTACAAATGCCCCTAGTAAAATATTAATAGCAAATTTATGTTAACACAATTTTACAGTTTCAAAAATAATAATCGAGTAAGTGCGAAATTATGTTTACATTAGTTTGGTACAGTCACCAGCAATAATATATTATCCAATTGGGCTCAAAAATATCTGAATCATCTCTATAACAAGAGACATAAGGGCGTGTCACATATTTTTGAGCCCGATGTTTGATGGTGACTGTACATTTACGTTTATATTCTCGAAAACGTATTTTTAAGGAACCATAAATTGTTCTTGACAAATATAAATTATGTATCGGAAAATTTATTTGTTTTTTCCGCTGGCACGGAAATTAAGTAGGAGACTTATTTTTTACAGTTTCGTATGTTTGTATTCGTTATATTTACTACTCGTGTTTCGAAGGCTGAAGCACTATTTCCACCCAACGGTCGCATCGGGAACGATCAGAAATACTTAGTACGAACGGATGTGGCGACAACCGATTGTGTTGGCAGCATGTCGATACATACGCTCGGGCGGTAGGTATAGATGAATAAGCGAGAGCGTGGAATTGCACATGGTATTGTGTGTTTATAGGCAAGAGAAAGAGAGAGGGAAGTATTTAAGTATTTCTCTCTCTGTTTCTCTTGCCTATACACACACCATACCACTACATGTGCAATTCCACGCTCTCGCTTCATTTATTACAGCCATTCGCGATCGACAGGATGTCGACGCACACGATCGGCACCGTACGGCTGCTTTTTTTTTTTATGGCATAGAGAAGACAAACGAGCACACAGGCCACCTGATGGTAAGTGGAAACTGTGACCCATAGACATTCGCATTCACAAGACTGCAATGCAATCCTAAGACTGCAAATGCGTTGCCAACCCTAAGGACTAAGACGGAATGCCTCTATGCTAGTGATTTCACCGGATGTCTTATCCCCAAACCGGAACACAACAGTGCGAACACTGCTGTTTGGCGGTAGGTTAATGGATAAGATGGTGGTAGCGATCCGGACGGACCCTGCACAAGGTCCTACCACCCGCGAACGTATCCGCACCTAGTCAAATAAGCACTTAATTATTTATGCAGCGCGTCACTTTAGAGAATGAGGAATGACTGAATGGGCTCGCCCGGTCACGGCCGAAAGGTTCCGATCGCACACGACAAGCGGACGGAGCCGATCGCGTGTCGCAGCATACTTTCGGTTACGATCACATGTCGCTGAAGACGCCTGCGGTCAAGCTGTTGTGCGCAGCTTGGTAAGTTTATAACTAGTCCCGTTTAACGCATTCACTGCCACCCTCTTTTCCTGGACATTCACCAGGTGCCACACTTTGCTGTGTGCCCCAAACGCATATGTGAGTTCAACAGACTATTACCTAGTGCCTCCGACGCACATATGAGTTTTTTTTTTTTTTTTTTTTTTTTTTATGGCATCGAGTTGACAAACGAGCACACAGGCCACCTGATGGTAAGTGGAAACTGTGACCCATAGACATTCGCAATCACAAGACTGCGATGCAATCCTAAGACCGCAAATGCGTTGCCAACCCTGAGGCTAAGATGGAATGCCTCTATGCTAGTCATTTCACCGGCTGTCTTATCCCCAAACCGGAACACAACAATGCGAACACTGCTGTTTGGCGGTAGGTTAATGGATAAGATGGTGGTAGCGATCCGGACGGACCCTGCACAAGGTCCTACCACCCGAGTTCATACTAATTTGACATTGGTTTGTTCGCATTGGAACTAGGTAATTATTCTAACAAAAGGAATAAAACATGGTAATTAATATTTTATATTCTTTAATCACGTTGAACCTTTAATATTGATTCTAATTGTGCTTCATATACAACTAAAACTGAACTAAATCGAATACAACCTAAATCGACTAACAAAACACTATTGAAATTGGGATAATTACACCATAAAAACAATATATATTCCAATATTCTACGATAACTGAATTTAAAAATTCTAACTTATTTATTTTTTATTTGTACAAAATAATTAATTGGTACATAATATAACATAGCGTGCTGTAGTATAATTTGGGGCATTACAAATCTTCTGATGAAAATAATTAGACATAAGTAGAACATTTCAACATTAGTGACTCATATAGGTACGCGTCGAAGGCACAGGGTGAAAGTCACTAAATATTATGACCGCGTATGTGCGTCAAAGGCACAGGGTAAAAGTCACGGTGACGCATATATGCGTCGGTGGCAGTGAATACGTTAAAGACCATACAATTCTAACCGTTCCGATGCCGATCCGGCCGTTCGGTGGAAATAGTGCTTCAGGAATACCCCTTAGCCGAGCGAGCACGGCAGTACATACTCTTCTAATAGCAACTCGAGGCACTTATGAAACTCCCTTTGAAGATTTCAAGGAAGCTGGAAAAGTAATGTATGTTGCAAAGAGTACTTAAGATTCTTAATACATATACTACATTACAGGTTTCTTACTCAAATAATTTACGAATTTCCTCGTTCCGCCACCTGCGTACCCACTGACAGATGATTATCATTATGGTGACGGAATGGACAAAGGACCAATGATGCACACTTGATTCTTATTTTACAGAAGACAAGGGTTATTCATTTGTTTTGCAACAATCAATTTAGGACCGTATGAAATTTGAATTAAGACTTCACAGTGTTCATTACTTTACTTGTGCCTGTCAGCTAAAAGTGCCCAACACTGGTGCTATCATAATTGACAACAGTAAGGGCCTGTTTCACAATCGACAAGTAAATTTATCTGTCACAGGTGTCTCTCTCCTTCTCTATTTTCAAGTGTACGACAAAGAAAGGGCTAAACTTATCCGTCAAATATCCTTTACTTGTCGATTGTGAAACAGGCGATAAATGTATTAAAAAGTTTCAGGAAAAAAGTCAGGTGGGTCTCAAGAGCGTACATACAATATTTTTTTATTCATTATTCAACTGACTATGTATAAATAATTTGTCTCGACTATACCTAATATGCTTTCTATTGTATTCTTAGATTTAATTTTGTGAATTGTGGTTAAATTATTGAGTTTACAAAGGTGCAATTACAGAAGGCGGTTCATTCGAGAAACTATGCGACGGAATATCAGAAATTTTCCAGAAATCTGACTAAACATACATAATCGAAAATGCAACGTGAATTTCCCGTCTATTTTGAACACGTTCAAATATTGTAATGGTGTTTGCATCCACACCGTCATGCAATTTAATCGGTCACGGATTTCCTAAAGCTTTGTACCGCCGATATGTAACTGGGGCTATATTCCAATTTGTTTTAGCCGATGTTGCTTCTATATTGTAATCATATTGCTGAGATTTTATTAGATCTTATTTCTAAGTGAATAAGAGGTATCAAAACATCAACACTAAGATACTACACACCGTAAAATGGGGACACAACCTAAAATAAGTCATAACTTGTTACAAATAAGAAAAAGTATTAAATGGAGAATCACGTTACGTCTATTGGCAATATTTTCAGTCTTATAATTAGTTACATATGCTTCATTTTAGGTTGTATCCCTCCCTACTCACCCCTTAATCCCTACTCATCCCGTTTTACGGTACACTCATGCCAGAGTGGGTAGCCAGAGCTACAGAATTACTTACAACTCTAAAAACTTGTTGATACCACTGTAACCACATTTTGTACAATCAGGCTAAGATGTTTACCATGTGTATATTAGCGACAGGTTGCAAGCCCATCGCCTAACAATACTACAAGCCTTTAATCCCTTAGTCGTCTCTTGGAAGACACGGAGTGGCACAATTCTAAGCTGGCAACACAGCTATAAGATACCATAATATTCTAGGATAACTCAGAAAATGTTCGATTGACCTTTATTCTTCAAAAAAAGAATGTTCGCGAATCATATTTATTTAATATTATAAATAAATTGCGCGAGAAATTCGTTTCAATGAAATGAAAATTCTACGTCGTTCGTTGAAAGGTGTTTCGATGTAATAGGTGTGCCAGGCCAAAACCTTAAGAGGATTATGTTGTGAAACTGGAAATTTCCACAAACCTAGTATGGAAAGAAACAAATAGAAATTTAAGTTTCTGTCAATTCATTTTTGGGACAAGCTTTTGTTGCCGACTTTATTTTGCACATCATCTACTTGTCAAGACTAACAAGCTCTAACATGACGGTCTACATGTGTAATAATATGAGTTCCTTCGGCCACCCTGTGTCTCCGTCATCAGACCAGCTCGATAGTACTATATTATTGTATTGTCATCAGATCTAAAGGCGTACCTATGTAACTTGAAAGATTTTACCCTTACATACTCGTACATACATACTGTACAAGTTAAATAAAAGCTTATAAAAAAACAAAAACGGAACCATACAAACCTAGTTTTTTTAACTTCAACATCAATCATGGAAATCGGACTTCATTCAGGGGTGAGAAACGGTACTCGTATCGCCCAGCTGAATTTGTGTGGACAATTTTGACAGCTACCCGATTTAAGCGTAGCTTTACAATTCTCTTAAGCTAAAACTGAGTCCAAGCGGCTCGGCTTCGGTCAGAGGAAGCGGCTAGGAGCGATTTCGTGCTCTGCTGCCCGCCACACGCCGCTGCGCCGCGACAATGCCGCCGGAGCACTGCCCCCGCTGACTGCTCCACGTTGTTCTAAATTAATCACGCATTCGGCGATTATTTAGTAGAATAACCAATAGTTATAGTAGAGTAGGTGGTTGCCGGGTAAGAATAGTGCCACTCCATGTCCTCCCGTGGATGTCGTAAGAGACGACTAAGGGAATAAAGGCTGTGTAGTACTGTTAGGCGATGGGCTTGCAACCTGTCACTAATAAACTGGTAAACATCTTAGCCTAATTGTGCAAAATGTGGTTACAGAATTATTAACAAGTTTTTAGAGCTGTTAGTAATTCTGTAGCTCTGCCTACCCCACTCTGGGAATAATGGCGTGAACTTATGTATGTGTGTATGTATGTGTAATAAAATAACGTTTGATATCTAGATAACGTTTGATAGACATGGTGAACTTAGTCATTAATAATTTGTAAAATTGCAAAGTTGTCTGTCTAGGGGACACCGTTGATGTAGGAAAACATATCAAACTTTCATTTGGTTGTCCTCTTTTTTTTTCCTTTTCTCCCTTTATCTCTCTCGTAATATTTTTGACATGTTTTCCTGCTGAACTACGCATGCTATTTGATATTATATTTAATTTAATATTTAATGCTAGACTAAGTAGTATCATTGTAGTATTAAATATGGTTAAAAAACGACTGACTGCTGAGTTTCTTGCGGCGTTTCTTCTCGGCAGTGGTCTCCTCTTGGGAAGCGCTGATAGATTCTTGACGTGTAAAAGTGCCCGTGCGGCCTACTTACGGAATAAATATCTTTTATCTTTTATCTTATCTTTAGAGAACAGCGCTCGACTGGAAATTACTTAATGGTTTACGGAAAGGGTGACACTCTTGTTAACAAATTCAGCGCATCTATTATAGGCGGTAAAGACCATATGGCCTTTGATATTATTATGTTATGAAATTAAATACTTTGAAATGAAATTGGGGTGATAAAATTATGGTGTCGTTTTTAACTCGGCCTTTTACTGTCAAGTAAAGAGCTAACAAAACCTTAACAATACGATAACAGGGTAGTGATTCTGTAAACAACGGTCGTGCGGACTGTCGAGTGATACCAAGCGGCGAGATTAAGTACTCCCGTCAGTGCGAACAAAACACATTGTAGCGCGTGCATTTTCAATTTAGCAGCACGATGATGGGTCGAACGTATAAGGCTGCTTAATTGAAAATGCACTTGATGGTTTTTAGAATGTCGGCCGTAGAGTTAGTCAGCGATTTGCATTGATGCAATGAGATTTTGCTAAAGAGCGGCTGACACGATTAAGGGTGGATTCGACCAGACAAGAATAAGGTCTTGTACCTAGATTAAATACCAAATTTGTATAGACTAATCTCGGAGTAAGTCTTACCAGGGGGGTTATTATGACATACTCGTAGCGTAGCTATGCAATTCAGTTTACGCTGAGAGAAAAGGACAGGGGGGTTATTATGACATGGCTATGCAGTTCATTTTACAGTGAGCGTAAAGGACGGAGCTATAGAAGTTACATAACTCTGTCCTTTTCTCTCAGCGTAAAATGAATTGCACAGTTTTGTCATAATAACCCCACAGAGCTATACGTATAACTGCCATTGCTCTGTCCCTTACACTCAGCGTAAACTGAACTGAATTTCTATGTCATAAACCCCCCAGTTTGGTAAAATCGACGGTAAGTATTTTCAAAATTTACGAGTGACAGCATTAATAATCATCCTTTCAATAACCTATTATGAATAATTTGTTATGACAGAATTTTATACAAAAGCGAAAACGTTTTATCCAAGTACTAAGTGGGCGTAGAATTATTTGTGCACTACGCTATCGTCGTATTTCTTCATATTTGGAGTAAATTTTTTCGTTGACTCTTAAGGTAGTTACACACGAAATTCCAAGTCCTTAGGTCCAGCGGTTTAAACCGTGTGTTGTCTGGAAGTACACGGTTGAATAGCCAATAAAAACATTATAATGTATGTCACTATCAATTTTAAGAGTTAGGGGACCGTTAGGACGTTATTGAACCGTAAAATGCCATTTTCGCTATAATATAGTAACATGTCACCACCCTTTACAGTCATGACTACAAGCAATAAAATTCTGGAAAACATCTTAAATGAAAGCACATTGCACACAGACGTTATAAATCACTACATAGTATAAAACAAAGTCGCTTCCCGCTGTCTGTCCCTATGTATGCTTAGATCTTTAAAACTACGCAACGGATTTTGATGCGGTTTTTTTTAGTAGATAGAATGATTCAAGAGGAAGGTTTTTATGTATAATAAATTTTTTCATGTACGTGTGTTATAGAAAACTCAAATAAACCGAAGCGAAGCGAGGGCGGGTCGCTAGTAATTTATAAACGCGAAACACTTGAACATTTTTTTGTATTTTTATGGGGTCCCCCTTTATTATTTCACTTTTTTTTTATTATTTAGTATATCTGCCGTATCAACACAATATTAATAATAATAATAATAATAATAATTTATTTCAGATAAGCAATTCATATTATGTTAGTAACAACTTAAAAAACTATATGATTAGTACTGTGATTTACAAAATAAATAATAATTAATCACCTAAAACACGTCATAGTTGGCCCTAGTTGCCTGTCTGCCACAATGACATATGCTGAATTATGGCTCAAATGATACAGCTCTTTTAAGTTAGGACGGGTCAGCGGAAGCGTATTAAGTACCCTTTTGGATACGGGAACCTAAAAACGTTTTTTTTTAATAGTTAACGTTGAGTTTATCGTGTCTAGACAAAGGTATCGTCACCCAAGATAATTTAGGTTTTAAATACGGTCCTAAGAGCATCAAATTGAATAAAGTTTGCAGACTACTTAAGGCATTGTCAGCAAATTTTGTTTAATTTGTTATCTATCATTTTTTTAAGATCACTTCGTTGTGAAACGTCGAGCTTAATTTTAAATCTTATTCTGGAATCACTTAAATTGAAAGTATGCACTTACCATTTCGGAGTTCGATTAATTATTTAATGTTTGTAAGTAAGAAGCTATGAACTCAAAGTTCGATTAGAGTTTCGAAGTAAAAGATCTTGAAAAGATTAGAATAGATAATTTGGCACCACTTTGCCAAATTAAATCTGATATACAAATAGTCTGTCTAAATATTCACGGATAAATGGAATTCTTTATAGTCAGCAGCATTTTTCATCGCGTTTATTTTAAAAGAAACTACGAAACCGTTTTGCAAAAATGCATTTCACAGAAGTTCCAGGAATAAATAAGCAAAGTGATCTGTGTGACTACGGAATGTAAGTGGCCACCAATTTTGGACCTTAAGTGAATTGAAGGATGTATTTATCTATATAAGTAGAATATAATAGAATAGAAATCGTTTATTCGTCGTTAAAATAAAATGAACAAAAAACGGCAAACACATTATAATAAAAAAGAAAGATACAAACTTAAAATAGGTACTTAATCTAAAATTAACACCGAAAATGTTGCCACTCAGCATGGTGTCAGGCTTACTAGCCGTGACGCTGGTTTTCAGGGACACCGGATTGAAGAGAGAGGAGAGCGCTCCCAATCCATCTCACTACTATTTTTTAGGAGTACTTAATGCTTACCTTGTCGCACCGATCTTAAGAGACATTGCCCTTTGACACGTATGTATAATACTTACAAGCAGCACCAAAACAAGGTAGATCTCAATGCAACTTCTTTTCTAAAAATAAAAAGAGGACTTTTTAATATTAAGTAGTTTTACGTCATACATTTATTTAAACTTTAAAATTTAAACTTAGATTAAGTTATATACCTAAGTGCATTTTACTTTTATTATTACTGTGCATGCTGTGACCTTCTGTAATTAATAAGGCGCTTAGCTTGTAAGTGTGCATGTACATTAGTCATGAATCAGTGTAAGTACTTATTGTTGAAGGTCCTAATAAATCAATAAAAATAAATAAAAATAAAAATAAACTAAATTATTTACAATTGTTAATTCTAGACTTCTAAATTATTGCGTGTATGTGAGTGTGTATCTTTTATATTTGTGTGTATCTTTTAAATACAAAGTGTTGGATCACTAGTGGCCCAAATGAAAAAATTAAATAGGTCACACCCAGGGCTACCAAAAATACCCCCATGTATGTTCAGCGATTTTTGTTGTTTGTTTTTCACGCGTGCAGGAGTTATAATTTTTTGACTGTCACTGGTCTAACCTTATCTAATCTACGTTCCCATGCTTCAGGTAACCTAAAAATAATGTTTCAGCAGAAATACGCTTCCGATTTCAGTCTTGAAATTGCCATCGTAAGATTGCAGTCTTGAGATTGCCATCGTAAGATTGCAGTCTTGAAATTGCCATCGTAAGATTGCAGTCTTGAGATTGCCATCGTAAGATTGCAGTCTTGAAATTGCCATCGTAAGATTGCACTCTTAAAATTGCCATCGTAAGATTGCACTCTTGAATATCAAATTAATAATACAAACAAAATCAAATCTGGATAAAACCGCAATAATAATGAAACTAACAAGTATGTCAGCGGTTCATTAGAACAGGCCATACTAGGACCGCAGGTCTAAATACGGGCATGCGGCCTTGATTCCAATCAGAACTCAAATTTTCTCCATAACGTTACGTTAACGCTTCACTCGATAAAAGGAAAAAGTTCGTCCCCGCGGCATAGTGTATTTATGGTTCGGAAATTCTCCAGGGTAGTGATTCTGTAAACAACGCCGGTCGAGCGGACTGTCGTGCGAAACCAAGCGGCGAGATTAAGTAGTCCCGTCAGTGCGAACAAAACACATTGTAGCGCGTGCATTTTCAATTAAGCAGCCTTATACGTTCGACCCATCGTGCTGCTAAATTGAAAATGCACGCGCTACAATGTGTTTTGTTCGCACTGACGGGACTACTTAATCTCGCCGCTTGGTATCACTCGTGCATTCGTTCACCTTTGCTTATTTACAGAATCACACCCCAGGCGACATTCCACTTTGCCGGCTCGAGTCTCATTAATAAATCACTAAACAACACCCGTGTCGCAGATTACCTGCGCACTCCTAATGTATTCGGCCCGCCCGGTAACGCTTCTCTATTATACTCAGCTTAGCAGCGTAAATGCGAACTTTGATTACTTGGCGAATTTAAGCCACGAACGGGATTAATTTGCCTTCAGAAGGCATCAAGGCACTTACTCGAGCAGCTATTAGCAGTTAATGAGTGGTGAACGTCAACTGAAGTGTGCGGTACATTTTTCCGTTGTGTTTTCAATACGTCCCGCCCAACTAGGTACTGTTACTAGGATTCCTCACAAAATGCTGAAAGCAAAACCATTGTGAAGGTGGGAATGTGATTTAACCTATTTTTAGACGTTCTTGTATGAAAATAACCGGTCCAAACCAGTTATAACTGGTTAAAACCGGTTATAAGTGGTTAAAACCGGTTATAACCGCTTATTTCCTTTCTAACTTTATCTAATTAGACTGCGTGGCCAATCTACAGGATGTTACGCTATGTGGATAGTGTAAATCATACGCTCGGGTTACATTTTAATTTTCTTAACTTCTATATAAATAAAAATGAATCGCCGATAATATGTAAGTACGCGTATAACTTCCAAACGGTTGCACCAAATTGGATAATTCATTTTTTTTGAATTGCATGCATACTTAGCAGATTGTGACAGATCAAATACTCTTTAAGTATGTACCTATTGTACTGAATTCCCAGCAATAAACGATTTGATTGATTGATTGATTGTTATTGTAAGGTTAAGGTTTGTATGACAAAAAAAGTCCACCTAGAAAGTTGGAAATTTACACCGGGGCGAAGCAGCTGACAAAAAAAGAAAAAAGAAAACCCGAGTGCGGAACCCTTAATGCCGGAGTCCGACTCACGTATGACCGCTTTTTTAATTATGCCTCCACGTAACGTTAATTTGAGTAACGGAACGTGCCGTCGTGGATTGAAAAACCTGTGATTATAATCGTTCAATTTCACCAATGGTAACTAGTGATGGGCGATTTCTGAAAAATTACATAACTTTTCTTCACTGCAAATATTACAGCATCTAAAAGTTATATAATTAGATAGAAATTATTCTGACACAAGTAAATTTCCTTTAAATTTCACGAAAGTTCCCGTTGCTTACGTAACGTCAAAACTATAGTTATTTTCAGAAATTAAAAGATTTCACTTTGGTAACTTTCAGAATGTTGCAGAAATTTAAGTGATAGTTTCACTGCTTCAATGTATATAGTGCTGGTTACAAATCCAAGTTACGCTGACTTATGACCATTTCATGGCTACAGGCTTCTCGTACAAGAAGACTGTAGCCAAGAAATGGTCTCGACTTCCTGAGCAACAGTATATTCCTTTGTTATGTTATGTCGAGAAAAAAAGTTTTTTTATCTATTACATAATAAGTATTACCCTTTCGTATATACTTCATCCCTGCACGATATTTTGTGTAACTTCTCTTCTATTCAATCAGCTGTTCAAATATACAGTCATCTCTATCACTGTAAGAGCATCGAACAACGTACTTAAGTTAGAGAAACTTATGGTACACTATATGGTCCGCATAGATTTAGATTATCGTTATTCCCTCGGGAATTTTTTAAATTTCCGGGATAAAAACTATCCTATGTCCTATTCCAGGACTTAACCTATATGTGAGCCTAGTTTCACCCCAATCCTTTTAGTGGTGGAAGCGTGATTGAGTAAAAACAAACAAAACATCCAAGGTTTTTCATTTATAATATAATAATACTAGCTTCTGCCCTCGACTCCGTCCGCGTGGAACTCGTTTATATCGTAGCTTCATACAAATTTTCACCCTCTATTTCACCCCTTTAGGGAATGAATTTCGGGAAAAAACTAACCTACGTACTTTCCCAGGATTCAAACTATCTTTGCACTAAATTGCACCTAAATCGCTTCAGCGGTTTAAGCATGAAGAGAAGTCATAGAAATTGCTCCACCGACAAGAACCTAGCTCCTAAATTTAATAAGAAGAAGTATTATAGTAAGATCACAGCCACTAGGGTTTGATCTAGGTACCTTTCGATCACGAGTCGACAACCTAAACCAACAGGCCTAATGGCTAAGTTTATCGCGTGACAAAATGTGGATAAAACATCCGTCACCTTCACACAAATAAGTACGAAAATGACGGATGCTTTATTCACATTTTGTCATGCGATAAGCGCAACCATGCTAGGCGCGCAGGCCACCTACGCTCGTAATATCTCCGTTGTTTAATGAATAGTATTATAGTATCGTCGTCTATGCCATTAGGTCACGTCATGGCTTGTTTGAGATTGTGCTCGACTGAGCCGTAGCGGCTTGCTCACCGAACCAGTTCAATCACAATTCAAAGGAATTGTACCATGAATCCTGTCAGCAAATTAATTACAACTGCGATAGGTCTACGTCAACACCGATTATGCTAGTCGAGCATAACGAGTATGTAGGGCGACGGCACCAATTATGGACACTTTTAGCTGACAGGCGCCAGTAATGGTTACTTCACTCTAAATTAAAATTTCATACAGTCCTAAATTGATTATTGCAAAATAAATGAATAACCCTTATCGTCTGTAAAATAAGAATCAAGTGTCCATTATTGGTGCCTTGTCTATTACTGGTTCTATCAGCTTATTTGGCCGGACACTGCGCTTCGTGCGACGTGTGCCAAAGGTTACCAGACATAGGAATATTCGGGGCAAAATTAAATGACAGCTGGGGATTACCTATATCGATAAACACAATTATCGATGCTTTTCCCATATAGTCGCTTCAAGTTTTGTTTGTATTGTAATTGGCAAAGATATAAACACAACCAAACGGATCCATTTACCATTATTACTCGATAATAACGTGGTCTTAGCAATTAAGTTTAAGCTTAAATAACTATTAATTACACGTTATTTTAAATTAAATCACGCGTGATGAATATTTGAGGTTATGTGTCAAGTACTAATTTGTTGGCAGTTTCAATTGACACAGACTTGTAGTTGAATCAATTATTGATCGAACTCCACGTTGATAATGCGCGTCGACATTAGGAAATCACCCGACACGCCTTCGCGGCCGTAATTTGCCGTGCCATCGGTAAAAAAGTCAACAAATTTGTTACGGTCTCGGAGATTTTACCGTAACGAAATAGACGCTCTCACAGGAAAGATGCTCGGTACCGATCAGCCGCGGTACACTTCGACATTTTTATCGTTTTTTAACGAAGCACTGAAAAAACGGAACGCTTATCATGATTCTACTCCAGCATATTCTACAACCCGGCTCAGAGTTATTTATTTATTTATTTATTAAGGTTTGCCAACAGGTAGGTACTATAAAACTTACAAACTACCTAATTATGACATTTCGTTGATATTGATAGAGTATCCACCCAATTACAGGCTAACTCAACATGCATTACAATTTAACGCTTATTATCTAGAAACATTCTAGTTGCTACTATGTTATTAACTAAACATTTACTTATAATATAGTTAACCTATTTTGAAAAGTGAAATGCAATACAAATTGTCAACAAGTACAAAATGAAGAAACGATTTTGCAATCAGCACCTAAATTAGGAATTAACCTTGAGTTTGTATGAATATGTTTTAAACTTATTTATTGACATGTTTAATATATCACCCCTTTTATCTTTAAACAACATATTATGTTCTTTGCAAATTCTAGGCATAACGCTGTGAGACCCGACATTAGTAAGATAGAACCATGTTCTTTAGCCTTAAAGTTTGTTATTTAAAATAAATTAAAATTGTTAGCTATCTTAACCAGCGGAAGCGCATGACATTCGAAATTAGTACCTAACATTATTCGGAGCCCACGAGACGTTCGGCTAGTGGTCATAAGTAACCCATATGAATTAGTGTACGATAATTTAATTTGGTAAATAAACATATTTTCTACACGTAAGACATTTAAGAAATTTAGGAAAGTTTACGGTTCCATGTCAACAATGATATGGCCTAAACAAATGGGTAACAACAGGCTTCCGCGTAGAGCATATCCCAAAATGGCGGATACCCAACGTTTGTCAAGGTAAAATGTATGATTCTACTGAACATGCTAGATTTCATGTAAATCTGTGACGCAGTTTTTTCGGTCGCTAGTAGAATGACTAGGTCGCAAAATTACCGATTCGCAAAATGACCACATCGCTTGTAGTCTGAGTCGCAAAAGAACTACTTTCTTTGCGTTACTAGGTAGGTTAGGTTCGTTAGGTTACTTCAAATGCCCGAAGGGCAAATCACGTCGAAATAGGAGCCCCGCAGTGCGGGGCTCCGACGACAGTACTTAGACAATGATAAAATTAAAAAACCATTGTGGCCATTTTGCGACTCGGCCATTATGAGGTATATATAGGCTACAAGCGATGTGGTCATTTTGCAAGTCAGTCATTTTACGATCTCGTCGTTCTAGTGACCCAGTTTTTTCAGGTTCGAAAGAGCCCCGTATCAGGTTTTTTTTCTATTTAATTGTTATTCCACCCACAAGCCCTCTCGGAATGCCCAACGATCTGTATCATATCACAATTATTTTGTCTAGACTAAGCCTCTCTGACCTCAAATATGAGATTGCCGATTTGTTTTGACTAGATAATGTAACAGTATACTCGTATTACTAAGATAATAATCGTGGTCAGCAGTCTCCTGGCCAGAGTATTCGCCAAGTCTGCCGTCCAATGGCAAAACGCTACAAGTTAGAAACCCTAGTTTCGAGAAAAACGCGCTTAAAGGTTTTTAAGATTCACGCTAGAAATCTGTTGTTGTTGCCGCGTGTTGAATGGTGATGCAGAGTAGGCAAAACCCTGCAAGTTGTCAGCTCCTCGTTCAATGAGAGTTCGTCCTACTCACAGCGTTCTATTGTGATCAGACGGCATAAACGGTGTTGGTATAAAACATCACAATTGCAGTCATGTTGTTTTGGCTAGTCTTATGCAGTTGCATGACAGTTTTCTACCGCCTAAACTAGAACATAGTTATAAAAGTTGTTTTGTAGGTATGATAGAAGCACTTATGAGGAATCGTTTGATGCAAGTTAACACAAAACGCTGTAACTCGACTTGCTGCGTTCTGCCGTTGGGGCACAATTGCCTCTCTAGTAATGCCAAAGAAATCTTTTTGTATACAATTTAACTAAAATTTCAAACTTTAATATCGTGCAACTGGAATAATTTGTTTAATTATGAGCTTCCTTATTTATGATCGTAGGTATTCGTTGGTCCAAATTGGGCCGTCCGCTCAGCCTCCACGAGGAAACAAACCATTCAAACCTAGGTACCCTAAAATGTTCCTACTTTGCTCCCCCATGGGTAACTAATTAACTATGCTCCATAGTGACTATTTCGTTTGTTACCATCCAATCCGAAAACCATTTCGAGGAATAGGGTTTTAAAGCCGTTCTGCATTATTAAGATTTTGAAATATTTATCTATTTTGGATATTTCGACAAAAGTATATTTAACGTTTGTTTGACTTTAGTTTTCGGCTTGAAGCCCTCCTAGGTGTATCTTACGGGTTAGGCGAAAACAGTTTGAAATAGTATGTTTTAATACACTATTACAATCACCGTTTTTGATTGGATATCATTTAATTGTTGTTATTTATTAGAAAATGCCATCCCAAATTTAAAATAATCATGTCATCCATAAAATGTCTGCTAAATAAATAAAGATATCAAAACAAAACTATTGGGTCAAATACAAAATTAATGAAATTGGTGTCTTAAAATTTCCTATTCTTTCGAATCAGAAAGTAAAAACCGTGAGTATTTTTTTTTGGTCTGTCCCAATTTGTTTAAAGAATCGATGTATACATCCAGCTTCGAAGTAAATGAAAGCAATACAATGATTTACAATACAGATTACCTCAACATAACCATGGAGCATAATTACCCAGGGGGGAGCAAAGTAGACACATTTTACGGTACATTCATACTGCGCCTTTATTATAGGCGGTAAAATCCAAATAGTATTTGACCTGTTATGGTATTGTTTTTAATTCTGCCGCTATTACTGTCAAGTAAATAGGAGCTAAAATACCGGCTCGGGCCTCTATTCAACTCTATAAAACCATTATACGAGTATGGTTTTCTGGGGGGTTATGATGACATAGCTATGCCGTTCAGTTTACGCTGAAAGGTATGGACAGAGCTATATAACTGCTATAGCTCTGTCCTTTGCGCTCGCCGTAAAATTAACTCCATAGCCATGTCATATAAACCATAGCCATGTATTACGAAGATCACACACACACAAGTAATAAATAAAATAATAAAATAATAAATATCAGGGGACAATGTCACACCAATTGACCTAGTCCCAAACTAAGCTCAAGGCTTGTATTATGGGTACTAGACAACGATATAAATACTTATATAGAGAAATATATACTTAGATAAATAGAAAACATCCATGACTCAGGAACAAATATTCGCGCTCATCACACTAATATCTGCCCTTACCGGGATTTGAACCCAGGACCGCTAGCTTCGTAGGCAGGGTCACTATACCACATAGTATTTACGAGAACCCAAAAGCAATATTATTTTACCCAGTTAAATAGAGGCACTGATAAAATACATCACCCTTCTTCCTCGGTAGTCAGGTAAAAATGTTCTTTTACTGTTTCTTGACGGCTTTCCTCGTGAGAGTTTTTTGCGAAACCTTAATTACCTTTTCCGTTTCGAAACAATATTATCTTGTACAAGGAAAAGTTCTGCATGTTTTATAACGTCGCTGTGATAATGGATGTTAGGTACTATGACTTTATGTGTCTGTCGGATACGGACTGTGCATTATCCTGGGTATAGCACATAAGGGTTTATTACACCGTCCTAAATTAGACACTAAAAGGAGGGACGCAGCAATACGTTGGAACGAGATCGAGATATCTCCATACGAATCAAACGTATCGCGATATCCCTCTTGTTAGTGACTAATTTAGGAAGGTGTAATAAGCGGTATAGCGTTTGCCAACAAGAGTGATAGAAAAACGACAAGGTTCTTGACGGAGCTACCTTTTTTTTCTTTTTCATCAACAGTACTCAGATGTATCCCAAATCTCAATTCAACCAATCACGAGGAGAGTAACTTAGTCAAAGTCCATAATCCAAGCGAGAACAGGTAATTAACCTATTAATTGAAAGTAGAATCATGGTGTTAATATCACTATAGCTAAATAAAATAATTAGACTTTTTAACCAACTTTTTGCGGGTGGTACGACCTTGTGCAGGGTCCGTCCGGATCGCTACCACCATCTTATCCATTAACCTACCGCCAAACAGCAGTGTTCGCATTGTTGTGTTCCGGTTTGGGGATAAGACAGCCGGTGAAATGACTAGCGTAGAGGCATTCCATCTTAGTCCTCAGGGTTGGCAACGCGTTTGCATTGCAGTCTTGTGAATTCTAATGTCTATGGGTCACAGTTTCCACTTACCATCAGGTGGCCTGTGTGCTCCTTTGTCTTCCCTATGCCATAAAAAAAAACTCCCCCCCTTAAAAAAAGGCATATGTCTCATACAACCGCGTATATATTAGTGACGTTATTAAATAAGACGGAAGGTTGAATTGGCTTTGACAAACAGATTGCGCACGAATCCTTTTTAATTAGAAGAGCAGAAATAAAGTGATCAGATATAATAAGCACATTATAGTGTTTGGTGCCATTTTACATCTTGGTTATTGACTAATATCGTTTTTACTATGTTATCGATCGCAATCGTTTACTAGCATGAATATCATCTACACAACAAATTTCACTAAGTAATAATAATAACTATACATACATACATAAGCTCACGCCTTTATTCCCCGAGTGGGGTAGGCAGAGCTACAGAATTACTAACAACTCTAAAAACTTTTTGATAATTCTGTAACCACATTTTGCACAATTAGGCTAAGATGTTAATAACCACTTGCAAAATTTTACTACGATCTAACTATTACTTGTTATATAAAGAATACATTTATTTGTACCTAAATACGACTAAAAGCTTTATTGAAGAAACAGATTATGAAGATAACAGAGTAAATATTATATTAATTATTCATTTAGTAAATTTATCTGACATTTAAAGATGGGTCTCTCCTTCTGTAGTTGCAAGTGTAAGAAAGAGAAAGGGCTGAATTTATCTGTCAAATATATTAATAGACTAGCATTAAATGAAAACGACCACAGACCATTAGCATGTTTTTAATTAAAAAAATATAGAGCATAAAATAAATTGTAAATGCTTATTAAAATGTATTCGACTTTTCAATTCACTAATTAATACAAAACTATAACCTGTATTTAATCTGTGTAACTTTTTATTTCAGAGTATAGTATTATAGGTTACATGTAGGTCGGTCGGTTCGGTTAATCAAGAAGCAAACTATCGCATTTGGAAAACACGAAAAAACCTAAAATCTCAGTTTTATTGAATGAATGAATGAATGAATGACTTATTTATTTGAAACCACATAACAACATTACAACTTGCTTAAAACTAGAAAAAATAGTAGGTAAATAGTACTTTGAGGGTGGTCTCAAAAAGTAGTCCACTCAGCATGTGCCAAGGCATGAAAGTGCCTCTACGCTGATTTTCAGTGAATCCATTTTAAACAATACTAAACAAAACACAAATAACAAATAACAAACAACACCAAGCAGAGCAAAATACAACAGACATTTCAGCGAAGGCATAGTGTAAAAAGCAGATTAGATAAAAACTTATAAATTAATAAATAATATGTTTATCAAGTTGGTATTTAAAACAGTTATACAAGGTGATTTTTTATCGGTGATCTAGAGTTGAAAATTATTAATAAGCAACAAAAATGGAATTTATGGTTGATGTCTCAAACAAATAACTCACTGTTTAATTTATTTAACTTAATGATATTGTTAAAACCAATCACCACTGGATAAATGGACATCCTACATTAATTATTGAAGCGAAGTAGATACGTCAAGTGCCATCGCTTTGGCGGGAAATTTGACAGATATTACGCCAATGAACTTATCAGTTAAGTGTTGTTAACTCATAGACTAAACAATTAGTAGGGTGACTATTCATTTCAATTAAAAGTTAGTTTCAAAATATATTTTTTAAATAAAAAAATAAGTTTTGTTTCATATAACTGTGACATAAACGTGATCGCCGCCATTAATAACTGAATTAGAAAAATTGGTTCCTGATCACCAAAAAAAAATCACCGTGAATAATAAATATATATAAACATTATACAGCAGCAATGAACAGTATTTTATATCGTCGGCTAGACAGAGGATGTTTGATCCATTAGCAGATGGAGTTTTTTTTTTTTTTTTTTTTAAATGTTGCCAGGGAACAGTTTCTTATTGCTCGATAGCCCGCATGCTTCCTGTCATCACTGCGTCGCTTTGTGTTTAATGATTCTGTGTTATTTCCCTGTTATTATTGACTGTTAGGCGATGAGCTTGCAATTGTTGAAAACTGTGTCTAATGGTTCAATATCAACGAAATGTGTCAAATTTTTGATTCCTTTTTCAAATTAGTTAGTTTAACTACTGGGGTGTTATTCTCTCAAAAACAACGGACGGGCGGACGAACGAGTGAAAATGCAGCGGCGAGTTTAGGTAGTCCCGTCAGAGCGAACAAAACACATTTTAGCGCGTGCATTTTCAATTAAGCAGCCTTATACGTTCGATTCGCATAAACCATGCTGCCAATTTGAAAATGCACGCGCTAAAATATCTTTTGTTCGCACTGATGGGACTACTTAAACTCACCGCTTGGACATTCACTCGTCCGTCCGTTCGACCGTCGTTGTTCAGAGAATCACTACCCTGATCAAACAACAGGCCCTGTGCAAAATGTGGTTAAAGAATTATCAACAAGTTTTTAGAGTTGTTGGAAATTCTGTAACTCTGCATACCCGATACATACATACATACATACCCTCACGCCTGTAATCCCAGTGGGGTAGGCAGAACTACAGAATAACCTTCAATTTTAAAAACTTGTTGATAATCTATAACCACATTTTGCACAATTAGGCTAAGATGTTTACCAGCGTATTAGTGACAGGTTGCAAGCCCATCGCCTAAAAGTTACAAGCCTATCTGCCTACCCCACTCTCGGAATAAAGCGCGAGTTTATGTACCTATGTGTATGTATGTATGTGTTTTTTCAAATGCGTTTATGCGTTGAATATTCTATAAGTACTCTATTCTATTCTACCCTAAAAGAACTTAAAAACGACTATAATTAAAATGTACGTGCTGAAATAAAATAAACATAATAGGAAAAGGCTGAGCAGCGTCATATAGGCGCCGGAAGCCGTGATCACGCAACTCCCTAATCAATCGCAAGGATCTCCCGGCGTCACGCAACTGCCTCGGCTGGCCACTTCTTTGAACCTCCCCGGTCGATATCATTTAACTTATGCATGCCTAGTACCCTATTTGCTCGTATTATACGACGATTGTGAAGCTGTCCATACAAAATGTGATAAAGTTTCTCTCTCCTTGAATCTAGTCCGAACTTTACGCTGATTATTATGATTTATGAACTAGCTATTGCGCGCGACTCCGTCCACGCCGAAAAATAAAACATAGCCTGATGTCACTCAAGGTGAATGTAGCTTTCCAATGGTGAAAAAAAAATTGAAATTAGCTCAGTAGTTTTTGAGTTTATTCATTACAAACATACACACACACAAAAATACAAAAATACAAATCTTTACTCTTTATAATATTAGTGTAGATAAATGAAAGAAAAGAAAGCTTTAAAAACCTGATTGCCGTTTTATATTGTCGTCAATATACCTATGTTAAGAATTGTCATTTTGCCGTTGTTGTTATTTCTATTTTAACACAGGCGAAAGGATTCTAATGATTCCACACACATCTTAATCGGCTCAGGCGTTTAAAACTAATGAATGATAGAGTAAAGAATCGTATGAACCTTGTCTTTTTTGGACAGTCGTGTAAAAACTAGGTCATCCTACTACAACAGAAAATATTTAAACAAATACACTTAAATAAAACAATTGGAAATGTACAAACCTAGTTTCACAAAACAACTTCAACATATTCAAAAATCGTGGAAATCGGACTTAGTTTAGGGGGGGAGACACTTTATCGCCCGGAGCTAAACTTGCATGGATTTTTTTTTACAGCTACGCGACCGCGTCGCTTTAAAATCCTTTTAATGAAACTTCTCAGAAATCGTTGCTTAAATACAAAAGCGACACAAACCAAAATGTATCAGTGTTGCATTTAAAATCAGAACGTTATTTACTTTAAGTTTTAAATCAAACGTTATTTTTTTTTGATTTGTGGCGCTTTTGTATTTAAGCAATGAAATATCGCATTAAACTTCATGAGGACAATAGTAGATTGTGACACAAGGGAGCAAAATGACATAGTCGCTACTATGTCATATGGATTCTAAAATAGTACCTTGAGCGTAGTGAGAAATGCAAGTGTTAACGCCCAGGGTGGAAATAATTAGGCTAGCGTTTTATACATACTGCTTTTCACATCACCTACGGGGAAAATCAAAGATCTTGGTGATTAAACAAATTTAATTATTTACACTCTCTGAAAGTGCTGAAATTACCAAATTTTACAAGAAAATTTGTGGTACCTATTTTTCAAACCGTACCGACCCTGTGACGATGACAGATGTCACTAAAAATACTATATGCACGTAATCGATTAAAAAAAAATGTAATCGATATATGCAAATAGTAAGCTCTTTAACGACGAAAAATAAATCGTAGTCGATTATGTGCATATTTTATGTTTTATACTGGCCACCAAATGTCCTTGAACGGAAAAGTGCCACTTTGATCCCTCCTAGCAGGGAAGAAAAGACCCCTTTTTGTATACGTGATGTGAAAAATTAAAATGTTGCTCATGTCTGCATCCGAAGTTTCAAGCGAGGCTTCGACTAGCAACTAAAATTAAGAAGTTGACTGCTGTCTTACTCTAACTTTTAAGTTGGAAAAAGACAGCAAAATTGTGCTTCTTGCTCTAGAACAGAAGTTAAAGTAGGACAGCAATCAACTTCTGTAGTTTTTATTGCCAGTCTAATTCGCCTTTTAAAACTGAACTCGCAAAAGGCTGTATATGAAAGTTCGCTTTAGTGCGAGGATATCGCACTGCTGGATCAAAATAGTATCAACTCCAAATCCTTGCTAGTTTTGTTTTAAATTCATAGCAGTTGGATTAAAGTTGATGTTTAAATATACTTGTATTTTGAGTTACCACTGTTTTGATCTAGCACTGCGATATTTGGAGTTCAAACGTTTACACCAGATCGGTGTCGGGTCGGTTTAATCGGATTAGATATTTACTGAAATAACAGTTTACACCAGTCGGGAAACAAGCTGCAGTCGTATTTATCAAAAAAGAAGTAAATAATGTTGTTTAGTCGTCATATTTCCTACTTCTTTTTCTCGGTGGTTAAAGCTGCGCTTTGGGTAACATAAGTACAGTTTTCTGATTTGTTTTGTTACTTTGTGTTGTGTGCCCGCGTTTCTTTTGTTAAATATTTATGTGATTTTGTAACTTGTGGTAGCTTTACTGGTTGATGCTAGATATAAGTTTATCCCATTAATATAGTTTATCCTATAAATGCGATAGTTTGTGTGTGTTTGTGTTAGTTTGTTACTCTTTCACGCTGCAACGGCTCGGCTGGACGGATTTCGATGAAATGTGGAATGAAGATAGCTTATACGCTGGATTAACACATAGGCTACCTACTTATTTATTTATTTAATCTTTATTGCCCAAAAATAAGTACAAATGGCGGACCTAATGCCTAATGGCATTCTCCACCAGTCGACCAAATATCTAAACAGAAATTTACATTGTGGGACTTATCACCCTGGAAAATTTAAAAGTTTCAGAGGGAATAACGATAATTAAAATCTACGCCGACGAAGTCGCGGGTGGAAGCTAGTTATAAATAAATTCATAAATAAATATCAATGCATGGGAAAGCAATTTTAGTTATCAACTTAACTTCAATTCAAACTTGCATCCCTAAAGTCGTTTTTCACCGCGTCTGTGTTATTTTTGGTTATAACTGTATGTGAAACAAGACTTAAGTATTTGCCGGAAAAACGGTATTCTTTAAAAAGTTGGCAGCCTAACGAGACAGCGCAGCACAATAAAATCTGGCTGGGCGGAATCACGGTACATAAATTTGTAAAGTAAGCAGCGTACGTTGTCGTATCTATTCGTTTCAAGAGTTTTACGGAGAGCAAAGCGCCGTCGCTTTCGCGCAAAAGTTGTAAGTATTTTTCAGTAGGCCGATATCTGGAGCGGTGGGCCGCCAGCCGCCACTCGCGGGCAATCTGTTTACGTAACTACCCCCGTTATGTTCGGAGAGGGTTCCCCTAGTAGACGTTAAACATATTGCCTCATAAATCGCGAGAATCCCGGCAAGTAAACCGGGACCGTGTCGATTTGACTACGTTTCCTTTACGATTTGTACTGAACGATCGACTTCTGCTATCTCCAACGAGATCTGAAGCGTCGAAAAGTTCCGTCGTGTGTAGCTATGGTAATAAACGTTGAACATCTGAAGGTCGTATGTTTTAGCGTTGAATAGTTTATGTGATTCTATGAAATATATTTTTAGTGTGTTCGCCAGCCGGATATTCTTGGATTATGGTTGAAAAGGAATATTATGTTTGATATGTACTTTAATTTCACGTTCATTTCTTACATTAATAATGCGTTATTTTCTCTTTGCCGATCGTTTATTATAGCGTGATTTTAACTGAAATTACAATTGTTCGGATATTCAAGAATGAGACATCTACAGATTTCTCGTAAAATTTGCATTTGATGCAATAATATAAACGGATACAAAGCCAATAAAGACAACACGCAAATCCTACTTCCTCGTCTTTTGCCTTTGTGTTTTAACGGGAAACGTGCCAGTTCTTTTATTAAACTGTGCCGCATTGCTACCTACTTGTTACATTACCATACTTATTATATCACGATATGTGTGCAGCAGAGATCATCCATCCTTGGTTATATCATAATAATTCACGTCTAAAATAGCAAATCTATTAACGATTAACAAATTAGTCACGGATATTTTTACAGCTGATAGTACTCGGTTCTCGGAGTACATTTAAGTGTGAAACATCATAGGTTTTCTTATGTTTTTTTTGGAGAAAACTAGGAAAGAAATTTGCTACGTTTTTTTTTTTTTTTTTTATTAAAATCTCAGTTATAACAAAAAACTTAATATCTAATTACAAGCTTCGCCAAACTGCGAAGCAGTTTGTTGGCGAATAGATTTTGCACACTTTTCCTTAACCTACGTTTATAAGAATAAAAAAAAAAAAAAAAACAAAACAAAAACAAAAGGATCGCTAAAAGGTTGATAAAGTCCAACAATAAGGACGTAGTTTGATTGTGACGTTAAAACACCCTGTTAATAAGATAATTAAATGAGACCTCTTTAGACATTCTAGAACCTCTTTAAACTATAATTCAGACGCTAGTAATTTTAATAACCTACAGTTATCCCGCCGAATTATAATGACATTTACTAAAAACAACTTTTGACACACAGTGTTAAACATCTTGGCAGGTTCATAATAGGGGTTATTATTTTAAAGATTAATTATAATTTATATTTTTTGTTCGGTAAATTAAAACCATAAAATGATATACAAAGGTTCCTTAATTACAGTTAAAAGTTAATTGTTTTAATGCAATGTATTATCTCTTAAAATATCCGTGACTAATTTGTTAGCCCCTTAGGCTGCGGCTCCACTGAGGCGGAGATGAGCGGAGCGGAGCGGAGCTGTGCCAATATTAACCAATAGAATCTAAAATAACGTGCGCAAGGCGCGCTTGACGTGACCGCATGCGCCTTCTATTGGTTAATATTGGCACAGCTCCGCTCCGCTCCGCTCATCTCCGCCTCAGTGGAGCCGCACCCTAACGCGAGGAAATCACAAATAGGCCAATCAAATAAGACCCATGAAAAGCATTTTCAGGAATTAATTTCCAGTAAGCAGGAAATCATTTTTTTAATACCTTCATTTCTAAATGCGTGTAATCAGAGTTAGCGCAATCCCAGGAGGTGTGCAGTGCATAGCCTGTTGGAAACCAAATAACCGCAAAATTTTTGCTCTTTTTTCAGTTTTAGCTTTTAGCACAAAAACGGTACATCGGACAGAAAATTTTACTCCATTTAATATTAAAAACCGGGCAAGAGCATATCGGACCGTGCTCAGTTTAGGGTTCCTAAAAACACAAACAAAAAACTATCTCAAAAAATAACATTGTTGAACTAATTTTGTATTTAAAGTTATTTGGTGCTGTCTTAGATGATTTTTAGTAGGTATAAACACTTTACTCGCCTGTATCTCAGGCACAATATTTTAAATAAGTACTGTTTTTCGTTTTTGAAGCTGTTTTTTTTGTTTTTTAATTCATTGTACACAACCAATTATCAAACTTGGTTATCTATAGGAACATGGCGCAAGTCCCCACCCCGCTCTATCCCTCCCTTAATCGATATGAATGTTATACATAATGCTCTTCTAATACATGAGTGTTAAGTATATCATTATAAAGGTATGCTTCAACAAAATATACATTGTGTGTTTATGCTTAACATTTCGTTCATTGAATACAAAACGGACACAATCCGAAATGAGTCAGTGTTGCATTTTAAAATTAGAACCGGTTGGAATACGATTTTAAAAGGAAGAGCAATTAATTTTGGAATGTGTCCGTTTTGTATTAAATGAGCGATTTATAATTCATTTCGTTGGTAATTTTGAAATTATGCTAAACGTTTTAGACTGATTGAAGCGCACCCTGTGCAAGTAACCTTTCGAAATTTTGAGCATTTAGTCATAGCCCACGGCGTCGTACCTCCACTACCTATCAAGTTTATAGAACTTATTCAGAAGTCATTTAGTATTTAATTATTCGTCTATATACAGTGTGTAAATGGTATACGGGCGTTCCTTTTAACTGTGGTTAGTATAACCCCTACTGAGCACATTTAGGCAGCTTTTGTTAAAATTAAATTTAAAAAAAAAACCATACAAAATAATTTAACACGCAATGTATAACGAAAAATCCAATTAATTAAACATTACGTACTTACCTGACAGATGGACTTCGATGTACATTGCGGGTCGATAGTATGTTCAAAAATTAATAACGGTGTATACGTTAGCGTAATCAAAATAATTATTTCTGTTAATGATTAGTAGAGTCTTAATTTATGTCCAGTTTTAATAAACGCCCGTATACCATTTACACACTGTATAACTTTGCTGTAAGCCAGAAACTTAAGATACCTGCAGAAAAAAAGAAAAAAATATGAAAATATCTTTGTTGTATATGGCTGAGCCTGCAGCAGTAACCCAAATTAAAAATCTTGCATAGTATTAACTTATTTATATAAGTATGTTTACCATTATCTAGTACCTACAACCTACAACCCCTAGTTCTAGAGTGCTAGGTCCATTTGTGCGAGATTAATCCATAATCGGCAACATTCATGATTTTTTTTCACAACTTCTATTCCTTCCTGTAACAAACAAGTGAGTTTTTTTTTTTTGAATAGCTATAAGCATCACCAAGATATGAGCCAACAAAGATTTGCTCCTATAGCATTTAGTAAATTCAAAAAACATGGCCACCGCTGCCAGGTTTTTTGCATTGCAGCATCGCCATTTCGTGTTCTCCCATTAATGACGGGTCTAAATATATTATATCTCGGTTATTATATAAATATAGCTAGCTCTCTCGTGTTGCTGCGCCCTTGCAGGGTGTCACATGTATGCCTATTCCTGTTTGTTCCACCTTGAATTGAATTGAATTGAAAAATTGAAAAAAAATATGAATATATCTTTGTAGTCTTATCAAACTAGGTTTAGTGTCATGGGCTCTAAAGAATGATTGGCCAGGCAGGTGTTATAGTGTCATCAATAGCCTAGTCTACTAATCCATATAATTTAATTCATGTAGCGTATTATTAATGTTCCCATCCATCTTAAATAGTCCTAAACAAACCGGAGATTGTTCGTGGAATCATACTTCTGTAGTGTGACCTCAGGGAAAATCGCCGCCTGGTGTCCTATAACCTTACTTAATTAAACTTGTCTAAGGCTGCGTTTCCACCAGAGCTGTGCGAGGTAGCTAAGCGGTGTTGCTATAAAAAATCTACCAATAGGATTATTTTGTTTTACTAGCTTCACTATCCTATTGGTGGATTTTTTCTCGCTGCCTCGCACAGCTCTGGTGGAAACGCAGCCTTAGGGCCTCTGCAGGCTTCGACTCCATGTACGCCTTCCAAAGGTCTGGGACACACAAATTGGCCTAGTCCTAAACTAGGGCCTGACTTGAACTATGGATTGGATATACTTATTGCTCATTGAATACAAAACGGACAAATCCAAAATAATTTGCTCTTCCACTAAAAATCGTATTCCAACCGCTTCTAATTTTAAAATGCAACACTGACTCATTTCGGATTGTGTCCGTTTTGTATTCAATGAATAAACACATACTTAAATACATAGAAAACATCCAAACTCTCATCGGAAAAATACTTACACCGTAACACAAATAATTCCAGACACTAGCAATCGAGACCGCTAGATTCCTCTCATATTTATTGTTAAAAGATAAATCAATCGCGCGGGAACAATAGAAAATATTGAACATTCAATTTTCAAATCTGTCGTCCAATAGTTTTCGTTAGGTAAACTGAAATAACCGTACCGTTAGTCAGTGGGTCTGCATTATGTAGATCCGCGACTTACCCGGGCATCATTTACATAGGCCTCCCGAATAGCCGCGACACGGCCCGGCTGTCATCCTATTGCCGATTGCGATTTGCCATAAAAGATACACTCCCCGAGCCCCAATTGTGTGGTTTCCGTACGACTTTACTCGTACCTAGAGTTAATTAAATAGTTGACTAGAATTTATGTTTCTTTTTTTTAAACGCCGACGCAAAAGTGTTATAAGTTTGTGTGTGTGTCTGTAGCACCGTAGCTCTTAAAAGGGTGAACCGATTTGGTTGCGGTTTTTTTTATTTGAAAGCTGGTTTTCTAGCGGTGGTTTTAGCCAACGGGTCTGCGTTATGTAGATCCGCGACTTACCCGGGCATCATTTACATAGGCCTCCCAAATAGCCGCGACACGGCCCGGCTGTCATCCTATTGCCGATTGCAATGTGCCATAAAAGATATACCTACTCCCCGATTCCCAATTGTGTGGTTTCCGTACGACTATACTCGTACCTAGAGTTAGATAAGTAGTTGTCTAGCATTTATGTTTCTTTTTTTTAAGCCCCGACGCAAAAGGTGTGTTATAAGTTTGTGTGTGTGTCTGTGGCACCGTAGCTCTTAAAAGGGTGAACCGATTTGGTTGCGGTTTTTTTTATTTGGAAGCTGGTTTTCTAGCGGTGGTTTTTAACTAAGTTTCATGATGTTCGGTTGAACCGTTTAACAGATATCAGCTATGAAAGATAGGGTCACGATTATATCGGGGTATTACAGGGTGTAATCGTTAAGTGTGTCCAGGCGACTATTAAAGATATCCAAAAACAAAATTGACGTCGAAAGGACGTTACCTAATCAGTAAAATGACATTTTTTTTTTTTTTTTTTTTTTTTTTTTTTTTTTTTTTTTTTATGTCATAGAGAAGACAAACGAGCACACAGACCACCTGATGGTAAGTGGAAACTGTGACCCATAGACATTCGCATTCACAGGACTGCGATGCAATCCTAAGACTGCAAATGCGTTGCCAACCCTGAGGACTAAGATGGAATGCCTCTATGCTAGTCATTTCACCGGCTGTCTTATCCCCAAACCGGAACACAACAATGCGAACACTGCTGTTTGGCGGTAGGTTAATGGATAAGATGGTGGTAGCGATCCGGACGGGCCCTGCACAAGGTCCTACCACCCGCGAAATAACGACATCAATAACGTTTTAAAAATCAAACGAAAAGTATCATACATTTTGACAATAAACACTGCCATACATTTAGTATGAGATTAGTAAAAAGGTTTAATTTCTTTATTTTAAGTGGTCTAGTACTCATTTTGCCTTAATCATATTTTATGATGACTTATATGAATTTTACCTTAATCATAAAATATGATTACATTAGGTAACGTACTTTTGATATCAGTATAAAGTTTTTTGATATCTGTAATAGTTACGGAATAATCGCCTGGGGTGTTATTAACTCAAAAACAACGGACGGTCGAACAGCTGAGCGAAATCGCAGCGGCGAGTTTAAGTAGTCCCGTCAGAGCTAACAAAACACGTTTTAGCCCCTGCATTTTCAATTAACCATGCTGCTAAATTGAAAATGCAGGGGCTAAAATATGTTTTGTTTGCACTGACGGGACTACTTAAACTCGCTTGGACATTCACTCGTCCGTCCGTCTGACCGTCGTTGTTGAGAGAATCACTACCCTGGACACACTTATCGATTACACCCTGTATATCTAATGTCTTGTGTAAAATCACCAGTTGTTTCGTAGATTTATTTTCAATTTGTTTATTTACCGATTGAAATGTTAACTTAACGCTGAATAAAATCAATAACCGTTGACCTACAATAAGTAGGCCGTCTTCATTAACCATTGATAACCTACAGTTAAGTTAAAAACGACTTTATATAGACAAAAATGCTCTAAGCACCATACCGTAACTAGCAAAATGTTTCCAGTCAACATAACTATTATTATTGTCACAGTATGCAAAACCGAACAAACCTGAACTGAATAGTATGGCTCCGCATCCGTCACTTTTTGACACGTGTACTTATTTACCTGTCAGAAGGTGACGGATGCCTTACCCAAAATGTATCACCCGATAAACGCAGCCACAGTAGGCCCCCTGGTCTATTTAGTTCATTCGAAACGGTAATTGTTACTAGGTTATCTATCTATCTATCATCTATCTATCATCTATCTATCTAAAATGTAATGTAGAGTCGCCGTCAATAGAACTTGTGAACGATGTAAACAAATTAGTACTGTTTGACACATAACCTCAAATATTCACCGAGCGTGTTTTTATTAAAAATAACGTATAGTGAATAGTTTCTTCATCTTAAACTAAATATGAAAATAATGATCTAGTGTACAAATCATTGCAGAGGCCTCAATTGATCTTTAAAGTTACGTGATTATCGAGTAATCATGGTGAATTTGTTCATTTGATTTTGTTTACATCTTTTGCAAGTTCTATTAACTTTAAATAGCATTGCATATACATACAGGGTGGAAATTTGAGATGAGGCAGTAAGGGCAGCTACTGGTACTAGTATTTAGATCCTTGCTGCCACGCGAAAATGCTCTTACTAACTTTTTAAGAGATGACTATCGACATTCATAGATTATTTAAAAAGGTCTCCTAAGAGCATTTTCGCGTAGCAGCAAGGGAACTAGAAGCTGCCTTTACTGCCCCATCTCGACTTTCCACAATTGTACAATTGTACATTAATCAATCAGTAATCACTTGGATGATACTTTTCATGATCAATTACTCCACATGCATGTTTTTTGCTCAAATGCGCAGGTTTTTTTTAAAGAAATAGCAATGAAATGTCGCAGCACTCACAGCACAGTTAGAGTGTTAAACTCAAAACCCCTCTTATTGATTTCAAGCAGTCAAAAAATAAAATTGATCCAAACCTGTCCAAATTTTCCGTAAAACAGTAATTTCGTACCAGTTGTTAAAACTCGCCCGTTCGTGTAGATGGCTAATCTAAAAACAACTTACACACAAGTTAGAACCAACTTTAACCCAGTTCCTCGTAGAAGCCTTTTGGAAATTCCTTATCCAAACTCCAAATTGCACTAGTTAGATAGCTACTAAGATATTGGTATATGTAGAATTACCTATTCCGATTTAAAAGGTTGCGCGCCAATGTACTTATTACTACTTAGGAGGACAATTTTCTATTCTAGACTTTATTCTCTTTATAATATTTGCCTGTCTCGCACAATTATTAATAATATTGTTGACTCAACAATAATTGTCCCGATTAGTTGTTTCGGCAAACGGTCTTATAGCAAAGAGTCTCGACCAAAACCTCAAGAGACTCTCGCTAGATGGCTGGATCAAGGGCCAGATACAGAAGGCAGTACTTCTCGACACGGCACGCATTGTGAGGAGGTTCCTCTCTCTGAAGCCCTAACCACCGGTAGCTTGAGGCCTACCCCGTTGTCGGTTTATTTTTTGTATCAGTATTGTTATTTTACTTTTATATCTGAATATTTATTGTAAAAAACCTAATTTGCAGAAAATTCAAATAGTTATTTGAATAATAATAATAAAAATATTTTATTGGAATCAAAAGAGCACCTTCACCAACTAAATTAACTTAAACATAAAAAAAACTAAAAACACATGGGCAAATTTTCTTTGTCACTGCTCTAACTACATGATGACGTTAACACTATTACCTAAAAAGTATTTTTTCAACAATAGCTAAGAACTACCAACGGTTTTTAATTAGAGACCGCTGACCTGTCTGAATGTAATTAAATTCAACAATATTGTAAACTTGTAACTACATCAATAAACTAATTATTCTGACAAATTTATTAATGAATGCCTGTCAAGTAAATAGACGTTGTTATATTATATTACCAGGCATTCAGTGGCTTTTGCTTGTCAAGTCCATTATTTTCATAAGAGGCTATATCGCAAACGGAGTATCGTATTAAAAAACTAGTTTTACCATAATGTTTATTCTAATGGAATCCGTAACTCACTTTTGCCTTAAAGACACTTAAGTTGGTTTTTGAAGTAAAGGGACATAAGTGTAATCAAAGAACGACAACGACTGCTGAGAAGAGGCACCGCAAAAAACTAAACAGTCAGTCATTCTTTAACATTTTACTTATTAAAATGATAATTCCTAATGCAAAAATCTTTTATAGCTTTTAATAATTGGTTGTATCCAACTGGGTCCAGCTGAAAAGAAAAGAAAGTCCCTTTTGGTGCTAAGTGCCCGTTGACAAAACAACAAAGTCGTTTTTTTGATACAGATCGAAAGTCCCCTTTCGAAGACACCTTGAAACTAAATAAAAACCGTAAAAAACATGACTTTTCACTTCTCATGCTCGTAAAGTCCTTCTTTATGCTGGGTATAGGCTGCATAAAATCGCATTTTATGCACTAGTGCATAAATGGTTGTCGTCATCTAGACTAAGAGAATTAAGCCCTACAGCCAGACAGACGAGGTGACTACATTAAATAAACATGCTATTTGAATAAATTTACTTTAATTTTATTTATATTTGCATCGTAGTTGCATCTAACAAAAAATAAATTTATAACTATTAAAAACAAGCATTATTAACAAGAACATTAAAAAATCAACGTAGGTATAAACTTGGCAGTATTGCGTTCGACCTAAGTCAAAAATCGCAAACAGAAAATAATAAAAAAATTAGACAGAAATACAGTGGCGGGAAAGAGGTTTTGGACTATTAATTAGTTATTTTTTTTGCAAAACTTGTTGTGTTATGGAATTTACTTAAAATGTCGTCTAGTGAAGAGGAAATAAAGCTCACACCTAACACACTCATGGAAAAAAATGCAAAATAACTTATTGAACAGACATTTTAATTAAAGTTTTTTTACATTATCAGTTATCACTGTTTTATTTCCTCGTAATCGAAGTGAAAAGCAGAGTGTATAACTCGGTCTTAAAACCCATTTTATCCTCGACTTAATTATCCAACCTCGCCTGCCGCCGGCTCGGTTGGATACCATAAGTCTCGGAAGAAAATGGTTTGTTTTATGCCCTTGTTGTACAATCTACTATTATTGTTTTGTCATATACGACTAGTACGATTCCTACATAAGGAAGACAAAAAAAAACTAAGTCTCCTTTGCGTTGAATTTGCTTGAATATTTAAGATAGTTGCCGTCTAAGTGGCGATCGTTTTTTTCCACCCTGTATAACCTATGTAGTTAATACAGTATTAACACTAAATAAATGTTACTTCTTCTTCAAAAAACTTTAAATGTATAATAAAATATCAGTAACATCTGTGGATTTGTTAAAGTTTGCAGAATCCTCTTATTTATACGAATAATGGAACTTAAAGGCTTGCCAACTAAAAAACTCATGTACTAGACTCAATCGTCTAAAAAGAACCGGCTTTCTGCAGTCAACAATGTTCCGTTCCAGCGAGGCAACTTTAAATTAAAGTTTTGTGTATGCTCTGGGCGTGCTTTTAACGTTACATTAAACTTCTGTATTTTTTTACCGACTTCGTAAAAGGAGGATGTTCTATGTTCGGCTGTATTGTTATTGTCATTGTATTGTTTTTAATTTGGCCTTCATCACTTTCAAGTCAATAACGTTGACAATACGATAACGATAGGTGTAAAGACAAAGTAGAATAGAATAGTTTTTTGGATTTTGGATCCAAAAGGCCAACGAGACCCTAATAATATGCCTATACTGTCCGTCCGTCCGTCCTTACTTTAAAGAGATGTATCTTTTGAACCGTAATAGACAGAGGTTTTTTTTTTAAATCTGTGTTATTACGATGGATTTACTAACTTTTTTTTATATAGCCCATATGAGTGTCCCACTGCTGGGCAAAGGCCTCTCCCCCTGATCTCCATGAGTCCTAATTGGCGCTTCTTCCGGCTAGTTGCTGAGGAATGCGTCCAAGTCGTTCCGCCATCTCCGTTTAGGCCTGCACCGTCTTAAGAAAGAAAGTTTTAGTCAAGCAAAATAATAAAGGGGTCCCAATACAAGAAACGTTTTTTCTCAACGTGTTTTTATTATTTTTGTATCGTAAAGGCAGTAACACATACAAGCGTCAAAATTTGGTATGATTATTACAAACCCTGAACAAAAACAGCAAATACCAAATAATGGCCAAATGTAAATTGGGCTCGCGCTGATACGATCGAATTCATTGGGATACACCTTATAATTACGGCAGTACGGAATCCTCGGTGCGCGAGTAAGACTCACACTTGACCGGTTTTTATTCTTACTCCTACATACAAACAGAAAAACATATATTTCGTATAGTTCGAGAAAACCCTGAGAAAGTCGCAGAATTATAAATATTGCACCATCCAACCGGATACGTATAACAGAACGAACTAAGGAGTTAGTAAAACTTTCTCACCACATTACGTCTTACTCTAACTAGTATACAACGAATAAGACGCACTGAGTGACTTGCGAGTAAAAAACAATTGTGCTCGCTATGCTAGTACCAATCGCGGTTCCCAAGCCAACCCAAAGTAAGCAAACTGAGATAAGGGCGGAAGTGAGGGCAACGTCTGCTGATAACCCACACCTGCCTGCACCGTAAGGTGTGCTCATTGTATTTATTTCACACGACATTCATAAAAAACGATATCTGACTAGAATTAGCATGTCATCGGTGGTCTACTGCAGGATTTACTGTCATTAAGAAGGGTAAAAGCACCGGTTTTGGCCAATTTAAAACCGTTTTTGGCCATACATACATACATAAATAAACTCACGCCTTTATTCCCAGAGTGGGGTAGGCAGACCTACAGAATTACCAACAACTCTAAAAACTTGTTGATAATTCTGTAACCACATTTTGCACACTTAGGCTAAGATGTTTACCAGTGTATTAGTGACAGGTTGCAAGCCCATCGCCTAACAGTACTACACGCCTTTATTCCCTTAGTTTTTGGCCACTCTAAATTTTACTCTAAATTAATATCTTAAACCTAACCCTATTGAATCCCTAATCGTTAATTGTCCTAATGCATCGTTTGTCTGAATTTCCATTTAACCTCAAGCTATTTCCGCTTAAATTTTAAAACTTTTGGGAGTTGTTGTAATACAACCCTAACCTGACCACACCGCAGTATACTTGAAAATTTTGAAAAGTTGGCTGACCCATCTGAAAACCACTTTATGGCAAATGAAAAATCGGGCAAACAATGTGTTAGGACAAACTTTGTTATTCTGAGTGACACTATAAATATTTTTATCTTATATTAATCTTCAGTCTTAACTATTTAAGACTATTATTTTTAATTTTAAAGTATTTTTGATACTCATTTTCAACCTTAAGTGGCCAAAAACGGTACTTCTAAACTACAAATACAATATCGAAACCTCGAAATTATACGTCAAATTAGAAAAAATCCGATTTGAAATACATCAAAAAGAAAAATTTACCACTGAATATCGTTGAAAATGGTATGGTAAAATTGACAAGTTTGATATAGGCCGAAAGAAATATAATTATAATGACCATTTGAACTTACGTAGACTCGGAAAAATCACCATTTATAAATACGTTCCACCTGAAATATGTACATAAATTGCATTTATTCGGTTTAAATTCACTTTGTGCGTATTAATTTTGGTCTTATTTGTAGTGGACAAAATTGAATTCGGGCTTAATTATTTTAGAACGAAAATACATTTGGTTAAAAATAATTTTCAGCAACATTTCATTTTGACAAAATTCACTTAGGGTGAATATTTTTTTGGTCGAAATTCAAAATGGTCAATTCAAACGGACGATTTTCCATTTGTACTTAATGAAAGTAAATCTACTGCAGATATACCCTTTTAGCGCAGGGAATTAGTACCTGGTAAGACGCAAAGTTAAGTCATAGCAGGGTCATACTGTTCAAATTGTTTCATTCAGAACTTCACACATCTAATAAAAATATCGAATGGGATAGGCTTATTCACTCATTGAATACAAAACGGAAACATTCCAAAATAATTTGCTCTTGCATTAAAAATCTTATACAAATAGCTTCTAATTTTAAAATGCAACACTGACTCATTTTGAAATGTGTCCGTTTTGTATTCAATGAACGAATCATGACACTGCATTCTGTATCGCAGCAGTAGCCAAAGAATATTCTGCTTCTGTTTTTAATAGTTGCTAACTTTACTAGATGTCTTTTTGTATGAGAGCGAGATCTTTTTAGCACAAACTAAACGTTTTGGGCGTCCAGTAAACGACCACTTAACAAGTTAAAATTTGACAACAACTAATTTATACACATATACATAAGCTCACGCCTTTATTCCCAGAGTGGGGTAGGCAGAGCTACAGAATTACTAACAACTCTAAAAACTTGTTAATAATTCTGTAACCACATTTTGCACAACTAGGCTAAGATGTTTACCAGTGTATTAGTGACAGGTTACAAGCCCATCGCCTAGCAGTAGCCTTTATTCCCTTAGTCGTCTCTTACGACATCCACGAGAGGACATGGAGTGGCACTATTCTAACCCGGCAACCACGCGGGCTAATTTATACTGAACCAAAATAAGCTATGTGGAGGAATGATTTGACATAGATTCTTAATTATTCTTCATACTATTTCGGACTACCCTTATACATACATACGCGAATAACATTACCCTCCTTCTGGATTAGTCAGGTAAAAAGTACTTTTAATGATCGACTCGCTTCCTGTTAGCGGTGGTGTGACGCAAATAAGCCCGCCAAACAAGACTTCCGCCCAATCGTATTATTATGCGGCCGCGCAAGAATAATCATAGTACTGTGAAGGTTGAAGACCTTCACAAGTTTATTTATATTCCAAAATACATGAAATTATGGTATCAAGTTTTATTGCAATTGAATAAACATTACAGGGCCTCTATTCTAAGTGGTATCGTAAGTGGTTTGCGGGTGGTAGGACCTTGTGCAGGGTCCGTCCGGATCGCTACCACCATCTTATCCATTAACCTACCGCCAAACAGCAGTGTTCGCATTGTTGTGTTCCGGTTTGGGGATAAGACAGCCGGTGAAATGACTATAGCATAGAGGCATTCCATCTTAGTCCTCAGGGTTGGCAACGCATTTGCAGTCTTAGGATTGCATTGCAGTCTTGTGAATGCGAATGTTCACAGTTCCCACTTACCATCAGGTGGCCTGTGTGCTCGTTCGTCTAATCTATGCCATAAAAAAAAAGGTAAATTCCCAATCGTGTTTGACCTGCGTCGCTATTGCCTAACGCACTCGCAATCTCAATGGCTTTAAAGCGGAACAATTGTTTTCATTTTGTTTGCATACAAGCCTTCGATTTTCAAAATGAAAACGATTGCGAGTGCGTTAAGCAATAGCCTCTCTGTTATCGTATTGCCGCTATTACAGTCAAGTAAATAAGAGCAATCAAAACTTTGACAATACGATAACAGGTCAAAAACGATATGGTTTTTAACGTGTTGAATAAAGGCCCAGAGTACCTTGCCAAGATTTACTACGCTAACAAGCGTTTCTAAGGTAAGGGCACCTATTACCGCCCCCCCCTAAAATCGGCACCCATTACCGCGGTATTTTTAAAAATGCGTTTTATAAACAACTCGATTTACTCACTAAGAAACTTATTTTACATGAGCAAAGACCAGTTTGTAGACTACCGGTTTTTTGAGCGCTAGTATTTATGCATCAAATAAACAACTCGCAAACCGCCAGTATCCGCGACGCCGGCGCAAGAGCAGTTTGTGCCATAGAAACGCGAGACGCCACACGTAAGGGAACTCACATTTTATTTAGTGATTTGCGTAATAGTTATAATGACTAACCTAATGCTAAGATTTTTAATTTATTGATTATTGTTTTCTTTGCGACTTTCAAATACTATTTTTATGTGTTTTTGTCTGGAAATACGTTAAAATTAGAATATTAAATACCGCAGTAATCGGTTTCATTTTTTGCTATGGCTCCTAAATCCGAGGTAATAGCTGAAATGGTACTTTAGGTTCAATGGCCTTTATTTTTTATATCTGCTGTTGGTTATTAATTTTTTTAGTGTTGATAAAAACTTTATCTATCTAAGCAGTTAAAGAGCAATTTCCGTGGTATGAAAAATACAAATAAAGGCCTTATTTTTTATCAAAATCTAGAGCACTATATTACTTGTTTCCATAGAAAGGCTTAAATGTTTGAGTCGTTTAAATATAAAGATATATTTAAAGGTGTTCTTATTAGTTTTATGAGTTTGGTTTTATTAGATGGTTAAAATGTTAAGGTTTTATTTGTTTAACCAACGTCACGATAGCTTTATTTTTTTATGGGTCGTAATTAGGTTTTGTAGTACCGTGAATTTATCCTATTACCGTGGATAAGAAAAGATAACCCTCGGTAATAGGATGTATGGGAACCTAGTTCCGAGGTATTTAGGTTTTTTATGGGTCGGAGTTAGGATCCTATACTATCTCCTATTATCGTGTGACAGTAAATGAAATATCAATTTTAGGGTACCTTAGTTCGGATTCCTTAATAAAATTAAACGATTTTTTTGATAGTAAAGCTTACCCGTTGAAAACTGTTGTACTAATTGATGGTACAACGAGTATTTGGTAGACTGGGTTTTATTATTAAAAAAAAAAGAACAACAACAAACGTCTAAAATTTTAAGAAAACAATATCAAACTGATTTATTTTATTTTGATTCGACAGATTATTTAATTATTAGAATGTTAATAAAGGTCTTTGTGTAAGTATGTTTATACTATTGTTTTATTTATATTTTTTAGTTTATCACCAGATAATTTTGATTTAATAAGCAGTTTTAATTAAAAAATTATCTTTATCCACTTTTAAATGTCTTATTACTTAATTAAGTTTTACTAAAAAAACAACAAAATATTAAATATATTCAATGTACGGAACCAAAAATACATTAATCCTCTACCCTCGGTAATACGAGCCTCATGTGCGGTAATAGGGTCAAAGCTCGTCCAATACCACGGTATTAGGAGAACCCGACTTTTTGGGTTTAACATTTATTTTATCCTAAATAATCACCAAAAATGAGGCCATAAAGGTGCAAATTACAAAGTTCAATAAACACACTTTTATAAAAAAATAAAAAACGGTCGTTAGGGTGTCTTGTTACCCTTAATTTTTGGCTCTTATTTGAAAACTACCTTAACTCCCACGGTAATAGGTGCCGTTACCTTATTCGTTTCGTTTTTAAACCAATCGCGTCACTGGTAGATCACGTGTCTTTTCGGATCACGTGATCTACCAGTGACGCGATTGGTTTAAAAACGAAACGAATAGAAACGCTAGTTAGCGCGGTGCATCTTGGCAAGGGCCTCTGGTCGGCCATACTGTTAAAATTTTGCGGGTGGTAGGACCTTGTGCAGGGTCCGTCCGGATCGCTACCACCATCTTATCCATTAACCTGCCACCAAACAGCAGTGTTCGCATTGTTGTGTTCCGGTTTGGGGATAAGACAGCCGGTGAAATGACTAGCATAGAGGCATCCATCTTAGCCTCACGGTTGGCAACGCATTTGCAGTCTTAGGATTGCATTGCAGTCTTGTGATTGCGAATGTCTATGGGTCACAGTTTCCACTTACCATCAGGTGGCCTGTGTGCTCGTTCGTCTACTCGATGCCATAAAAAAAAAAAAAAAAAAAAAAAAAGATATCGAATGGGAAAGGCTTAGAACAGATCACGACACTGTACATATTCTGTCGCCTCTATGGGCCGATATCTAAAATAGGGACTCTTAAAAATAGCAGATAGCTATCATGGATAGACAGAACTCCAAATAAAAGAAATCTACACGGAACTTGATCGAGATTTGAAATAGAAATGTATAAATAACCAACCACGATAACATTTTATAAAATTTATTTGAATTACCAAGTTTTAGTTGAATAACACCCTACCCTGCCATACCCCCCATACATTAAAAACAGGAGAACATTGCAGTTACATTTTTTTTCTTCTAATAACTACTACGACTTAAATACTCATCCCATTGCCATTGTTCAGGGAGTATTGACACCAACATTGATGTATGGTAGTGAATCTTGGGTATGGCAGAAGAAGAACGAAAGCAGGATTAATTCAGTTGAAATGAGAGCTCTAAGAAGTGTGTGTGGAGTAAGAAATAGCGAGATCCGAGAACGATGTGGATTGAAAGAAGATGTAGTGACTAAAATCGAAAAGGGTATGCTAAGGTGGTTTGGTCATTTAGAAAGGATGGATGAAAAAAGAGTTACGAAAGAGATATGGCGAGCGAGAGTGAGCGGAGATGTCGGTAGGGGACGTCCTAGACGGACGTACGGTGATCAGATTCGCGATGTACTGAATAAGGGCCAAATCAAAAGCACCCGAAACCGATGTACGTGCATGAAGAGATTGATGAATGTAGAGGAAGTGAAAATTGTGTGTTTAGATCGGTGCACCCGGCGTTCCATAATCTCTGCGTACCCCATTAGGAGACAGGCGTGAAGGTATGTGTGTGTGTTAAATACTAGCCGAATGACATTTAAGTAATAAAAATAAACTTTACATGTAGAGCGACAGATCTCAATATCCCAATCAAGAATAATGTACCTTACGCGATTTCGGCAAAAAGTCAGTGTGGTAGCTCTTAGAAGGTGCTTCGGGTTTGCACTCGTCTTGTCTCTCTTTCGCTCTTTTACACTCTTACTAAGAGCAAGTGAGAGAGAATGTGCTGTGATCATCATTAGGGCGCGGTAGTATGGTAGCTAGTATGAAGTTCTAAACCCCGGTGCGATATGGCGAATAAATGAGCACCGAGCGATTACCAAATTAGCAATCAATCTGTGGTAACACCATCCCCATTAGTAACATTAAAATTATAACCATCGTGTGCACAGTTGGTGACTATATCATCACATCGCATAGTATAATGTAGGATAAATTAACTTAACCGCCTAAACCAGAGGTCCCCAAACTTTATTGTCTCGTAGACCACTTAGCATTTTTTCCGGTTTAGGTTAAACCCCCAGCTTACCTAATATCAAAACATCGTCAGGGTCTTTTGCACGGATAAAATGGGAGGTCTAGCTGGCAAAACATTGACACAGGTTACAATTAAAATTTAGAGCTAAAAAATAAGATGCATGGAAGTGCTAAGTTAGCACAGAAAATAAATATGTAATTTAGAAGATATGTGTTTATTTATATATTTATAAGAAAGTATTTTGTAAGTACCTACTATCTGTGTATGAATATGGATTATTCCATTAATCGAAAGCTAAAATTAGTCACCATCTGCGTAAATTTACGACCATCGCGGACCCCCATTTTCATCTCATGGACCCCCATTTATTTTTTCCACTCACATGGACCCCTTGCTGGTTGACGTTGACCCCTGGGGGTCGATATAGACCACTTTGAGGATCACTGGCCTAAACTCTATTATTCAGGAGAGCCAAAAAACTATCGCCATCGAGTTATTCTGTTAAGAGGATTATGGAGCTGAAAATTTGCGTACAAAATGCGATAACGCTGCACTTCGCTTAAAACTAGTCCGGTTTCTACATACATACATACATACATTAAATCACGCCTGTTTCCCAGAGGGGTAGGCAGATACCACTTCTTTCCACATGCTACGATCTTGACAAATTTATTTCGCTTCTTCCATATTCATACATTGAGTGATGCACGCACGTCGGTTTCGGGTACTTAAGATTCGGGCCTTTTCCAGTTTTTCTCCAATTCGAGTATTTGTCCGGTTTCTACATTTTTTGAATTTGTTGTAGATATTATGAAAAACTATATTTGTACGCTGGCAAACATCTTAGTCTAATTGCGCAAAGGGTTGGTAATTCTGTAGCTCTGCCTACACCACTTTGGGAATGAAGCCGTAAAGGTATGTACCTATGTATAATATTTGGTAACATCATTCTTGTGAGTTTACTTCGTTCTTAAACGATAAAGACGTTGTCTTTTCGCTCCTGAAAGTGGTATTAGTTGCTCGCAACAGGGATTAGTCCGTATAATTTAGACTATCTTTGAATTTTAATTTTGACTAAAGGTATGTAAGTATGTATTATGCTACTGAAGGTCAAAATAAAGGTGACATGTTTATAATAATTAGGAAATAGCGACTCCATGAATTCTAGAACAACGATATACCACCAAAAGTTCTAACGCTAGGTATTAAGCGGTTCCTCGACAATTATTATACTATTGTGTATTATTTTAGTATATTCTAGAATTCTAATGAATTCCATAATTTCATATGTTCTCGATTTGATGACTTTTCTTGTTGCTATGTATTTTTGCTTTGGTGTTATTTTATGCTGTAAACTTACATTGTAATTAAATGAATATATATATAAATATATATATATAAACGTGTGATAAACGAGAATAAGTTCGGGTGCGATCCCGATCGATCGTGTTCGACATAGAGGTAGGAAAGCATGGAGTATAAAAACGGTTAATAGAATACTCTTCGCACATGTTACAAATGCCCTTCGTTAAAAAGAGTTGTCTATACACCGTGGGAACGAGGAATCCGACAAACTTTAACCATCGATTCTAGAGCCAATTTGTAGTATATAATGTGATATAACATGTAGTCCAATACCGCATAATTTCAAAGATGTTTATTATTAAAAAAAAAACCATAGTTAATTTAATTTGAACTTTGTCACCTATACCTAAAGCATTATTGGTACGATTTGTGCTTTAAAGCTTAATTTCATAAACGGATCCCCAAATCGAAAACTTATCTTGACAAACCCAAAATATATTTGAGACCAAAGACCTATCCAACGACACCCCACACTATGGGGTAGACGAGAAAATTAAAATACATCCCCACGTTACGTGCAGGGGAGGTACAGTAAAAAATTTTTTTTTCAACATTATATTTTACCACTTTGTTGGCGTGACGAATATGTATATTCATATCAAATTACAGCTTTCTAGTACTAAGAATCTCTGAGCTAGGCTGCGGACGGACGGACGGACGGTAGTTTGACTACGGAACCCTATAAAGGTGGTACGCTTGACATTTGGCTACACGGTATATATGTTTTCCTACATCGATGGTGTTCGAGCAACCCCAACAGATTACCGGCGCATTTACATACGAAACGTTTCACTGAATGTCTGCACTCGACTTGTACTTTATCCCTGTATCGCCTCCCGACTTATTGGGCTTATGCTAAACAAAATGTATTGAACGGATTTGGAACACACATTCGTCCGGAAATCGTCTTATTTTTGCTGTTGAGATTTTTTCACAGTTACATCTTATCTTACTATCTTAGTTCTTACTAATATTATAAACTAGCGACTCGCCCTCGCTTCGCTTTGGTTTATGTGAGTATGATATTATATCCTATGTAGGACCGCAGCATATACGAGTTATAAAGGTTTTAATGATACTTGGGCATAGAACGCTTCCTTGTGGTACACCTTTGGCTTTCTTGGCTAAAAATATCTAAAAGTAATTCCAAAAGTCAATATCTAACCTTCAATAATGTAGCAGTGTATTTAATTACAATATGATCCCAAAATATCAACGCAATTGAAATAAATTTATACTGGAAAGAAGGTAAGGTGTACCACAAGGTAGCGCTCCAGCACCTCTAACCTATATGTGTGCCAAGTTTCATCCCGATCCGCTCAGTGGTGGAAGCGTGATTGATATACAAACATCCAAACATCCAAACTTTCTCATTTGTTTTTTTTATGCTCCAACGGAGCAACGGGGCAATTGATAATAAAATAAATGTTTTATAGGTTAACGAATTGAAAAGTTTTTTTTAAGCAAATCACCAGGTGCACTGGGTGTTCCTAAGAATCAGGAATCAGTCAGGCAACTTTTTAAGTTTTCCAATTATATCTGCGGTTTGCTAAGGTTACAGTTAACAGTTATATTATAACAAGACTGAAAAGTTTTAAATTTTATGCGGAAGTGGCTTTAGGATAAACGAAAATTCGGAACAACACGGGGAACCGTTTGCAATCGATCCGTGATTTTGGACCGTCTTACGTAATTTGCCATTCTATTCGCCGACCATAATCGCTATCGCAAAGAAAACCACATAGTCATAACCATAAAATATCTGCATGTGCCGGTAACTGTCATAAATAACAGGAAATAATGTATAACAGTTTGAGCCTACAATATATTTAACTTTAAAAATGATTTCTAGAAGCTTTTGGCCCCTTTTGAGCGGGTGGAGAAGAATGGGCTCATATTTTAGCTTGGTACTCCATTAGTGAGCAGCAACCCCAACCAATATGGCGGCGGGGGAATCTGCAGTGACAAGGGCATTCACCCCTGCAGCCGACCCTCGTTTTTGTAACAAAATCGATATATTTCGAGTAGGGCTTTAGTCGCAACAAGATCCGAGAGTTACGAGTAAGACGCTATTACGCGTGTAGAATGTTATGCCACCGCTTCTTTATACAGTGTGTTACCGGCATGCGGGCATTTATTAAAACTGCCGATAATACGTTGCTTTAGCAATTGTTTGCAAGTATTATCAAATAAAAAATAATTAAAATAACTTCACAATTAATTTTCTTAGATACTGTCCATTTTTGATGTAGTGCATGTGCCGCGTGTGATCATCGTTATCAGTATCGCTGTTGCTTGGTACAAGGCATGTCGTGGTACGGGGGCAAATCATAATAATCAAAGTATCCGTCGACTGTCATTTACACTTGTCAAATTGCTGTGCTTTACATTGCTGGCAATTAACATTTTGTTAGAAAGTTAACAAAGCCTGAATAGTTGTTTGTTAATTAAATTAATGTCATAGTTACGTTACAGATATACGTTTTTTTAACCTACTTTAAAAAAAGCCTGGCTGCTGGTAACACACTGTATAATGGTTTATATCCTTCGTACTCGGGATAGTATATTTACTAACGCGCTGGCCTAGTTGGTAGTGACCCTGCCTACGAAGCTAAAGGCAAATATTTGTGTGATGAGCGCGAGTATTTTTTTATAGTCTTGCATGTTTACTATGTATTTAAGTTAGTATTAAGCCGGCTGCATTTTCTCGTTAAATAGATGTTCTTACCCGTTGGCATTCCATAGCACCAATCAATAGCACGATAGCATGTCAAAGGTTGTATCAAGTAAAATAGAAACCGAGTGCAAGTAGGTACAGTCACCGTCAATAATATATAGTCACCGGTAACAATATCTGACATGTCTTTATTACTAGAAGTATAGTGTCACATATTTTTGCGCCCAATGTTGGAGAATATATTATTGCTGGTGACTACTCGCAGCTTGCCAAATGCTAGCAACCGGAACGTGTGCGTCTGAGGGGCCCGCCGGAGCGACATGGCACGCTCGGCAAATGTCGACCGTCCCTCAGAATATAATATGTCCATAGTTGTTTGTCAGTATTTGTACAGGCAAAATCTTTACCTGTTCACAAACGCTGAAAAGTCTACGATGGTGGTAAATAGCTGCCTGGGTCGTTCTTTATTTTTGTGACAATAAACTGTACTTTACTTTTACACCTGCAAAGTTCTATTTTATAAAACTTGGAATACTCACTGTGCCCAGTCTCTTTATTTTGGAAGTTGCTAAATATATGTTCAAGAACAGGGACGAGTTTCATATACGTCGGCCGGAGCACAGACGCACTAATCGCGAAATAAGACCGGTACTCGTTCGCTTGGCGCGTACTTCCAACTCATTGCGGGCGGTGTAGGCGTCCGTATCTATAACAGCCTATATACCACCGGAAATACAAAGTGCGCGTTCCTATCAGATTTATATAAAACGATTAAAACACTTTCTTTCAAAAGAGGCTTTTTATAGTGTGAAGGAGTTCTATAATAAATAATTTTATTTATATAATAATAGTACATAATAAATTTCATCCATTTTGGTAATAACATATAAGTAAAGGGGACATATTTAATATTTAATTGAATAATAGTGTTTTTGTTTAGGATTAAGAATTTCAGTTTTTGATTTTTGTTTTAGTGTTTTTGATAATTAATTTACCTATTTTATTTTTAATGTATTTTTTGACGTGTGCTTTTATGCAATAAATATTTTTGATTTGATTTGATTTGATTTAACTGACTGTTATGTTTTCAACAACAAGTTTCATCTATTTTTATTTATTATTAAACAAGATGAAAAATATCAAAAATTCAATAAGTTGCGATTATTGCAAACACCGTAAGCCATTAACAAAACCCATTTCAAGTTGCTAAGACACAACAAAAACTCGTCCCGGAACTTGAGATAAATCTTAAAACATAAGAAAGCCCCTTCTACACAGATCCCGAATAAAGTTTTAACTTTGCAAAATGCTAATTAGTTCACGAGTTACAAAGGTTTTAATGATACTGGGCATAGAACGCTTCCTTGTGGTACACCTTTTACTTCCTTGGGTAAAAATATCTAAAAGTAATTCCAAAAGTCAATATCTAACCTTCAATAATGTAGCAGTGTATTTAATTACAGTATGATCTCAAAATATCAACGCAATTGAAATAAATTCTTACTGGAAAGAAGGTAGCGCTCTTTACCCGTATCATTAAAAGCTTATTAACTCCTTAACAGAATTAACACATTGGAACGCAAAAACTATATTTTGAACCCGGGCGGCAAGGACTTTTTTATGCTGTAATATTTACGTCATGTTATGGCTCTAGCAAAGATGCATTACGCTAAATAGCGTTCCTATTCGTTTCGTTTTTAAACCAGTCGCGTCACTGGGAGATGATGTGATACGAAGAGTCACGTGATCCACCAGTGACGCGATTGGTTTAAAAACGAAACGAATAGAAACGTTAGTTAGTATAATGTATCTTGACTAGAGCCTCCGGTGTAATATTAGATGTGATTTGGTAACAAACTTTTTAATATAAACTTTTTGGTCGCTCCACCGATTAGTTTCACTGACCCCTTGATAAATATGACACTAGAGGTGAAAGGAAACTAACCAAACGCCACTTATTCATAGAAAAAATCTTCGAGGCTGGGACCGGATGAGACTCGTAAATAGACACAACCTTGGGCTCAGTCAGCCATATAGTTCTCTTAATAAGGATTCACTCGTCGGAAAATTTATTTACCGATAAATTTAACTTGTTCCGTAACAGCGTATAAACAACATTTTGGTTCGTGCATCGGCGTCTGGGTCACCCTATGCTTTTCAATGGATTCGTGGTCAAGCTAGAAATCCTTATAGCTAGTTAAAAATCTGAAAAATATAATCATGATCGTTTGTAAATGTATCAATTCTATGATCAAAAGAAAGGTGGGCGGATATTCTTACCGGTTAGTCAATATAATTACTATATAAATATGAAAAAAGTATCAAGGGACAATGACACACAAATTGCCCGACCCAAACTAAGGCTTGTACAGCCACGAGATTAAATTTGGTACCCACCTTAGGTCCAAAGTCAATCTGACATTCTACATGAAGGTTGAGTTTCCTAAAAGTTACAAATAACTTGACATCTCTAACAATGACAGTGATAACTTCGAGCATATTTTTCTTGAAATAGGTAGTTAAACAACGATATAAATACTTGTATAGAGAAACATATACATAAATACATAGAAAACATTAATGACTCACGAAAAAATATTCTTACCGTGATTTGAATCCAGGACCGCTGGCTTCGTAGGCAAGGTCACTAACAACTAGGCCCATCCGTCAAAAGTTTCGATACGTTCTCCTACATAAACAGTGTCCCCTAGACAAGACACAACGTTGACATTGCCGTGTATGCGATACCGTTACTGCTCTAAATGAAGGTACTGGTATTATTAGAGCGAGGCACAGCACAAGTCGACGCTTCCTGCACAAATAGGCGACGTAAAAGCATGCAATTTGGCTAGCGAGTAAGTGGATAGCTCCGGTGAAGCCTGAACGCCTACCACTTAAAAGAGGGATAAAAACAAAAACTCCATGCCAATTATTTCCACTACTATCTATAAAGACGTCTATAAAGACGGTTTGTATCCAACATTGGCTTAAACGTCTAAGAAAACAGGTGTTAGATTTACAACAGAAGCACCAAATCGAAAGTCGATCGATAGTTGATCGATAGTTGCAATGTATCCGATTTTAATTAGCTACGTTAGTTACCTACCTAATTTTTCTAGTTACCTACCTAATTTTTCAAATGACAACTGAGAATATGCATGGGTTTTTTAAATCACATTTCCCAACAAAATAAGAGAAAACCAAAAAGTACCTTACGAGTTAGGCGAATACAGCTTGAAATAGTATGCTTTAGTATTACAATCACTTTTTTTCATTGGATGTCATTTAATTGTTGTAATTTATTAGAAAATGCCACCCCAAATTTAAAATAATCATGTCATCCATAAAATGTCTGCTAAATAAATAAAGATATTAAAACAAAAGTATTGGGTCAAATACAAAATTAATGAAATTGGTGCCTTAAAATTTCCTATTCTTTCGAATGAGAAAGTAAAAACCGTGAGTATTTTTTTTGGTCAATCCCAATTGGAATGAAAACTAAATGATTTAACTTGCTTGTACAAAAATGTTTTTATGCGGTCTAAGAATTCCTGCTCGAAAATGTCGACGTGTATATTGTTTTTTATTTTTCATAACTTAATAGTGTATCTTAGCCTAAGAAAATAGTTGAAGTTTGAGAAATTCTCATTATGTTTTTGTACGCCACATGGCAAAACATAGTGTTCCACCATATTGTTTCCACCACTAAATATTTTAGTTTTACCTACCTATATATTTACAAATAAACACTTTGACTTCAACTATAGTTACTGGAGAAAAAAAAAACACGAAACTAAAATGAATAATTATATACTAATTCACCAATTCCCCGCGCTAAGCTAGCGGTGACAATGGTTTCTAAGTACCGACTGGCCGATGCAATTAGTTTGGACACTGAGTCGTGGAAAACGTTTAGTTTGCTGTTGCTGTCTAGAATACAGATTAAGAGCTACATCGCGGGTTGCAGTGGCGAATGGAATTAACAATGTCCCACCCAGGTGGGTTATCCCAAACTAAGTAAAAAGACTTAAGACGAAGCGCTGGCCTAGTTGGTAGTGACCCTGCCTACGAAGCTAGCGGTTCTGGGTTCAAATCCCGGTAAGGTCAGATATTATATGTAGTGTGATGAGCTCGAATATTTGTTCCTGAGTCATGGATGTTTTATATATATTTAAGTATATATTTCTCTATATAAGTATTTATATCGTTGTCTAGTAACTACCCATAATCCAAGCCTTGAGCTTAGTTTGGTACTAGGTCGATTGGTGTGACATTGTCCCCTGATATTTATTTCCTTATTCGGAGAAATACTGGAAAACGGCCGAATCTTAAGTACCCGAAACCGACGTGCGTGCATGACTTGATGTATGAATGTGGAAGAAGCGAAAAAAATTTGTCAAGATCGTAGCAAGTGGAAAGAAGTGGTCTCTGCCTAACCCTCTGGGAAACAGGCGTGATTTAATGTATGTATGTGTGTATTTATTTATAAAAACCATCACAACAAACAACAAACATTCATACTTTCTCATTTATTATATTACCTACCAGTCTTCGCCTGCGACTTCACCCGTAAGAAGTAATGTATCGCTGCTCCCTTGGTACTGTCCAGCTTTCCTGGATAAAAAGTATCTCATTTCCTATCCAGGACGTCATCTATATTGCGTGCCAAGTTTCATCCTGATCCTATCAGCCGTGTCGGCGTGATTGCGTAACATTTAGCGAATGGCTTTGATTTGGGTGTCATTCAGAATCCCTACCAACGTTTGTCCTAACACATCGTTTGTCCGAATTTTCATTTGCCCTAAACTGGTTTTCAGATGAGTCAGGGAACTTTTTCAGGTTTCCAATTATATCTGCGGTTCGGTTAGGTTAGGGTTGTATTATAACAACTCTAAAAAGTTTTATAATTTAAGCGGAAATGGCTTTAGGATAAACGAAAATTCGGACAAACGATGCACAAATGACGATTAGGGGTACGAGTACCATAGGGGAACCCTTTGATTTATTGTAAGTTTTCTGTAAACCCATGCATAAATACAACTACAGACCGTGGCGGCGCGCCTATGTGGACCCTTCCTGTTCCATTGGGACAACTTGCACAGGGCGTCTAACTGATAAGTTGTACCAAATAGTAACGTTACAATACCTAACATAGTTTTAAGGCTCATTGTTACTAACATATTAGATGGAAATTATTCTCAATTAAATTATTATTATTATTATTATTATTATAAATCAGTTTTAATTATACTTTTACCTTTCTGTTGTATTACTTTGTCTATTGATGAAAACCTCATGAAGAAACGTTGCGTAGTTTGAGAGATCTAAGCGTATATACAGAGGGACAGACGGTGCGACTTCAATTTATACTATGTAAAGAAATAGTAAGATGAAAGCACAAATCATCATGACTAAGTAGCCTTGTTTGTTTCTTAAGATACAGTTGACTAAAGTGTTTATACCTACTAAGAAAACATCATTTCAGCTCCAAATAACTTCAAATAGAAAATTCGTTCACACTTGTTGTTTTTCGAGATAGTTTTCAGTGTTCGTACTAACCGCGAGCAATGGTTTGACATGCTTTAGCCATGGTGGTGAGGTGGTGGTGGGTGGTGGTGGTGGGTGGTGGTAGGCTTAATGGAAATCTGTTGAGCCGTTTAAGAGTTAATAGCTCTGAAAGTACGGTCGCAGTTATGGCCGACGTTTTTATCTTTTCAGGGTTCCGTACTCAAATATGGAACCGTTATAGTTTCGCCATGTCCGTCTGACCGTCCGCGGTCTAGCTCAGAAACTGTTGGTATTACAAATCTGCAATTTTGCATAGTGGTACATTTTCATTAGGCCGCCAAAGTTGTAAAATAAAGTCGAGTATTTTTTTTCGGATATCTCCCATACAGGTAAAGCAAACGTACTATCAGCCAAATGGAACTCTGACTCACCGTAGAACTGTGTCATAGGGACATCAAAAAAATATTTGTTTGACACTTCTTACTACTTGAATCATAACGTCGTCACTGTGACACAGTTCTACGGTGGGTCAGGGTTCCATTGGGTTGATAGTACCTACTTATGGTTTTAATATTAAATTGTGTGAGTTATTATTGGATAGATCCTAAAAATGTTGATGCTATTATATTTTTTTAAATTTGTCCCTCATATTACATTGTTCTTCTCATCACCATCATCATTATCATCATCATCATCATCATCATCATCATCATCATCACCATCATCATCATCATCATCATCATCATCATACCTTCACGCCAGTCTCCCAATGGGGTAGGCAGAGACTATGGCCGCCAGGTGCACCGGTCTAAGCATGCAACTTTCGCTTCCTCTACATTTCATCAACCTCTTCATGCACGTACGTTGGTTTCGGGTGCTTCTAATTATTTTATTCCTAAGTTAACTAGATCAGATATACTTATATCGATGCAAATGTCTTGTATTGTTAAGTGCAATAAAGAGTTTATAAACATACATTCATGTGTATAAATCACTAGGATAAAAGGGATTTACCTTGACCTTTCGATTCGACTGTGTTGCAACAGCCGTGGTCACGAAAACACGACTTGGTTTTGTTTTTATGCGTAATGTCAACAGACACAACACTTACAATATCCGACGATTGATCCGAAGACACTTACCATGATGATGATCATAATGTTTTTAACGGTGCTTTCTAACACCATGTCGCTCGGTCGATACTCAATAGTAATATTGATGATCGCCTGACTTCTATTTCTTATTACAGGTGGCCGCCTTCTCGAGGGAGTCGTCACGAAGCACAATTTATAACTTCCATCTTAAAGGTGGGTCCACGTTTGGGACAATTATTCATCGTAACGTGGTTCCGTGACCGTGTCACGATGTAATGTCACAAACGTGGACAAATTCAGCGTCAAGCCCTGAGGGCTCAGACAAGATGCATTACGCTAACTATCGTTTCTATTCGTTTAGTTTTTAAACCAATCGCGTCACTGGCACATCACGTGATTTGTCGTATCACATCATCTACCAGTGACGCGATTGGTTTAAAAACTAAACGAAGAGAAACTCTAGCTAGCGTAGTGCATCTTGTCTGGGCCTTCTGTAGATTTGCCACGCAGTCCGATGCGATGAAGCACTATTATTCTCACCGTAAGAATTGAACTTAATAGGGATAAAATACCTATGTATTTCAAAACTGACTATTTTGCATTTAGTTTTTTTTTTATGGCATAGAGAAGACAAACGAGCACACAGGCCACCTGATGGTAAGTGGAAACTGTGACCCATAGACATTCGCATTCACAAGACTGCAATGCAATCCTAATACTGCAAATGCGTTGCCAACCCTGAGGACTAAGATGAAATGCCTCTATGCTAGTCATTTCACCGGCTGTAGTTGCGGATAATTAAGTCCATATCCAGTTTAGGTTCATTAGTTATATGATATAGCTGAATTAAACGAATTAACATAATGAATTCCATGCAAACATCCATTTAAATAGTCAAACAATGTTTTATTACAATGTGGAAATTTGTGTTATGATTTTTTAAGTTGGGTGTACGCTAATTTGAACACCATTGTTTCCAGCCGATGCAACGCCAGATAATTGCATAGCACTTAATTTTATTACCTTGTGAAATACTAGGTGGCGCAAAAATCATGACCCTGTTGGAAGTCATTATAATTAAAAAAATGGCGGGAAATGTCAGTTCTGCTTTGACATTTACGAAGTAGACAGATTTCCAAGTCGCCTTATCTCTCGTTTTGGTGATTTGCACTATTGGGATTTATCAGTTGCAGACTTGTTTTTGCAGGGTTTCTTGAAGTTCTGAGTCAATGTCAAGTGTCAGAACTTTCAAGACCTCGAAAAGAATATCCGTCAAGAATGCGAGAACCTATCGCCGGAAGTTCAGGCATGGAAAATGCTATAAATCGGGCCCGTATGGTCATCAAACTCACAAATTCTGACGAAGGCCACTTGACCTATATCATTTTCTCGACTTAATAGAAAACAAATTAAGACATCCAATGAACACAATCCAAAAGGAGAACTAAAGATTTTCATTTATAAAAAAAATACAGCCAAAGAACATCGGGTGATAACATTATTTGTTTACTCAAGATATGGAATTCCAAAATTTAAAGTGCCCGGCCATTAAGAAGTCAATCCTGACACCTGTCATTTCAATACAAATTATAACCTCAAAACTAAGAATAGGTTATAAATTGTACTGCGATGACAGCTGTCAGGATTGACTTCTTAACGGCCGCGCACTACAGTAGGTATTTCGTAGCAGGTGTTTTGGGAATCTGGTAAAGAGAGTACGTAGTGTAGTATTTTGGGAATAGCGGCCAGTGGCCGTCCCGAATCCCGATGGTTACCAGCAACCATCATGGAAAAGATGTTTTCGCTGCAGTAGTTAGTTAGTGTACAGTCAGCATCAAAAGTAACTAAGCAGAATGACATGCTCAAAATGATTTAGACACGACGTTTTATCTTGACAATAGAGTCGAGTGCAGATCATTTTCACCTCTCCGGTTGCTTCTGCTGCTGACTGTACTTAGCAGTCTTTAAATAGATCACGTTCAAGTTCTTACTCTTTTTAAAGTGCAAATAAGGCACAAAAGAGAAACATCAAACATGTAGAGCAAAATCCTACTGTTCTAGTTTTCCTAAAGTCTGAAATGGAACTTATCTTTGGGTATCAGGTGGGGTGTCCCTCAGAATCCCTAACAACGTATGTCCTAACATATCGTTTGTCCGAATTTTCATTTGCCCTAAACTGGCTTTTAGATGAGTCAGGCAACTTTTTAGTTTTACAATTATATCTGCGGTTCGGTTAGGTTAGGGTTGTATTATAGCAACACTAAAAAGTTTTAAAATTTAAGCGCAAATGGCTTTAGGATAAATGAAAATTTGGACAAACGATGCATTAGGACAAATGGCGATTAGGTATTCCATAGGGGAACCAATCAGGAGCATATGAGTGATTTAAACGTATACATTATTTGCCTGTAACTGTAACTTTCTTGCCTTGTAAGCTTATACGGCAACATTGTCTTATCAAATCTACACAAAAAACTGCCAACCACAAACACTTTGATGGATCTATACTGGTATCCCTAATCATCATTAGTCCTAATGTATCGTTTATCCGAATTATCATTTCTCCTAAAGATATTTCCGCCTCAATTTGGATACTTTTTAGTGTGATTATAATAAAAACCTAACCAACCAACCCGCGCCGGTATTTTTGAAAACTTATAAAGTTATCGGACTCAGCCGAAAACAGTTTATGAGAAACAATAATTCGGACAAATGATGCGTTAGGACAAACGTTGTTAGTGATTCCGAGGGACACCCCACTTTGATACGTTTAAAGTTTTTTTTGGCATATTATAGATATTGCTGGTTATACGTCTGCGAAAAATGGTACAGTCGACTAAAAAGAAATGTATCCACTTTGTCACCTTATTCCATTTAAATAAGGTCCAAAATTAGATACATCTCTTTGTACTCGTAGTAGTCTGTACAATAAACGGTTTGTACTTATGCGTCTTACACGTACAGTCAACAGCATAAATGAGTGATCATTTCTGTATCTTGTCGCTTTCAATCGTTTCACAATTTTGTATAACATTTCAAACAAGACGTTAAAGTGACAAGGCGACTGTACGAAACTTAAGACTGGTGGGGCGTGATGTAACGCTAACAACGATGATTTAACAAAACAATCTTGGCTCGCGCCACCTTCATAACGTTATGAAAATTATCGTTATCACAACGCTATATTTCGATAGCGTTAAAAAAATCGTTTCAATATACAGATATTCTTTCGTAACCTATTATGTGCAAAACCTAGCACGTTGTGGCTTTTGGTTTTTATTTCATACCACAGTTGCCTCGCGTTGGGCATTCCTTATTAAAACGCCATTTTAACGCGTATTGAAGTAAAATATTTTTATCCCGCCTACATGGAGTGGACAATTGATGGATTGATTCGTTGTCAAAGCAAAAATGCCGTGCCGGCCGTCCATTTATTAATATCTATGAATATGTTTAATTTTCACAGCCTGACATGACTGCGGCGTGTAATGTAGCATTGTACTTAGCGTTGTATTGTTGTGTTGTATTGTTACGTTTAATTTCATTTTTCGGTAAATTAAATAGACTTAATCAATATTTACAATAAATACACAAACGTTCTCAAATAGATACATTTTAGAGATAATTAAATAAATAAATAAATGTCAAGGGACGATCTCACTCAAATTGACCTAGTCCCAAACTAAGCTCTATAGGCTTGTACTATGGGTCTTAGACAACAATATAAATACTTGTACAGATAAATATATACTTAAATACATAGAATACTTCCAGGGTAGTGATTCTCTGAACAACGACGGTCGGACAGATGGACGAGTGAATGTCCAAGCGGCGAGTTTAAGTAGTCCCGTCAGTGCGAACAAAACATACTTTAGCGCGTGCTATTTCAATTTAGCAGCATGGTTTCTGCCGATGGATCGAACGTATAAGGCTGCTTAATTGAAAATGCACGCGCTAAAATGTGTTTTGTTCGCTCTGACGGGACTACCTAAACTCGCCGCTGCGATTTCGCTCGTTCGTCCGCCCCTCCCTTGTTTTATTTTTTCTTTCTCTTATGAGAAAGATACCCCTATGGAAGCTCTATACCACCTCTAGTGACAGCATAATCATATCGTTAGCAATATGGTTAAAGACGAAATGGAATATACCTAGATATTACTCCAAAAATTCCGTTCTTTGCTTATCGAACTTGGTGCGAAATCGTCATTGGAAGCCTTAACGTTACCAACAAAGTAAGTTTGGCAAAACCTTGGGATCTCATGGTGTAAATTTTATCAAGTTTCCAGCACAATAGAGCAAGTAAATTATAACAAGAGAGTGCCTTACACGCGCAGATATCTCCCGAATGGCTTTACGCTTTCTTGTCGTCGACGCACAAATGGACTTTCCCTGAACATTAACGTTTTCGTCTAACAATGGCCTCTTGACGAACGATCTTGATAGTCAAAATAAATATTTAAATTGTATTTAGCTCTCTGGAGGTTCGAGATAAGTTCGTTTTAACGGCGTTTTGTCGAGGTTGTGGTTTATTGCGTCAATGTAACGTTCACAGTTCCGATGATGACATGGCACGTTAATTAAAGATCGTCTGTTAGAACCTGAAAAGCATACTTTTCTTGTATGCTTTTTTTTTTTTTAATTTGATTCCTAGACCACTATGGACTTTGTCAACGTGACGTTGTAAACCAAATCATAGGGAGTCTCTTACGTTTTGGTTGACAACGTCACTTTAACATAGTCCAAAGTGGCCTAGAAATCAAATTGGTTGACTGTACTAATTCAACGAATCATATTTTAATAGCGTTTTACTGGAAACAGCTGTTCGAGTGGCTGTTCACATAAGTAATTATTTAATTTATATCATCTTTTTTTCCGAGTTGCGTTTTACCATACCTAGGCGCATTTTACCGCGATCGATTTTTGTTTGGAACGCTATTTTATTTGACTCGTTAACGTGTTTCTTGCAGTATTTTTAAAGCGTTTTAAGCAATCGTTTTATTTCTTACTAGCGACCCGCCCTCGCTTCGCGGTTTATGTGAATTTTCTGAAACACCCGTAAATAATCCAGAATGTGTAAACCTTCCTCTTGAATCACACTATCTATAATATCTCTATTGCGGAAAACTGCATTTAAATCCGTTGAGAAGTTTAAAAGATCTAAGCGAACAGATAGCACAAGCGACTTTATTTGTATGTAAAGATAAAGAAATACCATCAAATTCTTCTACCCGTGGCAAACTTCAGATAAATGAGTAATAATCGCGAGACGACATTACTCGATCATCGACATACATCGATATGGATATAAACTTCTACTAAAAAGAATGGCCAACTATGATTAATAAATAATAAATGAACGCGACGAAATTATATAACGAACTAGGTATACCTACTGCTCCTAAAAAAAATACTTATAACAAAACAGACGATCGTGACCAAACATACAATAAAATATGCAATCGAGATGAAAGGCGACTATAGTTACCAATTAGCGAAAAAAAAATTGACGATTCAGTGAATCGCTACAAGGAATTTATGGTTTTGGGGTAAAGTTCTAAAACGCCATACCAGAATCTATAAAGTTTTTTTCGCATAATGTATAATTTCGCGTAAAATCGTTTGTCCTAACACGTTTTATTTTAAGTATTATAAAAAAATCCATAGAAGTTTATAAAATTCTGGAATGTCAGCCTAAAAGGATGTTATGCGAAATGATACATTATGCAAAAAAAAAACGTTTCGAAGCCTCCTCTAATATAATTATGAAAACTTCGTACCTACGTAACTGAAGCCTTTTTCAAATAATACCTAACATATGACAAGGATGACCTTTGAAAAACTTCTATAACGCCCACTTTCCGATTGTGTACCTTTATCACATTTTTTTTTTAAATTGATGGTGTCGCGCATTTACGAGCATACCATCCCATTCACGCCCGGTTTGGTTCTCATAAAAAAATGTATTGAACGGAAATGAAGTAAGTAACTAACCGGTTTCGTGGAAGTGTGTGGGTGTATACCTGCCTTACCATGAGTCACAATTGCCGTACTCGCTAGAGAGGCGAATGTTCTGTCCCTCGCAGGCCTCGCAGTATTCTTATAGAGTGCGAGGGACAGAGCATTCGACTCGCTAGCGAGTACAGTCATTGTAACTCATGGTAAGGGTGCTAGTGGCTCGGGGAGCCGACGGCCGGTCGGTCCACGTTGACTTGCTTTAGAATAGATTCTTACCTTTAGCCGGCTTAGCTCGCTTTATTGCTTCGTTGATCGTGCTTATCTTTTTGGTGCCTTGAATATTCTGTTTATTTTGTATTTAAATCAGGATAACATCGAATGACAAAATTTGGCTATGACTATGTTTAAACATGATTAAAATAATTACATTTGCATACATAGGTACACATACAATAAATCACGCCGGATTCTTAGTCAGAGACCACTTCTTTCCATTTGCTACGACGGGCGGACGAACGAGCGAAATCGCAGCGGCGAGTTTACATAGTCCCGTCAGAGCGTACAAAACACATTTTAGCCCATGCATTTTCAATTAAGCAGCCTTATACGTTCGATCCATCGGCAGAAACCATGGTGCTAAATTGAAAATGCACGCGCTAAAATGTGTTTTTGTTCTTACTGACGGGACTACCTACTTAAACTCGCTGCTTGGACATTCACTCGTCCGTCCGTCCGCCCGTCGTTGTTCAGAGAATCACTACCCTTATAAATCTCTTTCGCTTCTTCCACATTCATACATCGAGTCATGTACGCACGTCGGTTTCGGGTACTTAAGATTCGGCCTTTTTCCAGTATTTCTCCGATTTGATTCTAAAAAGTACGCTTAGTTCCGACCCTTCCACTCACTCTCGCTCTGTATATCTCTTTCGTCAATCGTCTTTCATCCATCCTTTCCAAATGACCGAACCATCGAAGCATGCCTTTTTCAATCTTAATCACTATCTTCTTTTAGTCCACATTTCCCTGTGACTTTTTCATTCCTTACAGTTTACATCATATTCAGTTTAATCATAATTCATAATAAATAAAATTACAGATTATTTTAGACTGTTCATCTGCTTACTGGGTCGTTTTCAACAAAAAATATGTACAGAGGTAAGGGCTTTAAAACAAAACTTAATTGATTCCTTTGTGTCACGATCACGATCGCGTCCTTTGTGTAACGAAAGTTAGTCCTACAAACTATATGTACAACTTTCGTTACACAAAGGAATCAATTAAGTTTTGTTTTAATTAAAGCCTACATAATATTATATTACAGCTTACAAAAATATACATAGTTAAGTGTATATTTTTGTATGTCCAGTTTATGGTAGGGCAAAACTTGGCTAGTTGGTGATAGGATTATTTACAATATAATATTAAGTATACCTACATCAAATTGTTTTGTAATTATTATTGAGTAAAAGAGATTGAATTTACCTAACATTGTTTGAATACTTATTTTATGTAAAACTAACTGTATGAATTAACTTAACATTTATTTTGGCATGTGAAAAGAGGGTTAGGTATTCAGTGATAATACTCAGTCTTCAAAATTGGTAATTTGGTGATACAGTCAGGTTCAGCTGTGGTATATTTTAAAACTATAAATAAGACATGAAAAAAAAACTCTATTGTGGCACAGGAGCGCAACCTCTATTTCTGCAGGCGGCATAGCGCGTCGAACGCCTACGTCAATTCCGTACCTTTGGCCAGTTTTCGAAAATTGTTTACGATAGTTTTATTTAAGCAACTTGTCTAACACCAGGCAGGTCAACGGATGGAGTCACTTATATCAATTTAGAATGACGTAACATTTCAGCTGTCAAACAGAGGTCAGTCTCGAAGTTATTATTAAAGGACTCCTCATCGCCCGTCGTCCGCGATGTTGTCTTAAAACAAAGGGCATGAGTCAATGTTGTTTTGCCAAATGTAACTACAAATAAAAAACCGATGTAAACAATGATTTTCGGTTTTTAACCACCGATGCAAACTAAGTGGTTTATAAGTACCAATTATTTTATCGAAACACCTTTCAACGAACGTATCATTGTGCAGAATTAGCATTTCATCGAAAGGCATTTCTCGCCGCACTAGTGTTTTTTTTGTTGGTAGTCATTAATCTAACCTAACCTACTGCAATTAATGTGTATGTCTTGAAAATATCACGGTTTCAGCAGAAAATAGCGTTCGATGAAATTAAATTCGATGACACTATAATCGATGAAGTAAAATTCGATGAAGTGATGATTCAAATTAAATGTGTGTAGGTATCTGTGGCATCGTCGCTCCCAGACAGTTGGGTCGATACCTCCGCGGTTTATAATATAGGCGCTTATTTCACTGACATAGTTCTTAGCTAGGTTTTGATATTTTAAATGTTACCAGCTCTAAATGGAGTACGTACAGTACCCCAACGAAAATGTTAAGCACTTTAGAGCTTTGTCATAGTACTTAAACTTAAAACAGAACATCAAATGACCCACATGACAATGACAATGTCATTCACAATTACAAGCTTCTAAGTATGCTCATAATTTTTATAGCTGACTGTACAAAGTATTTTTTTTCTAATTCTGTTGAATTGTAGGCTCAGTGGTGTTTTATATTCTCTCTAAATTTTCATTTTTATTACCAGATTCTATTTAACTTGTAATGTATATACATGTACGTGGCAAATCTTGTAAGTTAATATTTGACAGAAACGTATCTAATTTTACCCCGACGACTAATCCCGAATATCAGAAATCCTGTTTAATATGTATGTTCACGTGTGAGTCACTTAACTCCGTACTCTATAATTCAATTCAGATCAATTTCCGCCATCCATCAGTATATTCTGCGAAATAGGCTTTAATAGACAGGCAGCCACGCGAGTGTACCCATACAAGAGTTCCGTTTTTAGAACGAACCGCAGAACGTTTCTGGCAAAATTGTGCGATATGACATTTTACCTATCCAACGCCACAGACGGCTGTGGCCGTCAACTGAAAGTCGTAGCACTGACGCCACGACGGCTACAGTCGTCACAACTTCAAGATTAAAAGAGACTTGGTTCCGCATCAATTAATTTGTAATTTGCATAGCATACTCGTAGCAATCATATTTTTCGTGTGAGTGACACATTTTTTATTCGACGTAAGGCGTTTATGGGGGTTCACTAATCTATATAATTTTACAAACTTTCATTTCGCAATGATATAATTCCCTCGTATTTTTTTTTAACCTAGCCTAATTTATTTAATAAACCCACGTAACCTTTGTAATATGTCATGGTTTAAGCACCAACACGTTTTTGCGAAATGAAAGTTTGTGAAATGATATAGGTTGTCAAATAATGATTTGGTCAAAAGGCAGGATACCGTTTAAAAGGTTACGTTACCTCGGTGCTGCGGAGTTCGGTTTCGGAACACGAATCTATTTTGTAGAATGTCAGATTGACTTTGGACCTAAGGTGGGTACCAAATTTAATCTCGTGACTGTACATGGGGGTTAAATCGATAGCTTATGAGCTGCTCTATCAGCCCTAGGCGGGTTGACGTCGGTTTCTAGGACACCCTGTATACCTGCGTCAGAAGATCCCGCTTAATCGCTATAACAACGTGATCGCTATAAATAACTGTTAAACCGATCCGACATAACAAAACGTAACATTACAAAAGTTTTTTTAATCATCTTAGAAATGTAAGGTATCATTATAATTGTACAAATTATAACCCAAAATTAGGTTAAGAATTTTACTACAATGTGATGACAGATGATGCCGTCAACATTGACTTGTCTTCGGTTTACTATAATAAAGTGAAACATAGTTTAAAATATATAAGTCAATCAAGACCTACTCGTGTTTCACTCAAATATTGCTCTTACCGATACTCGTAACCTCGACCGCTAGCTCCGTTCGCAGGGTCTCACTCAACTCTAAGTAACTGGGCTAACCAAATCATTAAAGCCATTAGTCTTGGACAAGTTAATCTGTTCAATATAAATACTACACACTTGCGTGATATACCGATGAAAATAAACTATTGGTTTAGGCTTTGATATACTTTTCCATTGCACAATTACCTATCAGCATGATATAATTTACGTGTCGAATTATTTATCACTGGACTTAAATATATTTTATACTATTTACTACTACTACTACATACTGGTATTTTCGAAGAACACATCCTATTGAGCAATTTGTTCGCAAGGCAGAAATCGAATTATTTTTTTACACTGGCATGGCCTTCGTTCGGGAAATTTAAACTTTCCAATAACAAACCATGGAAATTAGAATTTGTTGCTGTCCTGTGCAGAACATTACGGGCCAATTGACAAGATTTCATATTTTCAAGACTTTAATTTTATTCGTTTTATAGATACTATTTGGAAGGAGGAAGACACTAATAGTTTTAAATTTTCTCTAGAATGAATAATTATTTTATTATTAATTTATTAAGATGTACTTATTCTAAAAGGGCGTAACTTCATTTCTACGACACAATGGACATATTACGTTAGTCCAATCTGTATATAAAAAAGTATCATGTCAACCGATAATTCTCTAAACCCACCCTAAGTATATCCATCTGTCAATAGAGTCAATGTCAAATTTGAAGTATGACAGCTTTTTTTCTCGTGAAAAAGGCAATGGTATTATATCTATTCAGGCATAGTATTGGTAAAACTCGATATTTTTATTAACTTACTTGTAATTTTGTAAATAAAGAAAAATAAATCTAAATAAATATTTTGCCGTGTTCAGGAGGTAAAACCCTTTCGATTCGTATAGTAATTTGCAGGTGTCACCAAAATGAAACGTTGTCAATTTTCTACGCACAACTGGCGTACGAAGGACACTTGACGGGTTAAATGCTAAAAATGCATACAAATTATCAATACTACGTCATTAAACCATTAAAACTTGTTATTTCAGTCTTCAATTTATATATGTATACTTGCCGAATTATCTTCGTATGTACCTTTATCGCTTTTCTTAAGTGTATTTTATCGTGTACGGTATATTGATTTAATCACTTATGTATCGCTGTCTAGTACCCATTTTACAGGAATTCTTAGTTTAGGACTACGCTTATTCCATGTCTTCCCGTGGAAATTGTAAGAGGCAAGTAAGGTAGTATTGTTATGCGATGGGCTTGCAACCTGTCACTAATATACACATGATAAACATCTAAGCTTGATAGTGCAAAATGTGGTAGCTCTGGCTACCTCACTCTGGGACTGAAGACGTGACTGTATGTATATACAGGGTGTTTGGCAGTCGGGTGTAGGGGTTTTAAGGGATGATAGTAAGGGTCATTCTGAACATTTTTGACCACATTTACTATTTTGCTAAGTTTCACGGTTTCCGAGATATTGATCATTTTAATAGGATTTTTTGTAATTTTTCCTTATGTCCGTGATAGGTACGAAAAACCCCTTAATTCAAGTATTAATTTAAAAAAAAAACATTGTTTTCTTGCATGACTTGAATCACTATGAAATAAGGAAGTTTTAAAGCTACATGCCATTTTTTTTTCTTTACAACTTTTTGAGTAAACGCGCAAGAGTTACTTTCTCCATACTAAGAGAACCCCGCGTTTGTTTTTCACCAAGTATGGAAAAACCAATTTTGTGAGGTTACTCAAAAAGTTGTAAGGAAAAAAAAATGGCATGGAGCTTTAAAACTTCCTTATTTCATAGTGATTCAAGTCATGCAAGAAAACACTGTTTTTTTTTTAAATTAATACTTGAATTAAGGGGTTTTTCGTATCACGGACATAAGGAAAAATGACAAATAATCCTATTAAAATGATCAATATCTCGGAAACCGTGAAACTTAGCATAATAGTAAATGTGGTCAAAAAATTTCAGAATGACCCTTACTATCATCCCTTAAAACCCCTACACCCGACTGCCAAACACCCTGTATATACGTTAATCTGTGTCTAGAATATTACATTTGTTTCTCTCATCGGACACTATACCAACATGTTTGAACTGCTGCACCTATCTATCAAAGGTGCTAAACCGACAAGGTACTACTATACTACTTATAAGGTATAGCTACTTATAATGCCGAATTGCCGACTGTACCGTTTATCGTTTTTATTGATTTTACGTTAGGCTATCTTTAGTTAGTTTTCCGCAGATGCTCCCGAATCCTAGCCCGTTATTAAATAAAACAAATCACTAGTTTGACAGACGCCCTGTTTATTATTTCCAGTTAAGTATTCTCTTATTCTTTTTCAACATAGACTTTACACATATTATATTATTGTACATTGAACAACATTCATGGGTGACAACATTATATTAACAGACAGACGGATTTAACATCTTTGGGTAATGAGTCGTGTTTCTGCACAACCGAGAGCAAAAATATTAATGCAAATGTCTCAAAATCTTTATTTTTTATGAGACCGTGTTTTATTTTTTCTCGCGTTTGTAGTTCTTAACATGGATTTTACACATTTAATATTATTGTACATTGAACAACACTCATCGTGTCACCACATAATTCTAACAGATAGGGTTTAACATCTTTGGGTAATGTTTTTGCACAACCGAGAGCAAAACCGTTTAAGCAAAAGTCTCAGCTGTTTTTTTTTAGAGACCTCGTTTTATTTTCCTCTTGTTTGTGGTTTACACGCTATACGACATGGGGTGGAAACTCTAACAGCGAAGAAATATTTAAACAGTTATTTATTATTTGGCGATCTCCGTCAATATCGTTCCATTATCACGTCCGAAATATATTACACTTAGTTTCTTCCTTCATCTAATCAGTCGCGGATCCGGCATCGGGATCCAAAGTAACATTCCAAATACTTATCTTTCTATATAAATAAGTTATATCATACAAAAAATATTACACTAAGTCCTATTAGGTATATATAGGTACATACCACTCATAGTTTACGTATGAATTTACAATTCTTCCATCCTTTACAGGATTCCTTCCGTCTCCTTGTATAATTTACACGTCAGTGCCACATCCATCTTGGAAAGTGTCCTCGGCGGTTGCTCTGGTGATGGTGAGGACTCGCTTAAGAGCGGCCACAGGGGGCAGCACGGGGGGCCCGCGTTGCCACACGCGCAGCGTCCGCGGCGCGGCACCCGAGGGCCTGCTGGCAACTGGCAGCCCATAATCGGGAGGGTATGGTGCCTCCCCCGGAACCGCCGTCACAGCTGACGCTGCGTGCGACCGAGGAAACGTCCTACTCATATACCCTAATTCTTCTTGCGATCCGTTAACACTGCAATTCTCTATAATAGGTGTACGGTCATTGTAATACGCCGGTATTGCCGAGCTCACAGCTCGGGCCAAATTGGTTGCTTGAGTCATTTTCATTTGATCCCAAAGACCAGACGGATATAGCGAATCGGAACCTTCGCGTGCGTACTCGCCGCTCCCCGGCCGGGTGGCACTGTCCGGCCTCGTTCCATTGATAAGATCTGGGTCGATACCGACAGAGACTGTTGGCGAGACCACCAGGGGCCCTCCGGCGGTCACCAGGCTCCCACGGCCTTCGTAGTGATTGGTTGTGTAAGGAATATCGCTCACTCTCGGAGGCTTCAGCACCGGATTGCATTTGGGGTCGTTGAAATTTACGGGTTCCTGTCTATTTACCAACACTGCGCCATGTGGTATGTCCGCCACGACTGGGTGTACTTCGTTACCCGATACTACTCTATCTAGACTATTGGGCGTTTTGCTTTCGCTTTCTGTTGGCGAACGATATCGTACAAAAGTTACTAACAGAGCAAAGGACACGATTACAATAATTAAGATCAAAGCCGAAATCGTTGCGATTTGGATATTCCCTAAAGATGCCATGCCTCCGGGCGGCAGGCGGATGTGTAGTGTGAAGTTCGCCTCCGCATTGCCCCCATTATTCGCAGCAACGCAATAAAACTCCATAGGATCGGCCTCTTGCGTATTAGTCAATATTAGCGCCGATTTCTTTTTTTCATCACCTTCCTCGTAAATGTATGTCTTTTGGTGAGAGTTTATATGGCTTCCGTTTTGTAATAGGCGGCCATTCCAATACCAATTAATTTGAGCGCTTGGTATTGCTTCCGTCTTGCACATAATTGTAGCGTTCTGCCCGACTTCCGTTTCTACGTGTCGACTGACCAGCAGTATTTCTGGCTTGCATGCAAATTCTTCGATGGATAGCTCAGAAAAAGGGCGATTAGCTAGCCGAGGAGGCGCCGAGCAGCTCGGTGTCAACAGCAGCTTCCGCTTCGCTAGCCACAGTTTAAGCTCCTTAAGTCGGCAATCGCACGTCCATTGATTCCCGGACAGATCTATAGCCCTTAGTCTTTCTAGCCTTTCGAATGAAGCTAGTGGTAAATCTTTCAACTTGTTGTCATTAAGCCGTAAAGATTCCAAAGATTTCAAATTCTTAAATGCATCATGGGCTATTTCTCGTATCTCACATTTCGATAAATCAAGCTTTACCACACTTCTTACATGAGTCAACGCGTCAGAATGTACTTTTAAAATTGGATTTTGTGCTAATATGAGATCTCTAAGGAACGGAGCATCGTTGAAGCTCCTTGAAGGTATTTGAGTGAGTAAATTATTAGATAGGTCCAATTCAACTAGGTTAGTTAGGCCTATGAAAGCATGATCATGTATTTGACCGATGCTGCAATTGCGAAGGTAAATCCTTTGGAGGTTAATTAGGCCGGTTTTGGTGAACGCTTCCTTGGGCAGTATTTGGAGGTTGTTCCCCGAAAGGTCGAGGAGTTGTGTGGCCGGGTCCAGGGACTGCGGCACGGTGATGAGCGCGCGGTTCACGCACTCCACCGCCTGCTTGCCGCTCTTCCACTTACACTCGCATATAACGGGACACGAGCCCTCCGTCGCTAACTCCGCTAATACCGTTGTCCACAACACCACACTTACTGTCACTAAAACCCACTTCATTTTCATTTCAATCCAATTCGAGGCAAAGTCACTATCACTGCATTTCCTCCAGTCAATTTATCACAATTATATTAGTCATTTTATTCAATTTTTACGGCAAAGTTATCACTGCATTTCCTCCGATCAATGTCCCACGATAATACTTGAACGATATTCAATTACGCGAGTAAAGTTGAGCCTAGTTCGTCGTAAGGTTTGAGTACCGTATCACGTCACTAGTCGAAAAAGTTGGAGAGCGATACATGTCGGCGCGTCGCGCACCGGCGATGGCTGTAAATCAACTGAGGGAGAGAGGGATCGTCTGTGTAGAGAGCGGCACGCATGCGCCCGGCGGCCCCGCGCCCCTCTCTGCGGCTTCTCAGGCCCGCGTTCAGCGCCACGACACAGCCGATTGTTGAAAGAATTCCAAAAGTATAATTTTCTACCTGCTTGCGGCTGCGACCGAGCGGTCCCCTGCGCCTGGCCACACGTCCATTCACAAATACCTGAGCCGGCTGGCGGGGGTGCATTCACACGGCGCGCCGAGCGTCGCAGCCATTCCAAAACAACTCCAATTGTTACATCAAAACTATTCGTTGAGATCACGTCGGGACGGCCAGGTAGACGGATAATTATAAACAGCGTCCGGCGCAGGTTTTGAACAATGAAGCAGGATGTAGCGTTCAGAAATGTTCATTCATAAGTGCATGAATAGTCGTAATAGTTACAATATAAAGTCACGTTTGGTGTGGCAAAAAAACCAGACGGTTTTGCTTTGTGACAACACGTAGGTACAGGTTTGAGTTTTGAATGTGAATGACAAAAGAAGTTCCAATAGTTATTATCAAAGCTAACCGAATACTAGAGGACAGACCGCAGTGCTAGTCAGTTATAATAGTTACTGGAGCGACTGGTCGCAAGTTCGTTACCAGTAACTACTACAGAGATAATGACGACTAGCTAGCTTTCGTCTCGGTTGGAGAACCGCAAACCGATCGTTGCCAGCAACGGATTACCTATATAGGTATTACGATCGCGTGTTCCAAAGCGCTATTCAAATCAAATCAAATCAAAATCATTTATTTCAGCCATCTTTGGACCATAATAATAACAAAGTGTTAGTAAACAAATTAAATTAAAAAATTAAACCTAATGTTAGTAATGTTTTTATTATGCACATAATTAAATAAAGCTACTTGGATCGATGTGCCAGTACGTGAACCAGACAACAATGATTCACATACTGACAATCGATCCTCTGGGCGAACATCGCCAAGATGCTGTTGGAGCTGGCCCGCACCCTGCACACCAGGGAAGTGCAGCGTTTTCGCATGGTGGCGTAAAAGCAGTCCACTCTTGCATCCGCGAACATACCCGATGCGCTGCAGAATCGAGGCAGCCCCATCAGCACCCTAAACGCGTTGTTGAACTGCACGCGTAGTGCGCTATACTGTCTTTGCGAATAGTTTATCCACAGGCTGCTCGTGTAAAAGTTGGTACAGTATGCTCTAAAGAGCGTTAGTTTAACCTCAGCGGAACAACGAGCAAACCTGCGGGCCACCATGTTCGCTCTGACAGACAACGCCCTACGCTCCCTCTCTATGTCTGCATCGTCCTTTAGGTCAGATGACAGTACGTGCCCAAGGTACTTAAACTCTTTAACAACATTTAACGGAGCGCCGTTAAGCTTAATAGCTGGAATAGAGTACGGACGTTTACCTCTGACCCAAAAAACCATGCATTCACTCTTCTTGACATTATATGACAAACCGTGGCTGACCGCATATCTCTCACACACGCGCAACAACTTGGCCAGACCACACGGAGACGCGCTCAGCAGCACCATGTCGTCTGCGTAGCTAATATTATTAAGACAAATACCGTCAATATTACAGCCGACATGCATGCTGCTGAGCTCCTCTATTAGACCGTTGACATACAGATTGAAGAGCTTGGGAGACGTAAGTCCCCCTTGCCGCACGCCGCACTCCAACCTGTATGGCTCTGAATATGCTCCCGACCATCTCACGACGTTGACTTGGTTAAAATACCAAAACTGGAGTGTTTTGTTTAGCTCCGCAGGCACAGTGATATTCTCTAATTTACGCCACAGGAGGTCGTAATTAACCAAATCGAACGCTTTGGAAAGGTCAAGAAAGCAAGCATAGACAGGGGTTCGCCGATTAGTGTAATACTTGATAGTCTGCTTAACACACAAGATAGCCGTTTCCGTCGATAGTCCACGTCTAAAACCAAATTGATTGTCGTGTATATCCAATGTATTCATCTAGTTGAGTGTTAAGCAAAGAGTCAAGAACCTTTGCCATAATTGTTGCCAGTGAGATTGGTCTATAATTGGCTTTGTCACAGAGGTCACCCGTTTTGTTTTTGACGATAGGCACCACCACAGTTTTCATTAGCGCCTCGGGTAGATAGGAATGTCCAGTGCACAGTGTGAAAAACAAAGCGAGCACTCTAAACAGATGAGGGCCCGCAAACTTCAAATGCTCGATGCTTAGGCCGTCATGACCAGGAGATTTACCACGCGACATTTGTCTGACCACATTCTCTACGTCTTTGGCTGTGATCCTGGCAGCGATCTCCTGACCCGACAGCCCATCACCGCGTTGTGGTTGGGACGGACCCAAAGGCGATTTTATAGTGAAGTGATCTCTAAACAACTCCGCTATACTGTAGTGATCATTAACACCGTTGACGCTCACTGGAAGACTAGATTTATTATTCAATTTATTGGTTGCCTTCCAAAATTTCCGAAAGTCCTGCTTCGAATGATGCGACGCTAGAATGTCCATCTTTACTTGCTCGTTATGATTTTGGCACCATTTTAACCGCGATTTAAAAATATTTCGGGATTTTTGCATTTCATCATAAATTGTGCCAAATTTTGGTTTCCCATACCATACCCATAACTGAAACCTTAACCTAGCCTCCCCGTGAGCCTCACTAACATATCTATTCCATCCCGGAACCGGTTTTTTCATGTTAAATCGTTTTGCAATGTAACTGCCAGAGGCGGCGTTGCTGAGTACATCGATAATATTTTGATACAAATTATCAATACTGTCTCGATGCTCTAAATTATTTTTAAATTATCTATATTATTGCCTTTAACCTTTTGAACACCATAGACGGCTCTGGCCGTCAACTGAAAGTCGTGCCAATGACGCCACGACGGCTACAGACGTCAAAAGTTCAAGATTCAAAGAGACTTTGTCCCAAATTGTTAAGTTGTAAATTGCATACCATAGCAAAGATGTTGTAAGAGTGACTCATTTTGTATTCGACGTAAGGCGTTCAAAAAAGTCAAAAGTTATTGTAAGGATAGGTACTAAGGATCGTGATACGGAAAGTCACGTGATATACCAGTGACGCGATTGATTAGTTTCAAACCGGGTAAAAGCATGTCAGTGTAGGGTTCCGAAGCCGTTACGACAAACATAAAAAACTATCTCAAAAATCATTGGTGCAGCCTTAGATGATTTTTAGTAGGCATAAACACTTTAATCACCTGTATCTCAGGAACTAATTAAGCTTACCAAGTTGTGATAGTTTTCCTTTTAAATTCGTTATATGCGCTTTCAATGTTTTTTTTTCAGATTTTTAGTATTTTTAGTTTTGGCTGTAGGGGAAGGGGGGGGTGGGAGGTTATACGTTCGATCCATCGGCAGATCCCAAAAAACGTCCATTATAAAAATCAAAAATATATATTATGTTCCTATTTAACTTCAGACTTTTCAAAATGGTGATCCCATGATAGGTTAATATTATCTGTATGTGACCAAAATTTCTGTTTTGCAACTTTGATAATTTCTGAGAACTCACGTACGGCATACAGGCAGACAAACGGAGATGGCGAAACTTAGCACGTTCCCTGTCCGGCGGGCCCCAATGTGGGGCCATGAAGATTTTTTTCAGGAGTCCGTGCCTCCACTATGGGGCCACATCCCCATACTAAATACACAAGTTGGACGTGTGACATTGTCAAGATCGTTTTGTATGGGGACTAGTGAACGTGTTAAAGGGTTCCTAGTTTCACTTTGGAACCCCTAAAGCATTTCATAGACGAACAGACGGGTCACAAATTCATGTGAAACCATAATGGAACATTTAAAAGTATTTATATTCTGTTGATATTTAACGTATAAAGATTTTTAATAAACCTTTTTTACCGTCACCGCTTACATGTCGCTCGCATCATATCGCTTCTCGTGCGAATTAGAAAGCGGTATGAGAACAAAAGGCTCGTGACTCTCGTAAGCAAATAATTAGCCAGCCACCGCCGGTCGGCAGCAGGCGGGCATGCGCGGCTGGCACGCGGCTGCCACGCTCCCGTTTTAGCCCGTCAGCTGCCTCGCCACCTGGGCAACGGCAGCTTGCCATTGGACGCTTTGGAGCTCACTAATAAGGTTTCGAAATTTAAAATTTGAATAGTTAAAGCAAATACCCGGGATAAGCATGTAGGACCATGCATTTATTTCGAAGCCGTTACTAAGTACATTATAAACAAAAAAATCTCAAAAAATAGCTAGTATGCACAAAATGTAAAGTTATTTTGATGTTTAAATAATTTGTGATAGGTATAAACACTTTAGTTGCCTGATAGTTTTCTTTTAAAATTCACACCAATGCTTAAAAAACGGTGACGGTACGGAATCGCAGTGACGCGTCGTATTAGCACCGTTTTTGACGCACGCTCCCCACACCGCTGCTTAACGTTGCGAATATCACGGTACGTCAAAATTGACGCCATGTTATTACTATGACACATTCTTTTGTTTACGCACCGTCTGCGAATTTTGAGCACCGGTGTGGAGAGCATGCGTCAAAAACGGTGCTAATACGACGCGTCACTGCGATTTCGTACCGTCACCGTTTTTTAAGCATTGGTGTGGTCGCTGCTTTAAGCTCGTTCGTTCGTTTTTGCTTTCATTAAAGATATTTTTCTCAGATTTTTAGTACTTGTAAGTTTGTCTGTGTGTATGGGAGGGGGGGGCTTTCCATCAAACCTAAATAACCGTGCGGTTATAATATAAAAAAACCGGGCAAGAGCATGTCGGACCATGCTCAGTGTAGGGTTCCGAAACACAAAAAACTATCTCAAAAATCAACATGTATGAAACAATTTTCTATTTAAAGTTATTTGGCGCTGTCTTAGATGATTTTTAATAGGTATAAACCCGTTAATCGCCTGTATCTCAGGAACTAATCATGTCTACTTAGCCGTGATAGTTTTCCTTTAAAATTCGTTATATGCGCTTTCGTTGAAGATTTTTTTCAGATTTTTAGTACTTGTAGTTTTGGCTGTAGGGGGGGGGGGGGACACTTGACTAACAAAAAATAGCGCTTTAAAGCTTAATATTTCATAAACGGATCCCTTAATCGAAAAATTGTTTTCATAAACCCGCAATATTTTTGAAAGACCTATCCAACGACACCCCACACTATGGGGTAGGCAAGAAAAAAAAAAGACATCCCCACGTTACGTGTAGGGGAGGTGCATTAAAAAAAAATATTTTTCAAAATATTATTTAACCACTTTGTTGGCGTGACTAATATGTATATTCAAGCCAAATTACAGCTTTCTAGTACTATGAGTCTCTGAGCTAGACTGGGGACGGACGGACGGACGGACGGACGGACGGACGGACGGACATGGCGAAACTATAAGGGTTCCTAGTTTGACTACGGAACCCTAAAAAACTTTGCTTTACATGTTTTCCAAATAGTACTTTTTATTCAAGATTTGGTTTTAGTAACGCTATGCTAATTAGCTTATGGCACGGTCAGCCAAGAAAGTGGTCTACCAGTATGGACAAAAGTTTGTGTGAGATCTAATTATCACTAAGGTTGACACTTGTCACTGTCATAATATTATTACAAGGCAAAATCGAACTTGTTGTATCATGACGTGCAAATGAACTTCAACCGTAGGGTGGTAGACCACATTTTTGGCTGACTGTACCAAGAGTCTCTGAGCTAGACCGCGGATACTTAGGAAACCTAAAAACAGAAATGTGACTTAAAATATTTGCGAATGATAAACTATGATATGTTTATAAACTAATTGCGTCACTGATAGATCACGTGACTCTTCGTATCACATCATTTACCAGTCCCGCGATTGGTTTAAAAACGAAACGAATATAGACGCTAGTTAGCGTAGTTTGGTTAGGGCCCCATGGGCTCTCTTCTAGTCGGTAAAACCATATTGCTTGTGACATGTTATCATATTGTCACCATTATAATAGCTCTTATTTACTCGACCGTAGGTTATGGCGGCAGTTGAAGAATGTCAAAGGCACTATTGATTTATCAGATAGAATAGAGCTTCTGGCAAACAGTGTGACATTTTTAATGTCGCTAACTGTATGAAAAGGAGTAAAAATAATCACCAAAATATATTTAAATATGTAAAAGAATTCTTTTTATAAGACTTTATAGCGTAGCTCAGAACGCTACTGAATTATTCAGTAGGTACTCTGTTTGTTAAATGTAAAACAAAAAGCTCTCTTTATTATTTACTAGCGACCCGCCCTCGCTTCGCTTCGGTTTATGTGAGTTTTCGGTAACGCCCGTACATAAAACAAAGTTTATTATACATGAAAACCTTCCTCTTGAATCACTCTATCTATTAAAAAAAACCGCATCAAAATCCGTTGCGCGTAGTTTTAAAGATCTAAGCATACATAGGGACAGACAGCTGGAAGCGACTTTGTTTTATAATATGTAGTGATTTAGGGACATAGAGAATAAAGTTAATTAATATTTAAATACATTAGGCATTTCAACAAAGTAGGACCTTAGGAAAAATTGCTTAGCCTTGGTAAAGGTCGTGGATGCGATAGCATGAGTATTATCTCAGTCGGCCACCGCAACCATATTGTCAATTGCCACCCTTAGCCATTGGTTTCTGATAAACAATAACAATATTTGACATATTTACCCGTGTGGTTGCCGGGTTAGAATAGTGCCACTCCATATCTTCCCGTGGATGTCGTAAGAGACGGCTAAGGGAACAAAGGCGTATAGTACTGTTAGGCGATGGGCTTGCAAGTCTTGCAACCTGTCACTAATACACTGGTAAACATCTTAGCCTAAAAGTGCAAAATGTGGTTACAGAATTATCAACAAGTTTTTAGAGTTGTTGGTAATTCTGTAGCTCTGCCTACCCCACTCTGGGAATAAAGGCGTCAGATTAGTATGTATGTATGTATGTATGTATTTGACATATTCAATTAAGATACTTGTAAACCGTAGTCTTACGGAAGGCACAGTAAATTTTCGGCGGATGCTTCGGTCATTAAACACAAACAGAATTGTTTGATGTGCGCTCGTGCGGGTAACGACGCGTGACATGTGTACGCCAGGCGAACGAGCAGGCCAGGCTGGCGGCCCATGACGTATCGACACATTCTTCCTCCTTCGAAGTCCCTATAGGACTACGTACAATATTAACAACCAAAATAATAATGGATGAACCGTAGGGGAATGTCTTAAATTCATTTTGGTTGGCATTTAACGAGCGCATTTTTTTGTAGAGTTAATTTTAGTATGTATACAAAAACCGACAAAACCGTGTATCGTGGGTCCTGCTGAGGGATGCCACACGAGCGTTGATTATGCGTTGCGCCGCCGCCGCTGCCTTGTTCTACATATAAATTTGAACAATATGTCATACAATGCAGTGAAACGCTCGAGAACGCTCGTGTTGCATCACTATAAGGCATTTCATACTTTGAAGTCACACAAATATGCATAACTACTTAGAAATAGAGAGACAAAAACGTACCGAAAAGCTTCCTAATATTATAAATGTGAAAGCTTGGATGTTTGCTAATCACGCCAAAACGACTGAACAGATCTGGTTAGATTTTGGCACAGATTTGATTCCTGGAGAATTGAACGATGGAGTTGCGCGCAAAAGCGTATCACATGGGTGTTGACGTTGGCTTGACTATTGTTTAGTTTCAGGCTATGTCCTGGAATAGGACACTGGATACAGGATAGTTTGTATTCTGAAAGTGTGGGGGAGCAGGGATAAACGAATTCTACACAGATGAAGTCGCAGTCAAAAGCTAGTTGTACAATAATTCTTAGATTAATTAAGTTCCCAATCCAAATGCAGGATTGCTGTATTTCTGGGTTGTGGATTAGCATCGAAAACGCCATACTTGATGGATTCTACGATAGACCCTCAATATACGAGCCCGAGTTGAAGCAAGTTACCGAGGAAGTAGAAAAAAAAAAGAAGAAATTTGTTGTAGGCTGCAATAGGCATTTAGGGGACTTGAGCCCTGCCCCGCCGCCGGTGGCACCCGTAAGTTTTTAAAATGCTTATTTGTATTATTTCAAAATCATTTGTAAAGAACGTAACACAGAAAAATAAATAAATATCTGAATAGTAATAATAGCTCGAGGCCCCTTTCCGTTTACATTTCAGTTCACCCATCAGATGTTATCATAATAATTCAGTTTTGAGATTCAACGAATGTTGAATGTGTACTTAAATTGTTTCTGCTTTCATAATGGGCGGTTTATTTTAATCGTTTTATAAACAGGAATCGTAATGAATGAAGCGATCCGAACTCTTGTACTCTAGAGCAGTGGGATAATTCTCATGGCTTCAAATACGTACGTGTACCAACACGACCACACTGACTTCTTAACATTACATGTCGTTAGTGAAATAATAGTACAGTAGAAGTCTTCGTTCGCGCAGACACGAACAACGATTCCGATGATTTCCGAAACACGATTAAAAGCCACGATCAGACACGTAATAGTTATGAGGTGCAAATTAAATTGCATCTATTTTTTCCATCTCACTCGCGCCCGTTTGACGACTGACTGAATGACACGCGGCGCGCGTCAACATGGCGTCACTAATAACCAATTATAGCACAAAATACAACCACGCAACGCGTGGATCATGCTGATTGGTTCCCGCGCTTCGAAAAATTGTCTTTTGCGCAGGTATGTACATCGGTAATCGGTAGTTACTGTAAATTTGTGTTACACAAACGATATAACATTAATGAATGCGTCATAAACTTGTAAAGGATATGAGTAATTCTTGTGTAAGTTAAACTGAGTTGGTCATCCAGTAATTATAATGAAACAATCAGGTGGCGTCCACACTCTAGGAATAGGTGATTTGATTATTTGTTTAATTGAGTATGAAAGATAGTTACCAGAAAATGGACAGAAAAGCACAACTTGGCTTCGGTTTATGTGATTTTCACAGATACAGGTTTCTCACGTTTTGTAGAAAACGTATCATAATAATATGCCGCAGATAAAGTTATGTATGCGACTGTACACATAATTAGGCATTATGCGCAAGTCACATAAACTACTATTATTTGTGTTTTAAAAGTTACTAATAGGTATAATCGTTCCTTCTATTCATTGTGTAGTTATACTATAACCGCCCTCCATCCCCCAGTACATACTAGGGTTTCCAGCTCCAGACGAACATAAAAGACTTAAAATACTTATAAAGATTAAGTACATAATCTTGGGTGGGTCACGGCCACCAGCAATTATATTATCATTCAACATTGCGCTCATAAATATCTGACCCGTTTTTATGCCTCTAGTAAGTGTTCGATATTTTTGAACCCAATGTTGGATAATATATTATTGCTGGTGACTGTATTTACATTGCAAACATTATGGGTAATTTCAATAAAAGTCAAAATAAAATTATTACGGCGGGTGCTGACTGCTGACCCAAGGTGTTCACAACTATTTAGTTCCATAAGGTGGGTATAAGCGAGTATTAATTAAGCGACATTTTCACTTAATAGGCCATTTGTGTCAAAATTGAAAGACCACTTGGTTGGCCGATTACATATCAAACTAATATTATAAATGCAGAAGTTTGTCAGTATGTGAGTAAGTATGTTTGTTACTCCTCAACGCAGAAACGGCTGGACGGATTTGAAGAAATTTTGGAATCGAAGTAGCTTATGCCCTGAACAAACCCAAAGGCTACGAAACAGAAACTCAAACGAGGATGAAGTCGCGAGCTTAAGCTAGTATTGTGTGTAAAATCCAGGGTAGTGATTCTGTAAACAACGCCGGTCGTGCGGACTGTCGAGTGATACCAAGCGGCGAGATTAAGTAGTCCCGTCAGTGCGAACAAAACACATTGTAGCGCGTGCATTTTCAATTTAGCAGCACGATAGGTCGAACGTATAAGGCTGTTTAATTGAAAATGCACGCGCTACAATGTGTTTTGTTCGCACTGACGGGACTACTTAATCTCGCCGCTTGGTATCACTCGACAGTCCGCACGACCGGCGTTGTTTACAGAATCACTACCCTGGTTTGATTCCGGCAACCTCTTAAGCGTCCTTAATGCAAGCAATGCATTCTCAAGCTTTCATCCGCCTGAGGGAAATGAGGCAAAAATCCTGGAGGAAAATATTTAGCAGGATGGCTGGCTATGAAAGAATTTATGTGACCACATTACGGAGGCGACATTTTCGCAGTGCTCCGGGAATATAGCTGCCCTGGGTCTGCAGTAATTTAACTTAAAATTAAACGAAATACCAAAACGCTCGTCTTATTAAACTAAAGGTAGGTAGTGATTCTCTCAACAACGACGGTCGGACGGACGAACGAGTGAATGTCCAAGCGGCGAGTTTCAGTAGTCCCGTCAGTGCGAACAAAACATATTTAGCGCATGCATTTTCAATTTAGCAGAATAGTTTCTGGCGATGGATCGAACATGCTGCTTAATTAAAAATGCACGCGCTAAAATGTGTTTTGTTCGCTCTGACGGGACTACTTAAACTCGCCGCTGCGATTTCGCTCGTTCGTCCGACAGTCCGTTGTTTTTAACAGAATAACACCCCTGGGAGGGTTATTATGACATAACAATGCAGTTCATTTTACGGTGAGTGTAAGGGACAGAGCTATCGCAGTTATATAGCTCTGTCCTTTTCACTCAGCGTAAACAGAATTGCATATCTATGTCATAATAACACCCCCGAAGTTTAGAAAATGTCTTTAAACGTTACGAAGGTAGGTACTTGAGTGTTTTATTTTTATAAAATGTATAGGTTCACAATGTGATACCTACCGCCCCCTAATGGGCGCTGGGGGTATTCAGGGGGGGCGATAACGATAAGGCCCTCTGAGAAAAAGGGTATGCTGAAGCTATTGATGGGGGCGCTGCCCGTATTGATAAAATATAATAAAATTATTAAAAACTAATTTAAAGTGGACTATGAACAGAAAAGGACTTTCTTCCCTGGTAGGAGCGATCAAAGTGGCGCTTTTCTGTTCAAGGACATTTGGTTGCCAGTATAAAATATAAACGCAACGAAATGTAAAAATAGTATGCACATAATAGACTACAATTTATTTTGTGAATTAAGTTTTGAGGTCATTAATTGTATGTTAGTGACATTCTGTCACTGTCACAGGGTTGGTACGGTTTGAAAAATAGGTACCTACCACAAATATTCTTGTTCATTTTGATAATTTCAGCACTAGTGTTTTCCTCATAGGTGATATGAAAAGCAGTATTAGTCAAAATTATTTGCACCTTGGGTGTTAACACTTGAATCCCTCACTACGCTCAGGATTATATTTTAGAATCCCCGTTACGCTCGGGATTCAATTATAGAATCCTTCGCTTCCTTCACACTCGGGATTCAATTATAAAATCCTTCGCTTCGTTCAGGATTCAATGTACGCCCTCGTATAAATATGTCATTATGCTCCCTTGTGACACAATCTACTATTGTACGTCCATACAAAGTAATATTAGGTATGTGTATAAAGTCTATCCCTCCTACTTATAAACATGGAATAAGCTTGGAATAGGTTATGCCAAGCTTTGTCCCTATCTGTAATTGTGACATTTGCATCTAACAGAACGTGACAAAGCATGGCATAAACTATTCCAAGCTTATGCCACGTTTATAAGTAAGGGGGTATGGCTAGGGTTGCCAACCGTACTATATTAAATAGTATTGTACTATATTTTGACTCTCTGTACTATATACTGTTGAAGAAATATATAGTACGCAAAAATACTATATTTTGGGGGATTTTACAAAGTACTTCAATTTACACACATAACTGACGTAACACACGTTCCAAGTGAATTTTATTAAATAGCTTCACAGAATGCTAGTAAGTATAGTTTACCCCAAAATAAAGAGTTGTCTTAAAGTACTATATTTTTTTACTGTGTACTATATTTTTTACACTTTTTTTTGGAAAATACTGTAAATCCCCCAAAAATAGTTGGCAACCCTAGGTATGGCGTTAAAGCAACAAAAAGAGCACGTTGGAAACGCTAGCTTAATTGACATTCGAAAAATAATTTAATGGCTTGCAGGAAAATTTAAATGGCCAGCGTAATTTCACGAGGCTCCGAGCAGGTTGAAGTTGGTCCGTACTTTTTAATTTACCGAGCAACCTGCGCCATTCCCGCCTTATCACCTCGACCACCCCCAGATGTGGTATTCTCTAACATGACAGCATTGAATTCGACCCTATCGCAATTTATTTTGTTATTTATAATATTGCTGGTGTTGTATATTATTTTCCAATGACAAAAAGTTTGGAATACTTGTACCTATTTGGTTATGACAAATCAATAACATAGCTGCCGCTATTTCCAAAAACACACGAACGAATTTAATAATTATGGTAAAAAGCGAATTGAGACATTTATCCACAATAACCTTAAAAACTACGAAAACATATCTCTCGGCTTGCCCTATCCTGAAACCCTAGGATAGGGCAAGCCGAGAGATATGTTTTCGTAGTTTTTAAGGTTTCGTTTCGCCAGTGGTTTGACATAACACGTAAATTAGCCGTCTTATACTATCAGACCATTGGAACCCTGACCCACCATAGAACTGTGTCACAGAGACGTTATGATTCAAGTCATAAGAAGTGTCAAACAAATTGTTTTATAATGTCACTGTGACACCGTTCTATGGTGGGTCAGGGTTCCATTGGGCTGATAGTACATTTCCTGCGGGCCTAGTATGGCTGCGTCTCAAATGTGGATAAAGCATCCGTCACTCTCGTACTTGTTTACGTGTCAGAAGGTGACGGATGCCTTATCCAAAGGATGATGGTCAGTTTTGTATGGACACTGGCCTGAAAACCAATAATGACAAGCCATATGTCCTTTGAAAGATTTTTTCATATTCTACAACTTTTTGTATGGCGGGAAATCTTAAATCGCTGTGTGAAATATTTAAAAATCTAGAACATCGGGACGCCTACATAGACGACGTTAGAATAATTACTTGGAAAAACCGCGGTCTTTGCATGGCAATAACTTTTTTCACACAAAGATTTTGAACCACCTGTCATAGTAATAGTTTTACAACTTAGAATTGCCTATTCGGGAACATATCGCTTGTCTTTATTGGTCATTAGGCCAATTAGCCCACCCTCCTTTGGTCACTCGATAAACGCGGCCATATTATGGCACCGCCAGACATAAGTGAGAGAGTGACGAATGCTTTATCCACGTTTTGTCACGCGATAAAGGCAAACATACTAGGCCACCAGAAGTAGTTTTATAGTTACCATTTTCGATACTTAAAAATTACTTGAAAATTTTATTGATGTCCAAAGCTTACTAGGGTTGAGGACTATCTAACAGACGAATATGCTTGGCCTAACCCAGATACCCAAATCTATATCTATCTAATCTAATCTAATATATAAAATTTTCGTGTCACAGTGTTTGTAACAAAACTCCTCCGAAGCGGCCACTTATTATTTGAATGAAAAAAAAACCCTTCCACTTACTTTCGCTCTGTATACTCTTTCGTCAATATTCTTTCATCCATCCTTTCCAAATGATCGAACCATCGAAGTATGCCCTGTTCAATCTTAGTCCCTACATCTTCTTTCAGACCACATTCTCTACACTTTTTTATTCCTTACTCTATCAATCAGTTTCACACCACACATACTACGCAAAGAGCGCATTTCAACCGCTTTTATTTCTCTTTATAAATATTTATATTAGGTCCTTACCTATGAAATTGACGTTTTATATGGAGAATTTTATGAAAACGGTGGTTTTCATACATTTCATTTTGCGGATTATTTAGTAACGTCAAATGCAAACCAAACAAAATTCTGTCAGGAATATTGGACACTTCTAAGCTATATTATACATATCTTATTAAATAAATAGTTAGCTTCATAAAACTCTGCGTAATTGAAACACTTGAACTCGCAGCACATGAAAAGAGTTGAGTTCACTTCAATTTTAAACATTAAGTAAGAAATTTAACCATATTATTTGTATCTAAAACCTTTGTAACATAGTGTACCTATTAATGAAATTTAAAAAGAATTTGGAAGTTAAAATTGAAATGAATATTAAATTCCGTACGAAATAAAACACGTAAAAAAATATTTATCCATTATACAAGCCTAGAGCTTAGTTTGGAACTAGGTCAATTTGTGTGAGACTGTCTCCTGACATTTATTGTTTATCGATTGGTATCTTTGTTTCTTTCAACATGCCTTTAGCAAAAGTTGGTGCCTATACGTTTACCTACAGGAGATCAAGTTTGCTCTCTCGAACTTACCCCAAGTTAGTTGTTTTCTTCGGAATCGGCATAGTTTAACTGAACGCCAGCAGTTAATTAACACGCATGGCATTAAGGAATAACACCACAGATCGTAGGTAACTTCAGGATTGTTGTTTCACTTAGATTGTTATGTACAAGAATGAAATGAAGTACAAAACACAGGCAATAACAAAAATTACAATATAAAGCCAAGTTTATCGCAAGTTTTTAGAGTTGTTGGTAATTCTGTAACTCTGCCTACCCCACTCTGGGAATAAAGGTGTGAGTTTATGTATGTATGTATGTATGTTTATCGCTTTAAGGCATTTCTTCTATGTAGATAAACCTTGTTGAAAAAATGTTAAATAAGTACCCTAATGACCAAAAAACAGTCATGTATTAAAAATAACAAGAAATAAATAGACAAATTAGTGCACTATCCTAAAAACAATCTAAGGTTACTAATATATAAATGAAAAAAAATTAATAGTTGGATGTTTGTTACTCAATCACATTTTAATGACTATGAACGGATCGGGATGAAACTTGGAAACATAGGTTAGGTCCTGGTATATGACATAGGATAGTTTTGATCCCGGAGTTTTAAGAAGATCCCGAGGGAAAAACGGTAACCGGAATCTGTGCGGACGAAGTCGCGGGCAGAAGCTAGTATACACGTATGCTATAAAATGAATACATATAGCTACACACATGTCATATGTCTATATCGTAGGCATCAGCTACCGGTCGGCATCAGGCAATCCCAAGGTAGATTCCCTAAAAGGCAAATTGAAGGGCTTGATTCCATTTCCTAAATATAGTATCAAACTCTCGTCAACATAAATATAGTAGTATATGTGTGGTTTATGTGAGTTTAAGTATGTATATTGATTTATAAATCTTTATCTTTGTATCTATTTATGTAGTTATTTTATTTGAATCCAAAATAAAAAAAAATATAGGTTTAATTGGTTAGCCTTTATGCCTGTACACTTGCTTACTCGATGCAAAACCTTACACTTTTATTAATGTCACAAAGGTTAGCTTGAAGAGATCCCTTAAAGGGATAAGTTTGGCTTTGTACATCCTTTTCTTTATATACATTGTAATGTTTTGGTTTTTCTTTTGCACTTACATACATACATAGAGAACCTCTGAGTAAACAAAGAATGCCTAAGTTGGACGGCAATAATAAGCCCTGAATGGTATTTGGATCGCCAATTGCGTAATTTGGCGCAGGGTATTGTTGAAAGTAATGAAATTTTCATGCAATTAGCGCTATTAAATTTAAATTAAAATATACGTTGGATCAAGCTTCATCTACCTACAGCTTTTGTTGTGAGAGTTTATTCCTTGAATATTACACATTCATATTTCTAATGCATTCTTTATTCAAATTTAAATTCGTTTTGCTTTAGGCTGCGTTTCCACCCGAGCGAGGCAGCGAAGCGTTGTTGCGAGGAAAAATCCACCAATAGGATTATTTTGTTTTACTAGCCTCAATATCCAATTGGTGGATTTTTCCTCGCAACACCGCTTCGCAATTTATAGCATACAATTTTATAACACTTGATAATAGGGAATATGAAAAGTATGGCATACGTATCGTTATGACACCTAATAATTATGTCAAGTGAAAATATACCAAATGATCATTATGGCACATGATTTGTTATGGCATATAAAATGATGTCGTATGAAATTCGGGCAAATGAGAGATTTAACCAAAAACTTGCGAAAAAGTCATGTTTAGAAACTTAAACTATCGAAGATTTTGTTTCTTATCCTGCTTTCACGTTTAACAGTCTCAAGAAAATATGATAAAATTTAAACCAAATCCAAACTTTTTTTTTGGCAGTCCATAGTGTTAGTTACAAAATACTTAGCCTATGTTAGTGTACAACTTGTGATTTTTTATGTCCCTACTGGGCATAGGTCTCCCCTCCCCTCCACTCACCCTTATGGAGAGCTTGCTCCCGCCAGTTACACATAAACGCATCCAGGACATCCCGCCATCTCATTTTGGGTCTACCTATGCGACGACATCCGTCTCGTGGCTGCCAATCGGCAGTATTTTTGGCATATCTCTCATCGTGCATGCGGCAGACGTGTCCAGCCCAGTCCCACCTCAACTTTGCAGTCTTCAACCCAACGTCTTCAATACCAGTCCTGGAACACAGCTCTGTTTTTTTTTTATGGCATAGAGAAGACAAACGAGCACACAGGCCACCTGATGGTAAGTGGAAACTGTGACCCATAGACATTCGCATTCACAAGACTGCAATGCAATCCTAAGACTGCAAATGCGTTGCCAACCCTGAGGACTAAGATGGAATGCCTCTATGCTAGTCATTTCACCGGCTGTCTTATCCCCAAACCGGAACACAACAATGCGAACACTGCTGTTTGGCGGTAGGTTAATGGATAAGATGGTGGTAGCGATCCGGACGGACCCTGCACAAGGTCCTACCACCCGCTGTGTTCCTAACGCTGCCGGTCCTCCGCTTAAACTTAAGATTTAAAATGTATTTTCTTTTTTTCTTCTCCTTCTTCTTCTTCAGCATATATCTGTCCACTGCTGGACATATGCCTCTTTCATGGATTTCCATGTAGATCTGGATGCGGCGGTTCTAGTCCAGGTCGGCCTTTTTTTGCTAGCCCGGAATGTCCCACTGCTGGGCAAAGGCCTCCTTCCCCCCTGTCCACGTAATTCGGTAATGGGCAATCTCCCGCCAATTGTGCTGAAAGGCTTCAAGCTCATCTGCGCCGGGATCTGCCACGTCGTCGTATCCGATGTTGCGGTGTCCAATTTGTGGTTATTTTTGTCCAAAGGTCGTCAGACATGCGGCAGATATGTCCAGCCCAGTTCTACTTGAGCGTGGCAACCTATTATTCATTATATTATTTTGAAGTGGTAGAGCCGGGATCCTTCCGTTTTGGCCAAAGTGTTTTTTATTTCCCAAAAAGCATTGTTATGGGTTTATATCTGGAATATCGAAACCGCTTGCTAGGTACATTAGGTTAGGTTACACTTGTGACTACATTAATAATAAATCAACTGCGACGAGAAACAACTTGGCAAATGAAAATCTGGGAAATGATACATTTGACCAAACGGAGTAGACCCGGTAGAGACTGGGCCGGCTCGACCGGGGTATTAACATTCTCCCACAGAATATCTCTGCTGCGTTTCGTCTGTTCAAGTGAGAGTGGTGGTGGCCCAATTTCCCCCCTCCCCCTTCCCCTTCTCTTAACTTTTCTCAAAGGCAGGCAGCGCAACTGGCGATTCCTCTAGTGCTGCGGGTGTTTATGGGTCGCGATGATCACTTACCATCAGGTGACTCACATGCCCGTCTGCATCCTTTTAACATAAAAAATAAATAATAATAAGGTTGCCCCTGGACTCTATGGTTCCAGTGCTTCATATAGCGCAGGCAGGTGTGCTCCAAACCAGTTGTAGGAGGATGTTGAAACTGCCATGCACGCGGAGTTTGGAATGTAGGTGTGTTGAAGGAGAAACTGTCATAGCGACCTGCAGAGGGCGCCACTCGACATCTGTGCCTAAATTAACTTTACTGTGATTGATATGACATGTAATATGTAGATCAGTGGTAGACAAATAAAAAAGAATTACGGAATTAATTAATTACCCGTTCAATCTTCTCTAATAATTAAAATAACCGCACAAGGTGTATTTTAGAAACCGCTATTTAGTTTGGTAGTTAAATATTTCTAGGGCTGGCACTCCATACATGTAACAGAAGAAGAAAAAAAGATTTTTCAGTACATATCGTCTGTTTAAAGAAAAAACTCACCATCTTATTAGTAAGTAAGTAGTATGTACTTAATTTTTGTAACTACTAAATTGGCACTAAATTTGGTATGGAAATAACGTAAATCCCGTGAAAGGAAAACGGAAATACGATACTTCTTACAACGAGTAACGATATATGAGTTTCCGCGGACGGAGTCACGGACAATAGCTAGTCTCAGTATAATATTTAAAAACTGATTATACTGGCTTGGTATTTTTTTATTCAAAATTATCGAATCAGGATAGGTTTTCTTGACAACACCTCAAATCATCGTGGTGGTTTTCAACTCAAAAGACTCAGAAAAAAAACTCGGTTTCAATAAGTAGTGTAATTATAACTAAATTCACACCGTCGTAAAAATATAGCATTACGCCAGCGCTTCTCGTTTCGCGGCCACTGACCGCCGGAACTCACTAATAACAATTATAATTTGGGTGTCGGTTTAATTGTCACTTGTTGCCGAAGCAGTCTACGGCCATTAAGAGCGTGGGAATATTAAATTGCTAGACCGAGCTATGATCTAACTTTTGGTTGTGACCTGATAATCTACATTACATAGATTTTACCGAGTATTTTCTACATTAAAGAAAAAAAAACATTAAAATCAAGTAAATATTTGTATTTCTTTATCGCGCCGTTCAGTTTGCGCGCTAAAAGAAGTTATGGTGCTCCCACACTAGCTTTCATAAATGTTATATAACGTTATAAAACACGATAACATCCACTAACACTTCATAACATTTTATTATCACTTAGTTTTTTCAAACGCTTCCACACTGGTAAATAATTACAACATGTTTGTTACCGTGTTGTAATTTGTTATATAACGTTATTTATAACATGATAACAATCTGTCACTTTTTTTATGATTTATGATAAAATGTTACGATACAAAAGAAATTTCGAAGAGGTTTATTGACGTCACGGGAGACCAAAGAGCTGGCATCTGGCATCTTCGGGACTTTAAAAAAAACACAACGTGGTAATAATGGATTTTCATACGATATTACAAAATAATTGATACAAAAAGAAATTCTATCCATTATAACTGCTCGGAGTTTTGTGAAGGTTTAATAAACGGCCTTCACACCTTTTAGTAGGGTTGTAATTATTCACTAACTACGGAAGTGTAGTATAAAATATAAGTGATTGATCATTTAACTAACGTTGTCGCATGCTTGTATTGATGAAAAGTGTAGGGAAAAAGTGTAGCAGTACGTGTTTGTAATATAACTGGCACAAGGTTAGTTTTAGATTCGTGATAAAGTGTGGATAAGGCATCCGTCACCTCCTGACGCGTAAATAAGTACGAGAGTGACGGATGCTTTATCCACATTTGACACGCGATATAGACGTAGCCATACTTGGCCCGCTGGGCTTGGCACCTTATAATTAATTCCAAATTATTGTTTTCAGAATATTCATTTGTCCGGATTTTCTTTTTCCTAAAGCTACCTATGTTACACTGGTGCTATTTTAGATTAAAAGCATTATGCAATTGCCATTTGTAGGATAGGTACCTAAGGTTTGATTTATACGGGATATCAAAAAATGAAGTCTGTACTTAATATACTTAATATAAAGCCTAACCAAAAAAAAACCTCTGATGGGGTCGCCAGTAATACTTTCTTATCTGTGTTTCGTGAATTGCAATAGAAATGACAGTTCATATAATTTCCGCAATATGGCGAGGTTTTTTAATATTCTAGACAGGTTTTACATCTGTACGACCCATATGAAGCGTACTGGGGCCATAGACAAAATTATTTACGCTAACGTCAACGATTTACCTGTTGTTTACCTGTGTTATTTTTAATTGTACTTACTGTTTCTCTGTAATGTTTTTGTTTGGTGTACTTTAGAAAAACTGTAAATTTACATGGAATTGACAAGCGCTCGACGCGAGACGGTTCGGTAGCGATATCGTCCGCAGAATGCATCTTTAGACATACCCATATTATTATAATCTGTGGAATGCATCACGTCATGTCTAGGGCCTGGGTAGTGATTCTGTAAACAACGCCGGTCGTGCGGACTGTCGAGTGATATCCAAGCGGCGAGATTAAGTAGTCCCGACAGTGCGAACAAAACACATTGTAGCGCGTGCATTTTCAATTAAGCAGCCTTATACGTTCGACCCATCGTGCTGCTAAATTGAAAATGCACGCGCTACAATGTGTTTTGTTCGCACTGTCGGGACTACTTAATCTCGCCGCTTGGATATCACTCGACAGTTCGCACGACCGGCGTTGTTTACAGAATCACTACCCTGCTTAATCACACGGTTGGTCCAGCGAAGTACACGCTCTTATATTCCAGTTGACAGCACCTGCGTATACACGCCTAACTACGTGAAAAGTAAAGTTGATTTAATATTTAAGCTGAACGCTTTAATTGTAAGGTGTGGTGTGTAAGACTGTATTTTTTTTTATCCTTGGGTATGAAATGTAATAATTATATTTGTATACCTACAGTGTGTTACCGGCATGCGGGCATTTATTCAAACTGCCGATAATATGTTACTTTAGCAATTGTTTGCAAGTACAGTCAGCTGCAGAGAAAAGTGACCCCCCCTGCATACAAGTTTCCTAGCAAAGGTGGTTACATTTCTCTGCAGCTGAAAAAATAATTAAAATAATCAATTAAAAAATAATTAAAATAACTTCACAATTAATTTTCTTAGATACTGTCCATTTTTAATGTAGTGCATGTGCTGCGTGTTTATCGTTATCAGTATTGCTGTTGCTTGGTAGAAGGCATGTCGTGGTACGGGGGCAGATCATAATAATCAAAGTATCCGTCGACTGTCATTTACCTTGTCATATTGCTGTGCTTTACATTGCTGGCAATTAAAATTTTGTTAGAAAGTTAACAAAGCCTGAAAAATTGTTTATTAATTAAATTAATGTCATAGTTACGTTATAGAAATACGTTATTTTAACCTACTTTAAAAAAAGCCAGGTTGCTGGTAACACACTGTAATATAGTCATTCATTATATAGACGACTGAGCAAAAATGTTACGTTTTCGAACTGAGGTTTTTTTTAATGATCTCCTAGATTAACCTTAACACGTCTGTAACCTTGATCTGGTAGTCCAAATATAACCGCTAAAATTCCTAGCAAATAAATAAGTTATATTAAAACGTATGCCTTGAAATTACTTGCCTATAACTTTTCGTATTTCGTGATCTACCAGTGACGCGATTGGTTTAAAAACGAAACTAATAGAAACGCTAGTTAGCGTAGTGCAAGGCCTATGTTAGGTTTTGCTTTTCATACTGCTAGGTGCTATCAATAAACATACTTACATACATTAAATCACGCCTGTTTCCCAGAGGGGTAGGCAGAGACCACTTCTTTCCATTTGCTACGATCTTGACAAATTTCTTTAGCTTCTTCCACGTTCATACATCGAGTCATGCACGCACGTCGGTTTCAGGTACTTAACATTCGGCCCTTTTCCAGTATTTCTCCGATTTGACTCGAAAAAGTACGCCTAGGGCGGCCCCTACCGACCCGTCTCAATTTCCATCTGTATATCTCTTTCGTCAATCTTCTTTTATCCATCCTTTCCAAATTATCAATAAAAGCAAATTAAATTTGTACAGTCACGAGATTTAATTTGGTACCCACCTTAGGTCCAAAGCCAATGTGACATTCTACAACAACAAGGTTGACTTTCCTAAACGTTACAAATGGCTTGACATCTCTAATGACATTGACGACTTCAAGCATATTTTTCTTGAAATGGGTCCCAAATTAACGCTCGTGACCGTACACTAGGCGTTCCTGCGGACAGCAAGCGCCCTAAATATGCAATTGTTATAGAGAAATGGCCACGGTTTCTCGAAGGAGTTACGATAAATGTGTCGACGTGGCAGCCTAGCGACTGGGAATCAATACTTGAAAATTGTGCTTTGTTTGCCCTATCGCCGAAGTTTGTAGCTCAGGAACTAATCTCAGTTGCTGTCTACTTCGATCCCGACTCTTTAGACGTGACGTAGGCAAAGAAAAGCTTACAGTGAAAAGTTATTTTACAGGATTTGGTACGTACAGTCACCCAATTTGATTCCTAGGCCACTTTGGACTATGTTAAAGTGACGTTGTCAACCAAAACGTAAGAGACTCCCTATGATTTGGTTTACAACGTCACGTTGACAAAGTTCATAGTGGCCTAGGAATAAAATTGGTTGACTGTACTACGCGCATGGACGGTATCATTCGATTCCGACGGAACGACGAAAATCAGAATTTCGTGCACTCTGGTTTTTTCGCCATAAAAAAAATGTCTCCTTTTAATGCCTCCTCTGCAGCCATTTGAATAAAAACAAAAAAAAAATTGTTACATTAATTTAACTACAAAATTATGTTACATAAACGTTTCAGAATATACGAATAGGATCAGGCGTACATATATAAACTCACGCCTTCATTCCTAGAGCAGGGTAACCAAAGCTACAGAATTACCAACAACTCTAAAAGTTTGTCGATGATTCTGTAACCACATTTTGCACAATTAGGGTAAGATGTTTACCAATGTATTAGTGACTGGTTGCAAGCCCATCCCCAAACAGTACTATAAGCCTTCCCTTAGTTGCCCCTTACGACATCTACGGGAAGACATGGAGTGGCACTATTCCAACCCGGCAACCACACGGGACTTAATAATCCTTAGCGTCATAAAATCCACTACACGCCAGTTAAACCCTGATGAAATGCTTTGTAGTTAGGTACAGTCTATATAAGACCAAGTAGCAGTACACGTTATTGCTCTGTCACTTTAATGTCATGTTTGAAGTGCTGGACTAATCTGTCAAGGGAGGTAAAGCGACAAGGTAGTAAAATACGAGTATGTAGTAATTGACTGCGTTGAAATAAGCAATGAGCGCCCAAGGTTATCTTATCTTATACCTCTCGGATACACTTGGCCAGTCAGCTGTTTTAATACGAAGAGTGTGAAGTGTTTTAAGATTAAGGAAATAAAATATTTTTCATTTTCATTTTTCATTTTCATTTTCAATGTGCAGGTGCGGGTGGTAGGACCTTGTGCAGGGTCCGTCCGGATCGCTACCACCATCTTATTAACCTACCGCCAAATAGCAGTGTTCGCATGGTTGTGTTCCGGTTTGGGGATAAGACAGCCGGTGAAATGACTAGCATAGAGGCATTCCATCTTAGTCCTCAGGGTTGGCAACGCGTTTGCAGTCTTAGGATTGCATTGCAGTCTTGCGAATGCGAATGTCTATGGGTCACAGTTTCCACTTACCATCAGGTGGCCTGTGTGCTCGTTTGTCTTCTCTATGCCATAAAAAAAACGGTGTTTTACCTTCGCCGTAAGAGAATCGGGTGATATCAATCTGACATTCTACAGCAATAATAAGTTTCCTCTGTTACAAAATGACTTGACGTCTCTTATGACATTGACTACTCCAAGCACATTTTTTTAGAAAAGTGTCCTAAATTTACGTTCATGACCGTACGTTAGAAAAAATTGGTACGGTCACGATCGTTAATTTGGGACCCATTTCAACAAAAATATGCTTGAAGTCGTCAATGTCATTAGAGATGTCACGTCACTTGTATCTTTTAGGAAACTCAACCTTATTGTTGTAGAATGTCAGATTGACTTTGGACCTAAGGTGGGTACCAAATTAAAGATCTTGATTGTACATGGTGACCGCGGGAGTTCGAACTCGGTACCTTACGATGATCTCGAGTGGACTCCCTAAGCCACTAGGCCACCGAAGCTCTAGCGATGAAGGTTAAAAGACAAACCGTAGTTAATACGGATTGCCAGGTCAAGTAAGTTCTCTACCGAAACGTTATTTATTCAAGAAAATAAACACCCTTGATTGGTATGCGCTGGCACCAGGAGCTTTTAGTACCGCGTTTTACGCTCAATTATCTCAATTATCGCTGAAGGCTTCGAGTAATTTAATTCTGACTAAATTACACCCATTGCATTGATTACTTCAGTCACTTGTTACCGTGTGTCGTTAACAGTATTCGTTGGAAAATATAAGGACGAATATAATTTGAAATAAGAATAGGGAATTCAATGCATGTTATTAACAGGTAGTATAAAAATAACCGGTTAAGTTTAAGACCGGCTATAACCGGTTAATTGCATTTCCAAAAAAATAATACAGCAAATAATTGCAATTATGTGGAAAGTATTCCATAATTAATGGAACTTTAACGGGTTAAAAGTGTGTTTGTTTGTGTACCTCATCCATCCCATCCCAGCCCCAATATCATCCTTAACATGATGGGGAGCAGGGTAGACCGCCCCTACACCTACATGCGACATTGTTCTGGGCTACATGCATCATTGTTGTTTGCTACATGTCCTTACTGTTAGTGTAATAAGTGTACAGTTATTACTAACAATTTAAGAAACTACTAACAATAATATGAGTGGTAATTCTCGAAATAAATTAATTCTATTCAATCGTTATATCTCTTAAACTAAGCACCTTTGGTAACCACAATGACAAAGTTAAGAAGCATTAAATTTCCAAAAAGTTCGTTGATATATTCCTAATTTTAATGGAGATACAGCCGATCTAATGGAGATACAGTTAAACAAAGTTTTTTAAATATAAAAAATAAAATAACTATTTGCTATTGCACCTATTTGTTGTTGCACAGCTAGATCCCTAGCCTTTCAGAGATGTTGCCGATTTTTAAAGACCCCTACGCAACTCCAAATCAAATCGCTAACATTGGAGAGAAATTCTTTATGAAATTGTATGGAGGGACCATCGAAATTGACTATCTCAAAGACCTAAAATAGCGTAAATTTCCACCAGCCAGAAATGCCGCCAAGTACAACTCATTTAGGACGTACATGCAAGCCCAGGCGTGGATGGGAACCCAAAGTAGCCATCAGAAGTTGCCTTCTGTATGAGGATAGAAGCCTTCCAAACGAGGTAGTTATTTTTATGCTTTTTATTAATACTTTTGTAGTACAGTTTCGTGCTTAAGCCCTGCCACATTATAACTCATTACTATGAACAACACAAAATGCACTTGTATACTCATTATATAATGCTAAGTATAGTTCCTATCACCGAAAAGATTAACGGTAAACCTCAAACCATACATACATATATTAAATCACGCCTGTTTCCCAGAGAGGTAGGTAGAAACCACTTCTTTCTACCTGCTACGATCCTGACAAATCTATTTCGCTTCTTCCACATTCATACATCGAGTCGTGCATCAAAATATAATTAACCCAGGTTAGCTACACGTATTAAAATAGTTATCCATTAAATACCGCATTCTATGCATGCATACCTTCACGCCTGTTATCCCAAAGTGGGAGAGAGTGGGGGTAGGCAAAGCTACAAAATTATCTACAACTATATAAACTAGTTGATCAGTCCGCATTCTATGTTATAAGATAAATCAAAAAGTCACCCTTGCATTACATGGTTTTTTTTATGGCATAGAGAAGACAAACGAGCACACAGGCCACCTGATGGTAAGTGGAAACTGTGACCCATAGACAGACTAAGATGGAATGCCTCTATGCTAGTCATTTCACCGGCTGTCTTATCCCCAAACCGGAAAACAACAATGCGAACACTGCTGTTTGGCACTGCTGTGTTGTACGAGTACTCTGAAAAAAAGTAATGTTTTATTATTGGTCAGTAAATCAATTGCCTATGATAAATTCCCAGAAAAAGTTATCGTGCTCTACATATAGACGACCAAACCGACTTGGCGAAAATATAAGGGTGGAGTTAAACTAAGAAATTGTACCAAGGCTTCATAATTAAAGTAGCGTGTAATCGAAGCCAGGATGTAGCCGGTGCGCCAAGCAGGTGCCTTGTGCGTGCGGCAATTACTTAAAGGTCACTGGTAATACTTATTAATTATTTACCTTCATAATTCGATACACAGGGATAGAAACTTTAGGTCCACATCTGGACAGGACAAGGTAGGAAATAAAACATTGCCAAAGATTTTGATGGCAAAAAACAGCTGCTAAAACTTGCTTGGAAAGAGATTTGGCTAAAAATATTTCGCCAAAACAGCAGGCTCCCATATAACATACTGTGATTTCGTCCGTTTTATTCTGCGTATATTTGCGACTAACTCAAAGACGTTAAAGATTCTTTTTAAAATACATTTAGATCAAGGTTGTATCAGGATAGATGATTTAGGACTAGACCAGATCGCTTTACGACTACATCTCGATCCGACTACATAGCTTTGTGCCTAGATCGCAATACGACCAGATCGCTGCGACTACATCAATAAGGAATTTTGACGGAGTCCCGCATGGTGGGGTCCTATTCCTAGGCAATTTGCCCTTCGGGCATTTGAAGTTACCTAACAAATCTAACCTACCTACCTAATAACGCAAAGTGGTGGCAAGACAACTATTTTACAACAGCGCGGCTGATATAACCAAATACCTTGGTGAATTTGATGATACACTAACGATTTTTTAATTAAAAACTTACAAACTATCTAGTACATCTCTTTCTTTTCTATATTTCCTTTTTTGTGTGTGTGTGTTTTTTTTTTTCATTTTATACGTCCCTTAATGTAGCAGAAACGTAAGAGAAATCATGACTGATAATGTTAGCATAGATCTTTTAGGATAACTCTACCTTTTGTAGCATATAATCAAAGTGTCATTAAAATTCTGTATGCCCAACTTTCCAACGTAAAAAAAATATTCTCACACTTAGAATAACCCTAATATATATTTGACATACACTTGTCCGGTATAATTTAAACCAAGGACGAAAGGAAGAAGGATAAGTACCTATAACGAGTTAAAGAGGCGAATGAAGCCCACTTCAATCTGTAAAGGTAATGAAAAGGTAGTAAGAGCGACTCGGAAATAAAGTTTCCTGATTAAACTGCCATAAACGTTTATACAGCTAGTTTAATTGGCATGGTTTTAGCTAGATTTAATGGTTATAAAAGTCGGTTAGGCCGTTTAAGAGTGCCTTAGGTACTGTAAAACGGGATAAGTAGGGATTAAGGGGGGAGTAGGGAGGGACACAACCTAAACATACATACACAACACATACATACATAAACTCACGCCTTTATTCCCAGAGTGGGGTAGGCAGAGCTACAGAATTACCAACAACTCTAAAAACTTGTTGATAATTCTGTAACCACATTTTGCTCACTTAGGCTAAGATGTTTACCTGTGTATTAGTGACAGGTTGCAAGCCCATCGCCTAACAATACTATACGCCTTTATTCCCTTGGTCGTCTCTTACGACATCCACGGGAAGATATGGAGTGGCACTATTCTAACCCGGCAACCACACGGGTCACAACCTAAAATAAGTCATAACTTATTACAAATAAGAACAAGCATTGAATGGACAATGACGTTACGTCTGTTGGAAAGAATTTGAGTCTTGTAATTAGTAACATATGCTTAATTTTAGGTTGTGTCTTTACTCACCCCGATTTACGGTACGTCTTAAAATTTCGATTTATTTCCTAAGTTTAATTTTCCCGAAGCTTATCTTACGCTGGATTAAATGCACAATTCAGTTGCTATACTTAAGCAGGCTAGTTTAGGTTTGATTTATAAGCGATATTGAAAAATAAAGTGTTCCATCAAATCATTGCATTCGGAATTATGAATCGGGATTGATCAATTTGGAATTATGTCTCTTCGGAATTATGTAGTGTATGTATGTTTATGTCATTAAAAATTAAGGTCCTTTTATTAGGAATTGTGATATGATACATAATTTGAATACAAGAAATAAATAAAAAAAGCTATAAAAAAATGGTGTTCGTGAGGTTTTTAAATCATTTCAGAAAACTATGAGGAAACGCTGCACATCACTGGCGCGCAGGGTGCGGGCTAACTCTAATGGTATCCAGGGTAGTGATTCTGTAAACAACGCCGGTCGTGCGGACTGTCGAGTGATGTCCAAGCGGCGAGATTTAGTAGTCCCGTCAGTGCGAACAAAACACATTGTAGCGCGTGCATTTTCAATTATAAGCAGCCTTATACGTTCGACCCATCGTGCTGCTAAATTGAAAATGCACGCGCTACAATGTGTTTTGTTGTATATCTCATTGTTTTATATAATGCTAGGTTAAGTTTTATAATTGTATATTAAAAAAAATACTTGCTGTCGAGTTTTTTGCGACGTTTCTTCGCAGCAGTGGTCTCTTGCGAAGCGCTGGAAGATTTTTGACGTGTAAAAGTGCCAGTGTACTTACTGAATAAACAACTTTCATCTTTTATCTTTTATTTACTATTCTGCACAAGTTGCACGGTTTTTGAGATATTGTATTTTTTTATTCGTGAAAAAACGCTATGTTTACCTGAAAAACAATTATTAAACACCCTGTACGAAAAGTATTGAATACAGTTCTTCAAAATAAATTCAAATTGACACCTGCTAATGGTTGACTGATTATTCATTGTTTTCCTTGCAAATAGCATTTTTTCAAAAAATTTAAAACGTCACAATGTCTGTAAAAACACAACTACAACAACTTTGCATAATAGTACCTACATGAGGTTAAAAGTATTCAGAATAACCCTAACTATCATTCCTTAAAACCCTACCTAGCCAAACATCCTGTATGGTATGTCATACGAAGAAGGATTCTTAGCTAAAACAGTTTATTTTTGTATTAGTTTATTATCGTTAATGCTATTTTCATTATCCTTATGATTTAGGGAAGGCTGCGTAGGCGACCTCCTCCCCACGCTAAGATTGTGTTTATTCCTTAAGTATGAGAACTATGACAAAAAACGAAAGAACGGCAAAGAAAACTTTCATGAGCACAAAGAAAACGGATTTGAATTGTCGTCTCTCAATTCTTAATCTTGTGTCGTAAACCAATCAAATCAATTTCACACATATTGACTTAGTCCAAAATTAAGGTCTAGGCTTGTACTATGGGTACTAGACGACGATAAACTATAAAAAACATCTAAGACTCAGGAACAAATATCCGCAGTCATCACAGAAATATCTTCATCTTCTAGCTTGCGGCGCTTCTTCTCCGCAATGATGGTCTTGTCCGAAGCGCTAGTAGATTCACTCATTAGTCTCATTACCGACATGTAAAAGAGCCCGTATGTGGCCATTTTACTGAATAAATATTTTGATTTTGATTTTAATTTTGCCTGTTTTAGTCCACAAATATTTATGACGCTATCGCACTAAACTTTTTAAACGTCGTGTAGGTTCCTGCACCAATACACACAAGAACAAAAACAGGTTCGAATTTTAAAAAGGTTCTTTTATTTCGTCATCCATTCATGAATGGCGTGTCGCCTTCGTAGTTTCCCTCACTTTCTTGTGACTGTACTAAGTCCATGGAGCGAGCGTGACGGAGTGGCGGATCTAACAAAGTTAAGGGATCATTTGGGTATAAGCCGGGAACAAAGGGAGCCCAGAGCTCTAAGGGACCAGACCGGGACAAAATCAACATCCTTCGCCAAACACGTCACGTATTTATAATCCAGCTCCCACTTCCTGCTTTTTGTTGATCATTCGCTCGATTGTTAGCAAAAGGGAATTTTGCATTTGCAGACGAATCTTTGTGAGGCGGCTCAAATTGGGGAGTTATACCTATTTTACATCGGCGTTGGTAAACTGTTTTTAATTGACGTAACCACCGCTTGTACCTACTCGTTTTTCTATGGAAGAAATATTTACTTAACAATACAATACAATACAATACAAATACTCTTTATTGAACACCAAAAGAAAACAAAACACGGAACAGTACATTTTAACTATAGGTAGGTAGGTAGGTTGTGGTTTCATCAATTTTTTATTCGCCATTGTCTATCATAAAAAAAACTTGGTAATAATTGCATGAAACAATACATTCTTAACAAGATTGTGAACCGATACGTAAATAACTGTAAAAAAAATTCCGTATTTTAGCTCCGGGCGATAAAGTTTCTCCCCTCAAAGAAGTACGAATCAAGTCCGGTTTCCACGATTTTTGAATATGTTGTGTTTATTATTAAAAACTATGTTAGTACGTTTCCTTTTTTAGGGTTCTTTACCCGAAGCCCCCGAGGGGAGCTCCACGGGACTCTATAACCCTACGCAGTCCGTCCGTCCTTCCCACCGTCCCTCCGTCCTTCTGTCCGTGTTCTCTCTGATGGCTGGTTGTTTTTTTTTCAGATTTTTTTATATTACGGCCGATTTATATAAAAAAATATATTAAAGGAAGGATATAATAAAAGGGCTTCCCATACGAGAAACGTTTATTTTTCAACGTATTTTTATTTGTGTTACATCGTAAAGAGGGTAAAACATAGAAGCGTCAAATTGATACTAAAAATGCTCAAGTGTAACTTAGGCTCGCGCTGAATCGATTCGAAATTGAATTCAAATCGATATTTAACACCTACGGTCGGTGCGGCGGCGGACGGAACCCTCGACGCGCTCGTCCGTCTCGCACTTGACCACTTTTTTTTAACTGCGCGATCTACGCCTAAATTCAACACCGTTAAAACATATAGAACAAGTAATTCTGCTCTCTCCTACCGTGCTATTTACATGTATAAATAGCGTAATTAAAGACCTTCGTTGCGTAGTAGTTTAGGTGGAGCCCAATGTAATATCGCCGCCATTGAGGGCCCGTGGTGAACCACAAACGGGTTGAGAGCAGTTCGTAAGTATACCTACTGCTACCGCTATACTAGCCAGCTACTAATAGCAGTATCTCAGACAAACTCATGTACCAATTACAACCTTATCACTAACAACAGTGGATTGAATCTGATTTGCCTATTGAATTTGAGATACCGCCTATTGGCTTATGGCAGTATAGGACGTAGTAAGACCGCCGTCCTCGCCAAGGAGAAAAGTAAACATCTCATAATAATTGGGAGCCCAATTTCAGGGTTTACTTTACAGGAAACACATCTATTTTTTTTGTTTATTTATTAATACATACATATATACATACCGTCACGACTTCACACAGTGGGGTAGTCAGTGCTACAGAATTACTGACCAACAACTCTGACAACTAGTTGTTAATTTTATAACCACATTTTGCACAAATAGGCTAAGATGTTGTGTTGACCATGTGTATATTAGTGACAAGTTGCAAGGTCATCGCCTAACAACACTACAAGCCTTTAATCCCTTAGTCACCTCTTACGACTTCCACGGAAAGACATGGAGTGGTGGTACTATCGTAACCCGGCAAACACACGGCAAATATTTAATTAATTTAGGAAACAAACAGGCACACAAAAACAAGATATATAACTATAATGACATAAGAAGACCTACAATAACATTTATATGTGAGAAACTAATTTTCTTTTAAACAGGGTAAGAAACACACTACCAACACGAGTACATTATGTACCAGCACCTCAGCTCACTCGCTCTTACAAATTATTAGAGATGCGCCGAATATTCGTTTCGTATTCGGTATTCGGCGTACTCGGTATCTTTTTCACTATTTGTATTCGGCCGAATTATTCGGTTTTGGTGCCGAATATATTCGGTTCGAGTATTTCTATTTTCTTGGCTATAATACACGGCTTAGAACTAAAAGACATAACTTCTTGTGTAAGATTCATGTTATATTATAAGTCAAAAAAATCCTATGAAGAATGTGTTGACAAAAGCTAATATTTTTTTTTTTTTTTTTTTATGGCATAGAGATGACAAACGAGCACACAGGCCACCTGATGGTAAGTGGAAACTGTGACCCATAGACATTCGCATTCACAAGACTGCAGAGCAATCCTAAGACTGCAAATGCGTTGCCAACCCTGAGGACTAAGATGGAATGCCTCTATGCTAGTCATTTCACCGGCTGTCTTATCCCCAAACCGGAACACAACAATGCGAACACTGCTGTTTGGCGGTAGGTTAATGGATAAGACGGTGGTAGCGATCCGGACGGACCCTGCACAAGGTCCTACCACCCGCAAAAGCAAAAAATAAAAATAAAGTTAATGAAAATAAAGCTAATAAAGCAATTGTGCGGTGTTTTTGTTGTAAAATCTGTTTAGTGATAAGAAGGCTGTTAGTTTTCCGAATATAAATAAAATAAAATAAAATAAAATAAAATAGTGACAGCGCATTATGCACGAATGGCGGGTGGTGAGGTACGGCTCGCTCGTCATCTAGCCAGCGACACGTAGCGTACATGTTAGATCCTGTTTACGTGGCAAAACAATGAATTGGTAAACCGAATAATTCGACCGAATATCCGGTTCGGTAAAGGTTAAACCGAATAGTATTCGGTACTCGGTTATTCGGTGAAACCACTATTCGGCGCATCTCTACAAATTATAAGTACTTAGTTAACAGACTTAATTTGCTTAAACTAATTATCTTTAATATAGCTGTGGATGTTTTGGAATAAAACCCAAGAGTTAGGCTCACAAATTTACGTTTAATTTCGGAAATTTCGAACAACACGTGTAATAATCAAAAAGGGCGAAAGTACATGTGTGCCGCGCGGTTAGCCAAGGACAACTGCCGGCAGTTAGAAAGATTGCCAGCTTAAAAAAAATACGCTATACATTTTTAGGCAAACAAACTGTCCAAATGATGCCAAATGGTAGCAGAGTACTTACATAGTGACAGTAATAAAATAAATCAAAATTAAACAATTAACCCTATGAGCTCGTCGCTCACAATAGCTAGAAATAGAAATAGAAATAGAAATGTTTATTTGCTAGAATACGTTACAATAAGATCATAAAATAAATAACAGAATCAGTATTCAGCCGACATTAAAATCGACATGCAAAATATTAGATAGGACACAATAATTGACATGTTGGTTAACTAGCTTACGTACTAACTTACCTATATCGAGAACGACTCCTTAAAGCGCTACTATATTTACCCAATGATAACGAAAATATATCTAAATGTATAAAATCTTATTAAATCTCACTTACATTATTAAGCTATGATTTAACTCATATAAAGGGTGTCCCGTAAACCGACGTCAACCCGCCTAAGGCTGATAGAGCAGCTATAAAGCGATCGATTTAACTCGTATGTATTCTCAGCGATTTTTACTATTCGGATATATTGAGCATTATAATCAGATTTTTTATAATTTTCCCTTATTTCCTTGTCACGAAAAATCCTTAATTTCATGTTTTATTTCAGTAATTTTTCAGTGGTATCATATCAATTACATTATTAGAACCATAATAAATATCTAGCGACCTGCCCTTGCTTTTTATGTATACATATATGTTGGTATGTACATAATAAAATATAAATATTACAACATTGTTATTAAAGTAATGTACAAAGGTGAAACTATCCCTAAAGCAGTGTTCGCATTGTTGTGTTCCGGTTTGGGGATAAGACAGCCGGTGAAATGACTAGCATAGAGGCATTCCATCTTAGCCTCAGGGTTGGCAACGCATTTGCAGTCTTAGGATTGCATTGCAGTCTTGTGATTGCGAATGTATATGGGTCACAGTTTCCACTTACCATCAGGTGGCCTGTGTGCTCGTTTGTCTACTCGATGCCATAAAAAAAAAAATGGGATCTCTTCCAGCTAACCCTGAAGTAAATTGCTCTGCTCCGGGTACTAACTTTTATGTACATAAATCTCCTTTTTGAATTACTCTACCTTTAATAAAAACCGCATTAAAGCCCGTTAAGTAGTTTTTAGAGTTGTTAGTAATTCTGTAGCTCGGCCTACCCCACTCTGGGAATAAAGGCGTGAGATTATGTATGTATGTAAGTAGTTTAAAAGGTCTAAACGTACACACAGACGGCGGGAAGCAACTGTTTTATATTGTGTAAAGATGATACGACCCTGTAATCAGTTCACTTCAGTCATAAACAGTGCTCGGCAGGGGTGAGCCATTTTTACGTCATTAATGTCAAGTTATTAATATAGATACACCTTAACAATAATAGTATATTATTTATAATTAAACTTAAATGTCAATGCATTATGTAAAGTCAAGGGATTTAATTCCTAGTCCACTTTGGATTGGACTATGTCAAAGTGACGTCATCTATCAAAACGTAAGAGACATCTTATGATTTTATTTACAGAGCCAGTTTGACGTAGTACAAAGTGGACAAGGAATTAAATTCCAGCACTGTACAAAACTATAATTAAGTTTTCGTATTTATTCTCAATTTTCTTTGTTATTGTAATAAATAAATACTCGTATACATTTTTCAATATTTTCAATTTTCAACGCATTTCTTCTTTATTGTTTTGCTGGCGATGGCGACGTAAAGATCATAGCAGAAAGGCAGCCTAAATTAAATAATGTCATGAGTTACTAAATTCCACCACATCTACCATTGAATGACAAGGTTATTACCATTAGACTGTTTCAAATTTGTATAGAAGAAAAAGTCATATTTTTTGCAAACTTCGCTTACCCCTGAAGTCTTTATAATGTAAAAAAAAAAATATGTTTAGTCTCAAGGTAAAATAACAAAATTTAGAGGTTGCACAAATTGACCACTTACGCTTTAGCAGATTTTCTGTTTATAAATTTTCCAAAAACAACAAACAATAACTTTCCAGTCAACTTACGTCAAACACTAATGATATCGACTATCATCACCATTTTCTCTGCCTGTTCGGAGAAATACATAATCAAGAAACTTGATTATAAAAGTAGTCAAAGTGTGCAAAACCTAATTATACGAATTTTTTCGTATTATAATTTTGATTACTGGTCTTTAAGATGAATAAGAGAAGTCATTAAAAATAGTAGTGTGGAAATTGAAATAACCTAAAGTTCATGCTATGCTAACTCTGAAAACAGCCCACCCCGGCCGAGCTCGGACATAAATATAACGCTTCATCTGGCGTCGGCCTAGCTCACGGGTCTAGGTCGGTCGATCAAGACGAACCATAATTAGCCGAATCAGCAAGTTTGCACCAGGAGCCTGGCACTCTCGTAAATTGCCCTCCGGCGCAAGTTTCTCAGCGTAAATGATATCGTGACTACATAAGATTCGAGTTCACAGAGAAACGCTGGAGCCTCTAAAACAACTCTGAGTCTTTAACGTACGGTTGGATTTGGAGTGATGCTGTCGAACGGTTCTTGATTGTTACCCCCAGGTGATGTTTGTTTAACGTCGAAGTAGACTTATCGCTGGCGTAAATAGAGATTAAGTTGGAAGGTAGACACCTTTTGTTTGCTTTACGCGAAGCTCACGTGTATGAGCTTGTGGAAACTGCTATCAACAGCGTTTCAACTGTTATCTTGTTCCAATTTGCGTTCATGTCTTGGCGTGTTCCTTCCTGTTTTGATTTTGTTTCGGCTTGTTAGGGTACAAAAAAAATGGATCCCTTATTGGATCACTTGTCCGTCACAGCCAATTTGCTACGAAACTACTTAACCGATTGAGTTGAAATTTGGTAGTTTGATGACCGAAACACAGATGTGCAAAGTCAATATACTTTTTTTAAATAAGGATCATTTTCCTTGGACAAATTAAAGTTTCGCAAACCTTACTGTGTCATACCTATATCAAATGGAAGGGCTTGTTATGAGGATGTCAAATATATTTTTGTTATTATTGCAAATTAAATAGTTTGATTTTATTAATTAAAGAAGATGAAACTTGCCCCCCCCCCCGATCTCCAAAACTACTGAGCGTAACATAGATTACAGGAAAACCTATAAGAATTAGATAATAAAAACGTATGTACGGTACGGAGGCCCCTCCACGCGAATTTAACTCACACTTGACCGTTTTTTTTTTATTGCGCCTGATTTGTGGTTTTTTTTGTTCCATTTAGAGATCGTGGTTTTTACCTGCGAGTTCATAAGGATTAAGAATTTTATGTTATATCTTTGACTTCTACGATCGTATATTCAGTGCACGGTATAAATATCTTTTGCAAAAATGCTTTTATATTTTTTGCAAAAAGACATAAAGACAGAGCGTTAATTTGGGACCCATTTCAAGAAAAATATGCTTGAAGTCGTCAATGTGATTAAAGATGTCAAATCATTTGTAACTTTTAGGAAACTCAACCTTATTATTGTAGAATATCAGATTGATTTTGAACCTAAGCTGGGTACCAAATTAAATCTCGTGACTGTACATACGGACAAACATAATGTAACTATAAGGGTTCCTAGTTAAACTACGAAAACCTAAAAAAGGTTCAAACTACATCTGCAACACTTTTTTCATACCAAGACAATGCCTTTTATACCTAGGCGCCTTAGAATAGAAATAAAGTGAAAAAAACTTTTCAATTTTAAAATAGGTACGAGCATTTTATTAATAAATATGAAGCTAGAAGTTTTCGTGAAGTTAATAAAGCACTTTAACAAGAATTGAGTAGACAGGTTAGGTATGCTCCGATAGCCGAATATTTGTACAAAGTAATTCCCGTCAATCGATCAATGTCTAACATTTATGACGTACCTTCGAAAGGGGTTGTAATGTGCGTCACGTCCCTTGATAAGTAACCTACATAATTGCACTGGATATTCGATATATTACTTATACGAAATCTATCAACTGCCTCGAGCAACCTTTTCCTTTTATCGAGTAACGCAAGCGTAGGTACGTCATGGAGAAAATGTGTATCGCGATTGGAACCAGGGGTGTTGTTCTCTCAAAAACAACGGATTCACTACACGGCCATATTGCCGCAATATCTAGTCTATTTTCTATAGTTGGGATCGTTAGACCGACAATAAACCGCACAGCGATGGAGCCGTGGAATCGACAGGTTATTACAAGTCTCGCATTCTTGCGCCAGTGTGCGTGTTTGTTTACACTCCCACCTTAATGCCCTCCTTCCACTAGGATACATTGATAGGATCCATTTAAGAGGTCAAGTGGACTATTATATATGTATATTGTATGTATGCATTTCATGCATATGTGTATACATACTCGTAATGTAAGTTTGTGTATTTAATTGTTTTGTTGTTTTTTTTACCTTTATATATGTTTCTGTTAGTATTTATTCATAAGGTCTAAAATAGTTCACGCAGTTTTTGTAAATTTGGTTTTTTTCTAGTGTCTACCACATTCTAATTTTTATTGTTTTCCTCAATCGTCCAAAGGTTAGCTGGAAGAGATCCCCTAGAGGGGTTAAGTTCGCCTTTGTACGTTCCAATTCTGTAAATATTGTATTTGATTTTCTGCTTTTTGTACAATAATGTGTTTACATACATACATACTATTTGTACATTCAAATTCGTTAATGGAGTAGAGTGGGCTTTATTGTACCTACACTTAAACCCACTTGAACTCGTTTAGACTTTTTAATACACGGGGATCCATCAATGGGTTCTGTTGCACTCTTAATTACACTTCAATTCATCAATGGATCTTAGTACACTACTATGTTAACATCTAACACTCTTGGATCTACCAATTGATGGATACTTGTGGACATTATAGTATAATAAAATCCATTGATGGATCCCGGTATATAAAAAGTTCAATTGAACCCATTGATGGATCCAATTTTAAACCATTAAAACCTACTAACCAAAACGATAGGGTTGATAATTCAATGTACATTTAATCTAGTTCTAAATTGTTTTATATGCGGTTACGAAATCAAAACACGATAAGGGTATAGTGCCTACCTACAGACTCTGGCGGTACTGTAGGTAGGTATCTGATCATACCCCTGCTGTGGATGTAACATGTATTTTTGATTTTTATACTTTATTCATTTATACTTATTATTTTACCTACACTTTACTACACTATACACACTACACTACACTGTCTTCATAACTAGCGACCCGCCCACACTTCACTTCGGTTTATGTAAGTTTTCGTTAAAAAAAACCTTCCTCTAGAATCACTATCCATCTATTGATAGTAAATATTCACCCGCGACCCGCGCGCATCTTCCTTTCGGTTTCTCGTGGTGTCATTGTTCTTTATATCCTAGACCACAGGGAGAAATACAACCCTCCATTATCGTGGAACTTTAATCGGATTCAGTTTAGTTATTGTTTTACTTCATCATACCCATAACTCATTCGCAACTCGCATTCGCTAAACTGCGTTCAGTTTATTTAAAACTTTTCCTTGACGTTTGCGCTCGGGGATGGTATCATGTTTTCGAGTTCTGTGGCAGCGAGCAAGCCGGTAACTCATACACGGTTCCGGCGTAAAAACAGCGCCGGACAGCCCTAGCGTCGCGATAGCCTAGATATATGTGTGCCCGGCTTTATTTACAGCTTGTGTTCAAATAACAGCGACGCGACGTCGCAGATACATTACTATATATCATAGTAGGGGAGCCCACGACACTATACCTAGTTCGATAAGACTACCGGATGATAGAGGTTATATATATAATTAGTCACGTTATTAATGGCGGAACACGAAATGGCAATGCTGCAAATTAAAAAAACCTGGCGAAGTATTTTTTTTTATATTAAAGTCCCATGTCTAGTATGATAATTAGGCGCCCAAGGTTCGTTTATTCTTCGGAACAGGGGAGGGGTAGGACTATACGACAATGCATTGCTGCAAGCCCCCTGATTGGCCTAATCAGTGGAAGCTGCATGATAAGCGACGCTTCGTACTTAAGTATCTAATATGATCGTTCTCCTCAAAAAAACCAACGCTCATCTGAAAGAGTATCAATTTCTGTGTCAGAAAAACTACTGCTGCATTTAAACATCGGACTTATAACTAAAAAAAAGTTATAAAAGCCAGGTTTTTTGCATTGCAGCATTCCCATTTCGTGTTCTCCCATTAATGACGTTACTAAATATATGTATATCATGTGGTAGTCTTATAGAACTAGGTTTAGTGTCGTGAGCTCTTAGAATACAGATACATAACTACATATCACTTCAAACTGGCTTGCATGAAAGGAAGTGTCAAGCGGCGTATGTTTCACTGCTCTATTTCCGCTTATGGTACTTTGTTCTCTACGAACGAAGAGGAATTATTCATTCCATTTTAGTTTGCAGTTAATAATTTAAACTCAACGTTTTGTTGTGTTCAAAAGGGCGATAATTTTATTACGAGTTCCGAACGTGTTTAAGTACCGTAACCTCGGGTTTCTTTGACCCTAGGGGGTTACATTGCCCACCCCTAAAACCATCTTAAAAATTTAATTATTCTTTTAAACTTTACTACAGGCCTAAGCTAAGTGAAAAAAAAAAAAAAAAATTAACCAATTTAAGATGATTACCACTCCAATAGTTATAGTTTTAGGGGTGGGCAATGTTACCCCCTAGGGTCAAGGTAACCCGAGGTTACGGTAACTATGTCATTGTGTGTTTAGTGTTAGTAGAATCGTTTGAGTCCGTTACGATCGCTACCACTATTTAAGTACTTTTTTGTTATCCTGACAAAATAGTAGCATCAAAATTAAATAAATGTTAATAAAAAAGATCGAAAGTGAGTGGACGGGTCGGAAGGGGCCACCCTAGGCGTACTTTTTCGAATCAAATCGGAGAAATACTGGAAAAGGGCCGAATCTTAAGTACCCGAAACCGACGTGCGTGCATGACTCGATGTATGAATGTGGAAGAAGCGAAAGAAATTTGTCAATATCGTAGCAAGTGGAAAGAAGTGGTCTCTGCCTACCCCTCTGGGAAAATGTATAAAAAATATGCCCCCTCCATATATTTCGCGGACTCTATCTTGAATTTTTTTACACCCTATGTCACTTTGACAATTAAGTACGATGAATCAAATGATAACTCACATACATACATACGTTCGAAAAACAAAACCCTCCTTCGGGCTGTTAAAATTCGATTCAATAAGTTTATGCGTGACAAAGGGGTATGGCTTGGCTTCTAAAAGATGAAGAGAGCGCAAGGAGCTGCAAGATTGTATTGGATTTCTAATATTTCGTAAAAATAAGACGTAGGTAATCTCCGAAGTCTGACTCACACTTGACTGGTTTTAAAGTACTGTCAATTAAGGATTTTTTAGAAAAACTTTTGGTGCTATAGAGCTGTAATTTGAAAAAAATGAAAATGAAAATGGAGAGTATTTAATCAATCTCACACAGCACCATCACCCACTTAAACATAATTATGTTTGAATTAATCACTAATTAATCTAGTATAGTTCATTTAAATAACGCCGATAAAGTAGTAAAATTAACGCATGAAAATTGCGCATAGCAAACAGCTGAATCAGTCACTGCATTTATCATCTATCATACGCGTAGTCCGTTTTTGTGTCATCCCACGGGAACCGTAAACTTTTCCGGGATAAAAGTAGCCTTTAATATTTAGAAATAATGTAGCATTCTAATGGTAAAATAATTTTTGAAATCGGTCCAGTAGTTTCTAAGTTTATGCAATACAAACATACAAAAATACAAATATTCCTGTTTATAATATAGTGTAGATTACGTAGGTATGGTACCCTTGGGGGTGTGTCCAACCCGCTATAGTACTCGTTCGTACCCAGCGTCGATAAAAATAAGAAAAGCGTGGAAAATTACTTCCTCTCGGGCGGAATATTTCATCAAACGACATCGCAATATCGACGAGAAAGCTCTTCAAAATAGGAATTTAAATAAACCGTTGTAATAGAAGCTCGTCTGCGATAAGTAATAAATATGTAGAGCCTCGAACGACGCCGTCAGCCGATGGAATAGTGTCTTCAATAGAGATACTTTTTAATTTTGTTCATACGATCCTGATATAGTGCTTGTCTAGAAGGCGAACCTTTTTTTTATGATTTTACTGCAAACCCGTTTAAGGGGTGTCTCCCAAAAACAACGGACGGTCGAACGAACGAGCGAAATCGCAGCGGCGAGCTTAAGTTGTCCCTTCAGACCGAACAAAACACATCTTAGCGCGTGCATTTTCAATTAAGCAGCCTTATACGTTCGATCTTATCGACAGAAGCCATGCTGCCAAATTTGTTCGCTCAGACGGGACTACTTAAACTCGCCGCTTGGACATTCACTCGCTCGTCCGTCCGACCGTCGTTATTGAGAGAATCACTACCCTGAGGGTCGTTCTCAAAAAAGTGGCACCGCCACCTGTCAATAGGTGTCTCTTAGAACTTTTTTTTCATAAAGCGTCATCCATATAATTTAGTTATCAATTCATATTAAAAGACACTTTTTGAGTAGAGGCCAAATGGTTTGATATAAATTCTAATTATATTAATAACCATAAAATCAATTTGTAACTACGTTTTGTCGCTCACCTGCAGTGTCCCAACGCGAGGCACTCATGTTTCGAGTTGATTAAAACGTAAAAATCACAAACGTAACTTAGTGCGAATACTATTTTTTACTTACACATATACTCAAGATTTAAAACTGTAGTGTCGAATAAGAATACTATACTCATATTTCGAATTATTTGAAATTTATTCTTATCCACGACAGTTTTTGTCGTTCACCTGTCATGAGATAAACGCTACCTCTGTGGTTAAACTATCTTGTCTAACCTGCCTAACCCCGCATAATTCGAGACCTACAGTCCCCAGCTACCGCTGTTAGAAGTAACACGTCGTCAGTGTGAAGTTCTCAAAAATAATAAACAAAAAACTTACGCGAGCGGGAGTTTGTAATGGGTACGTAGTCGCTATTCTGTCTTCCATATTTTGATAATTGTGTGACTTATTGTATTGATATTAATTTATAGCACGTAAAACATGGTTTATTTTTATGTCAATAAATATGCAGTTCATTAACCAAGGTGCTTAACTTGTATTGATGATATAACTGTCATTTTGTCCATGACCTGTATGTCGTTCACCTGTCTAAAAAAAACAGGTGAACGACGTTTACGGCAGGCGAACGTCAATTATTTAATAACTTATACTGTACACCAAAAATGCTTGTGGCATAAATATTTTATACCCGACTACACGAAGCAGGGTTGTATACCGAGCGTATGTATGTAGGTAAATATGTATGTAACACCCTGTAGCCTATACGGTTCACCGGATTTCAACATATGAGATGCCGTTACGGTTGAAAGGTAAATAAGGTGTGTTATTTTATATAAATCTTTTAGATAAGGAAAAAAACGCATTAAACATATTCAAATTAAGCACTTGTTGTCAATTTAATGTCGTTTTTATTTAACAATTTACTTAACTGCACCCATTGTCGTTAACCTGCTAACAGTTTTACCTTATTTGTACGTATTTGTCGTCAACCTGCCCCTATTGTCGATAACCTGGTTACAAATAGTCATTCACCTGCTTACCGCATAGTTCAAATACCTGTATCTTCTAAAAAAATTAAATAAATCACTTCCCTCCACGTGATATCGATTACTCGATTTTATTTCTACCGATCTTAATTAAAAAAAACAGCAAAATCGGAAACTTTCTGAAAAATGTAAAATTAATTCAGCGGTGCCACTTTTTTGAGAACGACCCCTGACCATTCTCCACGTTTTTCATTCAATTACACGTCCGGCGCCGCATACCGCGTACGACCAAAGCTTTACAGAATACACCTGCTAAATTTCATTCAATTTATCACAATAGGATTTACGCCAAAATGGTTCCCCCTGACGCATAACTTTTTTTGTAATAATTCTGTACATTCCAAGTGACTCTATTCGACGCAAAAAAAAATTGCCTTTGAGTATAACGGTGGGCGAGTTAAAAACATTCTAAAGCAATATGACTTTACCGCGTAGAACACAGTTTTGATAAATATTGAAAATAATAGTGCTGCTGTTAAATACGCTACCTGACCAATTACCAACAGAACAGACCGGACGGAAGAAAAAAAACACTTCAAAAGTTGATTAACCAAATACATGATGGGTACCTAGGTCGGTCCCGTTATTCATAAATGTACAATAATCCTATTATAGCTAAAGTATTCTTTGTCCCATTCTATAAGATTAAAATGTCATAATGACAGATAAGGACGGAGCATATTTCAAGCTCACTTTAGCTGCTGCGCGTTTATGAATAAGAGGGATAGTTTATTCGATTAAACTCGATAAGTCTGGTTAGAGAACATATGCTGCACCCTGGCTGACTACTTTCCAGGCCCTTCAAGTCCTACTTGGGGACCTTCAAGAGAGTACCATCAGACCCCCCTTTCCCTGTGGGCACTTTGGGCAAGTGCCCAGGGCCCCGCGATCGATAGGAACAAAATAGTGTTCTGTCAAAGTCATAGGGGCCCCATTATCCTAATATGCCCAATTCCTCCAATAGGTTAAAGACAGCCCTGAGGGCCATACTCCTTTCTCGAAGGCCGGCAACGCAGCTGCACTCTCTTGGTGTTGCAGAAGTCCATGGTGATCTGACCCGATAGCACGTTTGCCCCTGTAGCATAAAAAAAAGTTTTTTCGTATTTCAGGCTTTCGGTCCACAGTCGAAATAAGCGGTGGAATTTGTTTAAAGAACACTGTCGCCGGCACGTCTGACGTGCTCAAATTGCATGCATTCCCTAGTTGGTGCCAGGGAACCGGCTAAGCGTCCCCACGCCCGGGTCGTGCCCCGGCATCAACATATCGTCGAGGGGAAAAATTCCGAGTGAAGAGGTCACGTCGCCCATTCACGGCCCGACTACGTTGATGCTCACACGTACACGTAATGTGCTGACAACCGCCATTTGCAATCCAGCTAGAAATGTGTAAGTGCAATAGACATTAGCATGAGTCGGAATAGTGCTGATTATAACCAGGGTAGTGATTCTGTAAACAACGCCGGTCGTGCGGAGTGTCGAGTGATATCCAAGCGGCGAGATTAAGTAGTCCCGTCAGTGCGAACAAAACACATTGTAGCGCGTGCATTTTCAATTAAGCAGCCTTATACGTTCGACCCATCGTGCTGCTAAATTGAAAATGCACGCGCTACAATGTGTTTTGTTCGCACTGACGGGACTACTTAATCTCGCCGCTTGGATATCACTCGACACTCCGCACCGACGACCGGCGTTGTTTACAGAATCACAACCTAGGACACATAAATCGCGCTTCAAAGCTCTTGCTCCGTTAACCAAGAGTCTATTATTGCTCAGTCTAGTCTTGCTGTAACCTTGGGTGTGATTCTCTCAAAAACGAGATTGGACGAACGAACAAGTGAATGTCGCAGCGGCGAGTTTAAGTTTATTTATTTTATTTATTTATTTATTAGGTTCGCCAACAGATATAACACCATTAACTTAATTTTAAAATTATATGTCTAGGGAAGAGTGACAGGGTGTTTACCCAATTACAGGCAAACTCAGCTTGCGTAAAACAATAGCATTTGTGCCGATGCGGCTCCATAACACACTTAACGATCTAAGTACTTACCTACTAGGTTACAAAAAGGAACTATAAAGTCGCAAGTAACCTTGCATAACATAACACAATTAATAAAATATGACAAAAACAAAAACACAAAACAAAACAATTAAGGGCTTAAATTTAAACTGCTTGGATATTTAACTATTTAACTACCTACTTAAGAGTATGGAATAATCTATCTATAAACAGTTTCTTAACAGTTTATTGATCAGTCGCTGTTTAAGGCAAACAAAACTAAAAAAGTAAAATCACAAGTAGGTAACCGTGCGTAATACGATACAATTAACGAAATGTAACATTAAATAAAATGAACAAGGGCTATAACTATAAAGAGCTTACATTAAAACTTGCAGGTGTCCAACTACTTCTTGTAAATATATAATAATCTTTTAAACTTATTTTGAGAGATAAACATCAAGTCCATATTTGTCTGGTTGAAAAGTTTATTGTGCTCGCTGCATATTCTATTCAGGACACTGTGAGATCCAAGATTTGTTCTGGATGGTTTTAAAGAAAAAGGTCTGTAGTTTGAGAAGCGGGAGTTAAGCCTTGGTACAGTGAACCCAATTTTCTCAAGAAGCTGAGGGCAATCTATAGTGCTATTACAAATTTTGTGAAGCAATATCTGGTCAGAGATCCATCGACGGTTTTCTAGGGGAGTGATATTAAAATAATTAAGTCTAGTACTATATGAGGGTAAGGAAGAAATTTTACGTTGGTGTACCGAAAGTAGATGCAAGAAGCGCCTCTGAATCCTCTCAATTCTGTCTACGTGGCACTTATACTGCGGACTCCATATATTAGCGCAATATTCAAGCTGGCTGCGGACTAAGGCAAAATACGAAATTTTCAAAGCAGCAATATTTTTAAAGTCTTTACAATTACGCCAAATAAAGCCGAGAAGCCTATAAGCTTTTTTAATGATGCTGTCTATATGGTCCGTGAAAGAAAGCTGTCTGTCTAAGGTAACACCAAGATCCCGGATACTAGAAACTTTTTCAAGCACTAAGTTATTAATGTTGTATGAAGTAATAATAGGCCGTCGTTTTCTGGTAAATGTAATATGTTTGCATTTGCTTGTGTTTAATGGCAACTTATTACGCTCAGACCATCCAGATATCCTGTCTAAATCTTCCTGAAGTTGATGGGAGTCTGCAGGAGAGCTAATCACTTTTGATATTTTCAAGTCATCGGCAAAAAACGAGAAGCAGGAGTGGCGGTTGTCCCGTTAGAGCGAACAAAACACATTGTAGCGCGTGCATTTTCAATTTGGCAGCATGGCTTTCGTCGATGAGATCGAACGTATCAGGCTGCCAAATTGAGAATGCAAGCGCTAAAAAGTGTTGTTCGCTCTGACGGGACTACTTAAACTCGCCGCTGCGACATCACATGCAGAATCACACCCCAGTATTACCAGCTTCTTAATAGCCTTCGGCTGGCTATCGCTATCACGCTTGCACACGTAACTGACAGTATATTTGTCACTCGTGTGTCAAAGAAAATGGTAGCACTATACCTACTCTGGTCTGACTCATCCGTCTGTCCACAAAGCTAGCGGTCCCTGAGGTGTTATTCTCTCAAAAACAACGAACGGTCGGACGAACGAGCGAAATCGCAGCGGCGAGTTTAAGTAGTCCCGTCAGAGCGAACAAAACACATTTTAGCGCGTGCTTTTTCAATGAAGCAGCCGCTTAACATTCGATTCATCGGCAGAAACCATGTTGCTCAATTGAAAATGAACGCGCTAAAATATGTTTTGTCCGCACTGACGGGACTGCTTAAACTCGCCGCTTGGACATTCACTCGTTCGTCCGTCCGACCGTCGATGTTCAGAGAATGACTACCCAGGGTTCGATTCCGGTATGGGATAATATGTAACGCGTATTTGTTTCTAAGGTTTGGATGGTTTCTATGACTTGGAGGTTTTATTTGATAACTGCATAACAAATCCTTATTGCGTGTTAAACAAACGGGTTTTAATTTTCACCGACTATTCTTAACTATCAATATATATGTACGAGTATAGGTCAATTTACATTAAATATTTGATCAATCTTGTTTTGGAATGGTAGCCTCCGACTTTTTAATTTTAAAGGTACATCTAAAGTGATGGACTGCAAAAAGATAATACTCTCCCCTTGGTTCCTTATAAAACTACACACAACTGGGAGAGATACCCTTAAAGGGATAAGTTCGCCTTTGTACGACTTTTATTTCTGTAATTTTAATATTTTGTGTAATGTAATTGTATCAGTAAAGTGTTTACACACATACATACATAACTTGTTCAAAGGCTACGTATTTGAATACAACTCAAAATATGAATCCCTAGAAGTCGGAAAGCAGAATTAAGATAATATTAAGTTTATATCTCTAGAGCAACAAAATTACTTATACTAATGGGATTATACAATAAATTCGTGACTTTTCCAGGAATTGTTTTAATTAATTTGAGGTCGGGGCGGTCCGTGGTCGTCCCCCCCCCCCCCCCCCGCGCCTCACCGCTCCGGCGGCGGAAACTCCTTAATTAACTGACATTATCGATAAAAAACTATTTCACTTAAATGTGTTCTTTTTTTAGTAGCTCTCTATAGATAAGTAAACCATAAGAGTGCACATGCAAACTACAGTAAATACTTAAGAAGAAGCGTCTGTAATAATTATTACAGTACTGTTATTAGTGTTATTACCATGGCAACGCTCATTATAGAATTCTCTTCCTGCTTCGGTTACGTAATAGGTTTATAGTACGGGAGTAAACAAAAATATTTTTTTACTATGTTGATGAAATTTGAAATAATTTTACCCCAATTTAAGAGAACTCGACGCGCACGAAGTCGCGGGCAAAAGCTGATATCTATAGAAATGAACGTAAAATATTCTGCATTTTATAAGTCGTGCGGTAATTTAGCAAAAGTCAGGGATCCGAAACGATTGTCGAGGAGCATAAGTTAATTTCACTAATGAACAAGGGAAGGTGCGCTCAAAAAAACCCTCCCCGAGATCACTCCGGATTCTTTAGGACGACATTCATCGCGCGCTTCATTAGCGGCTATGGATTCGGGGGGGCTCACATACCGGTAATATAAAGAGAATTGTGAAGCTAAAAATGTCCATACAAAATGCGATAACGTTTCTCTTTCTTAAAACTGCACCGAGCAAACGTCGAGCGTCCAGTGGCGCCCTCATTACTATTATTGTGCTTTCTAATTAACTAAAGAATTTCCTTGCAATCAGACGATACGATTTTGTAGCGCAAGTGAAATCACAATTTATGGGATACGTAACAAACTCTAGTAACAATTACCCTTTGAGTATGTGGCGACATGGCGACATCTAACGGCATACCATGTACCACCAACTCGCCAAAAATAACACCAGCATAACACCCGCCTGGAGAGAGATCTCTCTATTGCCCTCTCTTCCTACATTGGTGACCCCGACGTGATCCTCACATACTACATTGGTGACCCTCGACAACGGACAATTACGCAACCTGGACGACCTTCAAGCAAATGACGCAGTCTCACAGCAAGCCAGACTTACCCGCAATGTGCACCACTAGCATTCTGTCATATCTCTATGCCTGGTGTCTACAGTGTGCAACACTACTCTCACTCAACAACGCGACTCACTGCGTCCAACTACGAGTACTTCACGAGCAGGTACACGACTCACTGTGTACTCCACTCACTCCTCCTCTCCTGCTACGCTCGCCAACGCGGCTCTGAGCACTACTGGAGACACATCTACTACTGGCACTTGCAAGCGACAATTCAACGCACAGACTGCACGTCATCAGAATCACCATCAACCTCCGGTCTCAAAGGGGGGCTGGTGTGGCGACATGGCGATATCTAACGGCATACCATGTACCACCAACTCGCCAGCGCCAAACAGCGTCACAACGTCAGACAGCGGAACTAAACTGTTCTACAACGCGCAAGCGAAATTTCAACAGTCAGTTGATATATGTAGCACTTCCAACTTCATCCCAATGGACTTCGGTCCCCAGGCATAACACCCGCCTGGAGAGAGATCTCTCTATTGCCCTCTCTTCCTACAAGTAGTCAGCTTAACGGGAAAAGGTGGCCACTTTCTTCCGTTAAGTTGATAACTCGAAGGTGAATTGCTTATATTATACAGTATATTTGTCACTCGTGTGTCAAAGTAAATGGTAGCACTGTACTCTCGTCTGACTCACCTGTCTGTCTACGAAGCTAGCGGTCCGGGGTGTTATTCTCTCAAAACAACGGACGGTCGGACGAACGAAATCGCAGCTGCGAGTTTAGGTAGTCCCGTCAGAGCGAACAAAACACATTTTAGCGCGTGCTTTTTCAATTAATCAGCCTTATACGTTCGATCCGTCGGCAGAAACCATGCTGCTAAATTGAAAATGCACGCGCTAAAATATGATTTGCTCGCACTGACGGGACTGCTTAAACTCATCACTGCAACATTCACTCGTTCCTCCGACCGACCGCCGTTTTTGAGAGAATCACACTCCTGGACTTCTTATAAATTTATCCACTTTATCGCCATGTAATACTAGACTAGTATTATAGTAGCTCCTTCATTAGTGACCCCGAGGGGGGCGGTGGGAGGGGGTCTAAACTATGTAGACCACACTTTGTGTCCCCCAGAAAAGGCTCTCATCAATTATCATTGGAACATTTTGGGAGTTAAACATGGCCTAAGTTAAACAGCTTTGAAATTATTATTTTCGAAACAACAATATTCATCGTTTGTCCGAACATTCGTTTATCCGAAATCCATTTCCGCGTGAATTCCAAAACTATAATAATATATAAGGGGACAATCTCACACCAATTGACCTAGTCCCAACTCCCAAACTAAGCTCTAGGCTTGTACTATGGGTACTAGACAACGATATAAATACTTATATAGAGAAATATATACTTAAATACATTAGAAAACATCCATGACTCAGAAACAAATATTCGCGCTCATCACACAAATATAAACACAATTTATGGGATACGTAAGAAACTTTAATAACAATTACCCTTTGAGTAGTCAGCTTAACGGGAAAAGGTGGCCACTTTTTTCCGTTAAGTTGATAACTAGAAGGTGAATTGTTATTAAACTACATATGATATACCCTATAAGTTGTGTTTTCATTTGTAGTACAAAAACATTTCGTCCAATTCAGTGGGATACAATCTCTAGAATCATTATGATTGGTTTTAGTTTTCGCGCTGGCCTAGTTGGTAGTTAGTTACCCTGCCTACAAAGCTAGCGGTCCTGGGTTCAAATCCCGGATAGGCCAGATATTATTGTGATGAGCGCGAATATTGGTTTCTGAGTCATGGATGTTTTCTACGTATATGTTTCTTTATATAAGTATTTATATCGTTGTCTAGTACCCATAACACAAGCCTAGAGCTTAGTTTGGGACTAGATCAATTGATGTGACAATGTCCCCCCTGACATTTATATTTATCGTACTGAAGTTCCTTTTTTTTCACGATTCATTGTTTTTTTTTTTGACTAAATGTCTATTGTGTTGTACTTACAGTTACAAGTCATGTCACTGACAATGAGCGAAGACAATCACAACTAAAAATGTGATTTATAAAAGTCGATAGTAAATTGTAATTATTGTGAAAAAACTATGATAAACCGTTTTAATTATCGTACACTAGCTACTTTTATTTATCCCATTATTTGCTATCACAATTTAGCAGTGATTGTATTTGACTCATTGTCAGTTTTGTCAGTGACATGAAATATAACTAGAGCAGAATGTCATCGACATTTAGTCGATAAAATTAACATTATATGGCTACAAAAAAGCGACGTCACTGCAATAAGATAACGGGCTCTATTTACAAGAGTGTCAGCTGAGAGATGAGTTCGTAAAACCCTATTAAAAGTGGAATAAAAATGTTTTTGCCAGCTTTGCACTCTGGCCGACGACTGCCGTGTGAAACGGAAATAGTAAAAGTATTGATTCATGCATTGGCGTTCATATTCATAGAAAGAGAGCTCCCACTGGAGTTCTCACAGTACCAACTAACAATTTTTGGGTTTACGAAACATTTTTAAAGTTTTTCAGTTTTATTGACACTTCAGTGGATACCGGTACACAGGACAGGACACTGGTACAGGTTTCACACCAACAGATTCATGTTCGTGATCATTAATCATGTTTTACGAAATTAAATCGTTTTTTTGATATTTTTGCACAGTTGTCATTTTAGGGTTATTTCCACGCTCAAAACATGGTCCATACACAATCACTGAAAATGGCGATAATCCTCCATTCACAAACACAGGCATTGGTTGTTTAGGGGTTTCAAAAGTAGATAAAAAAACATACTTTAATCACTAGAGATTAATAAGGAGCTTTAGTCCCGATGTGCAGAGACTAAAGCAAGATTTTACGAGCATGAGTAGTGAAAATAGAATTTTCGCCTTAACCTTAATATAATAACAGACAGCGTTAAATACAGATGTTCTTATTACAAATAGGTCTCATCAGATTAACTGGCAGCACGTACATCACGCCCCGCACGCCACAGGTTCTCAAAGCATGCGCATGCATTAATAATAGTATAGATTAGGCTAGGTTAGGTTAGGTTAGTTTTTAATTTAATAAAAATAAAACCCTTTCTATTGTAAAAACCCTTGTAGGACCAACTATTTTATGCGAAATGATAAATTATGCGAAAAAACCATTATACAAGTCGATATGGACTCATTACAACTACATGCAAGAGGTCGTTTACTTAAGTTTTTCACTTATATGAATATGCGTAAGTGAGCCGAGAATTGGAAAAGTTTGGAAACCTCTTCCTTAGACAAAACGCGCCCTTTACCTCTAGCTTGTTAATTCATAATGCGATGTTAGCGTTGTTGTACGGTGTGATAACAGCCGTTGTTGGAAAGGGGCGGGTAGGGGTGCTAGGCGTCCGGACATCATGAACCAGAGGGAGCCCTTATACATATAAGATGACTTTGTTGTCAGTCTGTCTGTCCGTCTGTCCATTTGTTCCGCACCTCGAAAGGAAAAAGCGGAACCCTTATAGGATCATTTTGTTGTCCGTCCGTCCGTCTGTCAAGACCCTTTTTCTCAGGAACGCGTGGCGGTATCAAGCTAAAATTTATATCAAATACTTAGGTTAACTGTCTCTTAGAGCTGTGAAAAAATCGCAATCGCAATTCTTAGAACTGTAACGCAATCAAAAGATACAGCCGTTTATGCCGCAATTTCCGCAAATTTTCGAAACTCGCAAGGAAATCAAAACCTACTGGGTACTTCCCGTGAACTCAGAATCTTGAAATTTGGTACGTTGCAACGTCTCATAGCACAAATAAAGCAAAAATTGAGAAAACCGTAAATTTTTAGTTACATCATATAGTACAAAATATTTTTAATTTTCCTCATTTACGCGTATAGGTATTAAATTGAAATTCATATCAAAGTCCGTACAAACTTTCTTGCGGCGCTTCTTCTCAACAGTGGTCTCTTTGGAAGCGCTGGTAGACTCAGACTTGTAAAAGTGCCTACAGGGCCTACTTACAGAATAAATGATTTGAATTTTTTGAATTTGAAACTTTGATATGAATTTCAATTTAATACCCTCGGTGCGCGAGTTCAACTCGCGCTTGGCCTTTTTTTTTTAGATTTGGGCAATAACGTAAAACGCGAAGGAAATAGCTTCCCCGCTCCCACCCCCTTTATTTCTGAAGCTACTGGAGACACATTATTTTAAGCCGTGGTGGCTAAATTTACTCGATCCGAGCGGACCTATTCTGCAGTCATAACATAAGCCAAAAGGCGCTATCTCAAAGCCTTTAGCCAAAGCAGATACAACCCTCTCAGTTTGTCGACACTTGCTACGGGAGTTTTGATGTGGATAAAACTGTCACTGTCACACTGAGAGTATCGGATGCTTTTGTCAACCGCGATAAGGTTTGGAGGAGAACGTATCGAATCTTTTTATGTGGTTGTCTTGCACCGTCATAGGGAAGTAACTATATGTACATGTATATACGTAATAAATTAAATTAAATTAAATTAATTAAATGTTAAATGTTTGTAGCATTGTTAATGCATTGATGGGTTAATACCTAAATAAAGAATCTTTTTTTTTTTTTTATTACCATCTATAAGGTCTTGTGAAAATACTAAAATTTGTAACGTTTTCCAGCTCAACTCAACTACGCATGATATACATACATACACATACTAAAACTCACGCCTTTATTTCCAGAGTGGGGTAGGCAGAGCAATAAGCGATAAAAAAAAGACTGATTGTTGAGTTTCTTACGGCGTTTCTTCTCAGCAGTGGTCTCTTGCTCTTGCAAAGTACTGGTACCTACATTTTAAAAGGGTATAAGTGCTCATGCAGCTTACTTACTGAACTAACATCTTTTATCTTTTTATCTTTAAACACGACTATAGTACGGGCCCTGGGGACCAATTTTTGACTTTCGAACGTTCCATTTCAAAAGCGAGTGGTAGAAAATTTTCGAATACGACAATGTTTCACGCTTTATTTTCGAATGGTCCGTAATTCCATTTTTTTGGAGACTCTCACTCGAAACTGAGGGATTGACTAAATATTATTGTTACGTTGGAACGTGTTTCATTATACGCAGAAAGTCGATGTTTTACCGGTTTTTAGTCATTCATATTTTAAATGCGAATAAACGTGTGAAGCTAACAAAAGTTCAAATTATAACAAGTAATTTATTATTTAATTGCGAATGAGACTTTTTACGCTTATTTCACAAATTCTTGACTATGTTATAAGTTTAGGAAAAATGGAACGCGTCCTCGTCTGTGGATGTCTATGGCATTGCTAGGTTTGTTTTATGTTTTAGTTTTATTAACAGGTTTGACAGATGTCAAATAATACTTTCTTTCGAATGACACGGACCACTCGTGTTCATATTGTCTATCGCTCGCAAGTCAAAAATACTATTTCATGATTTTTTGTCACTTTCGAACGCTCGAAAGTCAAAAATCCGTCCCCAGGCTTTCTATTTCTGTCTCTGGCAGTCCTGGCGCGAGTAATGCCCATCACGTCATGCAAATTGAATCACGTCTCTCATCTGCTCACACGGGGGGGGGAGGGGTCGTTCATGGAATACCTGCCCCCTATTTCACCATCATGATAATGACACGTAACAGGTGACATTTCGATGTACATTGCAGAGTTCACACGCTGAAACATCACTGGGTTTGATATAAGCTGCGCGATGTACACTGAAATGTCACCTATCATCTGTCATTGTCGATATTGTGAAATACTAAGATGACACTAGATTCTAAAAACGTAATGCAAATCTTAATCAAATATTTAACGCGATAATAATTTGAGATATGAAGACTTTAAGTAAATAAATTTAATTTAATGAATAACTTAATTAATTTCAGGTAAGAAATTAATTAATTAAATTTATATTTCAAATTTTATTTTTTGTCCTTTCAGACACACAGACAGACATAAATAAATAATACAAAGTCTTGTGAAACTTTTAGTCGCAAAACCGAAGGGACTTTTTAATGAAAAAAACTTTTCAAGAGGAAGCAAGCCAAGAATGTGTTTATTTTTAAACACATTCCATACGATACGATCATGATTTTCCGAGAAAACCCCACACATAGGGCGATTGTCGTCAAATTAAAATTACATCGTGTTACCAGGATCTCTAATCTGAGACGTATAAATTTCATCAATTGATGGGCGGGGACATCTTTACGAATCGGCCTTTCGATTTATCTAATGTTTACCCCAATCATAAATCATACAACTGAACATAATTACTATTTCTTTTTTTACATTCCGTACCGACACTTGAATACGTTTCTGTCACAACAATCCTTTCTGGGACCAGCTTTTGTTGCTGACTGTACTTTTTTTTGCACAGTCGTCATCTACTCGTCAAGACAATTCTAACAAGCCCTAACACGACGGGTTTATCATGTGTAATTTAGGAGTTCCTATGGCCACCCTGATCATCAGACCAGCTCGATGGTACTATATTATTGTATTGTCATCAGAACTATGAAGTGTAACCGGGAAGTGAGTCAAATTTAACTTACAATATTTAACCCTTACATACATACATACAAACACACATTGCAAGTTAAATAAAAGCTTGTAAAAAGGATACATACTTACCTATAACCACTTGATTGTTTTTAGAACTACTTATCATGAGATTTCCTTACTACTAATTCCAATTTGTTCACTGCCTAAGGTTTCAGTCGACCAAACTGGAATAAGGTCTATACCTAGATTAAACGCCGAATATCTATAGACTAATCTCGGAGTAAGTCTTATTCTAGTTTGGTGAAATGCGGCCTAATTTAGACCTTTTACTGCTCAATTATGTATACGAGAACAAGTGCCAGACGTAAAATATACAACTGCCGCTTTACCTCAGTGCCATTCAAGTCTGGTATGACAACGCACAAGCAGTAATAAGTACCTACTGGAAATTGGTCAATGGAATATATTTCACTCATTTAGATTCATGAATGAAATAAGGACACTTTTCGAATTGGATCATCTTCTATATTATCTAAATATATAAAAGGAGAAACTGACTGACTGACTGACATATCAACGCACAGAGTAAACGGCTAAACGTAGGCACTTGAAATTTGGAAGGGACGTAGCTTAGGTACCGTAGAGGTGAACTAAGAAAGGAATTCCCGAAATTCCCACGGGAACGGGAATTAGCGGGAAAATTATCAACTCAAAAAAAATGTTTTGCCCAACGAAGTGGACACGGGAACAGCTAGTTAGTCATAAAAACAAAAGAAATTCCCAAAGACGTATCTTTTACACTAACCCCCTTACTTATAAACGTGGAATAAGCTTGGAATAGTTTATGCCATGCTTTGTCACTTTCTGTCAGATGCAAATGTCACAGTTACAAATAAGGACAAAGCATGGCATAAACAATGCCAAGCTTATTCCACGTTACAAGTAAGGGGGTTAATCTTTAGTACAAGGGCCCTCAGGAAGTTAAAGCCTTGCATAGGCGCTACAGATGTAGTGCAAAATTATTTTCCTTCGGGAAAACTCGGATCTCAATCGGAATACGATGGCACCCGAACTGTCAATCAATGATTGTATTAAATGAGTGACGTTTTCATGTCCATTAAAATGGAACTTTATTGTTTAGTGTCAAATGACAAATGCTGTCATTTGTCACTTTGTCATTTGACACTAAAGTATTTGTAACGTAGACATAAATTAGTTATTATATAAATATAGCTAGCCAGCCCTCTCGTGTTGCTGCGCCCTTGCAGGGTGTCACATGTATACCTATTCCTGTTTGTTCCACCGTGAATTGTAATGTGTTATGCAATAAATTATTGAATTGAATTGAAGCGTTGTTTTTAATTTGCCACAGGACAGAAAATATTGCTCTATAAACAAATGAATTTTATATAGGTGGGACCGAGCGCGACGACAGCGCCACGTGACAGGCGGCCATTATGGACAATATTGTCACCGCTGTCAAACAAGAAGTAAGTAAATATTGTGAAAAATATTAATGAAATCTTGTGTTGTTTTACTATATTACACAATTTTTGACAATGGTGGTTAGTAACATTATTGCCAATAATATTAAAATTGTTGTTTTCAGTGAGAAATGAGCCTACTCGTGACTAAAACGGGGTTTCGTTTACGGCAAATATCCACTTATTTCTTTGGTCTCGTTTCCACCATTAGACCAGGCCTTTAAAAATAATAAAAAATGAAAAAAAATAATAGTAGGATGAAACCTATTACAAAAGGAGGGGAATATTATAAAAATAAAAGGAAAAATAATTTACGGGCGATCTGAGGTCGGGAAGGGGATGGGGGTGAGTTTTTAAGGGTAAAGAACGGTTTTTCTCGATTTCCGGCAAAACTAAAAGTCCTATCGAAAAAAGTCAAATGGCAAAGTTGTAGGTAATAAAAAGATCTAAAACTTTTGTATTTACACTTTTTTCACATAACCTCAAAATTTATGTGAAAAATCCAAAAAACCAAGTTTTTGGTTTTTTATTTTTATCTTTTACAAAAATTTATTTTTTTTAACGAAATTTGGTGAAAACTTACCTGTTTATGTCCCAAATACGCTGTAATTTATTTGATTAAAAATATTTATTTTTTCACCTTATTTTGAATTAATATCGAAAAAACACCCTAATTTTCAATCGAAAATTCACCCGTCAAAATATCAGCTTTTTTCAAAAAGTTGGTATGGTTTCTGTTCGTTGAAATCTCTACTTTCCGATGGTGAAAAAAAAAAAAAAAATGTTACTACAGTAAATCTTCTCAGAAAATGCACAAACAAAAAAGTTAATAAAATTAATATTTAATAAGACATCTACAATATTTGGAGAAAGTTGTCGAATCTTTTTTAAATTATATGCGTAGATGCCTATTTATAACTATTTTAAGATAAATTATATATACCTGAGTAGATATACCTGAGTGACCTACGAAAAATTGTAGCCCATCAAAAGGTATTTCGTGGAGAAGTGGGGAAGGGGCTAGGCGGGTCTGGGTCTTACTACATACATACCTACTATTATATACTATATATTTCGTAGCAGCTGTTACAACCGTTAGCCTAACCAGTATTCGATATATTTTTAATAACAAACTTTTGGCCGATTTCCATATATATTTTATACATTTTTAATAGATTTATAATAATAATATATTTTTTATACATTTTGACATTTATTTCTTTAATTTTTTTTTTTCATGGGATAAAATAGTGAAGGCATTATTAATTCGATTTTGTCTTTTCAGATTATCAGTATGGATGATTGCATTTTCTGAGAAGATTTACTGTAGTAACATATATTTTTTTTTTCACCATCGGAAAGTAGAGATTTCAACGAACAGAAACCATACCAACTTTTTGAAAAAAGCTGATATTTTGACGGGTGAATTTTCGATTGAAAATTAGGGTGTTTTTTCGATATTAATTCAAAATAAGGTGAAAAAATAAATATTTTTAATCAAATAAATAATTACAGCGTATTTGAGACATAAAAAGGTAAGTTTTCACCAAATTTCGTTAAAAAAAAAAAATTTTTGTAAAAGATAAAAATAAAAAACCAAAAACTTGGTTTTTTGGATTTTTCACATAAATTTTGAGGTTATGTGAAAAAAGTGTAAATACAAAAGTTTTAGATCTTTTTACTACCTACAACTTTGCCATTTGACTTTTTTCGATAGGACTTTTAGTTTTGCCGGAAATCGAGAAAAACCGTTTTGTACCCTTAAAAACTCACCCCCATCCCCTTCCCGACCTCAGATCGCCCGTAAATTATTTTTCCTTTTATTTTTATAATATTCCCCTCCTTTTGTAATAGGTTTCATCCTACTATTATTTTTTTTGGTTTTAAAAATTATCGACCCTGGTCTACATGGTCTTGGAAATTGGTAAAATTTACAGTCGCTATTCTTCTCGGTGTTATTACAATTCACAACAACACATCTTACCAGGACCATATTTTTATGTCAAATACGATTAGAAAATGTTTACTGCAATATGGATTTGACAGCTCAAGTCAGCGACAAAAATGACAATTTTAGCCGTAGCGAGCGCTGTGATCGTTTAGGGCGTTTAGGCTACAACCTCCACCCGCTTTACACTCTGCCAATACATACGCATACATAACCTGACGCCTTCGTTCCCATAGTCAGGATTCTTACACAGCTGCAGGCGGTCAAATCTATATTGTTAAAAGGGGTTTGGGTAAAAGTGTTGTCATTTGTAAAAGTCATACATTTTCAAGGTGAGCGGCCATTAGTAAAAGTGGTAAATTATGATAGAATAATTCAAAATAAGCATGTTTTGCTATGTAATGTAATACTCTTAAGTGCATCCGAGCCGAAATATTTAATATTCTTTCCTAGGCGTACTTTTAGTACCAAAAACTGATCACTTAAATCTTAAATATCTCGGCTCCGATATTATTAAACGCCATAAATTATTATATCCTCTAAATAACTATGTAAAAATCATTCGTGGCGGCTGAAAAAAAAGACAATATTCTTCAAACAAAATTACTGCCCTTTGATACCGAAATAACGTAGGTCTCAGAAGTTTATATATTTTCTGAGGTAATGTTGATTTTGATATTGTGCTTAAAATATAAATAAGCTATTTTGTTAAATTTACTCGCATTGTTGGAGAAAAGATGGAATAAGATCCCCTATGTACATTTATCTATAGTGATGCAAACATGTTTTGTAATTGTTTATGTGCAATAAAGACTTTACATACATATACAACGTTTCCTCAGCCCATGAACATAAACGAACACTACACGTTTATTATATTATCGCGGTCGAGACTAGTGATGGGCGATTTCTGAAACATTGCACAACTTTCCTTAACTTCGAAAATTACAGCATCTGAAAGTTACATAATTAGATGGAAATTATTCTGGCACAAGTAAATTTCGTATAAATTTCATGAAAAGTTGGGTAACATGTCGAAACTATAGTAATTTTCAGAAATAAAACGATTTCGCAGTGGTAATTTTCAGAACATTGCTTGAAATTCTAAGTGAAAGTTTCACTTTTGAAACTTATATTGCAGAAAGGGCATTGGGTAAATTTGTTTGAAGAACATTGTCATATTTTTTTTCAGCGGCCACGTATGGTTTTAGCATATTTATTTAGAGGACCTCGAAATGCACATAGATATATATAATTTATAGCGTTTAATAATATCGGAGCCGAGATATTTAAGATTTAAGGGTTCAGTTTTTGGTACTAAAATAACGCCCAGGTAAGAATATTAAATATCTCGGCTCCGATGCATTTAAGAGTATTACATTACATAACAAAACATGATTAATTTGAATTATTCTATCATAATTTGTCACTTTTACTAATGGCTGCTTACCTTGAAAATGTATGACTTTTACAAATGACAACACTTTTACCCAAACCCCTTTAAATGAAAGTTTCACTAGTCGAGACGCTGTCAAGACGAAGCTGTCATCCCGTAATGACCCTTTTCCCGGTATCCGCAGTAATGTAAATATTTTACTTTTCTCGATACTGCTCGTATCAGTGCTCTTCGCTTCTGACAAATAAATATTATCTGAGCTACGGAAAGTTCCGTGAACCAGCAATACTTATTGAAACTAAGATGCCCAAGTTGTAGGTACTTAAGCGGATCCCATATCATCTTGTGCGCCTAGTTTGTAATACGGAACAATGAACGTGACCTATCTGTCTCTCTTTCTCTTTAGTCGAGACAGCTTGTAAGGAAAGAGTGACGCTAACGTTGGTCGATGTCATAGGTAGGTCTCATAAGGAGTAGGGGTTTCAAAACTGGGCGCTTTGTTCTTAAACAATGTGCAGCAGACGAGGAACAACTCTATTCTCGCAAAAACTTATAGTGAATTGGAAATAGTTATAAATACCCGGCTGCCCAGCGTTTCGTGGAAGTTTCCGAGCTTGCTAACAAGCTACTTATTTATAAGTAGGTAAGATATACCTCGTCGGCGATGGCGGGATGACTTGGATTCCTTTTTGAAGGACTGGCCAGAGACTGCAAAGAATAGAGATACATGGAAAAAGTGGGGGGAGGCCTTTGCCCAGCAGTGGGACACATCGCCGGATGCCTTATTAATAATAATAAAGATATTTATACCGAAATGTTATTAGAAAATATTTTGTCATTGAAGCTGCATTTCAACGCAGACGATAACCTCAAAATTTGTTTACAAATACTGGTTTTATGCCGTGAAATGAAAACATAATAACAAATTAATACTTTTTTTTGTTGTGTTATGTTTTTAATTGGTAGGTTACCTATTATTTCATCGAAACACCTTTTAACGAACGTATCATCAAATCGTAACCTAGATTTTTATTTAGTCAAAAGATATTTTTCGACTAAGATTGAAAAGGGCATGCTTCGATGGTTCGGTCATTTGGAAAGGATGGATGAAAGAAGATTGACGAAAGAGATATACAGATCGAAAGTGAGTGGACGGCTCGGAAGGGGCCGCCCTAGGCGTACTTTTTCGAGTCAAATCGGTGAAATACTGGAAAAGGGCCGAATCTTAAGTACCCGAAACCGACGTGCGTGCATGACTCGATGTATGAATGTGGAAGAAGCGAAAGAAATTTGTCAGGATCGTAGCAAGTGGAAAGAAGTGGTCTCTGCCTACCCCTCTGGGAAACAGGCGTGATTTAATGTATGTATGTATGTATGTATTTTTCGCCGTATGAGTAAATTTTTTTTGCAAGTCTCATGTTATTCTGGTTAGTTTAATTCTAAAATAATAGATTATTATTATATTAACGCTCTGTCGGAATAACTTCGTCTCAACGGTTAATACTATCCTATCCTATTAAAAGAGTAATATTAGTTTATGTATGAGAATTAAAAAAACTTTTTGAGTGTGATCGAGAACTGATGATGGCCACCAGAACTCCTCAATGGTCAAAATGGTAGCATCAAAGTGTTATATTGTTTATATATTTGTAATGGGCTATATGAAAAAAAATACTTCTACTTACTATTTTTTTTTGCAGACACCCTAAATTCAATTAAATTTTTGTTAGTTTTGGCTCCATCGAGAATTTCGATGATTTAACCAACGTCAATGTCAAGAAAGGCACGAGATTCAAAAGATAAACTATGACACTATGACAAAAGACCAAATCAATGTTTAATATATTAGCCTAAGTACTACAATAAGCGGACGCCCTATAGAAGTTTGATATACCCTATGTCACTTCGGCAGTTATAACTTATTTATAACTAATCGAATTACAGCTCATAAATCTCTTTTTTTAGGGTTCCGTAGTCAAACTAGGAACCCTTATAGTTTCGCCATGTCCGTCCGTCCGTCCGTCCGTCCGTCCGTCCGTCCGTCCCCAGTCTAGCTCAGAGACTCATAGTACTAGAAAGCTGTAATTTGGCATGAATGTACATATTAGTCACGCCAACAAAGTGGTAAAATAAAATTTTGAAAAATATTTTTTTTTAATGCAGGTCCCCTACACGTAACGTGGGGATGTCTTTTTTTTTTCTTGCCTACCCCATAGTGTGGGGTGTCGTTGGATAGGTCTTTCAAAAATATTGCGGGTTTATGAAAACAATTTTTCGATTAAAGGATCCGTTTATGAAATATTAAGCTTTAAAGCGCTATTTTTTGTTAGAGTCAAGTGTCCCCCCCCCCCCCTACAGCCAAAACTACAAGTACTAAAAATCTGAAAAAAATCTTCAACGAAAGCGCATATAACGAATTTTAAAGGAAAACTATCACGGCTAAGTAGACATGATTAGTTCCTGAGATACAGGCGATTAACGGGTTTATACCTACTAAAAATCATCTAAGACAGCGCCAAATAACTTTAAATAGAAAATTGTTTCATACATGTTGATTTTTGAGATAGTTTTTTGTGTTTGTCGTTACGGCTTCGGAACCCTACACTGAGCATGGTCCGACATGCTCTTGCCCGGTTTTTTTTATTTGCCGAGCCGCTGCTGAGCGTGCCCAAAAAGAAATAGACATAAGTACATACGTACATTCAATCAAAAAACATAACCCTCTTTCGGGCATCCGGGTATAAAATACCTTCACCCGCTTTCACGAAGCATGCGGCTAACCGAATTGGGGTAAAAAGAGATTTATCGATTAACTTCGCCGTCTTCTTGGCAATTATCTCGACCCTACTTGAAAAAGGTAACTTTTATCAGAGGTTAACAAAGAATTAACACAGGATATCACTTAAGCCTCTTAAAGAACTTTATTCCATTATCTATGTCTTTTATTCGTGCATTATTCTCGATTCTGCGATAATGGCGAACACTGCAGAAGCGGTACCTACATTAGAGACAAATTAAATTACCGGGCGCTCGCGCCTTCGACGGAAGACAGAGTAACCAATTCCGAACACTGATATAATGTGGAAACAGGGCATCCGGCTCAAGATTGAGATTTTAACAAGAGACTTCATTTATTACTATCTGTTACCCGCGACTCCGTGCGCGCAGAAAAATAAAACATAACCTACACTCGCGGTCAAATAATTCGGGTCAGAGTGCGTTTTTCATACAAACGAGGCTATTTTGAAGCCTTTAATGGTGGATACTCCAAGGTTCAATAGAGGAGGTTAAAAGTTCTTAAGATACCTAACTGATAGCACAATCAGTTGACACCACAGCGAGAGAGTTTAGGTCAGCATTTGGATTTCCTTACATTTTATTGTCATTTTAGATGTTTTTCTGAAGATGCACAATTCCGGCGTTAGCCGCAGATTCAATCATTTGGGTGTCCTAGGCACTCTGGAAGTCCTGTATCGATGCTCGGGGTATCCATCATCAGATTTCACTACAAGCATCCCCTGGCGAGGAACCAAGGCTTCGAAATAGCCTCGTTTGTATGAAAAACGCACTCTGACCCGAATTATTTGACCGTGAGTGTATAAGTATTAGTCAAGGACAATGTAGCATTCTAATGTTGACAGAATTTTGGAATCGGTCCTGTAGTTTTAGAGTTTATTCGTTACAAACATACAGAAAAACATAAATGAAATCTTTCCTCTTTATAATATTATAATATTAGTATAGACCTACCCTAAGAAACTGAAATCATAAATGGGGTCCCCCATACATGAAACGTTTTTTTTTCAACGTATTTTGATTTTTGTTGTATCGTAAAAACGGCCAATCACACAAGCGTCAAATTTGGTAGGATTATAGACGGACCTTGAAGAAAAATAACAATCGATACTAAAAAATGGTCAAGCGTAGGTTGGGCTCGCGCTGATTCGATTCGAAATTGAATTCCAATCGGAATATAGTACTTAATACGTAACTGTGCGGCGGTACGAAACCACTTTTCATGTATGTTAGCTTGTAGGTTGACAAAAAAGAGTAAGAAGCTGAAATTGGCAACTAAAACCGTTTTCTACTAAAACCGTTTAATATGGTGTATAGTCGTTGCGACTTGAGAATATTGTAGTTCCACCTGTCACAACGCCGAATTCTTGTGACCAAGCTATATTTGTGAATATACAGTATCACAGTATTATAATTTATAAATGCATTTCTGATTATACACCAAGAAATAACATCTCACATGAAATTCACATCGTAAAGACTTTCCTCCTTCACAAACGCACAACAAACTTATTATTTATTTTTATTATTTATTTATTAAACCAAAAAAAATACAAAAGCCCTGCAAAACTGTATTAGTACAGTTTGACTGCAGGAAGACTTTAAAATAACAGTAATATCTATATAATCTTAATATTATACAATGTTTAGTTCAAACTTCAAACCATCTATGGCAGATAAGGACAAAGCATGCTTCAAACTCACTTTAGCTATTACGCGCTTATGAATAAGAGAATTTATCCTTTTCTTTAATTAATCTCCTCTTCGGTCGCATTGAAACGTCCGATTTCCCGATTAATAATATAAGTCGAGGAGTTCCACGAGGCCCACTCTAACTCCCGATTAAAGCTTTTATCGGAGGACTGATTAAGTGTCGAGGCTGCGATGGATTTATTGTAAAAGTTAGCCGTTCACCGAGGTTAGTGATTCAAGCCCGCACACTTCACTCGAATAATTGTCTACGTGATCGGAATGGAAGCTTCCTGGGCCTTTAATAAGATCGGGGACCGATAGAGAGCTCGGCCGGCAGGTAAGCGTACTGTCTCGCTGGAAAAATATTTTTTCAACTCAGTCAGCACTACAAAAAGGCAGGTTTTGCTGCTTAAAGACAGAGCTAAATTCGATTATGCAGCGAGCGTGGGACAAAGTAAACTTTTTAATTATTTTTCACCTCAGCACTTCAAACAGGCATTTTGTTTTTCGTCCTGAACCAGCATGTTTAGCAATTTCCGATTCGTGCCCAATGTCCTCTATGAAGGACATTGTTGTATGGATAATTGAAGATGGCAGAACATACTAAATCTATTTGTACTTATTAAAGAACATTTCGCCCGTGTGGTCGCCGGGTTAGAATTGTGCTACTCCATGTCTTCCCGTGGATATTGTAAGAAATTACTAAGGGAACAAAGGCTGGTAGTACTGTTAGGCGATGGGTTTGCAACCTGTCACTAATACACTGGTAAACATCTTAGCCTAATAGTGCAAAATGTGGTTACAGAATTAACAACTTTTTAGAGTTGTTGGTAATTCTGTAGCTTTGCCTACCCCCCTTTGGGAACGAAGGCGTGAGTTTATGTACGAGTATGTATGTATGTAAAGAACATTCCGCAGGACAGACAGAGTGAGTAAAGTTCGATTTTACTGCGATCGTGAGACAAAGTAACTTTTTAATAAATATTAAAGGCGTTATGGTGGATTTACAAAACTGCAATAATTGTACTTTTGACCATGGTTTCCACCATGTTTAATTTTTTTACCTTTAGGTAATGTTCTCGCTCCTGAGGTGAAAAGTCACACGAGACCAAATTTATTTGCATATAATATAATATAACCACGCGTTTAATTTCTAGAGCGCCACAATGGAACAAACACAAACAAAAATATACAGGCTGATAAACACATTACTCTTTTTTGCTTCGCGCAGTCAGGTAAAAACATCACAAATGACAGGACATTGTTTTGTTTTCCCAAATAATGCTGCAGCCAAGGCTGTTTCCAGCAGCGAGTTGCAATTTAGTAATTGCGGTAGGAATAGGCTCTCGTCTAATTAAATAAATCCACTAACTCAGAACAATAGACGATTTCAAACAATAGTTGTGCCAACCATTGTACCTACTGAATAACCGCGTTCATTTCATTTACTATTTCTATCACCAAAATTGCGTAGTTCGGAAATCTCTTGAGATCTTAAACAGTCTCAAGCGTCTCGATATCGACTTCTTAAGCGAATTAATAACGGCGAGCTAATACATATTGTGGTGTTTTGTAATAGATAAGTTTTTCTCGATGCAGTTTTAAGTTATCCTGCCTGTAGGCTTAATGAGAGTAAGCTACCGACTGACTTTGGTTGCATGTTTCATCGTTTAAACTCTAAAGAACTTAGCTAGTCGATCGGTACGATAAAGTAGACAGTAGCAAGAGAAATTAGAGAGAGAACTAAACTGTTTTGTCACCTCGATGATACTTTTATGTTTTATGTACTCGTATATCCCACTTCTTTTTAACCCCCGACGCAAAAAATTTGGGTGTTATAAGTTTGACGTGTTAGTCTGTGTGTGTGTGTGTGTGTGTGTGTGTGTGTGTGTGCGTGTATATGGGTAAGGACCAAAAACTTATCCACACTAACTCAATCAATTAAATTTTCTATGATTTTTTTCCGTTGTGATACGAAAATTAGGCATACAAATTGTACGGATGCTTTTCGTCGCACAACGGAACTTTTTTCGTCTTCGTCGTTCGTATTGTTAACTGCGCTTAACTGTGGTCCAACTCTTTTGGTCCTCACCCATATGTGGGCATCGTAGCTCTTAAACGGATGAGCCGATTTGGATGCGGTTTTTTTTCAATAGGCGCATATCCACAATTCCCTATCCAAAGAGCCCAGTAATAACAGAACTTATTCAGTTCGTCCTGCCATCTCCTTGGTTTGCCTTTCCTTCTGTGTTTTTATTTCTACAAGTTTTCATAATATTCTATAAACCTACGAGCACGCGGGACATCATATGCTTGCGTGTTAATAATTCACCGACAGTTAAAAGACACAATTGAATATTGAAATCCTTTTTGAATCGCAACAAACCTTGAAAATTAAGCATGGTGGTGATAGTTCAAAATCACGGATCAACTGCACAATTTGCTCGCAGGAACGATGACCGTCGGGGCGGAACGGAAAGTTAGTAAAGTGGCGACCACGTAGCGGAAAGCGCAATGTTGGCAGGCCATTAACAAGTTGGACCGACGACGAACTGATAAGGGTCACAGGAAACAGCTCGATACGAGTAGCACAAGACCGATCACCGTGTGTACATTATGATTATGTAGAGCTGTGGAAGTGTTTCCGTTGGCATGATCACTTTCAATTAACATCTTTTTTTTTATGGCATAGAGAAGACAAACGAGCACACAGGCCACCTGATGGGAAGTGGAAACTGTGACCCATAGACATTCACATTCACAAGACTGCCATGCAATCCTAAGACTGCAAATGCGTTGCCAACCCTGAGGACTAAGAAGGAATGCCTCTATGCTAGTCATTTCACCGGGTGTCTTATCCCCAAACCGGAACACAACAATGCGAACACTACTGTTTGGCGGTAGGTTAATGGATAAGATGGTGGTAGCGATCCAGGCGGACCCTGCACAACGTCCCACCACCCGCAAAACAGATTACATTACATCTGTTTGACCGTAAGGCCAGCCAGTTTGGAGCAAACCCCTTACAGGTTCTGAACTCCTGGTAATAGAATGACTACCCTCATCTGAATGATTGTCAAATTAGAACAGCTTGACGAACTGGATTCCTTGAATGATACTTGACTCATGATGAAGGCACAATCGCTCTGGTACCCACTACTCGGATACTATACTTTCTTGCAACACAAACATTTTATTACTGACAGTGCTAGGCTACAACCAATATCTACCCTGTCCAACCCAGAATGTGCTTCAAACAGAACTTCTTGGCGAAAATTACAAAAAGCATAATAGGTTTTAAATCACAAGTTAGGTTTTTTACTCCAGGGGCCCTTGCCAAGATGCACTACGCTAACTAGAGTTTCTATTCGTTTACGAAAAGTAACGTGATCTACCAGTGACGCAATTGGTTACAAAACGAAACGAATAGAAAAGAGTTAGCGTACTCGTAATGCATCTTGACCTCTGGTCATCTTTAGAATGCAAATTGAGTTCCTATCGAACTCCGAAATATTCAATTTCTTCCTACCATAATCGTTTTATTTCATAGTCAATAAAATATTTCGCATTTCAAGCAAACCTCAGAGGCCCTACTTTTAAATCCGTAATTCGAACTTCGTCTGTTGCTATCCCTTTTGCTCTCGACGCGTAACTAAATCGCTAGAAAGTGACGGGTCGATCCGATGTTCGAATTACGGATTTCAAAGAACCCCTGGAATGCACCACTGGTAGGATTCTCTCGAAAATCTCGCTCTTGAATTCGACATACCAATTATCCACCGGCGAGTTGAAGTTGTCCCTCGAAAGCGTATAAACAACATTTAAGGGCGTGCATTTTCATTTTTAGGAGAAAAACATTTCTGTACGACGAGTAACGTGGTTACGTTAAACAGAGCGAAACAAAAAAAAATACGTAATTAACTTTCCAAACATGTTTAGTAGGAGCTGCTTAGGGAATAAGCGTATGTTGGTCAAGTCGTATCTTGTAAAATGTGTATCTTTGTACACTTGTACCAATTTCTTCTCCAATAAAATCCATTAAATATATCAACCTCGAATTCTTCCCAAAGATATGGTTTAATCCGCAAATGCCACATGAACGTTTTAATATAATATTAACAAATATGAGTACCCTAACTCTCCCAAAGAAAATATGAGACGTTTACTTAGAGGAAACATTTTTCCCTACGAATATTCTCGCATGATACAAGGCCGGAATTATTGTAAATACGTTTTTTTATTGCCAAAATTTCTCTCTATCTTGACGTTATATCACAAACATGTACTTACAATTTATTTCAGCATGTTTAAGTGGATGGAAAAATCCTTTACCTTTATAATGTAATCTAACTTCTGAAATAGAGAAAGCACTTGAATGGATATGTGTTATAGGATAGGACTATAGTTAGGGAGGGGGGGGCGGTCTGTAGGTATTTTCGCTTTACAAAAGCTGGAGCATACAATTATAGTGATGGATGTTGTTAAGGCATGGGGTTCTCATTAATAAAATATATGAATATCAGGGGACAATGCCAGACCAATTGACCTAGTCCCAAACTAAGCTCTAGGCTTATACTCGTAGTATGGGTACTAGCCAACGATACAAATATTTAAATAGAGACATATATAGTTAAATACATATAAAACATCCATGACTCAGGAACAAATATTCGCGCTAATCATACAAATATCTGCCCTTACCGAGATTTGATAAGAATTCAAAGGTTTTGACCAGATTTCTCGTCAATTCGTCGCTTGAATCGAAATATTAATACCTACTTATAATTAAACTTATAGGGCTAATACTTATTATTTTTTACTTTTTAGAGGTTTTTTTAATTATATAAACGTGTTTCACTTTAGCGTATAGCGTAACATGTGTTTTTTTTAAATCTATCTATCTAAATTACAGTTTTAGATAATATTACATATATGCGAACCAGAGCTAATCTACCTAACAATAATATTATTCCCATACCCTAACAACCGATTCACGAATGCAAAATTAATCTCCAAAGAGCAGGCAATGCAAAAGCTGAAGTCAGCATTGAACCTCGCTTTGATGCGAGGCTAATCCTGGGAATAATGAGGAAGTGTGGTTAATTAACTAAGTGCTTCAAAATTGAACGCCGATGAGATGGTGAACTTTTGAAGGTTGAAGGTTGAATAACCAATATCACAATTTCATAACTATGATGCTTTATTAGCAAACAACGGATTGACAGGGGCAAAAATGTGCCAATGCTAGTGATTCATTTAATTTCAACTAAGCTGCTTAACACTCTCCTACTAAAAGCATAAGTACTTATAAATCTATATCCCATACCAATTGACTTTATAACCATTAGTAAACAATTTTATAACCTCAAAACGCATCATTTTTGGTTAAAATTGCTGTTTTCTGCTGAATAGCAACTATAGAACACATTTTGCACATAATTTTCCTGATTTTACATTATAGTGGTTTCTTTAACGGCAAAATTGTTAGTTGAGACGAAATGGGAGCATTTTGAGGTTATAAAAATTTTACTAAATAAGACAAGTCTATTGATACGAAGTTAACTTAGACCGTAACGTTCCACACGTTTATCTGTCTGTCCTTAAAGACCTATTTAGTAATACATGTGCCGTCTCCATAGCTACATGTCTTTCATCGCAAACGGACCCGAAGCATTTGGGCCGTGAGGTGTTCGGCCTCGGTCCCTTCGCAGTAACTTACCCTTTCGTGGATATAGGTATCAATAGGTCTTAAATAAATAATCAGGAACAAGGGCGGAAGGGCCTAAGTGCTGGACATTAACAAGGGTCCAGTCCAATTTTCGTCCTGTCCACGCTGATAATATATGGGGCGAGGCGGGCCGCGCGACGACACTACACAACTCATTTAGTTTTTTACTCGATTTCTTGCGCAAGGAATATTTAATTTATGGGTTCGCGAAGTATTATACACGGTGATTTTTTATCGGTGATCAGGAGTTGAAAATTATTAATAAGCAACAAAAATTTAATTTTATGGTTGATGTCTCAAACAATTAACTCACTGTTTAATTTATTTAAGCTAATGATATTGTTAAAACCAATCACCACTGGATACATGGACATCCTACATTAATTATTGAAGTGAAGTAGATATGTCAAGTGCCATCGCTTTGGCGGGAAATTTGACAGATATTACGCCAATGAACTTATCAGTTAAGTGTTAAGTGTTGTTAACTCATAGACTAAACAATTAGTAGGGTGACAATTCATTTCAATTAAAAGTTAGTTTCAAAATATATTTTTTACATAAAAAAATAAGTTTTCTTTCATGTAACTGTGACATAAACGTGATCGCCATTAATAACTGAATTAGAAAAATTGGTTCCTGATCACCAAGAAAAAATCACCGTGTATAAAGGGCTGATTTATCAATCTCTGGACAACATTATCTGTCAGGTTAATTGTAGCTCTGTCCTTTTCTTTGGCATAAGAAAGATAAGGACAGAGTTACAATTTACCTGACAGATAGTGTTGTTTGGAGACTGAAAAATCAGCCCTAAGTATTTAGCATGCGTTTGTTCTTCGTCACTGCAGCATATTTCAGCAACTACGATTCTTTATATTATGAAACCGCGATTAGTTTGGGATTGGAATAGCTGTCAATTAATATGCACTTTGACGTAGGTATATGGTAAAACTGTCACCTCGAATCCCTTTCTAATCGCGGCGGGATAATACTACAGTCGGATCCTATTCGGACTGTTAATTATAGTAATAAGTACATATAAGTACTGTACTGTAATAGGGACTATATACATGGATTTTTTAAATCAGATTTTTCATCAAAATATGAAAATACCGTAAAAGATATTGGCCAAGTAATACGGATGATACAAGCATTTTAAACTACTAATTAGACAGCGATTAGACAGAGAGATCCGATATGCACTGTGACGGCGTGTAACAGGTCGGCCATATAAACTCCATGTTACATTCTGGTTTGCTAGACAGAGATAGGAACAAATCTTTGTTGGTTTATAACTATTAAAAAATATTTTTTCTCGACTGTGTGTTACATGAATCTGCTTTTATTGAAGCTGTGAATTAAAGTCATGAATATTCCCAATTCCCTTTAGATAGAGGATGAGATAATGATTTGAATCATGTCACTTATAAAAAAGAATTAAAAACCGATGATCATGGATATACTTACAACAACCCTAACAAGCTTTCTTATAAGCGAATGCTCCGGAAGCATTTTCTTGAACAAGAGGTAGCGTAGGTCGTATGCACATATATCGTTTGTCTCATCACATCGTGTTCATTTATTATGTTGTTAGTAGATCCTTAATCCTAATTGTTAGTAACAAATTACAAATTACACTAATTGTAAGGGGCATGTAGCCAACAACAATGACGCATGTAAGGGCATCAGTCTACTCTGCTCCCTATCATGCTGAGGAGGATATTGGATGAAATCTTAATATTTATTTATAAATAATGATGTATTATGTAACTATTACATGTATGAGTATTACATATGATATGACATATATATTTATTGTAGTAAGTATTAGCAATAATTAGGATAATTATATTTTTTTTTTTAGTTTTATCTCTGTTTGTCTTCTTTTCCTGTGCACCCACTATGTAAATTTCTGTTTATTCTGTTAAAAGATTAAATAAATAAATACATATATGTACCTACTCGTATATCCATGATCATCATGCATCGTATATGCCCGATAGGTAATTTTGAAGGTACTTTTGCGTAAGTTGGCAAAGAGTCGCCCGGGACGGACGCGCACGGTTCGGCTTATTCTAATAAAGCTAACCCAACCCAGTTATTTATTATTCAGTAAGCCTTATGGCTTCCAGTCAATATTCTCATCAGAAAATACAAAGTTCGTCAACCACATAGCCACGTCGTCGTTTCGTATGCTGTAACCAGCCAATTCGTCAATGTGCATCGCGCTTCCGTCACAAGCACCCGGTTACTGAAACACTAATAATAAAACTTTGAAAGCTTAGCTTTTTAAATCAAATCAAATCAATGATAAACGTGATATGAAAAGTCACGTGATCTACCAGTGATGCGATTGGTTACAAAACGAAACGAATAGAAACGATAGTTAGCGTGCATCGTGCATTAACAAATTGCCAAGTAAATTACAAAATATCAAAAATGAAAAGAACTTTGTAAACACACTGAAACATTTAATGATAGAAAAATGCTATTATTCAATAACCGAATACTTAGATGATAATATTATGTTAATAGATATTTGAGTAAAGAATAAACTACCCTTAGCAAATGAGCGCTCTCACTAGTTTATAAGTATAAGTTGCTGCGCCCTTCCGCCGGGTCCATAATGATCTCATAACTTTTAAGTTAATTTAAGTACCACCTATGTAACTATACTTATGGAATGCAATAAAGGATTGAGTATTGAGTATTGAGGGCCTCTGGTATACTGGTTATTATATTAATCATCAATTTGTTAAAATAAATAAAAAAATATCACGGGACAATGTCACCTCAATTGACCTAGTCCCAAACTAAGGTTCAGGCTTGTGCAGTCAACAGCATAAATAAGTGATCATTTGACCTTGTCACTTTAACGTCGGTTTGAAATGTTATACAAAATTGTGAAACGATTGAAAGCGACAAGGTGCAGAAATTATCACTTAAGTATGTATGTTGTTGTAAATAAATAGAAAACATCCAAGGCTCAGAAACAAATAGCCACGCTCTTCACACAAATACTTGCCCATACCAGGGATTCAACCCAGGACCGCTAGCTTCGTAGGCAGGGTCACAACCAACTAGGCCAGCGCGTCGTCTTCAAAATCAATAGGACCCGACTGGAAATATAATAAGTAAATAAATAAATAAAATAAATAAATATCAGGCTACAATGTCACACCAATTGAACTAGTCCCAAACTAAGCTCAAGGCTTGTATTATGGGTACTAGACAACGATATAAATACTTACATAGAGAAATATATATTTAAATATATAGAAAACATCCATGACTCAGGAACAAACATTCGCGCTCGTCACACTAACATCTGCCCTTACCAGGATTTGAACCCAGGACCGCTAGCTTCGTAGGCAGGGTCACTACCAACATTAGTATTCAGTTAACATAATTCGAGGTCTGTTTTTATCTTTATTCATAGGAGAAACTCTATAAGATGTCATGTGCGAATTTCGAGTTTGGTGTAACACACTGCCATCGGGCTAGATGCCGGCTCCATTTGCGCTAACACGCCTTTGTGTCACAGGCGGAAAATCCCGAAATATTAAACATCAAAACGAATTATTCCCGGATAAAAGCATTCCCCCCTTTTTGGGGGAGCACTTTGACTATGATTGAGTTGGCAAGTCTGGTTATCACCGAGGAGCGTTTGCCATTTGACCTTTGCCATTGGGATACACCAAAAATAAAACTGCTCGCTTTTACATTTTTATTCGAAAGAATCTAATTTGAAGCATTTCATGATTAAAATTATTATTGCTACCTATTTGAAACAATTTAAAAAAAAAAACCTCGCCTAGGTACTTACTGTGCAAAAATGGCGGAGCTATTAAGAAAAGTGAGTACCTACCTCGTGTAAGATTCAGAAAGACTGTTTTTTTACTATCTGTGATCTGTTTTTAAAGTCATAATAGACGAACGTCATTCAAACAAACAATCGCAATACAATATATTAATAATTTCAGAGTATTTTAAGCATTCGGTCATTGCTTATTACCTAAACCTTAATTAATTCAGCACTTCCTGCATGGCCCTTGTTTCTAGAGTAGATTCACTGAACACAATCACATTAAGTTTATGTTTTTGTAAAATCACATAGAGGTTGATACGAGTATAGTGCAATTTGGTTGGACCGATATAATTATCTTAATTCAATTATAATTAATTCATGGTCACATATTTTTTTAATCTAATTACAGCGTTCGATTTGAGAAGCTTAATCGACGAAATGGTTTTTAAATTTTCATACATTTTCAAAAAATGGTGTAGCCCAATTGGGATACGGGATCCCCTTCAATCGCATAATTTTTTTAGACTATTATTGTTTCGCATAATTCATTTGGCATAATAGTACTGTCGCATAGCAATACTTTGGCCTACTACTTTTTTGGAATATTAAGCTTTTAGAATAATTTCAGTTGGACTAATTTCTATTAGATTAATACACATTATGCATTATTATTGTTTGGGCTATTAATTATTTGTTATATATGTCATTAACCATAATTTTAGTTCCCTAAATGAATGAACCCACAAAATTAACAACAAAATATGAGGTTACGTTAGATCACGTTAGGTACATTAGGTTAGGTTAGGTTAGTATGATATCCAGGCGCGAAGCGCCCAAGCAACCGATCCGCGAAGCGGACCTCCGTCGACCTCGCCTTACTTCCTAAATATATATTAACACAAAACTTGCCATTTGCCCATGACTATTTTTTAGGACAAATACTGTTATGCGCTTTGTAATGATGTAAATTTATTATTATGACTTTTCGTATTTATGCTATTTGGCGTTAGTCTTCATGACGAATATGCTTTCTGTATTTATGCTTTTAAATTTTATGCGTAAAAAATATGCATAAAGATGAGTATGCCCATCGCTAATTCGGCTAAAAGCAATTATGCGTAACAATAATATGACAAATAATATTATGCCATCCAATAGGGAACCTTGGGATACACCTGTTCTTAATAATGTATTGAAATTTAAACACACAATATACCGAAACTTTTAAAAATTACAACACTTTTACCCAAACCCGTTCGCAGATTGAACAAAATAGACCTTTGTATTAGGTTTTCGAATCATGATTTCATGATACCTTCGGTATTTTAGAGAGTTAAATATCTGCGTAAATCTGCAATACAAATATAATTCATTAAAATAAAACATACTCCCACATTTATAATATTGGTAAACTATTAGTGATGGGCGGCTTGTAACTGTGTGACTAAAATTTCTGCAAAATTCTGTAAGTTTTAAAAGTGAAACTTTCAACTAAAATTTTATGTAATATTCTAAAAGTTACCAAAGTGAAATTGTTTAATTTCTGAAAGGTACTATAGTTTTGACCGGTTCCCCTACGGAATCCCTAATGGTCATTTGTCCTAATGCATCGTTTGTCCGAATTTTCGTTTATCCTAAATCCATTTCGGCATAAACCGCAGATTGTATAATTATAAAACTTAAAAAGTTGCCTGACTCATCTGAAAACCAGTTCAGGGCAAATGAAATTCGGACAAACCATGTGTTAGGACAAACGTTGTTAGGTATTCTTAGAGACACCCGATTTGACATGTAACGTAAGCAACGGATGTTTTTATAAAATTTACTTGTGTCAGAATAATTTTCATCTAATTATGTAACTTTCAGAAGATGTAATTTTCGTAGTTAAGGAAAGTTTTGCAATTTTTCAGAAATTGCGCATCACTAGTAAAGATAGGGGGGATAGCAGACAGCAGCGGCTCGCTCCTCCCCCCCTGTTCTCAAGGAAAGTTAAACTTAGTTTTAATGCCTTTGTCTTTTTAATTTCACTAGCCGCTTCGTTATTCTGATATAGCTTGAGACATAAGTGTTTGAAAAATTACATGAGGTGTTAGGTAGGTATTTGCGAGTTTGCTCAACCTTTTTAACACGAAAGTCGAGACTTCCGACGTACTTAGACGCCTACGTTCGTACGGAAGGCTTTTCAGCTCAGAATATTTTGCCTAAAACGTTCACACAGAAGCGATGTTTCTATGCGACGTAATTTTATCTGGAGTAATATCTTACCACGGTTGTGATTGGTCTGTACCCTTATCATGAGTAACAATTACCGTACTCGCTAGCGAGGTGAATGCTCTGTCCCTCGCACTCTATAAGAATACTACGAGGTCTATGAGCGACAGAGCATTCGACTCGCTAGCGAGCACGTTAATTATAACTCATGGTAAGGGTACTGGAGTCTGGACGGTTATACACATGATTCATAGTATTTTCGAATTCGAATTCACATTTACGCACAATTTATTACGGATTCTCGACATGCGTGAAAGCGGACGGGAAAAAAATTACCTATAATATTATAACTCTCTACGATGACGCGGTACTCGTGGTACAGTCACGAGATTTAATTTGGTACCCACCTTAGGTCCAAAGTCAATCTGACATTCTACAACAATAAGGTTGAGTTTCCTAAAAGTTACAAATGACTTGACATCTCTAATGACATTGACGACTTCAAGCATATTTTTCTTGAAATGGGTCCCAAATTAATGCTCGTGACCGTGCAGTAAAACACAGCTGATATGGCTTACCGATGTACCTGCGCAGAAGACAATTTTTCGAAGCGCGGGAACCAATCAGCATGATCCACGCGTTGCGTGGTTGTATTCTGTGCTATTATTGGTTATTTGTGACGCCATGTTGACGCGCACCCGCGTGTCATTCACTGAACCGTCAAACAACTTATAACTATTACGTACAAGTATAATCGTGGGTTTTAATCGTGTTTCTGGAAATCATCGGAATCGTCGTTCATGTCTGCGTGAACGAAGATTCACGACACGCCATATAAATTGTATTCTACTGTAGTCGCTGAAGTCCTAAATCCACGCGAGTGAAATCGCAGATAAACGCTAGTATTTTATATTCTACGCAGTCAGCATTCATCACATCACCTGCAATTTCAAACCGCCTCGAGCCGAAAGAGTCAAGATGAAAATTTCATTGCCAGTCCCTCGGCACGATCCGACCGTCTGGGCTTTAAAAATGTAAGGTGTACCCAACCAAGCTTGCATTTTTCCAGAGTAGATACTAAAGCCGGCTTAGTTTATATTAAAGACCTCTATCTATTCGTTTTATCCCTCAAGAAATATACCCCTACTTCACGCCTTTTCATATGCTTCCCGCCTTCCGCCTCCGGAGTGAAAAGGAGATCTCATTAAGACGTTTTTCAACACGTGTTTCATCTCGTCATTAGGGAACCGGCCAAAAATTAAGCATTTGGCTGTCGGGATGTTTGTGAATTGGTATGTGGTACATTTTTTTTTATTTATAATTGAAAATGAGCTTTTGCTTAATATTCACAACTACACAGTGTCGTTATAAAGTCGCTGTCAACAGAACTTGTGAACGATGTAAACAAATTAGTACTTACTGTTTGACACATAACCTCAAATATTCACCAAGCGTGTTTTTATTCAAAATAAAGTATAATGAATAGTGATTTCATCTTAAACTTAATATGAAAATAATGATCCAGCGTATAAATAATTGCAAAGACCAATTTGATCTTAAAAAATCCGTGATCATCGAGTAATCATGGCGAATTGGTCCGTTTGGTTTTGTTTACATCTTTTGCAAGTTCTTGAAGTTCTATTGACGGCGACTTTAGCATGCCCATATGCACATCAATAATATACTTAACTTAAATGGAAAAGATTTTTTATGTGAAAGAATGTTTCAAATTGATACAAAATTGACATTGGTTGTTGTTTGTGTGTTTGATTCGCGATATGAGCAAATATTTGAGTGATGGGCGTGAGTATTTGTCTCTGAGTTTTGGATGTTTTGTAAGTATTTAAGTATTTATTTCACCATGTAAGTATTTATAGCGTTGTCTAGTACTACCATGACACTGGCATAATTAAAACTCTGGTTTCCTAGAATAGCAGAGCCGTCTTAAAGCGGTCGTAATATTACGGCCGCTATAATTTTATTTGATATTACGGTGTCATCGCCCTCTAGGAAACCGCGCCATTTTGTTTACATAGACAACGTTGTTGTGACGTTATTCACCGCTGTATTTACGGCCGCTATATGACGGCACCGTTATCCTAGGAAACTAGAGCTTAACTCTCTGGATAGCTGGCCCAATCCTTTGAAAGAGGTCGGCTCAGCTCTACGATGCCCGGAGGCTTCTATAATAAATAATAATTAATAATAAATAATAATAATCATTTATTTCAAGTAACAGGACACGCACCTGTGACACGCACACATGAGCGGGGATGACTTTTTTAGTCGATCTCTACACTAACGCAGTTTATCTCTATACACCGATACAACTTTGGGAGAAAAAGAATGAAGAGTAGAAAGAATCACCGAAGAGCTTCACAGTACCTACTATTCATTTCACTATGTGAGCAGGCAGGGGCACCATTATATGCGGTAAAAACCATATCTCCCCTTTATAGTATTGTTTGTAACTCGGCCGCCATTACTGTTAAATAAATTAGAGCTATCAAAACGTTGTGGCAATACGATAATAGTACCTAGGTCAAAGATTTTATGGTTTTTACCGCCTTGTGCTATGCGTTTCGTTCGTAGCAGCAATATACAGGGTTTAACAGGAGGAGTAGATCAAACGAAGCAGATCGACAAAGGACGTCAAGACCTATCGATATCACCCCCATGTATACGTATGCACAGAAAGGATGATATTACGGATATTAAATATTTTTCATAAAAAAAACACGTAATGCCCTATAGTAAACTATTAATATCTCCCCATAAGTCGACAGACTTATGATTTACTAGAGACCCGCCCTCGCTTCGCTTCGGTTTATTTGAGTTTTCTATAACACACGTACATAAAACAAAATTTATTATACATAAAAACCTTCCTCTTGAATCACTCTAACTACTAAAAAAAATCGCATCAAAATCCGTTGCGTAGTTTTAAAGATCTAAGCATACATAGGGACAGACAGCGGGAAGTGACTTTGTTTTATACTATGTAGTGATGATGATACCCATCTTTTTTCCTGCTCAGTCTTCAGCTGTTTATCAAAACTCAATCAAGATGCAACTTATTGACTCTATCTGTATGTTGAGTATAGCAGCAAAGCTATGATAACCTTTAAATTCCATTGTCAGATCAGAGGCCCTTGCCAAGATGAATACGGTATTTGACAAAAGTCAAATCAGCTTCTTTTTATGAAACACCAAAAACGCTCGGTTACTATGGAATTTATAGGGATTACTATATTGTGGCGTCACAATTAAACAACGTCCATTTAACCGCCTGTTTCACAATCGACAAGTAAAGTATACATGACAGCTAAATTTAGCCCTTTCTATTTCTTATACTTGAAAAAAGACAAGGAGAGAGCCAAGTTTAAATGGCACATAAAACTCGTCGATTGTGAGACAGGCCCTAAATATCTTAAAATAGCAAACATAAATAAAATATTGATGTTTTCCTAGTATTTTTATAATGTTTATCTGTTGTTGATGAAAAACCTATTTAATTTCACTCTTGTCAAATACCCTATTACGCTAACTACCGTCTCTATTCGTTTCGTTTAAACGAATCGCGGTGTTGGTAGATCACGTGACTTTTCGTATCACATCATCAGTGACGCGATTGGTGTAAACACCAATAGAAACGCTTGTTAGCGTAGGGCATCTAGGCAAGGGCCTCAGTTCGTAGGCGCAATACTTAGGGTGCGGCTCCACTGAGGCGGAGATGAGCGGAGCGGAGCGGAGCTGTGCCAATATTAACCAATAGAAGGCGCTTGCGGTCACGTCGAGCGCGCCTTGCGCACGTTAGTTTAGATTCTATTGGTTAATATTGGCACATCTCCGCTCCGCTCCGCTCATCTCCGCCTCAGTGGAGCCGCAGCCTTATACTCAACACCGCCTTCTTTCTGGGTTTACAAGTATTTACTAACCTATTTTCAACTCGTTCTAATAACAGAAACTGTCTCCGGTAAACATACAAGACATATTTGGGTCAACCAACTTTTCTTTGTACCTCGTTGCCATGGTGACGTCTCCTGGGTCACTCTTTAAAAGTACAATTTCAAAGGTCCACTTAAAATCAGTTTTATTGGCAATTACAAACCCATTTATTTACGGGTTTTCTCCTAAGTGTTCTAAAAGTATATGTATATTATAACATTTTTTCTAAGAAACTCTATCACTGTTGTCTCCTGGCTTACGGGACAGAATAACAACAACGAAAAGTTGATCCACCCATTTAGACATATTAATGTTGTAAAAGGTAAATAAAGGCAAATATTCATATCTAAAAATGTTAGTTTGATATTATGTGAAATAACATTTTGACAGAACTAAAAATAGTTAATCGGTTATCATATCAGCAAAGTAGATAGGTTAGGTAGGTAGTTAATTCCTTGTAGTTACCTGGATTGTCATATATTTAAAGGGCGGAAAGAGAAAATAAGAAACATTTGATGGATAACATAATTAGGAAAAACGAACCAATGTTATAGCAAACGGCCATTCGGGGTGAAATATTCGTGATTGGAAAAGGTTACTCTATTTAAGAATACCTAATTTTACTTATTAATACAATTAAAAGCGCCTCCTTACCGGGGCATCGCTAAAAAAGGTAAGTATCTACTACTTGAAAGATTTAAACAAAATAAACTCACACAGACAAACTAAGAGGTTAAGTTGAGTAGGCAAATGAAAAAAAACTTATTGATGAAATTCAGGCTCAACAACATACTTTCATTTAGTTTTTCACGCGAGAACGAGAAAATTGCAGTTTAATTTGGGTTTACGGCAATAGTGTAAGATAAGAACTTATTATTTTATTAAAAAATGATATTATTTTTCACCGTGATGCGTGTCACGTCACCTTAAATTAAATAGTAATAATACGGGTCCGTACCATAATATCGAAAATCATATTTCATAAGTACGAAATTCCTAACACAAAACTTCGAATATCAAAATGTCTAATGTACGAAATTCCTAAAGATGCTCTAATGCACTTTTAATCGAATTATCTCATTTTCGAAAATCAATATTCCTTTGTACAAAATGCCTAATGACAAAACTTCAAACTCCATATTTCTAGTGCTCAAAATCGCTACGTACAAAAAGCTTTGTGACAATTCTTCGAAAATCAATACATTCAAACCTTAAAACTCCACCCCAAATTAATAAAATTTCGCACTTTAAGTATACATTTTAAACTTAGATCAACCGGGAGTAGGTAAAATGTCGTTAGCTTTTTCGTGCACTAGTGGTATTGTACTTTAGACATTTTAAAACAGGCTAATTAAACATAGGACATGCATCTTTAGGAATTTCGTACATTATACACTTTGATATTCGAAATTTAGTTTTTAGGAATTTCGTACTTATGAAATTTGACTTTCGATATTATGCTACGGACCCAATAATACTAATACTAATAGCTAGAATCCTGACAATTATTTAGATAGCTATCCAAACAAGCACCATCTATTGTCATTTTCATGTATTAGTTGGACATATTAGCCAGGCTGCTAGCGTATTAGTTGGGTTGGAATCAGATTATGCGGCATCTGTTGGCCGGACATGGAACTAATCTTGTTACCGGTAAGTAATTAGTTTCTTAGAACGAACGGTGCGCTTTTTAGGGATCCGTAGTCAACCCTTCTAGGTAATTTCGCCATGTCCGATTGTCTGCGGTTTACCTTACTCATAGACTCTTGGTAGGTACAGTCGGCCAAGAAAATGGTCTACCAGCTTTGACAAAACTTTGAGTGAGATCTAATTATCGCTAAGGCTGACGCTTGTCCCTCTCATAATATTATTGCAAGGGAAGATAGAACTTGTTGTATCATGACGTGCATGCAATGCAAATGATCTTCAACCGTAGGCCACATTTTGGGCCATTTAAATTACTCCGATAACCTGTAAATAAAAAAAATGTTACATCGAGTGAGGTATCATCATTGGATAGCTCGCAGAAGTCATTACGTACAAGTTAGTATCTATTTTTATATTTGGGGACCGTCTAGGAAATATTGAACTCGAAAAGTGTAATTTTCGCTGATGAGCTACGTTTACGTTTAGCCTAAAAAACTGAAAAATCTGAGAAATCTTAAATAAAAACACATGCAGACTCGATTGGTTCCTGAGATACCTACAAAAATCATCTAAACAGCACCAAATAACTTTACATAGAAAATTGGTTCATAGGCACATGTTATTTATTCTCATTATCTTATCTTATCTTATCTTATCTTATCTTGTGATTGTAGTAACGGCTTCGGAACCCTACTATGTTCCGACATGCTCTTGCCCGATTGATTTAATACATAGATATCCAATTTGATGTTGTGTAATTTAATTAAAAGAAAGTTGGTTTGGTTGTTTACGTAATTTGAATGGAGAAATTTGTATTTAGAACAGATTGCGCGACCTTTAAATAACTTTGAAACTAATTAATGAGTTGATGAGCCCGTCGTCTATACGACTTGTCTGTTGTGACACTGCACAATCTTCTAATTATTAGGGTTATCTAATAAAAAAAATCTAAAATGGTGCAAAATGTGGTTACAGAATTATCTACAAGTTTTTAGAGTTGTTGGTAATTCTGTAGCTCTGCCTACCCCACTCTGGGAATAAAGGCGTGAGTTTATGTACAGTCAAGAACTTTAATTGTTAAGCCACTATGGAACCCTGTCATAATGACAGCGTCAAACCATATGAAAGAAATTACGCTAAAATTAATGATCAACGTTATGCGACACGGTTCCATAGTGGCATAACAATTAAAGCCCTTGACTGTATGTGTATGTAGGTATGTAAAAGTCTAAGACAGAAAAACATTTTGTTAAATAAATTGTACTAATTGCCTTTTGGACGTAACAGTCACGTTACGCTGTCGTGCAAAATTTTCTTTATTTATATTTTCCTGCGAAGCCACTTAAACTAAACGACCCAAAGTTAAAAGTATGTCGCAACACCAGACAAGAGGATGTCGGACCATGCTCAGCGTAGGGTTCCAAATACAAAAAAAACTCGAAATACAAGTTATAAGCGAATGTTATATTTAAAGTTATTTCGTAATGTCATTCAGTTCATTCAGTTGTGTTTGTTAATTGTGTATCGTAGGGCTAACGGCAGACCGCAGACCCAGTAGGTACTGACGCCGACTAAAGTTAGCGGCAGACGGCAATGGCACTATTGCTTACTTTCTAACCTCTACAACAATGTACTAAAGTCGCAAGAACCAATTAAGTCTACTTAGTTAGACAGTTTTCCTTTTAAATTCGATGTGCCTGCATTAAAGATATTTATCAGATTTTTATTACTAATCGTACTTTTGGCTGTGGTTCATTGAATACAAAACGGACACAATCCAAAATGAGACAGTGTTGCATTATAAAATTAGAAGCTGTTGGAATACGATTTTTAATGGAAGAGTAAATTATTTTGGAATGTGTCCGTTTTGTATTCAATATTTTTAAAAAGCTAACCAATGGCAATGATACAGCCTTGCCAAATTCACTTTTGCTTGAGGTATCTAAGTGAAACCTAAAAAAAGATGGACAGACGGACATGGCGAAACTAAAAGGGTTTTTCTATTGACTACGGAACCTTAAAATATGTTTTATTTCACTTGGATTTCTATTGAAATAAAATTTCAAATTAGAACAATTCATTTGCAAAACAACGTGACCTTTATGTTTTTAGAAACTTCAGAGTCTTCACAAGAATTTGACGTCAATGGGTTGGGGGAAAAACAATTCTAAAATTGTCTACTTTTCAAACTCCTACAGCAATATTGTATTAATTTTATAAAATAATAGGTATTTTCCGGGTAATATTATCTACATATACCTACTTACTTACATTAATAAATTATTATTAATATTATAAAGTGGAAAGATTTGATTGTTTATTTGTTTGTTTTGCATTGAATAGGCTCCGAAAAGTCCGAAACAACAGGCCCGATTTCAAAAATTCTTTCACCATTAGAATGTTACATTATCCCTGAGCACAGACCACTTACCCTATAGACTCCGCTTCGGAACAGTTTGTCTAGTATCTCATTAAGCCAAAATGGCGGGGCGCGGGGGGCGGAAAGTGCACCGTGATTGGCTAGTTCAAAGTCAACGAATAATCAAGTGTGCGCGTCGTGGTGCGCGCCAATAGAACCATGGCAACCAATTAGTGTTCTGTGAGCATAAGCATGGCTTACGGGGGCGCCTTTGTATGCGGAGTCTATAGGGTAAGTGGTCTGTGTCCCTGAGTAACATAGGCTATGTTTTATTTTTCTGCGTGGACAGGCTTGCGGGCAACAGGTAGTAAATTTATTATAAATAAATCTCCCTCTTGTGTGTGTGTGTGTGTGTGTGCGTGTGTGGGCGCCTTAGCTCTTAAACGGGTGAAAGGGTTTTTTTTTTCATTTATTTCAAAGCCCGCTTTCTACTTTTTCTAGGTGGTTCTTAACTAGGTTGCATGTAAATCGGTTTAGCCGTTTAAGAAGGCATCTCTGAAAGAAGGGTCTCCATTATACAGGTGTAATCTAAGTCGTGAATCAAATGATCACCTCTGTGTTCCACCCACGAATATGAACAACTTTTACTAGGTATGGGAACACAGAGGTGATCATTTGTTCGTTAGATATTTATTAATTGAAATCATTGATTTGAATTTAAACTTTTTTTTAATAAGTTTCTTGACCATGGATGCTAATTCGTTCAGTCTTTAATTTTAACGACGGCACAGTGTGACCGTACTTACTTATAGATATTTTGCTTTGACACAATATGTTTACGAAATGGAATACACCAATTTTTGTCAATGTATGAAAATTTAGGAACCATTTCGAAGAAAAGGCTTCTTAAATCGATCTCTGTAGGTACTTAGATTAGAAATACGTTACAATGAAATAATTATACTTAGGTAATTAAAATTAAGAAATGACCTTCACATGTTAAATACATACGCAAGGATAAATGATTTATTTACTCATTTACTGAATCAAAACGTCAACACTTTCTTTATCGATATATCTTTTAGAAGCACTACTATTATTTATACTTACTTACGTAAAAGTGTAGTGTAGAGTAAAGTTTATAATTCTGGGTTAATTTCCTTGGCTCCTCACACTTCATTTTATAACTACTCCTTGTCACTATTTAAATAAAATCTAGCTGGTGCTGCGTTTTTTATACACTTAAATCTTAAAAACTCCGAACGACGGGTAAACAAACAATAATCTGTCAAAATTAAGTGACTCTTTGTCCTATTTTTTTATCCTACTAGCCGCTTATATGTCTTTAATTCAGCAGGGTTAACATGTCAGGCATTGATACAAAAGTAATAGTGGCAAAAACGGTACGCTTCACAATTGGGTACACTGCGTCTATGCTATCCTATGTCTATGAGGTTTTAGCAGATTGACAGCAAAATTAAGGCAGCTTTCCTATTATCCCAATGTGGTCACACTGTACGCCAGCAGCACAGCAAGTTGCAACACTAATGAATGCAGTGTTGTCACATCTACCAACTTTTTAGTAGATCTACCTAATTTGCCGCCTGTCTACCTATCTACCAACCTCGGCCTCAAAGCTATCTAATTTTGATTTTTTTCCAGTGTAAACATTTTTCCATGCGTGTAGTGCAACGAAAAGTTACTGGCTATCGAATTTAGCCTGTCTTGTAATTTCAGCAATTAAAACGGAGCGCGTTACGATAAGTGTATAATCTATGTTTGAGGTGACATAAAAAAAATGACAAGCTATCTGTGAGTGACAGCTGACACTGACAGATAGCAAAGTATTTCGCGGCATTTTAAGTATGTTTGGTGTTAATTTTGAACATTTTATACGCATTTTTAATCATTAAAAACAGGGTGGTAGATCTACCTAATTTTCATTTCAAATTCTACCAATTTCTACTAATTTTTGGATCCTGTTCTACCAATTTGACAAAATTTGATGTGACAACACTGAATGAATGTGTCATTATTCTTTCTTCTTTTGAATGAATGTTTTCTTTCGACTGTCTACTGGATTTTGGTAGTTTGTTATATTAAAAGAACACTTAACTAATTAATTGTTTTAAACTGCTCATGTACATTTTATTTGTACGGAAGAATGGAGGAGCACGTGCCAGTCCTCCTTTCATCAAAACCTTTAAAACAAGATTTTGATAAATTTCAAAAAATCCAAATTAAGTCTGAAAATGTAAGTACAGAAGTGTTAAACTTAACACGTATAAGTCGTGTTATGGTTGACCCCTAGTCCATACAAGTTTATTTCATATTGTTTGTATTTCTGAGTTCATATTCTAAATCAACCTTTTGAGGTAATGTATGTTTAAAAACATTTATGATATTGTGTTATTCAGTTCTCACTCGGCCGAGGTCTTCACAACTCTGTGGTCATACCATGTGTGTTCCTGTCGAGAGATCACTGTGTATTTAAGAAACAGAACAACACCTGGGTGATAGAGGATTGCAGTTCTTTTGGGGTTGAAGTCAATGGGCAAAAACTAGGCAAGGGCCAAAAGAGGAAACTAACAAATAAGGATGTTATAAAGTTAGAATCTACGAACGAGTTTGTCTACAATTTTTACACTGAAAGTTGTGATTTCCACATACCAAGCAAACGACGGAAACTAGAAGTGAGGGATGAAAATGAGGATATAATTAATAATGTTAAGAAGAAATTTGAAGAATCTCAGAGCAATGAAATTCAACACATTGAGGACAAGATACAGAACGCTAAAAACATGCAAACTACAACCAAGATATTAAAGGAGCAGCTTCAGTTAGACTTAAGTAGGAAGGAGCAACAACTGCACTCTGAGTATGCTGCACAAATTGAAAAGCTCAAGGGCAAGAGGAATGAAGTAGAGCGACAAAAGGCCCTTCTCATTGAAGAGAGAGATGCACAACTTGCGGCTGTCAAAGACGAAATGGAGGGCAAGATAGCTGCATTGATGGTAAGTTATCACAGTCTTTCAAGTCAAACCCTAGGATGGTGTAGGCAAGTTGAAGAGCAAAAAAATGTTCTTTATTTTACGTCTTCCCATCCCGCCATTTTTCCTAAATACAAATTTCTTCATTGAAATTAAACCTCTGAAATGGTAACCAGGCAGGTAGTCACAACAATTTTTCTCTGAAACTACGGAATGTTATCAACTTGAAATTTGGTATTAATTGTTGAACTTGCTAGCCGGTTTTAGTCTGCTTTTTGGAAAAACGAGTTTTTTATCTAAATATTTGAAAGTAAACGGGTCTGGAATGGGGGTAGTAAAATGAAAGTGATTTGATTTTTGCAAACAGGGTTATAATGTTAGGGCTGAAAACTCACATTTCATAACTTTTTTTTAATAAGTTTCCTTGACTTACTCTATGATGTACAAAAAGTGGGTTGGGTCCTGTTGGCCTTACTTGCATTTAGCCTTGGCCAGCAGAGCACCTTAGTTGTATTTTGTCCGAGTAGCAAAAGGCCTTGGTCTGTAAAACATCCTCATTGCTATAAGGCATAGTATAGATGTAATGACTTGGCTGTAAAACAAATTACTTACTGAATAAATATCTTTAATGTTTTAATAGGTAAATAGTCTGGATAATCTTCATGGCCAATATAGTAGAATGTCTTTAAGGTATAAAGACTATGTACCTAGTTAAATCCTAAAGTGTAAAAAATGTCTAAGTGGCAATTTTGACCAGGTTGTATAATGACAATACATTATTTTATTATCACCAATCCATAGTACTTCAAGTCATTCTGCCTACTTGTGCATTTCACGACCAAGATGTTTTGCAAAGAAAGTCTTCCTGAAACTAAGACAATTTTATAACCATGGTATTATATAACCAAGTCATTTTGCATACTTGGTCAGTGTACTACTGAGCCGTGTTGCTCGCCAAGCCTAAATGCAAGCAAGAGCAACGGGACCCAACCCCAATAAGTTACTGTTCACCCCTTTTATCTCTGAAGTTTATTGACCAAAAATCTGAAAAATTCCTGACTTAATGATAATTAAGTACTTTATTTTGCACAAAAAATAAAATGAAGTTGTAAAATTTTTCAGATTTTGAAAAATGAGTAAAAAATTAAAAATACATAGGAAATAAAGTTCAAAAAAAAATTTATTTCCTCGAACCTAATTAATCTAGGATGAAGATTTGTGCCACAAGTGCGAGTATTCGTTCCTAAACTAGATGTTATTTTAATCTTTTCTTTTACAGGAACAAATAGCAAAACACAATGAAAACGAATCAGAGCTAATGCAAGAGAACACCTCACTCAAGGAAAAGCTCTTAAAAGAGAGAGAAGACTTCCTATCAGAGCTGAATCGGGAGAGCTCGTCCAAGCAACAGATGCTGGACCGGTTGCAGGCCAGGATCAGAGAGCAGGAAGAATTGCGGTTGCATGAGAAAAAGGAATTAGAGGAGATGCTTCGACGAGAGACTGAGCAACTCCGTCTTGCTAAAGAAAAGGTGAATTATCCACTTTACTCTTGTGACTGTAATCTTGGGTAATTGTATTTAATTTTATTATGCATAAATAGTCATAAAGACTTCTGGCATTGACATTCATCAAAGAAAATTGACTCAAATTGTAATTTTTAGTAATAACTGGTGACTAAAGGGTTCTCTGCCTTTTGACAAAATTGTTTTTGGCAAAAACTATTTATATTTTATAAATATTGTTTGTAAAATATCGACATTTTGACGTCATCAGCGCCAAAAATGCAACCCCTGCTCATAAAGTTACTAGAAGACTCAGTCTTAGTACGCGTATAATTCGTTTTCACCTTACCTGTTGGTGGTCCATTTTCGAAACATTTCTAAGTGCGTCCCTAGGGTACCCAAGCAATACTTCCTCCACATGTCAAGTCCCTATAGCTTCAGCGATCTAGGCGGTGCGTTGTCAGTCAGTCTGTCACAGGAAAAGTTTTGTATAGTTTAAACTTTTTCAACTGAGCTTATCCACTTAAGAATACAAAGCCATTGTTTAAATAGTTAACCACAAATTAGGAAAACAAGCTCGCAGTTAAAGCAGATAATAACGGCCGTTGAAGGTTAACATAGATTGTCAATTTCTATAGAGTAGACAATAGACTACAAAATACACTAATAGAATAATATTGTATAAGATACAATGACCATTGTGTTTACAAGTAAGAGGAAGAGCTCAGTTCAAAAAGTTTAAAAGTTCCCCTATACAGTATCAGTTATGATAACCTTTTGGTTTCTTTCTTTTGTTTCCAGTTTCATTGAAGCATGCTTAAATCCACTATAAAAAAAAACGATAATAGGATATATACAGCTTCAATAAAAGCAAAGAGTTGAGAATAATACTTTTTTGAATAGCTATAATAATAACTTATAATATAAGTTATTTATTACTCTCTAGAAAAACAGAATTTAACATGGAGTTTATATGGTCGACCTGTTACATGGCACAATGACACTGTTACGTGCATATACGTGCGTGGATCTCTCTGTCTAATTAGCAGTTTAAAATGCTTGTATCATCCATATTTCTTGGCCAATTTTAATTTTAATTTCACTTTTGATGATGAAAGAATCCGTGAATATTCCCTAGTAATGCAAGTTGGTAACTTTTTTTTTTCACAGGAACTAAAAGAATTAGAAGAACAGAAGAAAAAGAGGGAAATGGAGTTAGAGGAAGAGCTGAACAATATTAAAAGTAATCTCGCCAAGCAGATCGAGTTACATGAAAACGAGAGGAGGGAGACAGAGCAACTGCTCAACGAACAGAAGGAGCAGTTGAAGAAAGTTAACGATGAAGAGAGAGTCAAGATTAATCAGCTTGTATGTTTTCTCTCTTATGTAATGTTTTAGTTTTGAATTGTTATAAAAACTAAACTATTTGATGTTTGTATGGCAGATCGAAGAACGTGGGGAGATCGAGAAGAAGCTAGCATTAGCGAATACCAATGCCGAAAACTCGATACATGCCTTAAAGGTAATTTAGTTAGATAAGTCAATCTAATTTTCTCAGAAAATGCTTTGTGATCTTGCCATAACAGCCAGAGAAGGTTGAAGTTCCAAGACAACTACGAGTGTCCAGTAAAGTTGAGGGATTTTGAATTTGGAATCAATAAGTGTCCAGTTAGTATTGAAATTACATAACATTTCATATTATTTGGTTTTGGAACTATCACGTACAAACCTGAGACAGTCTAAGACTAAGGAGAACTACGAAGTCACGTAAAAAAAATATAAAAAAATCAGGAATTTTGCAAAAGAACCAATATTTAAAAAACACAAGTTTATTTTTTTTATAGTTTAAATATGCATTCATTTTGACCGTAAGGAACCATGGCTAAAGTGCGTAGGGAGCTAGTGCTTTTTACTTTTTTTAACTGCATATCGTGCGGAATATTACATTCTTCGAACTAGTGCTTTTTATTTTATCGTTTATTTTTATGTATTTTTACTCAAGATACCTCGGGACTTGTTACGACATTCCGCACTCACTGAATCATTGAGATGAGGGTGTATACGTATAGTCATCCTATTACCAGGAGTTCAGAACCTGTTAGGGGTCTGCTGCGAACTGGCTGACCTTGACCAGATGTTAATTGAAAACGACATGTCAAAATGTAGTATTTTATGATGTGGCGCGGGATCCGGCAGGCGCACGTGGAGCAGCGCGAGACGGAGCTGGCGGCGCTGGCGGCGGACCGCATCCAGCAGCAGGCCGAGCGCTCCGGGCAGGTCATCAGCGCGCTGCAGGACCAGCTCGAGAAGGTAAGCCACCCACTAGTCTTACAGAATAGATAGTTAACCAAGGGATGTCAAGTCAAAGTCAAAGTCATTTATTTTGCCACATGCACTCTTGAAGACCTAATAGGAGCCACTCCCCGAGGGATAGAGGTGGCAAAGCATTGGCAGTATAGAATATAGGAAAATTGATCCCTTCGCACGAGAAAGAAGAAGATTTATTTTGCTTAAAACGTGGTACAGAAGGTGGTTTACATAGATTATCACAGAAACACACATTTTACCAGTAGCTGGCATGCAAAATTGATACTTAAAGTTTAAGGAAATACAAAACTTATTGCAATGTCAAAATTTACAATGTTATTTCATTACTTATAAACTGTCAGTAATCGCTATAAAATACAATTGAACTATTTATGCCTAAACAAAATTTAACATTTATAAATAATCAAAGTAGTCACTAACACAATAAAAAAAATCTTGTATTAACCACTTCCTTAATCTAGATGAAAGTAATCAATTACTGCCCGAGATATTTAGGCCGTACGAGCTATAGCAAGTGCGCCTATAGTTAGAGGGTGCAATTGACACTTTCACCCGAGTTAAACACTACTTTTCATTTCTATTATGAGGAAAGTAAAAAAAAAGTTCATTATAACATTTTTGATACTAAAATATAACGTCAAATACTAGGAGTGCATAAACAATAAATGTACATTGCTGTGACGTGTGGGAGACATCTGCGCTGTGTCTTGTGTGCCGCACCGCCTGCGATCTAAGTTCCGCTATGCACTTCCTAATTACCGCTGCGCTCCTGGTACTTTATTTAAACATGCAATTACTTTTCTTCGCTGGGGTGGACGGATATATGGCCTACTTTCAAAGAATGAGACATGAAAAAATCATTTCATTTATACTACACTTTCTTAGTTTCTGTATTATTATTATTACTAACCTAATAAAAGATACGATCAACCTTTTGAACCCCACAGACGGCTCTGGCCGTCAGCTGAAAGTCGTGCCACTGACGCCATGACGGCTACAGCCGTCACGACGGCTGCAGTCGTCACAAGTTCAAGATTAAAAGAGTCTTTTTTTCGTTTACTGTTGTATATTTGTCTATTAGTTATTTCAAACATTTCCCAATCACTCAAAGGTTAACTAGAGGAGATCCCTTAAAGGGATCAGTTCGCCTTTGTACATACCTTTTGTGTTTCTGTCTATTTTGCTGTTATTTTCTATTTGTACAATAAAATATTTACATACATACATAAATTAAATCACGCCTGTTTCCCAGAGGAGTAGGTAGAGACCACTTCTTTCCACTTGCTGCGATCCTGACAAAACTCGCTTCTTCCACATTCATTCATCGAGTCATGCACGCTGGTCGGTTTCGGGTACTTAGATTTGTACCATACATACACATAACATTATATCACGCCTGTTTCCCAGAGGGGTAGGCAGAGACCACTTCTTTCCACTTGCCACGATCCAATCAATCAATCAATCATGTGTATGTGGCGTGTGCGTGACACATTTTGTATGACGTAAGGCGTCCAAAAGGTTAACCTCTTCAGTATGTAAACTTACTAAAACCATCTCTTTCAACCAATTGCTAGGCTAGTTGAGTTAAGTGTTTTACCATATTTTTTGCTAGTGTGTCGAATATTTTTAATTTTATCATTGCATAAAAATTATAACATCTCCCTTTTTCAAAGTCGGTTAACCCTAAAATTATCATCCCATGTGTAATGTTTACATCGATGTTCAGTGCCCATTATAAGACCCGTATGTAATGTTTTCATCGTAACAGATTTATTGAACTTGCGTTCAGTGCATTCTTTATTTCAATTTGAAAAAATCTATCGCCTAAAGTCGAGTCCAAAATTAGGCGAACTAACTTGACAGTTCATTGTACACTAATGTGGCCACAGTTTGGCTAGTGCTGTTAATATCGATAGCTAATCGAACACATAACGGATTTGGAATTATCATCGACTATATCTAATGATTGTCTCTATCGCACTTTCATATTTGCCAGAAATAATGCTATGTGTATGGTACATGAAATGTATCGTACTAGCCCGACAGAAGCCACCTAAAAGGATCACAATGGCCTGTTGTAATTACAGCATTATTTTTGTATTGTATTCCTAATTTGAGGAGTAAATATCGTAAATATCCGCTTTAACCTTTCCTATTTGACAAGTAAGTATGAGTGTAAAAAATTCAACGACAATTACTTGATAAAACATAAATAGAACCAGATTTATAGAAGGCATATTTACATTGACATATTTGTATCGACATAAACCTATCACTATTTATTTTTTCCAATGTCTGGCAACATTTTCGGCTGTCAAGTTAGTTCGCCTAATTCTGGACTCGACTTTAGACATGCTCGGGTTCAAATAAATGGTTTTAGTAAGTTTACATACTGTTTATTTCTCTTTCGCCCAGGTGAGGGGTCAATTGCAATCGGTGGAGACGGAGAAGAACTGTCTCCTCTCGAACGCGTGCGCGGGCGCAAGCGCCGCACCAGCCGTGGACGAGCTGCTCGAGGGCGAGCTGCAGTGCAGCATCTGTTCGGAGCTGTTCGTGCACGCGACCACGCTGGGCTGCTCGCACTCCTTCTGCAAGTACTGCATCGACAAGTGGAAGAGGAACAAGAAGGAATGTCCTATATGCAGGTTAGCTGGATGTTATTACTAGAGATGCGCCGAATATTCGTTTCGTATTCGGTATTCGGCATATAGAATAGAATAGAATAGAATAGAATCATTTATTTCAGGCTACGAGTATTGCCCATAATATTGGTTAGTTACATGTTACTTAAAAATAGGTTAGTTACAATTTTATATTTACAATACAAAAACAAAGGTACTAGGATTATTTATTATATCTTATACCATATTATTATATCATATTATTATATTATTATCATATGATTATTTATTATATCTTATATTCAGCATCTATTTCACTATTTGTATTCGGCCGAATTATTCGGTTTTGGTGCCGAATATATTCGGTTTGAACATTTCTATTTCCTTGGCTACAATACACGATTTAGAAACTGAAAGACATAACTTCTTATGTAAGATTCATGTTATATTATTATAAGTCAAAAAAATCCTATGAAGAATGTGTTAATAAAATCTAATAAAATAAATAAATAAAAATAAATAAATATCAGGGGACAATGTCACACCAATTGATCTAGTCCCAAATTAAGCTCAAGGCTTGTATTATGGGTACTAGACAACGATATAAATACTTATATAGAGAAATATATACTTAAATATATAGAAAACATCCATGACTCAGGAACAAATATTCGCGCTCATCACACTAATATCTGACCTTACCGGGATTTGAACCCAGGACCGCTAGCTTCGTAGGCAGGGTCACTACCAACTAGGCCAGCGCGCCGTCGTGCGTTATTTAGAAGCATAGTGACAGCGCAGAGTGGCGGGCGGTGAGGTACGGCTAGCTCGTCATCTAGCCAGCAGCTACACGTAGCGTACATGTTAGATCCGGTTTACGCAGCAAAACGATGAATTGGTAAACCGAATAATTCCGCCGAATATCCGTTTCGGTAAAAGTTAAACCGAATAGTATTCGGCTATTTGGTGAAACCACTATTCGGCGCATCTCTAATCATTATCGTTGTATAATGTACACTTGGTTTTATTGCCAATCTTTTGGCATTTGATGAGACAAAATAACAAGAACAAAACCGGTCAAGTGCTTGCCGAACTCGCGCACCGAGGGTACCGAACGGCCTCATATTAGGTATTATTAAATTCCAATTTGAATTCGATTTCGAATCGAATCAGCGAAAGCTCAACTCACACTTGACCATTGTTTAGTATTTGTTTTTTTTCTTCAGGGTTTTTACTATGATCACACCAAATTTAACGCTTGTATGTATAGTCGAGATCTTTTCATTTGGTCACTCATATTATAAACAAATCAATTTAACATAATTATTCCATATTACTTTTGAAGATTGAACATGGTCGTATTATTTATTTATACATTTAATCATAATCATTGTCTTCATGTTTATTTTGAGGTAGTAATCACTATTATATAATTACTGCTTTAAGTTTTCAGTTTATAAAGACAAGAAATTTACTCTCTTACAGCAAAAATTACAAAGACAAACAAAAACAAACGAAAGAACTTACAAACTTACTTAAAACTACATTAATCTAACAAACCGCTACCAGTGGGTATTGTTCCTAAAATGCTGGCAGCATTGCCACGTTGAATCTTGTATTTTTTGATGAAAATCGTTTTCGGTGAAAATACCATGTCACTGACTGAAGTCTTTCATATACTCGTACATTTTATTTTTTCAAAATATATTTGCCATGAAAATGATGTGATATTTTGATAGATTTCATTGATCAGAGAGGTTTTCGTCTCTGTCGCAGCATAATAATACGATGATGATGAGGAATATTATATTCAACCTTTTCAATAAACGAATCAGAGGTAACATTATTGTCATCTCGTCACTATTTCACTTGTTGTCATTGGCAGTTTGAATAGGAGCAGACTTCACTGTTAGATTCAGTAAAGCTGGCAAGAATGGAATGAACAAAAGTAATGTCTGCTATCACCGTGTGTCCTTTGAACCGATGTTCGAATTTCAAACCGAAAACCTGTTATTATTATAAAAACTTGTACACTTTCGTTCACTCATTCAATCCATTCGTGCTAGCTCTTGTGAATCGACCTATACATGGTTATTTTTTATCGGTAATCAGGAGTTGAAAATTATTAATAAGCAACAAAAATGGAATTTAACCGTTGATGTCTCAAACAGTTAACTCACTGTTTAATTTATTTAAGTTAATGATATTGTTAAGACCAATCACCACTGGATACATGGACATCCTACATTAATTATTGAAGTGAAGTAGATACGTCAAGTGCCATCGCTTTAGCGGGAAATTTGACAGATATTACGTCAATAAACTTATCAGTTAAGTGTTGTTAACTCATAGACTAAACAATTAGTAGGGTGACAATTAATTTCAATTAAAAGTCAGTTTCAAAATAAAAAAAATACATAAAAAAATAAGTTTTGTTTCATGTAACTGCGATTTAAACGTGATCGCCATTAATAACTGCATTAGAAAAATGGGTTCCTGATCACTAAAAAAAATCACCGTGTATAAGTTACCGGTTTTACGATACAACAAAAATAAAAATACATTGAAAAAACCGTTTCTTGTATGGACTCCCATTATCAATATTAAAGTAAGGGCGGACGGAGACAGGGTCCCATTGGAAACCACTAAAAAAATCTTGGTCAACCCAAATATAACCTTACAAGTTATGAATGCACTTTCTTTTTCAGGACACCCATAGCATCAGAATGTAAAAGCATAGTGCTGGACTCGCTGATCGACAGAATGACTCAGACCTCGGAGGACACGAAGCAGAAACGACAGGAGCTCCTGAAGTCTCGAGAAGGTAGGCCCTCATCAAGGTCCGACCGGTGAACAATACAGCTTCATAATTCAATAGAGGTGTATTACATGTAGAGTTATATAATTAGTTAAACCCCTGCCCCTAATTAACCCATTCAAGCAACATGTCGAGTCACTTTGGGATCAAATGTTTACAATTTAAAGTATTGCTCGACGCGTTTGTAAGACAGTCTAGGTTCTTTGTAGTTAGGCCATTCCAAACCCTGATTTTAGACCTAATAGTCCTTTAGACCTTATGAAGCTGCATTGTTCACAGAGTTGGAGTCAGATGAGTTGAAACAGCTCGCTGCAGGGACCAGTCGGTATGCGTGCATGATTTCTATTCTTATCGTATTTAACTCACTAACCACCTAGCAAACTCCATGCCAGTCTATGTCTTCCCGTGAATGTCGTAGGCGATTAAGGGAATAAAGGCTTGTAGTGCTGTAAGGTGATTGGCTTGTAACCTGTCACTAATACGCTGGTAAACATCTTAGTCTAATACGGTATTTGACAAAAGTCAAATCAGCTTCTTTTTATGAAACATCAAAAACGCTCAGTTACTATGGAATTTATAGGGATTACTATCTTGTGACGTCACAATCAAACAGAGTCCTTACTGTGGCATTTTATGAATTTAAAAATGTTAAAATAGCAAACAAATAAAAGATTGATGTTTTCCTAGTACTTTTATAATGTTTATCTGTTGTTAATGGAAAATCAATTTAATTTCACTCCTGTCAAATACCCTATTGTGCAAAATTTGTTAACAGAATTAACATCAAATTTTTAGAGCTGTTAAGATAGAAAGGGACAAATTACTCACATTCATAACTTTCAAAGAAAGAAACTCTTAGCCAGCTCGCCGTTAGGCTTTGTTTCATGGAGAAGTGAAAACATTCCGTTTAACTTGTATGAAAAAAATTCAAATAAGTAAACCGAATTGGACATATGTTAATATAAAAAAAATACTCCATATAACTTGAGGGATGCGCTGTTAAAATCCTTCGGGTACGTCATGTCCGTGAAGTTAGCAGATCATTTTCCAGAAAATCAAAAAAAAAACGGAGTTCTATTGGCATGCAGAATAGTTCTATAGTTCCTGATACTTTTTAAACATAGTTCTGGCGATTTAAGCTGAAAAAATGAAACTCGATTTTACATGAAATTGCTCTGCTAACTTCACGCACATAGCATATCATTTTTCATCAAATTAAGAAACAAAACGTGTTTTGGCATCGCACAGCAGAGTTCTATAGTTCTAGACACATTTTGGAAAATTTCAAGACGACATTCCAACAAAAAAAAATGTTTTGCTTCTTACGAAAATGCTCTGCTAACTTCACGCACATAGCATATCATTTTTCATGAAATTAAGAAACAAAACGTGTTTTGGCATCGCACAGCAGAGTTCTATAGTTCTAGGCACATTTTGGAAAATTTCAAGACGACATTACAACAAAAAAAAATGTTTTGTTTCTTACAAAAAGGATCTGCTAACTTCACATATGCTCTGCTAGGCGGTTAGCGAGAGTTCTGGGCTTAACTTTGGTATTAAACGGTTCAAATAACAGTGTCTGCGATATATCCGATGAGTTCTAGCCACTACCTAGATCACTTGTTTATATTTTTCACGATGTAAATTCCTAGAAACGGTGGTTGTTCGAGGCTTGATTTTGATATAAATCGGTTTAAATGGCGATGTATGCGAAAGGGCTAGAGAGTTCTAGCCTCTAGACTGGGGGGTTATTATGACATAGTTATACAATTTTGTTAACGCTGAAAGACAAGGACAGAGCTAAATAATTTCCATAGCTCTGTCCCTTACACTCGACGTAAAATGAACTGCAGAGTTATGTAATAAGTTGTTTAAATTTTTCATAAAGTCGTAAAATCCAAGCTATGCCTATGCTCTGCTAGGCGATAAGGTCGAGTTCTGGGCTTGATTTTGATCTTAACTGGTTGCAGTAACCGTGTTTGTGATAGTTCCGAGGAGTTCTAGCCTCTAGACCACTTGTTTGAATTTTTCATGAATTTTTCATGCTGTCATATGAAAAATCGTAAAAACCAAGTTATGCCTATGCTCTGCTAGGCAATAACGTAGAGTTCTGGGCTTGATTTTCATCTTAACTGGTTGCAGTAACCGTGTTTGTGATAGTTCCGAGGAGTTCTAGCCTCTAGACCACTTGTTTGAATTTTTCATGAATTTTTCATGCTGTCATATGAAAAATCGTAAAAACCAAGTTATGCCTATACTCTGCTAGGCGATAACGAAGAGTTCTGGGCTTTATTTTGATCTTAACTGGTTGCAGTGACCGTGTTTGTGATAGTTCCGAGGAGTTCTAGCCTCTAGACCACTTGTTTGAATTTTTCATGACGTCATATGAAAAATCGTAAAATCCAAGTTATGCCTATGCTCTGCTAGGCGATAACGTATAGTTCTGGGCTTGATTTTGATCTTAACTGATTGCAGTGACTGTGTTTGTGATAAATCCGAGGATTTCTAGCCTCTAGACCACTTGTTTGAATTTTTCATGAATTTTTCATGCTGTCATATGAAAAATCGTAAAATCCAAGTTATGCCTATGCTCTGCTAGGCGATAACGTATGGTTCTGGGCTTGATTTTGATCTTAACTGGTTGCAGTGACCGTGTTTGTTATGGTTCCGAGGAGTTCTAGCCTCTAGACCACTTGTTGAATTTTTCATGCTGTCATAATGAAAAATCGTAAAATCCAAGTTATGCCTATGCTCTGCTAGGCGATAACGTATAGTTCTGGAATTGATTTTGATCTTAACTGGTTGCAGTGACCGTGTTTGTAATAGTTCCGAGGAGTTCTAGCCTCTAGACCACTTGTTTGAATTTTTCATGAATTTTTCATGAATTTTTCATGAATTTTTCATGCTGTCATATGAAAAATCGTAAAAACCAAGTTATGCCTATGCTCTGCTAGGCGATAACGTAGAGTTCTGGGCTTGATTTTCATCTTAACTGGTTGCAGTGACTGTGTTTGTAATAGTTCCGAGGAGTTCTAGCCTCTAGACCACTTGTTGAATTTTTCATGAATTTTTCATGCTGTCATATGAAAAATCGTAAAATTCAAGTTATGCCTATGCTCTGCTAGGCGATAACGTAGAGTTCTGGGCTTGATTTTGATCTTAACTGGTTGCAGTGACTGTGTTTGTAATAGTTCCGAGGAGTTCTAGCCTCTAGACCACTTGTTTGAATTTTTCATGAATTTTTCATGCTGTCATATGAAAAATCGTAAAGACCAAGTTATGCCTATGCTCTGCGAGGCGATAACGTAGAGTTCTGGGCTTGGTTTCGATCTTAACTGGTTGCAGTGACCGTGTTTGTGATAGTTCCGAGGAGTTCTAGCCTCTAGACCACTTGTTTGAATTTTTCATGACGTCATATGAAAAATCGTAAAAACCAAGTTATGCCTATGCTCTGCTAGGCGATAACGTATAGTTCTGGGCTTGATTTTGATCTTAACTGGTTGCAGTGACTGTGTTTGTGATAAATCCGAGGAGTTCTAGCCTCTAGACCACTTGTTTGAATTTTTCATGACGTCATATGAAAAATCGTAAAATCCAAGTTATGCCTATGCTCTGCTAGGCGATAACGTAGAGTTCTGGGCTTGATTTTGATCTTAACTGGTTGCAGTAACCGTGCATGTGATAGTTTCGAGGAGTTCTAGCCTCTAGACCAGTTGATTGATTTTTTCATGACGTTATATGAAAAATCGTAAAATCCAAGTTATGCCTATGCTCTGCTAGGCGATAAGGTCGAGTTCTGGGCTTGATTTTGATCTTAACTGGTTGCAGTAACCGTGTTTGTGATAGTTCCGAGGAGTTCTAGCCTCTAGACCACTTGTTGAATTTTTCATGAATTTTTCATGCTGTCATATGAAAAATCGTAAAATCCAAGTTATGCCTATGCTCTGCTAGGCGATAACGTATGGTTCTGGGCTTGATTTTGATCTTAACTGGTTGCAGTGACCGTGTTTGTGATAGTTCCGAGGAGTTCTAGCCTCTAGACCACTTGTTGAATTTTTCATGATTTTTTCATGACGTCATATGAAAAATCGTAAAATCCAAGTTATGCCTATGCTCTGCTAGGCAATAACGTATAGTTATGGGCTTGATTTTGATCTTAACTGGTTGCAGTGACTGTGTTTGTGATAGTTCTGAGGAGTTCTAGCCTCTAGACCACTTGTTGAATTTTTCATGAATTTTTCATGCTGTCATATGAAAAATCGTAAAAACCAAGTTATGCCTATGCTCTGCTAGGCAATAACGTAGAGTTCTGGGCTTGATTTTCATCTTAACTGGTTGCAGTAACCGTGTTTGTGATAGTTCCGAGGAGTTCTAGCCTCTAGACCACTTGTTTGAATTTTTCATGAATTTTTCATGCTGTCATATGAAAAATCGTAAAATCCAAGTTATGCCTATGCTCTGCTAGGCGATAACGTATGGTTCTGGGCTTGATTTTGATCTTAACTGGTTGCAGTGACCGTGTTTGTGATAGTTCCGAGGAGTTCTAGCCTCTAGACCACTTGTTGAATTTTTCATGATTTTTTCATGACGTCATATGAAAAATCGTAAAATCCAAGTTATGCCTATGCTCTGCTAGGCGATAACGTATGGTTCTGGGCTTGATTTTGATCTTAACTGGTTGCAGTGACCGTGTTTGTGATAGTTCCGAGGAGTTCTAGCCTCTAGACCACTTGTTGAATTTTTCATGATTTTTTCATGACGTCATATGAAAAATCGTAAAATCCAAGTTATGCCTATGCTCTGCTAGGCAATCACGTATAGTTATGGGCTTGATTTTGATCTTAACTGGTTGCAGTGACTGTGTTTGTGATAGTTCTGAGGAGTTCTAGCCTCTAGACCACTTGTTGAATTTTTCATGAATTTTTCATGCTGTCATATGAAAAATCGTAAAAACCAAGTTATGCCTATGCTCTGCTAGGCGATAACGTATGGTTCTGGGCTTGATTTTCATCTTAACTGGTTGCAGTAACCGTGTTTGTGATAGTTCCGAGGAGTTCTAGCCTCTAGACCACTTGTTTGAATTTTTCATGAATTTTTCATGCTGTCATATGAAAAATCGTAAAATCCAAGTTATGCCTATGCTCTGCTAGGCGATAACGTATGGTTCTGGGCTTGATTTTGATCTTAACTGGTTGCAGTGACCGTGTTTGTGATAGTTCCGAGGAGTTCTAGCCTCTAGACCACTTGTTGAATTTTTCATGATTTTTTCATGACGTCATATGAAAAATCGTAAAATCCAAGTTATGCCTATGCTCTGCTAGGCAATAACGTATAGTTCTGGGCTTGATTTTGATCTTAACTGGTTGCAGTGACCGTGTTTGTGATAGTTCCGAGGAGTTCTAGCCTCTAGACCACTTGTTGAATTTTTCATGAATTTTTCATGCTGTCATATGAAAAATCGTAAAAACCAAGTTATGCCTATGCTCTGCTAGGCAATAACGTAGAGTTCTGGGCTTGATTTTCATCTTAACTGGTTGCAGTGACCGTGTTTGTGATAGTTCCGAGGAGTTCTAGCCTCTAGACCACTTGTTTGATTTTTTCATGACGTCATATGAAAAATCGTAAAATCCAAGTTATGCCTATGCTCTGCTAGGCGATAACGTATAGTTCTGGGCTTGATTTTCATCTGAACTGGTTGCCGTAACCGTGTTTGTGATAGTTCCGAGGAGTTCTAGCCTCTAGACCACTTGTTGAATTTTTCATGAATTTTTCATGCTGTCATATGAAAAATCGTAAAATCCAAGTTATGCCTATGCTCTGCTAGGCGATAACGTATGGTTCTGGGCTTGATTTTGATCTTAACTGGTTGCAGTGACTGTGTTTGTGATAGTTCCGAGGAGTTCTAGCCTCTAGACCACTTGTTTGATTTTTTCATGACGTCATATGAAAAATCGTAAAATCCAAGTTATGCCTATGCTCTGCTAGGCGATAACGAAGAGTTCTGGGCTTTATTTTGATCTTAACTGGTTGCAGTGACCGTGTTTGTGATAGTTCCGAGGAGTTCTAGCCTCTAGACCACTTGTTTGAATTTTTCATGACGTCATATGAAAAATCGTAAAATCCAAGTTATGCCTATGCTCTGCTAGGCGATAACGTATAGTTCTGGGCTTGATTTTGATCTTAACTGATTGCAGTGACTGTGTTTGTGATAAATCCGAGGATTTCTAGCCTCTAGACCACTTGTTTGAATTTTTCATGAATTTTTCATGCTGTCATATGAAAAATCGTAAAATCCAAGTTATGCCTATGCTCTGCTAGGCGATAACGTATGGTTCTGGGCTTGATTTTGATCTTAACTGGTTGCAGTGACCGTGTTTGTTATGGTTCCGAGGAGTTCTAGCCTCTAGACCACTTGTTGAATTTTTCATGCTGTCATAATGAAAAATCGTAAAATCCAAGTTATGCCTATGCTCTGCTAGGCGATAACGTATAGTTCTGGAATTGATTTTGATCTTAACTGGTTGCAGTGACCGTGTTTGTAATAGTTCCGAGGAGTTCTAGCCTCTAGACCACTTGTTTGAATTTTTCATGAATTTTTCATGAATTTTTCATGAATTTTTCATGCTGTCATATGAAAAATCGTAAAAACCAAGTTATGCCTATGCTCTGCTAGGCGATAACGTAGAGTTCTGGGCTTGATTTTCATCTTAACTGGTTGCAGTGACTGTGTTTGTAATAGTTCCGAGGAGTTCTAGCCTCTAGACCACTTGTTGAATTTTTCATGAATTTTTCATGCTGTCATATGAAAAATCGTAAAATTCAAGTTATGCCTATGCTCTGCTAGGCGATAACGTAGAGTTCTGGGCTTGATTTTGATCTTAACTGGTTGCAGTGACTGTGTTTGTAATAGTTCCGAGGAGTTCTAGCCTCTAGACCACTTGTTTGAATTTTTCATGAATTTTTCATGCTGTCATATGAAAAATCGTAAAGACCAAGTTATGCCTATGCTCTGCGAGGCGATAACGTAGAGTTCTGGGCTTGGTTTCGATCTTAACTGGTTGCAGTGACCGTGTTTGTGATAGTTCCGAGGAGTTCTAGCCTCTAGACCACTTGTTTGAATTTTTCATGACGTCATATGAAAAATCGTAAAAACCAAGTTATGCCTATGCTCTGCTAGGCGATAACGTATAGTTCTGGGCTTGATTTTGATCTTAACTGGTTGCAGTGACTGTGTTTGTGATAAATCCGAGGAGTTCTAGCCTCTAGACCACTTGTTTGAATTTTTCATGACGTCATATGAAAAATCGTAAAATCCAAGTTATGCCTATGCTCTGCTAGGCGATAACGTAGAGTTCTGGGCTTGATTTTGATCTTAACTGGTTGCAGTAACCGTGCATGTGATAGTTTCGAGGAGTTCTAGCCTCTAGACCAGTTGATTGATTTTTTCATGACGTTATATGAAAAATCGTAAAATCCAAGTTATGCCTATGCTCTGCTAGGCGATAAGGTCGAGTTCTGGGCTTGATTTTGATCTTAACTGGTTGCAGTAACCGTGTTTGTGATAGTTCCGAGGAGTTCTAGCCTCTAGACCACTTGTTGAATTTTTCATGAATTTTTCATGCTGTCATATGAAAAATCGTAAAATCCAAGTTATGCCTATGCTCTGCTAGGCGATAACGTATGGTTCTGGGCTTGATTTTGATCTTAACTGGTTGCAGTGACCGTGTTTGTGATAGTTCCGAGGAGTTCTAGCCTCTAGACCACTTGTTGAATTTTTCATGATTTTTTCATGACGTCATATGAAAAATCGTAAAATCCAAGTTATGCCTATGCTCTGCTAGGCAATAACGTATAGTTATGGGCTTGATTTTGATCTTAACTGGTTGCAGTGACTGTGTTTGTGATAGTTCTGAGGAGTTCTAGCCTCTAGACCACTTGTTGAATTTTTCATGAATTTTTCATGCTGTCATATGAAAAATCGTAAAAACCAAGTTATGCCTATGCTCTGCTAGGCAATAACGTAGAGTTCTGGGCTTGATTTTCATCTTAACTGGTTGCAGTAACCGTGTTTGTGATAGTTCCGAGGAGTTCTAGCCTCTAGACCACTTGTTTGAATTTTTCATGAATTTTTCATGCTGTCATATGAAAAATCGTAAAATCCAAGTTATGCCTATGCTCTGCTAGGCGATAACGTATGGTTCTGGGCTTGATTTTGATCTTAACTGGTTGCAGTGACCGTGTTTGTGATAGTTCCGAGGAGTTCTAGCCTCTAGACCACTTGTTGAATTTTTCATGATTTTTTCATGACGTCATATGAAAAATCGTAAAATCCAAGTTATGCCTATGCTCTGCTAGGCGATAACGTATGGTTCTGGGCTTGATTTTGATCTTAACTGGTTGCAGTGACCGTGTTTGTGATAGTTCCGAGGAGTTCTAGCCTCTAGACCACTTGTTGAATTTTTCATGATTTTTTCATGACGTCATATGAAAAATCGTAAAATCCAAGTTATGCCTATGCTCTGCTAGGCAATCACGTATAGTTATGGGCTTGATTTTGATCTTAACTGGTTGCAGTGACTGTGTTTGTGATAGTTCTGAGGAGTTCTAGCCTCTAGACCACTTGTTGAATTTTTCATGAATTTTTCATGCTGTCATATGAAAAATCGTAAAAACCAAGTTATGCCTATGCTCTGCTAGGCGATAACGTATGGTTCTGGGCTTGATTTTCATCTTAACTGGTTGCAGTAACCGTGTTTGTGATAGTTCCGAGGAGTTCTAGCCTCTAGACCACTTGTTTGAATTTTTCATGAATTTTTCATGCTGTCATATGAAAAATCGTAAAATCCAAGTTATGCCTATGCTCTGCTAGGCGATAACGTATGGTTCTGGGCTTGATTTTGATCTTAACTGGTTGCAGTGACCGTGTTTGTGATAGTTCCGAGGAGTTCTAGCCTCTAGACCACTTGTTGAATTTTTCATGATTTTTTCATGACGTCATATGAAAAATCGTAAAATCCAAGTTATGCCTATGCTCTGCTAGGCAATAACGTATAGTTCTGGGCTTGATTTTGATCTTAACTGGTTGCAGTGACCGTGTTTGTGATAGTTCCGAGGAGTTCTAGCCTCTAGACCACTTGTTGAATTTTTCATGAATTTTTCATGCTGTCATATGAAAAATCGTAAAAACCAAGTTATGCCTATGCTCTGCTAGGCAATAACGTAGAGTTCTGGGCTTGATTTTCATCTTAACTGGTTGCAGTGACCGTGTTTGTGATAGTTCCGAGGAGTTCTAGCCTCTAGACCACTTGTTTGATTTTTTCATGACGTCATATGAAAAATCGTAAAATCCAAGTTATGCCTATGCTCTGCTAGGCGATAACGTATAGTTCTGGGCTTGATTTTCATCTGAACTGGTTGCCGTAACCGTGTTTGTGATAGTTCCGAGGAGTTCTAGCCTCTAGACCACTTGTTGAATTTTTCATGAATTTTTCATGCTGTCATATGAAAAATCGTAAAATCCAAGTTATGCCTATGCTCTGCTAGGCGATAACGTATGGTTCTGGGCTTGATTTTGATCTTAACTGGTTGCAGTGACCGTGTTTGTGATAGTTCCGAGGAGTTCTAGCCTCTAGACCACTTGTTGAATTTTTCATGATTTTTTCATGACGTCATATGAAAAATCGTAAAATCCAAGTTATGCCTATGCTCTGCTAGGCAATAACGTATAGTTCTGGGCTTGATTTTGATCTTAACTGGTTGCAGTGACCGTGTTTGTGATAGTTCCGAGGAGTTCTAGCCTCTAGACCACTTGTTGAATTTTTCATGAATTTTTCATGCTGTCATATGAAAAATCGTAAAAACCAAGTTATGCCTATGCTCTGCTAGGCAATAACGTAGAGTTCTGGGCTTGATTTTCATCTTAACTGGTTGCAGTGACCGTGTTTGTGATAGTTCCGAGGAGTTCTAGCCTCTAGACCACTTGTTTGATTTTTTCATGACGTCATATGAAAAATCGTAAAATCCAAGTTATGCCTATGCTCTGCTAGGCGATAACGTATAGTTCTGGGCTTGATTTTCATCTGAACTGGTTGCCGTAACCGTGTTTGTGATAGTTCCGAGGAGTTCTAGCCTCTAGACCACTTGTTGAATTTTTCATGAATTTTTCATGCTGTCATATGAAAAATCGTAAAATCCAAGTTATGCCTATGCTCTGCTAGGCGATAACGTATGGTTCTGGGCTTGATTTTGATCTTAACTGGTTGCAGTGACTGTGTTTGTGATAGTTCCGAGGAGTTCTAGCCTCTAGACCACTTGTTTGATTTTTTCATGACGTCATATGAAAAATCGTAAAATCCAAGTTATGCCTATGCTCTGCTAGGCGATAACGTATAGTTCTGGGCTTGATTTTGATCTTTATTGGTTGCAGTTGTCACAGGATGCCGGATCAGGTAGTGTCGCGGGATCCTGGATCAGGTAGTCGCGGGATCCTGGATCAGATCCAGGAACGGGGATGGTAAAAAGGAACACCAGGAGTCCAGGGCAGGGTTATTTATTTAAAAGGCCTCTAGTATTTATAATAAAAAATAAGGCACCTGAGGACAACAACAAAGGAAAACTTAGAATAAATAAAACTGTGGTAAGATGAATTTAAAATGGTCTTAGATATAAAAGGTATAAACTTACAATAAGTGCCATAAACAGGGTTAACGGTTATTTAGATGAAGGAACTTTTGACTTGATTTATAACATTTTAATTGGTAACAATTGGAACTTGTTCATAGCTTGGAATCTCGTGAGCAACTGATCAATCGTTGTGACCAGGCGAACGTAGATTTTGAATGAACTCAAATTTAGAATTTTGATTAAAAATAGCCATATAGGTGAATGCCAGAATCATTTTAACTGAACGAGGTGAAATATAAAAGAAAAGGTAGATACACCTCGTTACACAGTGACCGTGTTTGTGATAGTTCCGAGGAGTTCTAGCCTCTAAACTAGTTGTTTGTTCTGGGTTAGTTACGCTGCCATCCTCGGTCACGTGATCATTTATGTACCTTGTCACTTTAACGTTGTGTTTGAAATGTTATACAAAACTGTGAAACGATTGAAAGCGACAAGGTACAGAAATGATCACTTATTTATGCTGTTGACTGTACGAAAACATATGTGGTTATTCAGTGGTTTCTCGCTTAACAACACTACCCGTGGCGTCAATAGTTAAAATTGGGTAGGGGTCGGGTTGCATAAAGTTTAAAGTCATATTTTTGATGGGCATACAAGGATTCGTCATACTCATCATTGCGCATAACTGTAAATTGTCATACATTTATGCGCATAAAGTTTTTAATCATAATGTTTAAGAACATATTGTGTAACGCGCATAAATTTGATGCGCGTAATTTTTTTTAAGCATACTTTATAATGGACATAAAATGGTTGCTCATAAAAGTAGTTAACCATAATATTTATATTTTGGTTAACTGCAAGTTTTGGCAGTTTATACTGCAAAACGCATTTAACAAGATTTTCCGCTCTTGTATAAAAAAAAAACCCTAACCTATCCGCGAGCCGATATCATGGCTTGATACATGTATGACATTTATATTTATTACTAAAAATAATTATAATTAACAATATTATGACTAAATAAATGTATGCCTTTCTACATTATGATTAAACCAATTATGACTCCGTACAATTATGACAAGGAACAATTATGCCTAGTATAATTTATGCCAAAAAAAAATATGAGCATCAACTTTATGCGTAAAGTGTTATGACAATCGATATTATGACAATAATAGTTGTTATGCGACCAGACCGCTACCCGTTAAAATTGCATTTTGACTTTTGCGGCACCGAGATTTATAAACCTGAAGTTGTTCAGGCCGCCAATATTATGCAATTAAATTTGAGTATTGCGACATGATGAATGCATCCAACAAATTTTCCGTGCTCAGCGTTTTTTACCAAATTTAACGCTGGATTTGCGAACTGTAAATCATATTTCTCCAGTAATCGCTGCTCTTTAGCCTTTCGAATAACTTCGTTTGATGGTAAAATTGGAGGGTTTTTACCCCCAAACTCCTTGAGGCGCCCGGCTTCCTTGCGTCGCCAACTTACGCCATCTTGACGTCCGTTTATGATGCAGTCGGCGACATTTTTGCGACGGTTTCCCCGTAACTGTCGTCTTTTGTTGCCGGTATGGGCGCTCGGCTTTATTGCTTCAATAAAACATTTAATGACGAGATCGACATTTGAAGCCGGTTCTCGTACCAACTTGCACTCATGACAATTATAGCCCTCAAACGTTAAAAAGTTTGCGGCAATTGGGCTTACGTAAACGTTATTATTTTTAAAGACAAACACGCAATCCATGTGGTGTTGGACCCACATAGCTTCTGCCACGATGTCAGACCAACCAGGTTGTAGCTTGTAATAACTCCGTTTATTATAGATCTTTTCCTGTGGACGTATGGAGTCCCATTTGTCAGGTGACATTATTTTATTAAAACATTTATCGAATGTTGATCCTGAATCCGTGTTGCTCTAATTAATGCTCTGACCTGAAGAGGACATCGATACAGAGCAATGTTCGCTGATGTCAGAGGCAGTAGTTGTCAACTCGGGCTCACGAATGCCAAGTATTAATAATAAATTTAGAAATAAAACAAAAATCATAATCACCCAAAACAAATGAGCCAAATAATGGGACTATTAGCATTGATTTAGTATATACAAGATACACAATCCCGCACAAAACTTTATTATAAACTGTCCCAAATGACATTGATAACTGCATTCAGATACATGCTAACATCGCTATTTTTTACCTTAAACATTCATGCAAAAAAAAACTCAATATACTAGCCGTCAAGTGTCAAATTTGCAAACTAGTGTTTTAAAATATTTAAAACTCTTTAGTGAAATCGCCATTATCATACTATTTATGACAAAAGTGGACATCGAATGAATGGAGACGAATTTCTCTATTTATATTGTATTAGTTTAACGAAATTACAAATTACACAAAAAAACTTTTGACATGTTTTATAAATGCTGTCATTGTATTACACAACTTAAGCTATAATACAATAATAATAATCACTACATAAATTATAAAACAAAGTCGCTTCCCGCTGTCTGTCCCTATGTATGCTTAAATCTTTAAAACTACGCAACGGATTTTGATGCGGTTTTTTTTAATAGATAGAGTGATTCTTAAGGAAGGTTTATGTGTATAATAGATTCTGGTTTATGTACGGGTGTTACAGAAAACTCACATAGACCGAAGCGAAGCGAGGGCGGGTCGCTAGTAATGAATAAATTAATGTAAAGCAAGGTTTAAAAACCCGTCCCGTCGATTGTTTTTATTCAAATTTTAACGTTTAGGTATCCTTTGTCACCTGGAATGGTGAAATGATTCTAACGATACTACACACATATAAATTGACTCAGGTGTTCAAAGTTATGTTGGAATAAAGAATTATACATACACACATAAATGAACCATTAAAACATTACACTTTACTCCAGACAAGACAAGATCTTATCCTATCATAACCAACCTAGCCTAACCGGTTACGTATCATAATATGTACATAATGTTCAAAATACATAATGGGTCATAATTCATAATGGTTATAATGTATAATGGTTTTTAAACCCTGAACTTTTCAAGATTATTATGCAACAAACCTAACCTAACCTAATGGGTTCTATACAATGGGCTTTTAAAAATATTGAAAAGTTTACTTATTATGACCATTATGTAATATGACCCGTTATGTATTTTGAACTTTATATATAGGTATTATGATGCGATCCCAACCTAACCTAATTTCCTTGAAATAAGTTTAATTTATTATATAATTGTACGAAAATGGGTCAAGCACACAACAGACGACTTATTTGCCTTGAATAGTTTCACCCCTATCTCGTGCTAATATTGCGACCCATTTTACACGTCGTAGAGGATTTCGTGGAAAGCTTAAATTTAAAAATAAAAAATATTAAAATTTAAAAAAGTAAGCTACTCTATAATAATTTTGTTCCTTGGTAAGTCATAATTTGTGTGCACAAAATAAATTCCTAAAAATCATGAAAACATTATAATTTTAGCTAGAAACGTTTATAAATAAATATAACGTACGTAAAATAAGACATTCCATCCTTTTTATTTGTTTTTTTGTTATTATTTTTGCAGTTTTTCACCACACATTTTGTCATGATTGACAACTGCCACTGTCTGTGGTCGGAACAAGACTAATAGCAAAACTACTGCCCAAGTCGATTCGGCAGTAGTTTTGACTTGCCATTTTTTCGCGCTGATTGTGTATCTAGTATATACTAAATCAATGACTATTAGGTTTTTATTCTGTACTTACATCTATAGAATGATTTTTAAGTCATTAACTAACAAATTACCACTACATGTAGTGCCATCTAACGTCTTTATATCGCATCATCCAAAATTTTATATGAACGTAAAATGTATTCTATACTTAATTACATAAATTATATACATTGTATATTGGTGTTGTTTTAACTTAAAACTATATTTGACAAAAAATAGGTATAAAAACGTAGTTCATAAGGTTATTTGTACATATAAGTAATTGTTGAGTTTAAAGTATTTACCTAGCAATAGTTTTATTTTATTTTAGGTAGGTACGTGTAAGAATTCTGTAAATATTTAATGCTCCAACTTCAATCAAACAGATCAGTAGGTACACATTATAATAATATTTTATTGTAATTAATAGGTAATTAGGTTAAAACAATAAGCGTCACATCACATTGTAATTTTGTAAATAAATCATTATAATTTGTAAATACATATTATAACTAGATTGGTAAGTAAAATAATGTTGTATATAGGTTAATTTTGAGTATTATTAAGAATAGGTAGGTAGGAATTTTAATAAGTAAAATGTATGATGTAATTCGGTTTATTTTTCGCTTTTTAGTGGTTTTAGTTAGGGAGTTTTAGTTTAATGTTTTTTTTGAAGTCGGTTTAATTATTTTTTTAAAAAGTTTGTTTATTTTTCTATTTTCAGTGTAAATAATCGTAGGTACGTATAGTAAGTTGAACTACGTCATATAACTTAAGCTATAATCCATTAAGTAAACCATGGGTAGACCTACAAAAGGTGCAGCACCCATGAGGCAAAACAGGATTCGAGAATCAAAAAAAAAAGGAACGTCTATCCAAAAACTGCAATCGGAATACTGTATCTCGTTCCCGAGAATCTCCAGTGACTCGTAATGTCAGATTGTCGCAAATGAGACATTACATGCGATCTCAAATATCACAAGAGACGCACAGTGATAAAATCCATCGACAAAGTATGTCTGTACGTTTTCCTTTCCATGAAAATATTTATTAGAATTAAAATAAAATGAAAAACAAAAAAAACAGAAACGTACAGACGTACTTCTTTATATAACTACAACATGTTTAAAAATCGTGGAAATCGGTCTTGATTTAGGGGGTGAGAAACGTTATCGCCCGGAGCTAAATTTGTATGATTTTTTTTTTCAGCCACGCGATTTTAGCGGCTCTTCACAAATCTCTTAAGACTACCTAAAATATCAAAAATACTGTCTTTAAACAGTGATTCTAGTGTGAGTTATTTAAGTCAGTTGCGATAGCCAGATAGTTGCAATTACGAGACTCCATCTTACCTACAATATTTAACCCTTAATAACATAAATAAAATAAAATAAAAAAGATATTGTTTTTTAAAACATTCATTTTTTTTTTATACTTTTCATTGATCATAATAAACTGTTATGTGGTCCCACTTCTTAGTTGATATGAAACTTTGAGACATTTTAAGCACGCCGCAAGCAAGACCGCGGGAAAATCATAGTCATATTTAAACAATTCAATGTTCTTCGTTATAATCGCTCAACTATCTTAACCGAGATATTTGATCGCCACCCTTGAAAGAGGTACCGTTGAGGAGTTCCGGTGGCCATCTGTGGTCTTCATCATGAGTTCCACTTCACCAAATGATATTTTCTGAATGCAAATGCTAGGTTTGTTAATAAAAATACTAAAATCTTAATCTACAAAATTTAATTCTGGCGCTATACGAGGGCTGCTACTTAGGTAACCGGAATCCAGGATTCCAACATTTTTAAACGCTATATCTGACCTCCATGGTAAAATTTGAACTTTTTTTAATACTGGCCGCTATATATTTTTTTTCTTATGTACGCTAGTCTTTTGTTTTTGGCGGGTTTAAATTTTAATCTCGCTGCAAGAATGGAACTCACTCGTGAAAATATTCGTGCTATGATTTATTACGATTTTCGGCGTGGTTTAACGCAACAACAGTGCATAGATCAACTAACTTCGACTTTTGGTGATGAAGCTCCATCCAAAACTACTGTGTATCACTGGTTTAGTGAGTTCAATCGTGGACGTAGTATGCTCAGGGACGAAGTTAAGGATGGTCGCCCGAAATCGGTCGTTGTACCACAAAATATTGAAGCTGTGCGAAAACTTATAATGCATGACCGTCATGTTACGTATCGCGAGATAGACGCGACTATAGGCATATGTATGACGAGCATTAATAAGATATTACATGAACACTTAGCTGTGAAAAAAATTTGTTCGCGTTGGATCCCGCACAACTTAACTAAGGATCAAAAAGAGGCTCGCGTCGAATGGTGCAAGGAAATGTTGAAAAAATATAACCGTGGTGACTCAAAAGCTGTTTATAATATCTACACAGGTGACGAATCCTGGATCTATGCGTATGATCCCGAAACTAAACAACAATCAACGGTGTGGGTGTTTCAAAATGAGCCGAACCCTACGAAAGTAACTCGTGCAAAAAGCACCTTGAAGCAAATGGTGGCCTGATTTTTTGGTATTAATGGCCATGTGGCTACAGTGCCCCTAGAGAATCGTAAAACGGTTAATTCGGAGTGGTACACGACCATTTGTTTGCCGGAAGTATTTGAAAAAATACGGAAAAACAACCAGCGACGGAGAATCATTCTGCACCATGATAACGCCAGCTGTCATACATCACGTGAAACGACTCGATTTTTGGAAGGTCAAAATATAGAATTAACGGGTCATCCACCTTACAGCCCTGATTTGGCACCCAATGATTTCTATTTATTTCCAAATGTAAAGAATAAATTACGTGGTCAACGATTTTCGACCCGTGAAGATGCCGTCGACGCGTTCAGACAGCACGTTTTGGAGATACCTCAGTCAGAGTGGAAAAAGTGCTTTATAAATTGGTTTCAACGTATGCAAAAGTGCATCGATTATCACGGAGAATACTTCGAAAAACAATAAAACCATATTTAGCCATGTACGTTTGTTTATTTTTTCTATTCCGGTTACATAAGTAGCAGCCCTCGTACATGACAAAATTTCCATATGAATCAATACAACACGATTGTTAACGGATGATATTTAGCTAGTTGACGTCAGATGGAGCAAGCTGTGCTAATTTTTGATATGGGATTAAAGACCAGCACCATTGAAAATTCGAATAAATGTTCAGGTGCATTCATACATGGCAAACTTTCCATATGGATCAAAACTTGTTTCTGTAAAAAAAACTTTAATCCCATATCAAAAATTAGCACAGCTGGCTCCATCTAGCGGCAACTAGCTAAACAACAACGGTTAACAATCGTGTTGTATTGATTCACATGGAAATTTTGTCATGTATCGCGCCAGAATTAAATTTACTTTTATTCGTATTGCAATGTGGTCTCATCCAGTTCTATTGTAACTCATAATCATCTATAAACAAAAGTACAAACAATTATATAAAAACATGTAAAAGAGAACAGGTAGTGCCATCTAGTGACAGGTATTTAATACTTGTGTCGTGTTGTTTACAGTTTTAGTCTTGAATAAATAGAAATAAAACCTTTAAAATTAAGTCCTGAATACGTAAAACCATCACAAAACTTACGTATTAAATAAGTTTGGTTGATAGTAATATAGTATAAGTTTTTATTTAACTCATGTATAACATTTTGAATGATACGATATAAAGACGTTAGATGGCGCTAGGTGTAGTGGTAATTTGTTAGTAAATTACTTAAAACTCATTCTTATAAAAGTTAGTTCAAAATAAAAACCTAATTATCCCATTAATTGGATATTTTTTTTTGGGTGACTGTGATTATGGTTTTATTTTTATATTTATGATTACTAATGTTGTTAAATTTATGACTAGATGGCGTTCTAATCGAGTTAGATCGCGCTATCGTTGTGTTTTATTTCTCACCGGTAAATTTACCTTAGCGCACAATGAAATCACATGACAAGTTCATCTGATACTTTCTATTGCTTTGAATACTTATGATATGACACTTATAATATGTTGAATTAATGTACTGAGGGAGTTAAATATAGTAAGAGGTTATCCGGAGGTTTATTTCCTTAAAAAGTAGGTATTTGTGGTTGACAATGGGGTCGAAACCATATGATAAAATTGCCCTACAGCAATTGTTATTGACCGAAAATTGTCGCACAATAGACGCTAACGGAGTAGTTTTGGCACCGTCTAACGACGTTTATAAAAACATCTCTGCGCTAATGGCAGAACAAGGGTCAATTATTACATCCAAACACATTCACACAATTGTGAACAACAATCGTAACGGGTTAAAGGATATGATTTTATCCCAACTTGGCATTCGTGAGCCCGAGTTGACAACTACTGCATCTGACATCAGCGAACATTGCTCTGTATCGATGTCCTCTTCTGATCAGAGCATTAATTCGAGCAACACGGATTCAGGATCAACATTCGATAAATGTTTTAATATAATATTGTCACCTGAAAAATGGAACTCGATACGTCCACAGGAAAAGATCTATAATAAACGGAGTTATTACAAGCTACAACCTGGTTGGTCTGACATCGTGGCAGAAGCTATGTGGGTCCAACACCACATGGATTGCGTGTTTGTCTTTAAAAATAATAACGTTTACGTAAGCCCAATTGCCGCAAACTTTTTAACTTTTGAGGGCTATTGTCATGAGTGCAAGGCAAAAGTTTGCGGCAAGTTGGTACGAGAACCGGCTTCAAATGTCGATCTCGTCATTAAATGTTTTATTGAAGCAATAAAGCCGAGCGCCCATACCGGCAACAAAAGACGACAGTTACGGGGAAACCGTCGCAAAAATGTCGCCGACTGCATCATAAACGGACGTCAAGATGGCGTAAGTTGGCGACGCAAGGAAGCCGGGCGCCTCAAGGAGTTTGGGGGTAAAAACCCTCCAATTTTACCATCAAACGAAGTTATTCGAAAGGCTAAAGAGCAGCGATTACTGGAGAAATATGATTTACAGTTCGCAAATCCAGCGTTAAATTTGGTAAAAAACGCTGAGCACGGAAAATTTGTTGGATGCATTCATCATGTCGCAATACTCAAATTTAATTGCATATATTGGCGGCCTGAACAACTTCAGGTTTATAAATCTCGGTGCCGCAAAAGTCAAAATGCAATTTTAACTATTGACGCCACGGGTAGTGTTGCTAAGCGAGAAACCACTGAATCGCCCCATATGTTTTTGTACCAATGTGTTCTCGTGACCGAGGATGGCAGCGTGCCTACATTCCAAATGGTTTCGGCGGATCAGCGGTCACTCATCGTAGCTCATTTCTTGCGTCTTATCGTAGCAGCAAACGCGCCAATACCACCAACTGTAGTAACTGATTTTGGCTGGTCGCTGTTAATAGCAGTGGCTGAAGTATTCGGAAAATGTGCCAGCCTTACGGATTACTTACAAAGGTGCTACGATGCGGTGATGAACAATCCAACAGTATTACCAGCGACGTTTATCCGCTTAGATATCTGCCACCTTTCGGCAATGGTGTCGCGATGGCTTTCGGGAGGTGAAAAGTCGCTAGTTCGAAGATTTTACTCCCGATGCATTGGAAAAGCCAGTCAGGTCAGAAATATAGAAGATCTGTTTTTCTTTCTGGAGTCCATTCTAGTGGTCTCTATGAGCAAATACATAGGTGTGGATTCTAACAACGAGCCTCTTCCATCAGCTCAGCGATTAAAGTTTTTAAATGATGCAATCAAGGGTGAGGATATAGGACAGGCGAAAGAGGCTTACGACACCACTCGTATCGATGATGGTTTGCAAGATATCGCCGAGGAAGATCATTCTAAATCAAATTTGACTGGGTGGAAGATGTGGGGTGATGATTTGTTTAATAGGGCACATGATTTGGCTGGCCAATCATCGCACGGCGATACCATAAACGCCTGTCACGATGATAGTTTGGCGGCAAAACTAAAAAAAATGTTGTTGCCTTACGTGCCTCTATGGACAGGTATTATGTTGCCGATTTTTGGAAGGGGTTCTTCGACTGCTACTTCCGCTGCAGTTGAATCGGAATTTTCCGATTTGAAACATCGGGATTTTAAAGGAGAGATACCGATGCGCGTCGATAGGTTCATTTTGCAACATTTAGAGCGTATTGACGAGAAAATTAAAGAGCGGAGCATAAAATCGGATGTGTTGCAATCGGATGATATTAAATGTATAGAAAAACGACCACTTAGTACGACTGAACAGGAAACTCTAAAAGTTTTTACAAACAACAGCATTCTGCCCTCTACTTTGTTAAAAACAACGAAGGTTGAAGAGCTACCTGTTCCAGTTCCGGCTGACAATGAATGGAGTGTTCAGGAGGAATGGAGGGGGCTTCACAAAAATATAAAATCGGAAGACCTGGTAATTGACGAGGCACCAAAACGGAAACGGGCAAAACCGTCGTGTTTCGAAGATTGCCCTGAATGGGATTACGTAAAAGGTGCCAAATACGGTCATATACCCGTACTTCTAAACGGAAGCTTACTGGGCCCGGTGCGGTTAGGAGGCGTTAATATAAATGTCACCGAGACATGCGCGTTTGATGCAATATTTCAGATTTCTTTAAACGAAATCTCTTTAAATAAAGAGTATTTAGAAAAATTGCGTCGCACTGATTGTCCGATATTAAAGTTGGCTAACAATGTAGCACATAAAAATAAAATTTCTAAAGAGGACTATGTGCAAAGAGCTCAAATTTTAACTAACACGGCCATACTTGAAGGAGCGACAAAAATAATAACCGGCAAAATTAAACGGCTTGTAGCTAAGTGCAACGCTGCCCACCTCGCGCAATCGCTTTTCGAGAACGAGCCCAGTGTCACATCCAAGGTAACATGTTCTTGTGGATATTCCATCGGACGAAGTTACGTGTTGCTAGACGTCAATGTGGACATACTCCTAAGCGGTGGCATGCAATTAATGCAAAATGCGATTGACGATTGTTTATCCATCTCAAGGTCATGCAAGAACTGCTCCTTGACAGCGACATGTTCCAAAGAGTATGGCCCGCATATAATAATTGATACTTCTGTGGTGACTGATGCAGGATATCTCGCTTTAAAACACCCAACGGCAGCGGGTAAAAAAAATACGCACACATTGGAATCCATCAGTAAGTGTGTCGTAGTAGGCGGTAAATCATATTCGCTGGCAGGAATTGTTGACTACGGGGTTGAACAAAGTCACTACGTTGCTTACGCACTCTCTGGTCACTATTGGTACAAATACGACGGCCTCTTTAAAAAGCGTACTACAGTTAATATGCGAACCAAGGTTACTCCACATCTCATATTTTACGCCATACGTACCTTGGAAGAAACTTAATACTCCAAATTCGAAATCAAAACAGTTTGTGCGGTTGTTAATTTAATATAAATATGTTCGTTGCACAAATGCGTTGTTAATAATCAAACAACGTCGAATTTCCTCGCATCAATTTATATTTATCTTTCGTTAGTTAGCTTAATGATTTAATAAGTACACATAGCGTATCTAACGCCTAATGGTATTCTCTACCAGTCCACCAAATAACTAAATAGAAATTTAGATTGTGGGTGCACAGAAAAAGAAGACAGAGATAAAAACTAAAAACTTAAAACCTAATTATCCTAATTATTGCTAATACATTCTACAGTAAATATATAAGTCACATAATAATACTAATACATAATCGATAAGGAAGATAACTTGATGACACGTTTAGCATAGTTGGTAGTGAACCTGCCCATGCCTATGAAGCTAGCAGTCCCGGATTCGACTCCTGGTACGGGCAACTATTTGTGTGATGAACGCGAGTGTTTACTGGGTGTTTACTGTGTATTTAAGTTTGTATTTCTGTATGTATGTTTATCGCTGTGTAGCTACACAGCGATAAACATACATACAGAAATATTACAAGTACCATAATAGTACAAGCCTAGACCTAAGTCAATTTGTGTGAGATCGATACAAGGTAGTTTTTTAATAGGTGCACAAATTTTAATATTTGCTTTGCTATTGTTAATCAATAACACATGTTGTGTTATTTTAACTCTAGCTTAAAAAACATTAGCGATGCAATGATTTTACTAACTTAACGATATTCATGGACCGTCTTTTGCGGGTGGTAGGACCTTGTGCAGGGTCCGTCCGGATCGCTACCACCATCTTATCCATTAACCTACCGCCAAATAGCAGTGTTCGCATTGTTGTGTTCCGGTTTGGGGATAAGACAGCCGGTGAAATGACTAGCATAGAGGCATTCCATCTTAGTCCTCAGGGTTGGCAACGCATTTGCAGTCTTAGGATTGCATTGCAGTCTTGTGAATGCGAATGTCTATAAGGTCACAGTTTCCACTTACCATCAGGTGGCCTGTGTGCTCGTTTGTCTTCTCTATGCCATAAAAAAAAAAAAAAAAAATTAATACACTGTTTGTATTACTTACACCTTGACAAGCCATGTCATTCATCATTAAGTAAACTATTTCTTTAGAAGACTTCGTACACACGTGTTCAACTTAATACTCAGTGGTTCACTACAAGCAAATGCAAACATCTCCCGATAATAAGGTTCACTAGTACGAGTAGTCAGTTAACAGTGTGGGCGATAAATAAGTGATCATTTCTGTACCTTGTCGCATTCAACCGTTTCACAATTTTGTATCACATTTCAAACACGACGTTAAAGTGACAAGGTACATAAATGATCACTTATTTATGCTGTTGACTGTACATAAGTTATGTTTTGTTCATAATTTGTTTAATATAATAACCACACTCATCAGTGAAATTATTAAAATTTATTAAAAAAATACGAATATTAAACTAAACATACTTTAACAAATGCTCAAAATGGCCTCCGTTATTTTCTAAACAAAGCCGTCCACGTTTTAGCAAGTTGTTCTTTAGTCTGTCTAAAACAGGAGTTTCATTTTTAATAGCATCGAATACTGATATAATTTATGTTTTAAGATCGTTGAGACTCTGGGCTTCTTCGACGTAGGTACACTCGACGTTTGACTTCACCCCACAAGAAAAAGTCACACATCGTGAGGTCCGGGCTTCTGGTTGGCCATGACACTTGACAACTGGATAGGGCGTGGAGCACCCCACGCCCTATCCAGTTGTCTCCGTATTCGTTATTTAGTTAGTTTCGCACGGTCGCAGTGGGGAGCACAGTCATGCTGGTAGTAAAAATCTCGTAGATAGGCTATCGGAACATCTTCCATTAACTCGCTCAACTATAACTATCCAGTCAAACGGCCCTCGATATAATAGGGTCCTAATATTTTATTCCTAATGATGCCCGACCACACGTTGGAACTAAACCTTAGTCGGTGGTGATTTTCTTTAACTTTATTCAGATTACTGTATGACCAGTGTTCGCTATGTACATTGTAAATCCCAACACGGGAGAACAGTGCTTTAACAGTCCATAAAATGTTGGTATCGGGATGACTAAAAGTTGTAAAAAAGTTTTTATTGTTGAGATTTTTAAAAAGTGATTTTCTTGTGTGACTTTGTGGCCACACGAGAAGATAAAGGTGGGATAATTTGTAAATAATGTAGAAATAAAAGAAATCTGTTTTTACCGTCGTAATATATTATACTAGCGACCCACCCTCGCTTCGCTTCGGTTTAGATTTTTCATACAAAAGGATTTTCCCGCTAACTCCCGTTCCCGTGGGAATTTCGGGAATTCCTTTCGTAGTGCACCTCTACGTTACCTAAGCTACGTCCCTTTCAAATTTCAAGTGCCTACGTTTAGCCGTTTATGCTGTGCGTTGATATGTCAGTCAGTCAGTCAGTTTCTCCTTTTATATTATTTAGATTAACGATACAAAATCATGTGCCCGTAAAAAGTGAAACAGAAGATTGAAAATTAGGTAATACATGCATGAATGATATTGCCCTACCAATGTTTTTTTCTCATGTGAGTATTTGCTAATAGACCCCACGCTTCGAATGCGAGTTAGCTATCGCATTTGGATGGCTAAGTAAGTACCTACTCCGGGGACGCTGTCGTCCTTCCCCGGGTGTTCGTCTCTTTCGACACCTACTGGTACTAAGACTTAGGAAGGTCATTCTAAAGGGGAATTTAAAAACATTGGTCGATTAAAAGTTAGATCCATTAAATAAAATAAACCATATTGCGAATTTATTAAAAAAATACTGGTTAAAGTTAAAATTGTATCTCTGTAGATATTTTTTAATGAATGTTCTGAATCTCCGCGGACGAAGTCGCGGGCGGAAAGCTAGTTTATTATGTATTATGAAAAGAAACAGCCTAAAACACTGCCTTGGGGGATTGAACCCAGGCTTTAATATATATTTGTTCTTGTGATCTAAAACTAGAACGGTAATTTGTGTTTGCGTGATAATCAATATCTACAAATTGTTTCCGGTTCTCGAGGTAAGACGCAAACCATTTGATTTGATGACTCAAATTTGAATGACATTTGTATGAGAGTTTGGTACCGTAAAACGGGGTGAGCAGGGACACAATCTAAAATAAGTCATAACTTGTTACAAATACGAACAAGTATTAAATGGACAATGACGTTACGTCTATTGGAATTAATTTCAGCCTTGTAATTAGGAACATATGCTTCATTTTAGGTTGTGTCCCTACTCACCCCTTTATCCCTACTCACCCCGTTTTACGCTACTCTATGTGGGGTACCATACTTTGGGAATTGAATTATTAGTTTTATTAGAAAACTAGCTTTCCGCCCGCAACTTCGTCTGCGGAGTGTTAGAACTTCTGTTTAAAGTACAGATATAGTTTACAACACAACCAAAGGTCAGAGCATAGGCATAACTTGGATTTTACGATTTTTCATATGACTTCATGAAAAATTCAAACAAGTGGTCTAGAGGCTAGAACTCCTCGGAACTATCACAAACACGGTCACTGCAACCAGTTAAGATCAAAATCAATCCCAGAACTCTACGTTATCGCCTAGCAGAGCATAGGCATAACTTGGATTTTACGATTTTTCATATGACAGCATGAAAAATTCATGAAAAATTCAAACAAGTGGTCTAGAGGCTAGAACTCCTCGGAACTATCACAAACACGGTCACTGCAACCAGTTAAGATCAAACTCAAGCCCAGAACTCTACGTTATCGCCTAGCAGAGCATAGGCATAACTTGGATTTTACAATTTTTCATATGTCAGCATTAAAAATTCATGAAAAATTCAAACAAGTGGTCTAGAGGCTAGAACTCCTCGGAACTATCACAAACACGGTCACTGCAATCAGTTAAGATCAAAATCAAGCCCAGAACTCTTCGTTATCGCCTAGCAGAGCATAGGCATAACTTGGTTTTTACGATTTTTCATATGACAGCATGAAAAATTCATGAAAAATTCAAACAAGTGGTCTAGAGGCTAGAACTCCTCGGAACTATTACAAACACAGTCACTGCAACCAGTTAAGATCAAAATCAAGCCCAGAACTATACGTTATCGCCTAGCAGAGCATAGGCATAACTTGGATTTTACGATTTTTCATATGACGTCATGAAAAATTCAAACAAGTGGTCTAGAGGCTAGAACTCCTCGGAACTATCACAAACACGGTCACTGCAACCAGTTAAGATCAAAATCAAGCCCAGAACTCTTCGTTATCGCCTAGCAGAGCATAGGCATAACTTGGTTTTTACGATTTTTCATATGACAGCATGAAAAATTCATGAAAAATTCAAACAAGTGGTCTAGAGGCTAGAACTTCTCGGAACTATTACAAACACAGTCACTGCAACCAGTTAAGATCAAAATCAAGCCCAGAACTCTATGTTATCGCCTAGCAGAGCATAGGCATAACTTGGATTTTACGATTTTTCATATGACGTCATGAAAAAATCAATCAACTGGTCTAGAGGCTAGAACTCCTCGGAACTATTACAAATATGGTTACTGCAACCAGTTAAGATCAAAATCAAGCCCAGAACTCTACGTTATCGCCTAGCAGAGCATAGGCATAACTTAGTTTTTACGATTTTTTATATGACAGCATGAAAAATTCATGAAAAATTCAAACAATTGGTCTAGAGGCTAGAACTCCTCGGAACTATCACAAACACGGTCACTGCAATCAGTTAAGATCAAAATCAAGCCCAGAACTCTTCGTTATCGCCTAGCAGAGCATAGGCATAACTTGGTTTTTACGATTTTTCATATGACAGCATGAAAAATTCATGAAAAATTCAAACAAGTAGTCTAGAGGCTAGAACTCCTCGGAACTATCACAAACACGGTCACTGCAATCAGTAAAGATCAAAATCAAGCCCAGAACTCTTCGTTATCGCCTAGAAGAGCATAGGCATAACTTGGTTTTTACGATTTTTCATATGACAGCATGAAAAAATCATGAAAAATTCAAACAAGTGGTCTAGAGGCTAGAACTCCTCGGAGCTATCACAAACACGGTCACTGCAATCAGTTAAGATCAAAATCAAGCCCAGAACTCTTCGTTATCGCCTAGCAGAGCATAGGCATAACTTGGTTTTTACGATTTTTCATATGACAGCATGAAAAATTCATGAAAAATTCAAACAAGTGGTCTAGAGGCTAGAACTCCTCGGAACTATTACAAACACAGTCACTGCAACCAGTTAAGATCAAAATCAAGCCCAGAACTATACGTTATCGCCTAGCAGAGCATAGGCATAACTTGGATTTTACGATTTTTCATATGACGTCATGAAAAATTCATACAAGTGGTCTAGAGGCTAGAACTCCTCGGAACTATCACAAACACGGTCACTGCAACCAGTTAAGATCAAAATCAAGCCCAGAACTCTTCGTTATCGCCTAGCAGAGCATAGGCATAACTTGGTTTTTACGATTTTTCATATGACAGCATGAAAAATTCATGAAAAATTCAAACAAGTGGTCTAGAGGCTAGAACTTCTCTGAACTATTACAAACACAGTCACTGCAACCAGTTAAGATCAAAATCAAGCCCAGAACTCTAATTATGTTATCGCCTAGCAGAGCATAGGCATAACTTGGATTTTACGATTTTTCATATGACGTCATGAAAAAATCAATCAACTGGTCTAGAGGCTAGAACTCCTCGGAACTATTACAAACATGGTTACTGCAACCAGTTAAGATCAAAATCAAGCGCAGAACTCTACGTTATCGCCTAGCAGAGCATAGGCATAACTTAGTTTTTACGATTTTTTATATGACAGCATGAAAAATTCATGAAAAATTCAAACAATTGGTCTAGAGGCTAGAACTCCTCGGAACTATCACAAACACGGTCACTGCAATCAGTTAAGATCAAAATCAAGCCCAGAACTCTTCGTTATCGCCTAGCAGAGCATAGGCATAACTTGGTTTTTACGATTTTTCATATGACAGCATGAAAAATTCATGAAAAATTCAAACAAGTGGTCTAGAGGCTAGAACTCCTCGGAACTATTACAAACACAGTCACTGCAACCAGTTAAGATCAAAATCAAGCCCAGAACTCTATGTTATCGCCTAGCAGAGCATAGGCATAACTTGGATTTTACGATTTTTCATATGACGTCATGAATAAATCAATCAACTGGTCTAGAGGCTAGAACTCCTCGGAACTATCACAAACATGGTTACTGCAACCAGTTAAGATCAAAATCTAGCCCAGAACTCTACGTTATCGCCTAGCAGAGCATAGGCATAACTTGGTTTTTACGATTTTTCATATGACAGCATGAAAAATTCATGAAAAATTCAAACAAGTGGTCTAGAGGCTAGAACTCCTCGGAACTATTACAAACACAGTCACTGCAACCAGTTAAGATCAAAATCAAGCCCAGAACTCTATGTTATCGCCTAGCAGAGCATAGGCATAACTTGGATTTTACGATTTTTCATATGACGTCATGAATAAATCAATCAACTGGTCTAGAGGCTAGAACTCCTCGGAACTATCACAAACATGGTTACTGCAACCAGTTAAGATCAAAATCTAGCCCAGAACTCTACGTTATCGCCTAGCAGAGCATAGGCATAACTTGGTTTTTACGATTTTTTATATGACAGCATGAAAAATTCATGAAAAATTCAAACAATTGGTCTAGAGGCTAGAACTCCTTGGAACTATTACAAACACAGTCACTGCAACCAGTTAAGATCAAAATCAAGCCCAGAACTCTATGTTATCGCCTAGCAGAGCATAGGCATAACTTGGATTTTACGATTTTTCATATGACGTCATGAAAAAATCAATCAACTGGTCTAGAGGCTAGAACTCCTCGGAACTATCACAAACATGGTTACTGCAACCAGTTAAGATCAAAATCTAGCCCAGAACTCTACGTTATCGCCTAGCAGAGCATAGGCATAACTTGGTTTTTACGATTTTTTATATGACAGCATGAAAAATTCATGAAAAATTCAAACAATTGGTCTAGAGGCTAGAACTCCTTGGAACTATTACAAACACAGTCACTGCAACCAGTTAAGATCAAAATCAAGCCCAGAACTATACGTTATCGCCTAGCAGAGCATAGGCATAACTTGGATTTTACGATTTTTCATATGACGTCATGAAAAAATCAATCAACTGGTCTAGAGGCTAGAACTCCTCGGAACTATCACAAACACGGTTACTGCAACCAGTTAAGATCAAAATCAAGCCCAGAACTCGACCTTATCGCCTAGCAGAGCATAGGCATAGCTTGGATTTTACGACTTTATGAAAAATTTAAACAACTTATTACATAACTCTGCAGTTCATTTTACGTCGAGTGTAAGGGACAGAGCTATGGAAATTATTTAGCTCTGTCCTTGTCTTTCAGCGTTAACAAAATTGTATAACTATGTCATAATAACCCCCCAGTCTAGAGGCTAGAACTCTCTAGCCCTTTCGCATACATCGCCATTTAAACCGATTTATATCAAAATCAAGCCTCGAACAACCACCGTTTCTAGGAATTTACATCGTGAAAAATATAAACAAGTGATCTAGGTAGTGGCTAGAACTCATCGGATATATCGCAGACACTGTTATTTGAACCGTTTAATACCAAAGTTAAGCCCAGAACTCTCGCTAACCGCCTAGCAGAGCATATGTGAAGTTAGCAGATCCTTTTTGTAAGAAACAAAACATTTTTTTTTGTTGTAATGTCGTCTTGAAATTTTCCAAAATGTGCCTAGAACTATAGAACTCTGCTGTGCAATGCCAAAACACGTTTTGTTTCTTAATTTCATGAAAAATGATATGCTATGTGCGTGAAGTTAGCAGAGCATTTTCGTAAGAAGCAAAACATTTTTTTTTGTTGGAATGTCGTCTTGAAATTTTCCAAAATGTGTCTAGAACTATAGAACTCTGCTGTGCGATGCCAAAACACGTTTTGTTTCTTAATTTGATGAAAAATGTGTGCTATGTGCGTGAAGTTAGCAGAGCATTTTCATGTAAAATCGAGTTTCATTTTTTCAGCTTAAATCGCCAGAACTATGTTTAAAAAGTATCAGGAACTATAGAACTATTCTGCATGCCAATAGAACTCCGTTTTTTTTTTGATTTTCTGGAAAATGATCTGCTAACTTCACGGACATGGGTACGTCCCGGGCACGTTGTATAACGCATGTAACTTTTTTTGAAAAATAAACTAAAAAACTAACACCCTTAACATCCCTAATTCAAACACTATAAAGATCGTTCGTTCAAATAGTGTGCAACCCTTCGCTTTGCGTGCCACGGCGGCTTTTTTGTACCAATTGTAGCGGCTCATCAAAGCAAGCAAACTGTTTGAACGAACAAACTATACTTGTACATCGTCCGTTTAAACAACCTCGTATCTGATCGAATAGTTACATAGGAAAGTAGTCTTTATTTAGGGTACAATAGTGCTTTTCCTATCTAACTATTCGATCAGATACGAGCTGCAGAAAGTAAATGGATGATACGCTCTCTCTTATTAAGCGTGGTTTCCAGCGGAAGTAGCGAGTCTGAATACGGTGACGACGACAGCGAGGAGAACGACTACCAGGGGGAGAGCGAGGAGGACGACGACATCCGCTTCGCGCGCTACTACGACGAGTTTGACGACGAGTACGACGAGTACGACGACAACGGGTGAGTTCGCTCAACTAAACTCGGGAATAAACCTAACCTAACCTAACCAACTTGAAATCGTTATAAATCGTAAATGATCATGTAATATAAAATAAATATGAACAAAACTTTAAATGTATGTCTATGGGGTCACAGTTTCCACTTACCATCAGGTGGCCTGTGTGATCGTTTGTCTTCTCAATGCCATAAAAAAAAACTCTACGACTAATTTTCCTGCCCCCTGGGTAATTATGCTCCATGGTCATTGAAGTAATCTGTATTGTAAATCATTATATTGCTTTCATTTACTTCGAAGCTGGATGTAAACATCGATTCTTTTAAACAAATTGGTCATCAACCTTGACTTATAAGGTAACCCATGGGGGAGCAGAGTAGGAACATAGGACGGTAGGTGATTTGTGTGATGGACAAAAAAGAATGGCCGCGACAGAAAGCTATGTTATCCCTGTCTAGTAAAGGGTACCGGAGCGAAGCTGAAATCACTGTCGTCATCTCGGGAATGGAATTCGAGATTCAAAATGTCAACGAATGTGTTGCCACCATGAAAAAATAACCCAAGCGGAGGTTGGCATAAAAACGTTTAAATGTTAGATAAAAACTGTCATATTCTGAATAAAAGTGAAATAATATCGTGTGAATAACAAAAAAAAAAATCCTACAGGGTTTTTTTTTTATTAAGTAGTTGTTTTGTTTAAAAAAATATGTGTACCTATTAATTCATTTTGTGTATTTTTTATGTAAGAAGTTTTAAACATTCGGTTTCTTTTAATTTACTCGTAAATTATTAACACCAGTTTTCCATGTTGTGGCAGTTCATCATCATCATCAAATCATCATCTGAAAAGAATGAAATAAATGAAAATAGTATTAAATAAAGGTGAAAAAGTGCAGCTTCTCAAATCCACCTCGGCGCAAACTTGGATGAGGATCAAAAAATTTAAAAAATAAACGTATCCTTAAAGCCGACCCCTACAGCAACCATCGGTGGCCTGGAACAGTTCCTTCTGCTCCAGATGGAAAAAAGGAAATGTATCAGGAGGAATCAACTCCATATTTTGCACCGATTCGAGGTAATATTCCTACAACCTCAAGTTTAGCTATCACTATACTCCTTTTGTTTAGGTACTTAACTAAATGTAAACAAAAAAACCAAGTGACAGTTGCTCAGCCAATAGAAGCAGAACACTGATACGTCAAAGTTCGACCAAACAGTTCTGATTGGCTGTTCAACAGAGCCACGTGGTTTGGTTTGATAACATTTATTTAAGTACCTAAACAGATGGAGTATACCTACATAAAAATCTATCATCAACCAGAGTGCCACAGTATATAGGTGAAATACATAAATAATCAAGGCTCTCAGGTAGGTTTACATCAAATGTATCACTCCGGACGAGCTCGGAACACGTCGAGCGTTTTTCGACATTATTTTCGTGAGTAACCCATTGTTATTTCTTTTATATTATACTTATTATTTTTATTCTTTTCAGATGATCCAATTTGAACTGCCACCCCATGAAAATCTGGTGTTAAATATAGTTTTTATATCTTTATTAAGTCATTACTATATCTGTAATAAAGTTAATCATTTACTCGATGTTTTATTACCCGACTGCTCGAAGGAGGGTTATGTTTTTTGAGCGTATGTATGTGTATGTATGTCTATTTGTGGGCACGCTCTACAGCTTAAACGGCTTGACGGATTTTAACATATGAGGTGTTATTCGATTCGTCTTCAGGTATTAAAGCCCTATATGGCGACCGCGAAAAAAATTGGAGGTTATAATTTAAATATAATATACGGATAGTAAAATCTTAGATGCCACCATTTTGATTTTACTAAATTCTCGAAAAAAAACTGCTACGTATACTATATACAGTGTTTTTTTTAAATAGGACAGTATGGGGAAATCCGAATCTAAAGGAGATAGAGGAAAAGTGTCCAAGGAGACATTAGGTGTTTTTTTATGTAAACAAATTTGGCTCATTAAAATTTTTGGTCAAGCGTGAGTTGTTCTTAAAAAATTATAAAGTTGGTCAATTTTTTTTTTGACGCGGGTCGGCTCTGTTTCATGTAAGGATTATTTCATTGTATGGAAAGAAAAAAATCTGAACAGCAGAAGTTGGTCAAATTTAATGAAAACTAATCTTCATACAATTGCAGTATTCGCCTTTTAATATTGTTACAAGTGCCTAGGCGTGTAAAAAAATATTTAAAATTATTCCATTTTTAAATTTCGATAATCGATAAGAGCTCCAGATGATTCAAGAGAAGAACATTTTTTTTAATCTTTGTAAACATCATGGCACGCGATAGTCTTGAAATTATAAAAAAAATAATTCAAATTTGGAACGTAAGTTATTTCTGCAGCAAAGAATTCAAATTTGGAACGTAAGTTATTTCTGCAGCTGTGATTTTGTTTCCAATCAGTTCATGCTTGTAATTTTATTCATCATGGCGTTAACTAACTCACATAAAGTTGATTTGATTGAGGCGTATTTTCTTAATTATCGCAGTAGAGATAATGCACTTAAGTGGTATCAAGAACGCTATCCTGACCGTGTAGTACCGAATCGCAAGATATTTGATAGTTTAACACTTTAAACACAATTCACCATAAGTCTCTGTTAAATGCAACTAGAAGTGTCTTGAAGCGTGCTCGTACCTGCATAAGACAAGACGGCGGCCACATCGAACATTTACTCAAGTAATTAAACCAACTGTATGAAGATTAGTTTTCATTAAATTTGACCAACTTCTGCTGTTCAGATTTTTTTCTTTCCGTACAATGAAATAATCCTTACATGAAACAGAGACGACCCGCGTCAAAAAAAAAATTGACTTACTTTATAATTTTTTAAGAACAACTCACGCTTGACCAAAAATTTTAATGAGCCAAATTTGTTTACATAAAAAAACAGCTAATGTCTCCTTTGACACTTTTCCTCTATCTCCTTTAGATTCGGATTTCCCCATACTGTCCCATTTAAAAAAAACACTCTGTATACTACGACTGCTAAGTATCAACTGAAAACGTAAAAAGCAAACGATAAATCACAAAACATATTTCTTGAAAAAAAGCACCATTTGCACTGTTCCTGTCCTCGCCTGGAACATATTTTCCAATATTAAAGTTCTTTAAGTACATTGCTCTTACAATACGGTATTTGACAAAAGTCAAATCAGCTTCTTTTTATGAAACATCTAAAACGCTCCGTTACTATGGAATTTATAGGGATTACTATCTTGTGACGTCACAATCAAACGGCGTCCTTATTGTTGGAATTTATGAATTTAAAAATCTTAAAATAGCAAACATAAATAATAGATTGATGTTTTCCTAGTATTTTTATAATGTTTATCTGTTGTTAATGAAAAACCAATTTAATTTCACTCTTGTCAAATACCCTATTTGCTATAATCATAGTAATTATAGAGCTGGTTTTACGCTTTTGAGTTGTTTTTTTTATGGTGCTCCCACACCAGCTGTTATAAATGATAGTGTGGGAGCACCATTATTGAAGTCAGATTGTTTTAAAAAAAAACTCGCCAAGTGTATCATTTTGATTATAGATTAGGGGTTACCAAGTGAGAAACAACTCGTGGGTTACCTGTGGTAGCCACTCAGAACATAATGCCCTAGTTCTGGCATCGCACCATTATTAAACTGGAACCCATTTGCACCATTGAGAATATAACTGCCGTCCTAAGCAAAAATGCAGTAACTAAGATAAACCTCCTGTAGTAATATCAACCTTATTATCAACGTCATAGAATTAAATGCTTATTGGCTTAGGAGGGCAGATAATTCATCGATATTTGCACATAATCCACAATTATTAGGGTTCCGCAGTCAACAAGGAACCCTTATAATTTCGCCATGTTCGTCTGTCCGTCTGTCCGCGGTTTTACTCAGAGACCTTGGTAAAATCTCTATGTTAGCAAAGTTAACCGTTGAAATTACGCCGACAAAGTTGTAAAATATAACATTGCAAGAAAACACTGTTCTCAATAGAGCATAAAAAGCTTTACATGTAGTTCTGTTACATTTGATACTAGTGACCCTACGAAACTAGCGGTCACGTGTTCATATCCCGGTAACAGCAGATATTTGTGTGATGAGCGCGAGTATTTGTTCTCGAGTCTTGGATGTTTTCTATGTATTTAAGTATGTATTTCTCTATATTAGTTATTTTATCGGTGGTCTACTACCCATAGTACAAGCCTAGAGCTTAGTTTGGGACTACCTAGTTCAATTTGCGAGAAATTTGTGCCCCGATATTTCGTTACTTAAATACAAAAGCGACACAAACCAAAATGTGTCTGTGTTGCATTTAGAATCGGAATGCTATGTATTTTAAGTTTTAAGTCAAACTATATTTGATTTTGATTTGTGCCGTTTTTGTATTTAAGCAGCGATTTATGTTGATTGTACCCGTGTGGTTGCCGAGTTAGAATAGTGCCACTTCATGTGTTCCTGAGGATGTCGTAAGAGACGACTAAGGGGAATAAAGGCTTTTAGTACTGTAAGGCGATGGGCTTGCAACCTGTCACTAATACACTGGTAAACATCTTAGCTTGATGGTGCAAAATGTGGTTACAGACTTGTCAACAGGTTTTTGGAGTGGTTGGTAATTCTGTAGCTCTGCCTACCCCACTCTGGGAATAAAGGCGTGAGCTTGTGTGTGTGTTATGTTGATTTAGGGTGATGAAACCAGTAATAGACAAGGCACCAATAGTAGACACTTGATTCTTATTTTATAAAAGATAAGCGTTATTCATTTGTTTTGCAACTATCAATTTAGCGTCGTATGAAACTTGAATTAACAGTGAATTGTCCATTACTAATGCCTATCAGCAAAAAGTGTCCCTCATTGGTGTCGTCACCCTATACAAAAATTTCGTGAGCATAAGAAGTGAATGTTTTTCTTTCCTCAATGTCTAGTTGGCGAATCGTTTCGGTCGACAGCGACCTCAGTAACGTCGACTCCTACCTCAGCTCGAACGACTCCGATTCCGATAGTGGACCTGACGATGCCGCTGGTGCTGCCGCTGCACCTGCCGCCGCCGGGGGTGCGCCTGCTGCCGGCGCCGGCGCAGGTGTACCGGGTGCTGCGGGTGAGTAGCAAGACCTTAATAGATTTAACAGGAAAAAAGCAGTGTCGGCGTACGTTTGCAGCAAACATTTTCGCAAACCACTAGACAGCACAGCCAAGGGGTTACCATGACATACTAAAGCAGAACCCTTTAGTTGTGTGTGCGTCTCTGCGTATGAATTTGTGTGTGTTTATGTGAGAGAGAGAAAGTGTGTGTGTCTGTGTGTGTGTTGTTAAACGGGTGAACCGTTTAAGAGATATCAGCTCTGAAATAAGGGGGTCACCATTAGATCGGGGGTTTGTATTCGGTTCTCTATTGGATGGCATAAAATTATTTGTAATAATAGTGTTACGCATAATTGCTTTCGGCCGAAATAATGATGTGCATAATCATCTTTACGCATATATTATTACGCATAACATTAAAAAGCATAAATACAGTAAGCATAATTGCAAAAAGTCATAATAATTGATTGGCATCATTACAAAATGCATAACAGTAGGTATTGTCCTAAAAAATAGTAATCATGGTTTTTGATTTTAAATAAAATTCAATGTTTTTTTTTCATATCATAGAATAGCAAATTATATATTCTTTGTTTTCATAGATATAAAAAAAATAACCTCGAAGGCTAAGGCGGGAGCTTGCTCCGCTTCGCTCCCGCCATAGCCTTCTAACCTAACCTATTCAAGTCGGTTCTGCCCAGAGAGGTCTTGCTCGCTCGCTTCGCTCGCTCGCTCGCTCACTCATATTTATATCATAACTATAGTATTTATCTTATAACCCAACTTTCAAAAAAATACACTGACCAAACAATATTCGTTGAAAAATAATTATATTGTTTGATAAGTTTGTGTAAGTAATGAAAAAATAAAATTATTTATTCATTTAGAAAACTAATATCATGGTTAATCACAGATATGACAAATAATTATTAGCCCAAACAATAATATGCATAATGTGTATTAGTCAAATACAAATTAGTCCAACTAATTTTATTCTAATAGCCTAATATGCTAAAAAAGGAGTATGCTAAAGTATTTTTATGCTCAGTACAATTATGCCAATACAAATTATACGAAAACAATTATGCGAAAAAATATTAGTCTAAAACACATTATGCGATCCAAGGGGATCCCTTTGTATTCATATTCATTTATTATTTGCATAACCATGGTATTACATTACAGGTGGTCTTGAAATTTAAAGTAACATTTATAGCTTAACATATATATTAAACTATTATCTAATACCACTACCGCTTACTAACATCTTAGCCTATTTGTGCAAAATGTGGTTACAGAACTATCAACAAGGTTAAAAATTGTATGTAATTCTGTAGCTCTGCCTACCCCACACTGGGATTACAGGCGTGAAGCTATGTATGTATGTATTTATTGGTTTTAATTCCGCGTGTCAGATGGCGAACGGGTCGCAGCTGGTCCGCGTGCCCGTCGCCGCGTCCGGGGGCTCCCCGGCGCCTACTACGGCGGCTACGGGCGCTGCTTCCGCTGCGGCGCGCGCGGCCACTGGGCGCCCGGCTGCCCGCGCCGCGCCTGAGCGCTAGCAGGGAACACTGCCCTCCTAATCCAATAACCAGTATCCCAAATTCAATCACCAAAGCAGATTCCACTAATCCACCTTAATAATAAGCAGTGATCGGAATAGGTAGTGCAATTTCGGGTGAATGACATCAAACATTATAAATAATATGGATAAGACCCGGGATTACGGGATTCGTATTTTTATAAATAATAAGATAATTATTAAAAAAGGTTTCTTGTTTGCAAGAATGTCAAAATTAAAGTGAAGTGTATTTAAGTGTGCAAAATGTGGTTACAGAATTATCAAAAAGTTTTTGTAGTTGTTGGAAATTCTGTAGCTCTGCCTACCCCACTCTGGGAATAAAGGCGTGAGTATGTATGTGTATGTATGTATAATTTCGTCAATACCAACTTTGTAGGTACTAGCAGTATAATAATTGTCAAAACTATAAATAAATAACTTTTTTGAGCTTACTGTGGAGCTAGGTCAATTTGTGTAATGTCCCCCGATATTTATTTTAAACCAAACACAAACTTTAAAACTTTTCAAAGTGAAAATCCGGGATTGCAAGTTATATCCATACTAAGCTTACGCACCGAAATCCCGTGAAATTGCACTACCTATTCCGATCACATAATGAGGTTGATATTACTGCAGGAGGTTTATCTTAGTTACTTCGTTCTTGCTTAGGACGGCTGTTCAGTACTAAGGGATCGTTATCTTACCCGGTGAAGCTCACCAATCTTTTTAACCTTTGAACGCCACAAGCTGGCTGTCAATTGAAAGTTGTTCCACTGACGCCACCGTCGGCCAAAAAAGTTCATGATTAAAAGAGACTGTTTCGTATGAATTAAGTTACATAGATACGTATACACTTTTGCACCTTATTTTAACGTGATAAGGTGCAAATGTGCATTCATATGTATGGACTCGATTGTACAGGTCGTATTTTTCACCACGTTCATAAAATGGAAAATTTACTCAGACGATTCAAATATTGACGCCCTGGCCGCTAGTCGTGAACTAGCCTCGACGCCCCACGGCATGGACACTCGTTGCTCCCCTCGGTACGGATCGTGACCTTTCCCCGCTCTCTCGAGCGAACCGCGAGTTCAGTCTTCCGCGGTTCCCCGGAGGCTCACTTACGCAGTTCTTCGTAAGCGATTCGCGCGCGAAAGCAAAGCGACGCGAAAATAACAAACAGCCACGCGTCTCAAGTGTACGTGTCCAATCGCAGATGCGTGCGATGCGACTAAACTTGATTTTTCGCGAAGTTTTAAATTTCAAATTGTATATTATGATTGATTGATTGAAAACTGATTTTATTGTAGAATAAAAGAAATAAAAACTACCATTACTGATTTTTATCCCGTCGTGAATGGAACGAATTGGCTATAAATGAGAACGACGAGTACCTAAGTAATTATTTTCGCTTAATATCTGCTTTAGTTACATGTATCGTTACTGTATTTGTTACAATTTTATATTTTACTTAATAATTTCCAAACTAGTGATTTAGGCGGCGCGACGCGATCTCAAGCAGCCTAATATGGCTGCGTTTATCGCGTGATAAATTTTGGATAAGGCATCCGTCACCTTCTGACAGGTAAATAAGTACACGTATCAAAAAGTGACGGATGCTTTATCCACAGTTGAATCGCGATATAGACGCAGCCATACTAGACCCGCTGGACAGAAGTCGCGTCGCGTCGCGTCGCGTCGCGTCGCTTTGCGTTCGCATGCGTTTACGTAAGACACTGCTATAAACGCAATCCGGCATATAAGAGTGTTCATGTCGAACGCCGCCATTCTCCTGGCTTCCAGTTATTAAGTAGTGGCGTCTTTAAACTCAAATACCTTCTACGCGAAACCATCGTTAGTGTTTGTTCGTGTAAATTTATAAGTACGAGTAGTTCTTAACATAAAAGTTAAGCAAAATAGATTTAATGCTCGTTTAAGAGTATTGTGAAGCGACATCTTAATCGTGTAGCTGTCAATAATTTTCTATACAAATTTTGCTCCGAGCGATAACGTTTCTCACTACTGTTTGTTTCGTCTTACACTAATTTCTTTAACTTTTCATAAATACTACATATACCTTGCGAAATTACGAAATACGGCTGAAAAAGAGTGTAAATCAAGTCCGATTACCATGATTTTTGAATATGTTGTAGAAATTATAAAAAAAAAATAGGTTTGTACGGTCCCGCGTTTTTTTTTTTATATTTTCTTGGAATGGAAAACGTACATACCTAGTTTTTCATAATATCTACAACATATTCTAAAAACGTAAAAGTCGGACGAGGTTTAAGGAGAGAGGAACGTTATCGCATTATGTATGGAAATTATCAGCTTCACAGTCCTCTTGATATCTGTGATATTATATAAGAAATAGAAATAGAAATAGAAACATTTATTCGACGAACACAAGAAAAAAAACAGGACAGAGAAAAACATCATTAAAATAAGGTGGCAACACAGTAATAACAAAAATTAAAAAAAAACAATAAAAAAGGAAAGAAAAAAAAAACAATTGTAGGATAGTGTTGCCATGGGTGATTCTGTGACGTCGAAATTGAAGAAGGGTTCAATACTCCTTTAAAAAACTGTAAATGTTCGATAGATTTGTGACGTAGATTATAAATCACAATAAGGTTAGGTTGGGGTAAGACCGTGAACGTGGAACGGGGTAAGTGCGACAAAGCGAATATTTTTTCTGATATATTGTTAGTTTGACGAAATTGCCCCGTAGACGCACGTGACCCTGGTGGGGTAAAAGCGTCAACGGGGTAAATGTAAAAAACCATACATTTTTAGGAGACAATATTGTTGGTTTGACGCACGTACCTACTACATTGATATTACCAGTGTAATCAGTGTGTCCTTGTGTAATTGGAGCAAAACAAAATCAAGTTCGAGCTGCACTGGGGAAAAAGTTAAGAGGGTCGGAATTAGAGCCTGAATGGGTTCGTGTATACACACTGCCATGTCTATATTATCCACACCTTTTACTTAAGGCCGCGGCCGCACTGATCGGGCGATTGGCGACGCGACAGCGACGCGAATAGGATATTTGACAAGGTGAAAAAAAACGTAATAATTATGTATATTCATATAAATTATGAGTTTTAAAATCGATTTAAGGTATTCTTACTTTAAAAAAATTGATCTTTTATCCAAAAAACCACGATAAAACTTGATAATTTTTTATCTGTAGCCATTTTATCGAAAACGGCGCCGAATCCATGATGACGTCAAGGGTCGGTAAATATCACAGATTATAGGATGTCTGTATATTCTATATGACAGTTGACGTTTGTTTGTTTTTCTGGCTTTGCTATGATTAGCCAATGTCAGTTTGTTTATGTATTGACCACTGACGTCACTGATTCCTGTGCGACGCCATCTTGCCCAAGAAAGCGTTTTGGCGGCATATTTTAAAAGTGAATTTTCATTTCCTTTTTTTAGACGAAATACATAAAAGAATTTAAAATTACCACTTGGAGTACTCAATAAACACCAACAAATAATCTGAGATGGTTTTTAAAAACCTGTCAAATAGCCTATTGTTAGTGTCCACACGACACGTTACTAAACATTTGAATACTATAAGAGACCTAATCAAAATCTTGTAAGTCGCTTAAGCAATGCGGCCGCCGACATAGCTTGAAAGGCGCTTGTTTTTAAACCAATCACATCACTGGTAGATCACGTGATACGAAAAGTCACGTGATCTACCAGTGACGCGATTGGTTGAAAAACGAAACGAATAGAAACCTTAGTTAGCGTAGTGCATCTTGGCTAGGGTCTCAGTGCGGCCGTGGCCTAAGAGCTATGCTCTTGTCGCAAGAGTAATTCCCTTTCTCTCCTATTCCGAGCCTTCTCTTTCACACTGATGCGGTACGACGCCTACTATTTTCTTTTAATTGGTGTACGTAAGTTCTTCTTGGTCTCCCTTTTTGCTTTTTCCTTCTATTCAAACATGTCTAGAAGTTCAAACAATATTAAAAGGCAGGGTATTAGAAGTTGTGTACAGAGATTTGTATTGATTTCATAGAGATATCATTCATTTTAGATAGTTACTGTACTAGGGGAGACTAAAGTTGATAGTGTAACTTGAAAAGCAAGTCTACCCACGTACAATTTATAATCTTTGTAAGGTATTTTTTTACGTTTAAGCATCTAAATAACTTCAAACTAAAAATAAGTCGTGATAGGAGTTCATCTCTAGTGCATAAAAGTTGTATTTCACAGATTTAGTTTTATTTGTTTAGTTCAGTCAAGACAAGAAAAAATATAGTAAATATCTTCTAAAAATTAACGGGTTATTTCCATCCTGTTTGTTGCCACTTTAAAATTTATTCATTAGTAATAAATATGGTTAAAGTATTCAACTCGGTAAAAGTATAGTTTTTAAGTCGGCCGCCATTCCTGTAAAGTAAATAAGAGCTATAACACGTCAAAAGCAAATGGTTTTGCCACAGTACATAAATAGCTAAAAAAGTAAAGAAACTAGGCCTGCACGTTGTGATAAATACCTACTCTCCAATTGAGCAATTAGGGTTGTGCAGGGCTCTTATTCTTTTTTTTTTGTGTTTCCTGAACTTTTCAGTTATTCACCCGATTGCTTTTAAAATCGATATAGTGGGAATGTGTGGTCTTCGAAAACAACACCGTTAACAAAATGAGAAAAGAGGTCGCCATCTTGAATTTGAAAGTTATTCGACCGGTTGCTTTCAAATTCGGTCGAATAACTAAAGAATAACAAGAAGGCTTTCATACTACGCAATAGGTACTCGTGGCATCTTCATAAAGAAATATCAAAATGCAAATCGAAACCGCTCGTTTCGACGCGGCACCCGCGACTAACAGCACTGCCATGTCTGCTTAGGGGTTTTGTTGAGGCGTGCGTCTGTGTGAGTGCCTCGTTTTGTTTGTATGTAGTTTCTTGACTGCTTTGGCTGTTTATATAAGTACTGTGATTTTAACGTGTAGCAATTGTGGGGTGACAACAGGCAACAGATGGAAATAACCAATAGGACCATTTTGATTTGATCGTCGCAGCGTCAGCCATTATTCTCGTATCACAGCTACGTCACCGAGCCATACAAAAAAAAAAGTTATATTTTTTAATCCTTTTGAGCTATTTTTTGCGTTTGCAAATTACTAATAATAATTTATATGTATTTGTGAGAATTCTATAAGTATTTAGTCGTGCCATATTATTCAGTGTCCCCTGTAGATTGGTCATCACGTCATCACTAGTGATGGGCGGCTTGTAAGTTTCAAAAGTGAAACTTTCATTTAAATTTATGCAATATTCTATAAGTTTCAAAAGTGAAACTTTCATTAAAATTTATGCAATATTCTATAAGTTTCAAAAGTGAAACTTTCACCTAGAATTTCTAGCAATATTCTAAAAATTACCAAAGTGAAATCGTTTTATTTCTGAAAATTACTATAGTCCCGACATGTTACCCAACTTTTCATGAAATTAAACGAAATTTACTTGTGTTTGAATAATTTCCATCTAATTATGTAACTTCCAGAAGCTGTTATTTTCGCAGTTAAGGAAAGTTGTGCAATGTTTCAGAAATCGCCCATCACTATTAGTCATCACTGACTTCAGCTATCAAAGAACGCTTTCGTAATGTCGTAAAAAGACAAAAATAATGTTTTTTTCATTGTTGATGTAACTGATGATCAAACCTCGAAGTCGCGGTGGCACGAATAAAATTTTGCTAGGGACTTCCACGCGATATTATTTCATCGATAAATTGGACTTTCTTATGATAATAGTTATGTTATGACTATGAGATGACGTATGTTATTAATATGCAACTTGCAATACCTATTAAACTGTATCATTTATACAGTATGAAGATTGAAGTCCGTAAAGGTCGATTAAGGAAGATAACGGTTTTCATACTTTATGGATGTACTTCTAGGTTTTAGTTTACTTTGCATGGAAATTGATGAAATAAAAATTTTGTTGTAAAGGTTGATTTTTTAAAATTCCTAGAAATGTCCTAAAAACTCCTATATAGGTAACATTGACGGGTAGTAATCATCACATTTTAGTTAATTTTCAATTATTCTGTAGGTATACTTTACAGCTAATATGAAGTGTCACTTCCAAATAAGCATTCAGTTATCGATAAATTTTATATCGGAAGGAAGTCCCTAGTTAATTGACGTTATTGCCACCGCGACTTCGAGGTTTGCTGATGATACTGATATTTTTTTACTCATAGAAGGTACATTGAGTATTCTCGTGTAAATCTGACAGTATTTTTAATCGACGAAGACCACCCCATCACTTAATTTTAGGCTACTTTTTTACCAACTTGTGTTAAAAAAAATAATCTCCGCTACATAGATCTATTGTAATTACTTGATAATAATAAATGATTGATTTTTTTCGTGAGTTTCCTTTGCCTTTACCTAACTAGATTAATATTGTGTATGTTTTGATATTTTGTTGCCAACAAGTCTTAACACTACGTTATACGGCCAACAATTTAAATTGTAGAGCTCAGTCACAAGTACTGCGTGATTTACACACGATTCATCGTATTCCTGTTTCGTAGGATTCCTGTTTGCGACGCCTGGGTGCCTGCTATAGGCAGTGTCTGCGCAGGCTCCGCAGGTCGGGTGACCTGGCAGGCCAAGAAAGTGGCGAGACTAGGCCTAATGGCCGTTCCCAATATTCAAACCACGCATTGGATTGATTATTCTACATTAAAAAAAAACGAATTTTTCACATAACATCTATTCACGGTTTGAGTATTGGCATCGGGCACAAGATTCATTTCACCAAGGGACAGTATTTTCTGAACTAAGTTCCAGACTTGTACTAGGGTTTCAGTCAACATTAAAAGTGTGTACTTTTTCGCATTCACTGCCGGCAACGCATATAGGCGTTCTCCTGTCTTTTCTTTTACCCAGTGCCCTCAACGCACATGTGCGTTCTTACATTAGGCAAGGTCCGTATAAAACAAAAGATGTGGCACCTGGGGAAAGTTCGAATAACAGTGCTGGCAATGATCGCGTTAACACATTTGACAATCTTGTTTGGAATTGCTTACGCGACTGTAAAGTTTCCAAGGTCCAAAGATCGTGTCTACTTTTGACGCTAACTATGGGTAGGTATTCAGAAATATACATACAAGCATCGTCAAATTACGAAAAATCTGGTCAGAGATTGCTAAGGATAGAGAGTTGAAAATCCGGGGAAGATTTGTGCACAGCTTAAAGATCTTCAGGTTCAGATTACATAGGTAAGTAACGTGTTATCAATCCATGAAGTACGCTGGAGCTGTGAGACGTGGACCACAATTGCACGTAAACGTATAAACCTAAGTAGCACAAACCCGTAAGCATTAAGTACTGCACTGTTAATTAAAAAGGTAATAGTTGACAAACATGAATTAAATAATAGTACACAATAGATACCTTGGTATAATTGCTGTAAAGTAACAAAAATTGACCAACCGATCCATAGTCACACCAAATTGCCAATGTGATCGATTCATTTCATTTATCCGTACACCAACACATCATAAATACGAGGTTTGTTAAATTATGTTTATTCTTTAGCTAGCCCGAAGGGCCGAAACAATCAGAAATAGGAGCTCCGCGAACGCGGAGCTCCGTCGACTCTGGCTTTGATTGTGAAATAGAAATTATTCGTCAGTAGATCTACGGAGTAGGACATCAGGCAAACTGGCGCGTAGTTGTGCTGTGGGGAACTCACTAAGTAAGACGCAAATTGGTTCAAGGGTGTGTTGTGACTACGGATGAATCAAATTACCCGTATGAATATGGGTAATTTCAGTCGTGTAGCAATTTAGTGGAACTACAGATCGATTGGGACAAAATGTTGCGTGCATAGTATGCCTGCAACCGATTTTTGTTACTTCGCCTCGATGCACAACGTAGTTCGTGGCCGTATACCTAACATTCCCCCTTTCTAAATAGTGCTTGTACGAAAGGGACACTGTTATGTATATCTCAGCTTCCAACTACAGTGTGCTATAAAAAGCTAACCCTTATACCCTTTTATTTACTGACAACACACATGAATACATTAAAATTTTAACAACAAAATGTATTAAGTATATTCAAAGATCAACAAATACTGTATTCAGTAAGTAAGAATAAGAATATAAATCTACAACAATTGCAATCAAATTAACCTAACAATATGTAATTTAAATACAATATCAAGTAATCGCAGTTCACATCGTCGCATAGCATAGCGTGTAGCTGCCTGCCGTGTATTCGTGACATGATATCAGCAAAATGTTAATGCCAGTTGTATTAAAATAAAATTTCTCACTGTTAATCAATTAATCGAAGAGTTTTAGTTGTTGTCCTTAATTAAAGGCAATTTGGCCGAACTGCGTCAATGACAATATTTGTCGCGTTCGAGTCATGTCAATTGATTAAAAGAATACCGCAATGTTGGCCATTTATCTTACTTAGTAGGATCTCGAGTCATTTTTGGTGCGTTCCTATAGTCAAAATCGTGGATAGAGTTGAGACGCGTCGTTAAAATTTGACATGGCACGTACAAAATTTAACGAGACGTCACCACTCTTTTTACGGTTTTAGGGTTCTGCAGTCAACAAACCCTGCCATGTCCGTCCGTCTGTCTGTCCGCGATTAAACTATGACTCTTGGTAAGTAGGTAGTATTAAGTTGTAAGTAATTTGGCGCACTTGTACAAATTATAACACCTCTTTCGCGTCGGAGGTTAATAAGGAATACAACGACTAAGGCTGGGTTTTATAAAGACCCGTTGGATAAAATTCGGTCAGGAATGTCAAAACTTGTATGAAGTTACTATAATCGGATCTGACATATTTACTAAGGAGCCTTTATAAAACCGGCCCTAAGTAGACTCGATTGGTTCTAAAGATACAAGCGGCTCAAGTGTTTTTATACTAATCTACTAAGACAGCGGCAAATAAATAGATAATTAGTAACTTGATTTTTGAGATAGTTTTTTTGTGTTTATTCAAACTTGCGAATGAAAAAACTACACTAAAGAACGACTCAATCGTCCTTAACCGACACGAAGACAGTTAGTGACCTGTTATCTGGAAGTAGATACACTCTAAACAATACAAGCTTCGTTTATCTAATCAGTAGTTGCAAGAAATTAACAATGTATACGATGGTAAGGGCACGTAAAATATTACAGTAGGCGAGAAGATGAAATGACAAGATGCATTACGCTAACTAGCGTTTCTATGAAATTCGTTTTTAATCCAATCGCGTCACAGGTAGATGACGTGATACGAAGAGTCACGTGATCTACCAGTGACGCGATTGGTTTAAAAACGAAACGAATAGAAACGCTAGTTAACGTAGTACATGGCAAGGGCTTCAGGCCGGCGCCACGCCACCCCGTCTACAAAGCCACTAAGTTACCATATGGTTACACTTTTTTCCCTAATTTTTACTAAATCAACGCGGGTGGATGCTTGGACAGAATTGATCAAAACTGGTTTATTATTTATTAGCTTCTGCCCGGACTCTGTCCGCGTTGACCATTCAATCGGAAGTGTTTATTTCTGTTAAAGGTTAATTCAAGATAAAGTAAGCTATCTCCATTCCATATGTATGTACGTTCACGAACGTTAATTTGAGACCTATTTCAAAACAAATAGGCTTGAAGTCCTCAATCTAATGAGAGATGGTAAATCATTTGTAACTTATAGGAAACTGAACATTATTGTTGTAGAATGTCGGATTGAGTTTGGACCTGAAGGTGGTTCCCAAATTTAAGTTCTTGGCGTATCCGTCTAGCCGTTTCAGCGTTTAACGAGTAATAAATATAGCTAGCGTCTCAAAATAAATATTTTCTTGTATCTCGTGACAGTCTCAGCGGAAACGCAAATACGCACACAGACACAAACATTACTGCTGTTACGGCAACAGTCAATAATTTTACAATACTGATGTTTTTTTTCTATTTTCCGGTTGAATGTAATATAAGTAACAATTATTTTTATATAGAGGCTTATACGTTACAATATTAAAGAAATATTTAGCGTTTTAGTTAAAAAGTAGAATAAATATTATTAAATAAATAAACAAATATCAGGATCTTACACAAATTGACATAGTCTCAAGGTTTGTACACAATAATGAGCAAGCGTGAGGATGAGTATGGGTGCAACGACGAATCACGAAAGAAGACGGAAGTTAATTACTTTTACCACCTATTCATTTCTGACGGCTGGGAAATATTTGTCCCAGTAGTTACCTCTGGTAACAGGTGGGAAGAAAATACCAGTTACCAGTGGTAAATAAAAATTGGTGGGAGTATCCCACCACATTTATATACTGTTTTGGCACTAAACTCAGAAAAAACCGTGCCCACTTTGTACGGCAAAAAACATTTTTACTTGTCTATATAGGTTTAGGTTATACCTATGACACTGACAAATAACGTGGCTTTCTATTAGTAAAAGAATTTACAAAATCGGTTCGGGAGATCCAGAGATTACCCCCTACAACCTCACAAACTTTACCTCTTTGTAATATTACTAGTATAGAAGTATATATATCAAGCTTCGCAAAATACGACGACACAAGTTATGGGTTGGTTTGAGCCGTAGTTACACAGCCTATATGAGAACTCTTGAATTGGACTGCATAAGTCTTTGGCAATATTTATAAGTAGGTTAAACTACCAGAAGAGTGTATGAGACAGAGTGAAAGAGAAGTACAAACCTAGAGATCATTTTAAGCAACTAACATACTGTTCATAGATTGGATACAATCACAAGTCATAGTTAGCCATTTTAATTTAATCAAAACAATAGATGGTCACACCGATCCATACCATAACAGATCACTTAATTTGTGTAAAATAAGATAGCATCGCTAATCACATAAACGCAAGCACAAATGAACTGTATGTGCAACAACCCTGTTCAAGATAAAAACAAATTACTTTAAGACCTTACTTTAATTAACACCAGCATTTACTAAATAAAATAGCACTAACTAGTCTGTAATAAATATTTCACCTGACTACATTACATTATATTAGGGACAGAAATATATTCATAACAACAATGTTCTATATGAGAATGATTACAAGTATTAATCATTCTTCTTGTCTGCCGGTGCGTCACCTTCCGTTATTGCCAGCGCACCATTCTGCTCCGGGGTCTGCTCCAACACCATTTCACCAGAGAAGCCAAACTCATTGACACGCTTGTGGTCAACCTTGTACATCCAACGCTGGTACAAGAATATAAAGAAGACAATATCTGAAACAAGATAAGCGCATGTTATGGAAATGTATACTTTTTAAAGAAAAAAATTGACAGTAAATTAGTGAATATACACACCATCCCTAAAGCACCCAATGCGGTACATAGTTGGCATTTTAATCACAAATGCAAATATATCATCAATGAAGGTATTGAGGAACTTGTATGTCATCATCCTCCAAGGGAGATGGGCTACTGACTTGAGTTTGTAATTGATGAACAACTGAGGTGTCATCATGATGAACCCAAATGTCAGAAGGTACCCATACATCATGTTGAGAATGAAGGAGTACCATCCTTTGTGCTCTTGGTACAGCAGTGAGTACACGCCATACCCAATCAGAAGAGGAAAGCAAGCCCAACTAAGGTATTGGAACGCCAACATGTCATACTGCCTTGTGCTTGACTCCGCATAGGAACCCTTGTCTTTAAACGTTAGCGTTGGGATACCAAGTATTTTTCTCTCTCTATTAATTTTTACATCCATTACCTTATTGATTTTCCATACTTCAATCAATAAGCCTACAAAACATGAAATCCTGACCATGACATTAGTTTCATTGTCCAAAACATACAAGAGTACTACAGTTGACTGGAAAACATTGAAAAATACTGATCTCACTGAAAGGCCTTCAAGGGACTGCCTGTTGTTCCAGAACTGAATATCATTCTTGAATGCTAACAGTTCAAAGATGGAGTGCAATATGGAGATAGAAATGGTAAGACCAAGCAGGTAAGGTGATGTGTCCAGCAACAACTCCTTCACCGTATCTTGCTCTTCGTCCTGCTCTTCCGCACCAAGAGCTGAAAACATGCTAAGTTTGTCTCGCATGGCTTGTGCTGTATACAACTGCCATTTGAAAAGGCTCAGTGGCTGGTATGTTAATCTTAACTCAAGCAAAGTCGTGGAATCATTTATAGGAGCATAGTCTCTCATCATATTCCAATAATCATTAAGGAATACGGCAGGTTTGTAATATTTACCACCAGGATGGAAATATATAAATTCATCAAGTGGTGGCGGCACACTGCCTTGCATCCAATTGGTTTGGTCATTCACCAGGTTCACTGTCAAATTCGGGTGCCAGTGGGACACAATCTCTTCTTTTAAGGTCTCTGCTTTTTTCTGTTCCTCTAAAGTTTTGTCAGTCTGGCCCGTTAGCAAGTTATGTGTCTTTAAGTAGCGTAGTTTTTTATACTTGTTAATCATTTTCTTGCCATATGAGATAAAATCTCCTGCATAGGTGTCTTTATCTCGAGGGTTAGGTGACTTCCCTGCTTGAACTACAAAAACATGGATGTAAATTGATCCATTATTTTTTAAAGCCTGTGAGGGTTCCACAGTAGTAGAGATTGAGAATGTCCCATCATTTTCGTCGCCTCCATACCAATCACCATAAACTATTCCCTCATGCTTCCAAATCAACTTGGATTCCTCAAAGTTTCCAAACAGCTCTTTCTCTGACAGGTAGCAATACATATCCAACACTGACCCATTGGTAAACATATTGATGGCAGGGACGCGTGGAGTTCCCTCAGGAGTGTTTATTTCCGGTTTGGGTGCTGCTGGTTGACGAAACATTGATGTAATAAAGTACACTACCAATGCCCGAATTATCAAAGATTTTGTTATAGCAAAAAATGATTCCAACTTGGTTGGCTGCATGTTTGCGCGCTGTGCATCAATTTGAGCATTAATCTGAAAGAATACAGAGAAATAAATTCTCGTAATCAAATAAAAAACTCCAAAACCAGTGAAGTCCTTGACATAGATTAATGCTTGACATAGGACAACAAAGATATTAACCACAGTTCAGGGAAATTATTAGAACTTACATCGACTTCATTGGGTGGTAACGGAGCATCAGGTTGCTCGCTAGGGACCAACCTTTCTTCAGAAGATTCATTGCTTTTCATCTCCTCTGAAGTTTCTGCCATCTTCCGTTAACTAGGAAGTATTTCTCGTTTATCACAATTTGCTCGTCAATAAATAGAATGTCAAGTCATTTATTTAAAAGGTTATTTAAGATAAAAAAAACTAGGTAAGTCGTAAGATCAATGATTGAAGGAATAGACTGATTTTACTATTGCCATGGCAAATATAGACTATAGTAAAACATTTTAATAAGCCTTGACACACATTGCAACATTAGGCTGGAGGCACATTTGTTTTCGCTTGGCGGGAACTCTAAAAAAGGCGGTCAAGTAAAATTACCAATTTCTAATTGTATGATTTTTTATTGTTGAAAGTGCAATAAAATAGTAAAAACACTACTAGGAGGACATTAAAAATGGATGGAAACGAGGGGGGCGGGGATAACCCGCCCAACTCTAATAACAATAAGCGTCCTCGGCTCGTACCCGGGGACGGCGGCAACAACGGCGGCGGCGATAGTAGCGGCGGCGGTGAGCAACATAACGAGTATTTACCGTATTACAAACCGAATTATAAGAGACAATATCCTGAAAATTCAACTAAATCTGAATTTAAAGTGTTCGTGGAACACCAAAACTATAAAGACAGACTGGGTAATAAAAGTCCCATATATCTTAATCACATATTTACCACGGACGTTAAAGGTGTGATGGCTATTCAAAGGCTTAACGCAAACAAAATTGCAGTATTGTTTAAACAATATAACACGGCTAATAACTTTTTGAACAACTCTGCATTTTTGGAAAAGTATAGCATGAAAGCATATATACCAGCAACACAGATAGAAAAAACCGGCATTATAAGATTTGTTCCTGCGAATATTTCAAACAAGGATTTATATACAAAACTGAGTTCCATTTATGAAATTATTTCGATACGACGCTTCACTAAGAAAGTAGGACAAGAACGAGTTCCATTACAAACAGTTAGCATAACATTCTTATCTAATGTATTACCAGACAACGTTCAGTATGATTTATTCTCATATCGAGTCTTCGAGTATATCCCACCTTTACAACAATGTTTCAAATGTTTCAAGTTTAACCATTCCGCTAGAATATGCAACGGCAAGCAAAGATGTTCAATCTGTTCAGGTGAACATATATATAAAGATTGTGACAAACCAAATGAGTTCTGCTGCGCCAACTGCAGCGGCCCACACCTGGCCATTTCCAAACTATGTCCAATTAAGATAAGTAAAATTTTAGAAAAGAAAAGTAAAATTACATATGCAAGTGTTGCACAAACTAAACATACTGAAACCGATGAATATCCTCCATTGCCGTTGCCAAAACACCAACAAACTCAACTTGTAAATAAAAAGCCTGTACAAACTGTAAATATTCCTGTAAATTCTGTAAATAAAACTGTAAATCCTGTAAATAAAAATATAAATAACAAGCCTGTTTCACAGGCCACAAACATGCATGTCCAACCAACGGACATCAAAGCCCAGATACTCTGCAATAGTGAAGTGCTAATGGCCCTAGTACAGACATTGATAGAGCTGGGTAACAACAGTGATCCTGCCCCGATCACCACAGCAGCCATTAAAACCATGTTAATAAAAAATCTGTCTCCATAATGGATTTAGGTTCCCCTAGAGCGTCACAGTTACGCATTGCGCAGTTTAACATTCAAAGTGCTAATAGTAAGAAACCCTTATTAATTAAATTTTTGCTACAGCAGAATATTGATGTATGTCTACTTAATGAAACTTGGTTTAAAGAACATCACAATTTTAGAATCCCCAATTATAATGTTCATTCTAGAATATCCAAAAATGCACACAATGGTGTAGCAATATTAATTAAACCAGATTTGAAATATAACATTTTAAACACAGCCTTTTATGAGGACATTCAAACTGTAGCTATATCTATATCTACTGAGCGTGGTAGTTTATCTGTACTCTGTGTATACTGTCCTCCTTCCAGCGGGCACTTAAGAATAAATAGACTGCGCAATATAATTCGAGACCTCCCTAAACCTATTTTTATGAGTGGAGACTTTAATGCTCACCATATTGCATTTGGTTGCTTATCAACGAAAGGTCGTGGGCAAGACTTATATGACGTTATAGATGAATGTGATTTGTGTATCTTAAATGATGGCAGTTTCACGACAGTTAACCGTCCAAGAACTAATCCTTCATCTATTGACGTCAGCTTTGCGAGTGCATGTTTAGCACCATTTTGTGAATGGTCTGTTCATGACGACTTATAGGATTTCTTGGGGCTTCAAGGTGCTAGCTAATATCGGGCTCAGTTAATCGGGACACTTCAATAAAACGTAAAACATCGGTTGAAGATATATTGAAATAAATGAAACAAGTTCACTATTATTCTTAACTAAGTGTTACTGGCTAACAGGTTAGGGAACGACTGGCGTTGCTGGGCGCGCGTCCTGCGCCCAGCGCGCGTTGCCACGTCAGCGCGTTGCCCCGTCAGCTCATATCCAAGTGCACATGCACCGAGATATGAGCCGACTCTGCATATTGTGTCCCTACAGACTCAATGGGAAGTTATCACTATCCCACTATAACTGTAATATCCCTGTGCATTGAGAAATACCAAATCAACCCTCCCGTTGATAAATTTTTGTACAAAAGAGCTGACTGGCACAAATATAATGAACTTTCTGAGAGAGCTTTTGATGACTTAACAGTTAATGTTGAAGACCCACTTGCTTCCTATACAGAATTTTGTATTCGCCTTGATGCCCTTATGCAGTCGGTTATTCCAAAGTTCACTAAACGTGGTCGCTTTACTAGCAGACCTCCAACACCTTGGTGGAATGAGATCTGTGAGCAAAGTGTAATAGCATTTATTTTTAAGGTACACAAAGACGGCTTTCTAATTGAATAAATTACATTATCACATTTAATATTGTCATCAGATTGGATCATTTTCCAAGGAATAATAAAGAATTAACAGGTATCATTTTAATTACATGTCCACTAGTTCCATCAACAGCGGATCATCTAGAGCGTCTCGGAGTGAATCTAGGGGAAGTGGTAGGAAGTTGGAGATTCCTGGATTTAGAGAAGGTTCTGTTAAAGATCTAGTTGAAAAATACCAGAACTACTCATCAAGGGAGAATTCACCAGAAGTAAAGATGAGTACCGACACCATTAAGATAAAGAATGATGTCGACAACTTCACTGCGGGGCTCAAGAGCCTCGGTAATCTTACTGAAGATTACATGGTAGGTCTTATCACACTTTTAAAGGACGAAAAGACTCTTGAGCTCTGGATCAACAGTACGATCATTTATGCTGGATTTGACGCTGTCAAAATGAGGAAACTGCTACTTAAAAAGATTGCCACTATCCATGATCTGTACTTACTGACGTGTACTGGGATAGTTCGTGGCAATAATGCCACAAACATAGCTGTGACGATGGTTGATGCTAGCTTCAAGGCCGAATTTGTGAGGTTGAAGAATAATCTGAAGATTGTAGACAAGGTCTCGGGGAACCCAGATGCGGTCACTCTGTCACGAGTTATTGCTTGCTTCCCTGATCTCGGAGCCCTGATTGTGAGCAAGGTCGTGTGCCCGACAGTGACACCTTTGGCAGATTTGAGAAAAATACATTCAGAATGGCCAGCAGTGTCAAGGCATCAAGTATGTGCAAGCATACTTCCTTCAGATATGCCACTTAATGATTTAGTTAAGGTGCTGGATGTAATCATGGTGCCTTATCTGAAAACGTCTGAAGTGCTCAACCAAAAAAACAAAGCAAACTGGATGGCTCTCACCAAGAAAGAGAGATTCAACAAATCAGCTGGTTTCTTGTTGAATGCTTTGCACTCGAAGGTGTTAACTGAAGAGGAAAGGAAGAGTAATTCAGCAACTCTGGGCATAACTGTGATGGTGGGTGTGACCATGGCACTGACATCAGTGTGGACTAATGTCGCTGTTGAGGCCAGAAAGTATCTACTGCAGAAATATGAGACCTCCATGGAGAAGGCCATTGAATCAGAAGAATAAAAGTTGATTGTTTAAATGTGGTGCTATTATTAGGTTAGTTAGATTAGTAAAATAAAAAAAAAAAAAAAAAAAAAAAAAAAAATAGCATCATATAATGCTTTAAAACTGTACAGAAGTGACTCTACTATTGATAACTACATAAATTATAAGAAGTTAGATGCTTTAAAAAAGAGAACCATTTCTGAGCAGAAGAAAGCTGGATGGAATGACTTATGTCATTCATTTAATAGAACAACCCCTATTAGTAAAATTTGGAACATGATTAAGATGTTTAAGGGTGTCAAATCTGGTATTAAATCTCACAAAGACGAGTTCATTTCTCCCTTTTTAGATAAGCTATCTGACAATAATAATTTAAAGGACACTAGTAACTTATTTTACTATTTTAACAGCAATAATAATAACCATAATTCAAAATTTTTGTTAGATCCCTTTACATGGAATGAATTCACAGCAAGTCTACAATCTAGACGTAACACTAGTCCAGGCTTAGATAATTTTCCATACATAGTTATTAAAGAGCTTCATATTTCCATTCAGCAAATATTTCTTAATATTCTTAATGCTCTATGGCATAATCAAATTATCCCTGATTCATGGAAAACACAGTGTGTTATCCCAATACTTAAGCCAGATAAAGCTCCAGAGTATGCCAGTTCTTATCGTCCCATATCTTTATCTTCATGTCTGGGTAAATTATTTGAAAACATGATTAAAGTCCGATTGGACTGGTTTGTAGAGACTAATGGTATCATCCCATATGTGCAGTATGGCTTCCGTCGAGGTCGTAGTTGTGCTGACAGTTTCATTTCTCTGATCTCAGACCTGAAAATTGCAAATAATTTAAAATCACACACTGTTTGTGTATTTCTTGATGTTCAGGGAGCTTTTGATAATGTTGATCCAGCTATCTTGGTTAACATTATGTCTGATGTAGGTATACCAGGTCAACTATGTCAGTGGATCTACAATTTTCTAAATAAAAGAACTTTATATGTTAAGCATAATAATATTTTACACGGGCCTAGAATAGCTTCAAAAGGTACAATGCAAGGTGCCACACTTTCACCATTACTATATAATTTGTACACATGTGAAATATGTAAATATGTAAATAGTAGAGATGTAAATATTTTGCAATTCGCAGATGACATAGTTTTGTACAGTAGCAATCAGAATTTACAAGTTGCCATAGACAATATGAATAGAGCCCTAAACCAGTTGAGCCTATATTATGATGGCAGATTACATCTAAAGATCAATGCTACTAAAAGCAGTTTAATGATTTTTGGTGATGATGACCCAACCTGTGATATTATGTATTGCGGAGAAGCTATTAACAGAGTTAGATCAAAGAAATTTTTAGGTGTCATTTTAGATCAGAAACTGACTTTTGAAGAACATGTTCGACATGTTTCAAAAAATGCTTTAAAAGCCATAAACATTATAAGATGTCTTGCTGGTGTGTCATGGGGTGCAGATCCAAAAATATTGTCTATATTGTACAAGGCTATAGTCAGAAGTCATTTTGATTATAGTGCTATAGCATATATGAATAGCCCACATGCAAAAAAATTAGATATCTTGCAGAATAAAGCTCTGCGAATTATATCTGGTGCTATGTGTTCAACTCCCATAAGGGCCATGGAAGTTGAGACCAAAATTATGCCACTGATCTTGAGACGTATCATTCTAGCTGAAAGATATTGTCTTAAATTATTGTACTCAAATAATACCGAAATTATTAACAAGATTTTACCTCATCGAATCCAAGTGTCTGGTCCTTTAGCAACTAGCGAGGGTCTCCTGATTGGTAACTCTCCAATGTTGTTCCATATTTTTTTGGAAACTGAAAATAATTGTAGTAAAATCAGAAAACAGCGCCCATGGCCTTGCTATTCCTCCCAGTATAAAAGTATAGTACATCCAATTAAAGTAGTTGAGTCAGTCACCAATAACTCAGATATGTTACAGTTTCTATCTGAACATGAATACTACACTATATATACAGATGGAAGTAAAGGTGAGGGTTATGTGCGCTGTGCCATTTATGATCCTCAGATTAAATTTTCTCAGAGCTTTATTTTGCAGGAAGCCTGTACTATATTTACTGCAGAGGCTTACGCAGTCTATCAGGCTCTTTTACGAATTGGCAATGTATATAACTGTAAATATTTTCTAATTGTAACTGACTCTTTAAGTTTGATTCAGGGGTTAAATAATTTAAAAATTAATTTCAAAACTAACTTCATTTTGTACATGATTAAAGAATTAATATTAAAATACAATCTTCAAGGTTTAGAAATTGATTTTATGTGGATACCTTCTCATAGGGGAATTACTGGGAATGAAATAGCAGATAAAGCTGCTAAGGAAGGTATTAATGCACTCGACGTTTCTGGTTACATGTATGTACCTATGACAGATTATTTATATTCTATTAGGTTAGCTATAGGTAGGTTATGGGAACAAATGTGGAAGAAGGATCAAGAGACGAAAGGAAGATGGTACGGTAGCATACAAGAAAGCTTACCAGTAAGGCCGTGGTATAATAATTTACGCAGAGCTAGCCGTGACTTTATCACCACCATTACTCGACTTCGTTATGGACACAATACTGCGCCATCACACCTCGCAAGACTTGGAATAATCCAAAGTAATGTATGCACTTTCTGTGGAGTTGATGAAGCAACCGTTGAGCACATCATATTCAATTGTCAAAAGTTTCTTCTTGACAGATTAGTTCTTGCAAGTGAACTTAGTGAAGTGTGTCCAAATTATAGTGATTTTTCTTCCCGCCCGCCGCCGCTTAATCAATTATTAAAAGACACTCAATCTTATAGACCAATATATAATTACATTAAAAATACAGTGCAAAAAATTTAACAGTGCTAAAAAGATACTTTACAACGTGATACCAGGAAAATAAAGTTGTGGCCTAAAGGTCTTGTAACCAGGCCATAAAATCCAAAAAAAAAAAAAAAAACATTTGTTTTCTGATTCTTGGCGGGAACTCTAAAAAAGGCGGTCAAGTAAAATTACCAATTTCTAATTGTATGATTTTTTATTGTTGAAAGTGCAATAAAATAGTAAAAACACTACTAGGAGGACATTAAAAATGGATGGAAACGAGGGGGGCGGGGATAACCCGCCCAACTCCAATAACAATAAGCGTCCTCGGCTCGTACCCGGGGACGGCGGCAACAACGGCGGCGGCGATAGTAGCGGCGGCGGTGAGCAACATAACGAGTATTTACCGTATTACAAACCGAATTATAAGAGACAATATCCTGAAAATTCAACTAAATCTGAATTTAAAGTGTTCGTGGAACACCAAAACTATAAAGACAGACTGGGTAATAAAAGTCCCATATATCTTAATCACATATTTACCACGGACGTTAAAGGTGTGATGGCTATTCAAAGGCTTAACGCAAACAAAATTGCAGTATTGTTTAAACAATATAACACGGCTAATAACTTTTTGAACAACTCTGCATTTTTGGAAAAGTATAGCATGAAAGCATATATACCAGCAACACAGATAGAAAAAACCGGCATTATAAGATTTGTTCCTGCGAATATTTCAAACAAGGATTTATATACAAAACTGAGTTCCATTTATGAAATTATTTCGATACGACGCTTCACTAAGAAAGTAGGACAAGAACGAGTTCCATTACAAACAGTTAGCATAACATTCTTATCTAATGTATTACCAGACAACGTTCAGTATGATTTATTCTCATATCGAGTCTTCGAGTATATCCCACCTTTACAACAATGTTTCAAATGTTTCAAGTTTAACCATTCCGCTAGAATATGCAACGGCAAGCAAAGATGTTCAATCTGTTCAGGTGAACATATATATAAAGATTGTGACAAACCAAATGAGTTCTGCTGCGCCAACTGCAGCGGCCCACACCTGGCCATTTCCAAACTATGTCCAATTAAGATAAGTAAAATTTTAGAAAAGAAAAGTAAAATTACATATGCAAGTGTTGCACAAACTAAACATACTGAAACCGATGAATATCCTCCATTGCCGTTGCCAAAACACCAACAAACTCAACTTGTAAATAAAAAGCCTGTACAAACTGTAAATATTCCTGTAAATTCTGTAAATAAAACTGTAAATCCTGTAAATAAAAATATAAATAACAAGCCTGTTTCACAGGCCACAAACATGCATGTCCAACCAACGGACATCAAAGCCCAGATACTCTGCAATAGTGAAGTGCTAATGGCCCTAGTACAGACATTGATAGAGCTGGGTAACAACAGTGATCCTGCCCCGATCACCACAGCAGCCATTAAAACCATGTTAATAAAAAATCTGTCTCCATAATGGATTTAGGTTCCCCTAGAGCGTCACAGTTACGCATTGCGCAGTTTAACATTCAAAGTGCTAATAGTAAGAAACCCTTATTAATTAAATTTTTGCTACAGCAGAATATTGATGTATGTCTACTTAATGAAACTTGGTTTAAAGAACATCACAATTTTAGAATCCCCAATTATAATGTTCATTCTAGAATATCCAAAAATGCACACAATGGTGTAGCAATATTAATTAAACCAGATTTGAAATATAACATTTTAAACACAGCCTTTTATGAGGACATTCAAACTGTAGCTATATCTATATCTACTGAGCGTGGTAGTTTATCTGTACTCTGTGTATACTGTCCTCCTTCCAGCGGGCACTTAAGAATAAATAGACTGCGCAATATAATTCGAGACCTCCCTAAACCTATTTTTATGAGTGGAGACTTTAATGCTCACCATATTGCATTTGGTTGCTTATCAACGAAAGGTCGTGGGCAAGACTTATATGACGTTATAGATGAATGTGATTTGTGTATCTTAAATGATGGCAGTTTCACGACAGTTAACCGTCCAAGAACTAATCCTTCATCTATTGACGTCAGCTTTGCGAGTGCATGTTTAGCACCATTTTGTGAATGGTCTGTTCATGACGACTCAATGGGAAGTTATCACTATCCCACTATAACTGTAATATCCCTGTGCATTGAGAAATACCAAATCAACCCTCCCGTTGATAAATTTTTGTACAAAAGAGCCGACTGGCACAAATATAATGAACTTTCTGAGAGAGCTTTTGATGACTTAACAGTTAATGTTGAAGACCCACTTGCTTCCTATACAGAATTTTGTATTCGCCTTGATGCCCTTATGCAGTCGGTTATTCCAAAGTTCACTAAACGTGGTCGCTTTACTAGCAGACCTCCAACACCTTGGTGGAATGAGATCTGTGAGCAAAGTGTAATAGCATCATATAATGCTTTAAAACTGTACAGAAGTGACTCTACTATTGATAACTACATAAATTATAAGAAGTTAGATGCTTTAAAAAAGAGAACCATTTCTGAGCAGAAGAAAGCTGGATGGAATGACTTATGTCATTCATTTAATAGAACAACCCCTATTAGTAAAATTTGGAACATGATTAAGATGTTTAAGGGTGTCAAATCTGGTATTAAATCTCACAAAGACGAGTTCATTTCTCCCTTTTTAGATAAGCTATCTGACAATAATAATTTAAAGGACACTAGTAACTTATTTTACTATTTTAACAGCAATAATAATAACCATAATTCAAAATTTTTGTTAGATCCCTTTACATGGAATGAATTCACAGCAAGTCTACAATCTAGACGTAACACTAGTCCAGGCTTAGATAATTTTCCATACATAGTTATTAAAGAGCTTCATATTTCCATTCAGCAAATATTTCTTAATATTCTTAATGCTCTATGGCATAATCAAATTATCCCTGATTCATGGAAAACACAGTGTGTTATCCCAATACTTAAGCCAGATAAAGCTCCAGAGTATGCCAGTTCTTATCGTCCCATATCTTTATCTTCATGTCTGGGTAAATTATTTGAAAACATGATTAAAGTCCGACTGGACTGGTTTGTAGAGACTAATGGTATCATCCCATATGTGCAGTATGGCTTCCGTCGAGGTCGTAGTTGTGCTGACAGTTTCATTTCTCTGATCTCAGACCTGAAAATTGCAAATAATTTAAAATCACACACTGTTTGTGTATTTCTTGATGTTCAGGGAGCTTTTGATAATGTTGATCCAGCTATCTTGGTTAACATTATGTCTGATGTAGGTATACCAGGTCAACTATGTCAGTGGATCTACAATTTTCTAAATAAAAGAACTTTATATGTTAAGCATAATAATATTTTACACGGGCCTAGAATAGCTTCAAAAGGTACAATGCAAGGTGCCACACTTTCACCATTACTATATAATTTGTACACATGTGAAATATGTAAATATGTAAATAGTAGAGATGTAAATATTTTGCAATTCGCAGATGACATAGTTTTGTACAGTAGCAATCAGAATTTACAAGTTGCCATAGACAATATGAATAGAGCCCTAAACCAGTTGAGCCTATATTATGATGGCAGATTACATCTAAAGATCAATGCTACTAAAAGCAGTTTAATGATTTTTGGTGATGATGACCCAACCTGTGATATTATGTATTGCGGAGAAGCTATTAACAGAGTTAGATCAAAGAAATTTTTAGGTGTCATTTTAGATCAGAAACTGACTTTTGAAGAACATGTTCGACATGTTTCAAAAAATGCTTTAAAAGCCATAAACATTATAAGATGTCTTGCTGGTGTGTCATGGGGTGCAGATCCAAAAATATTGTCTATATTGTACAAGGCTATAGTCAGAAGTCATTTTGATTATAGTGCTATAGCATATATGAATAGCCCACATGCAAAAAAATTAGATATCTTGCAGAATAAAGCTCTGCGAATTATATCTGGTGCTATGTGTTCAACTCCCATAAGGGCCATGGAAGTTGAGACCAAAATTATGCCACTGATCTTGAGACGTATCATTCTAGCTGAAAGATATTGTCTTAAATTATTGTACTCAAATAATACCGAAATTATTAACAAGATTTTACCTCATCGAATCCAAGTGTCTGGTCCTTTAGCAACTAGCGAGGGTCTCCTGATTGGTAACTCTCCAATGTTGTTCCATATTTTTTTGGAAACTGAAAATAATTGTAGTAAAATCAGAAAACAGCGCCCATGGCCTTGCTATTCCTCCCAGTATAAAAGTATAGTACATCCAATTAAAGTAGTTGAGTCAGTCACCAATAACTCAGATATGTTACAGTTTCTATCTGAACATGAATACTACACTATATATACAGATGGAAGTAAAGGTGAGGGTTATGTGCGCTGTGCCATTTATGATCCTCAGATTAAATTTTCTCAGAGCTTTATTTTGCAGGAAGCCTGTACTATATTTACTGCAGAGGCTTACGCAGTCTATCAGGCTCTTTTACGAATTGGCAATGTATATAACTGTAAATATTTTCTAATTGTAACTGACTCTTTAAGTTTGATTCAGGGGTTAAATAATTTAAAAATTAATTTCAAAACTAACTTCATTTTGTACATGATTAAAGAATTAATATTAAAATACAATCTTCAAGGTTTAGAAATTGATTTTATGTGGATACCTTCTCATAGGGGAATTACTGGGAATGAAATAGCAGATAAAGCTGCTAAGGAAGGTATTAATGCACTCGACGTTTCTGGTTACATGTATGTACCTATGACAGATTATTTATATTCTATTAGGTTAGCTATAGGTAGGTTATGGGAACAAATGTGGAAGAAGGATCAAGAGACGAAAGGAAGATGGTACGGTAGCATACAAGAAAGCTTACCAGTAAGGCCGTGGTATAATAATTTACGCAGAGCTAGCCGTGACTTTATCACCACCATTACTCGACTTCGTTATGGACACAATACTGCGCCATCACACCTCGCAAGACTTGGAATAATCCAAAGTAATGTATGCACTTTCTGTGGAGTTAATGAAGCAACCGTTGAGCACATCATATTCAATTGTCAAAAGTTTCTTCTTGACAGATTAGTTCTTGCAAGTGAACTTAGTGAAGTGTGTCCAAATTATAGTGATTTTTCTTCCCGCCCGCCGCCGCTTAATCAATTATTAAAAGACACTCAATCTTATAAACCAATATATAATTACATTAAAAATACAGTGCAAAAAATTTAACAGTGCTAAAAAGATACTTACTACGTGATACCAGGAAAATAAAGTTGTGGCCTAAAGGTCTTGTAACCAGGCCATAAAATCCAAAAAAAAAAAAAAAAAAACATTTGTTTTCTATTTTTCTTGGTTAGTGAGCTTAACAGTATCAAGAAGTAAACCTTAAAACTGTGCTTAAGTTTGGAAATACCTTTTTTTCAGTTTTTTGGAGCTTACCGTGCGATATCGCACCGCCAACGAAACGCCGCCTCTTAAATGTTAAAACGTTCATATGCGATTGAGGGCTTAAGCCCGCTCTACACTTTGCTGAATTCAGCGTGCTAAATTTAGACAGATGGCGTAAAGGGGATAAGAGCATCCTCTTTACACCTGATCTTGTTAGCGTGCTAACTCACTACGAACGACCAAAGAATAGGGCTCGCAACGGCTTTGGTCCTTGTCAGAACTGCCATGGGGTAGGGTGGGACTGAACTATACCATCGTAGTCAAGTGCTGTGTACTATTAGTTAGTAGTTTAGTGGAAGTACCCGTTAATAGCATCCCATATGACAAAGTATAAATACTTATATAAAATCCCAGCACAACTACGATGGTATGGTTCAGTCCCACCATACCCCTAGGGACAAGGCTAGGGGTGTGTTGGGTTTGCATCCCTTTGGGCGCGTCGAGCTCTATTTTAAATATTTCTAAAAGGACTCTATTGCTATCATTGCTACAATCCTTATTTTTGTAGTCCTTATACTTCTTATTCCACAAAAAGGGCATTTCCTTATATAAATCTTTAAGTTTAATCTTTTTTCCGACGCGCAACTGAGAGCGTCCATTGTCTAAATCACTTTTAGACTGGCAGTGTTGGGTCTCGCTGTCTAATTAGCTTGAGTAACATGCTGACTGCCTTTGTACTTTAGAGGACTTTTAATTCAGCACACTGAAATTAGCGTCTAAAGCGGGCTTTACTGGGGCTTACGAGGGCAATATCAGGTGACCCGTATACTCAATCTCAATTGATTTCAGACTTTTTTGATATTTTGTGGTTAGGAATTAATCCGTCACTCAACTTAAACGACGTCATATCTGTGGCTTACACAATCAATCTGATCGCGATCGAGACTGAATGTCTACGACGGTCATTATGATCAGCGTACCAGCTGTTAATATGAGTACCTATTCGGCATTGGTGCCTCGTCGAAGGTGTAACGGAGGTCGTCCAAGAGCGGGGCTCCTGTTTCTAGGTGGTTTGCCCTTCGGGCATCTGAAGATTCATAAACAAACCTAACCTGCCTACTTTTACAACCAATTTTTTTTTTACATTTGGTGCTATAGGTCAAATATAGTAGCACCACGAAAAATGCCTCCGAGTGCGCCTCTAACGTTAATAAATAGGAAAAAGAGAACCGAGTGACCCCCAAGTCGCAGGCAACTTGTACTAGCAATACAGAAGAGATCCTGTTCACTTTCGTACATCCCTGCTATATTTTATAGTTCGGTCGTTTAGTCTTTATCGTATGTTTTATAGTTGTTACCTCTTTTGTTTGTACAATAAAGTGTTTACATACATACACGACATCCAAACCAACCTCTAGGAATTCCAAAATTCATCAATTCATTTTCTAATTGCACTTTTGGGCGTCCGATTCTCAAAAATCGACCGGCACAGTTAGGAGGGGGTCTATATCGCATGGCATACAATTATTAGTCCTATCGTTGTGTCGCATAAGGTCTTTTGTCCTAATATCGTGTGGCATACACTTTGTTCCGCATATTTTTGACTGTCCGAAATTGCTCCTATTATCGTTTGTCCTAAATATTATTTGTCCTATCGTTTGATGTGGCTAAGATTCAACTGTCGAATGATTGATGTGCATAATTGTAATATTCCTAATATTTAATGTGCTAAAATTGTTTTGACTACATGTCACAGTTCTACCTAACACTCCTCCGCGCTTCGCTCGTCGTCTTACCTAACCTAACCGAAATCTGACCTGCCTGAAGGTAGAATACGTAACGATTCTGACTTCACGCCTACCATAGTTTAGTTTAGGTGCTGTAATTGTAGCCAGTTTAATAATAGGCAAAATAATTATTAGGACAATTCATGTTAGGAATATTATGCTTTAGGTAATTAGACTTGTTATCAATATTAGGACAAACTTGCTTTAGGACGTTAAATGAGTATGCGCAAAAAATATTAGGACAACCGAGTAGTATGCCATTCAACAGTATGCCTTAACATTTTTAGGACAAAAAACGTTATGCGATACGACAGGCGCCCGTTAGGAGGACCCTAGCTTTCCTGTAATATTCGAGAGATTCGCCCACAGAATGCGTTTATTTTATCCTAGTAGTTTAGTTTGGATGTTTGTTACTCGATCACTTCCACCACTGAACAGATCGGGATGAAACTGGCAAACATATAGGTTAGATCCTGGAATAGGACATAAGTATTTTCTTTTCCCGTAAAATTACAATTACTTGAGGCAATAACGATAATTGAAATCGAATACGCGGGCGAAGTCGCGGGACTGTGTGCTAAATAATACTGACTATCTCATAGCATAATAAAGGCATTCTGCGTGCCGCCGGTGACATAATACAAAAAACTGAGCATCGCTGCCAAACGGCAGCTTTAGTCTAAACCTAATATTCCGGAGATGGAGCAGGCGACGCACTCTGGCTAAAGGAAGACAAAAAAAATACACACTATATTAATATTTATTGGTTTATTTTAAACACAAAATGAAAAACTGACAGTTAATCGGACCCAAAATGCGTTTGGATACTACCCTGAGAGTTCAGATTCCCAAACCATTATGAAATTATCAAATTAGTTTCGACAACATTAACCAAAACATCAAACATGTTCCTAACAGCAATTCACTTCACAATGTTTTACCTAGAACCTATTAAATTAATACTCAGCTTTGTAGCGCACATGTTGAACATCCGACACTGGTTTCCATCACAGAGATTTCATTACATTTGAAGAGTACTTAAAACATACAGATATTCTATCTCATCTAGCAATGTAAATTGATGCATGATTTTTACGCCTAATTAAATAAGGCCCACCTACAACTCGAGCCTGCAAAATACGCCCTTACCAAACGTTTAGCGATATTTTACCTTTCAACTTGCATTCATCACCTTACATTGTCCCATGCGGTCTTCTGTACAATCTGACATAATGGGACTCACTTTGCAAGCACGAGCCGTACATGTACACTACATGATAACAGTTCACTTAAATGTGATGTCGATGTCACGTCTACGTCCGCCCTGTGGCACTCTTAACGTTCAAATTACAATTTTATACCATATATAAATAAATCAGTTTGTGCAATATAAAATTTTGAATTAAGTCTATTCTGATAACTTGAAAAATCTTCAATCTTGAATCTATATATTACAGCTTTAGAAGTTAATTTGTTTCGATTGATAAGTTGCGGAATCAATTGGTAATTGACCGAGTCACTTTCTAGTGCAATAGCTTTATTCTGTCATTGTGCCTAAATAAAAAGTAGAAATCTCCTTCCAATAAAAGTGTCAGGGAAATAAATTATGCGATTTAAAAATGCCGAGAGATTTCAGCTTTTACGTAACCATAAAACATATGTATAGCTGGATCATTTTAGTGATTCATGTGCGGGCGCAGCGGTGTGGCAAACATAACACTAATGACATCATAACAAACATGTGCCAACACTTCCCTAAAATGATTCGGCTACACTTAACCTTATATTTTTGGCCTAAGCCTAACGAATTTACTAGTTCCTTAATAAGTATTCTATACACCTAAAAAGCAAAATGCGACTGCGTTCTTCTTATTAACCGGAGACTAAACACCTAAAATGCGATTGCACATCTATTTGTGGACACTAAGTACAAGCTGTTTTCGCAATAACAATGGGTTAACAAACTGTCCAAAAATATAAAATTATTATATATTAAGTAAGCCGTATAAAATCGTATCTGACTTATAACAACTTTAATGCTACCGAGGCTTAATCTATTTCGGAATCGGCCAACGTCCACGACCCGTTAGGCACGACCAGCGAGGACGAACGATAACTGCGCCGACACGTTACACTTAGATATACAGGCGATCCATTCCCGAAGCCGCGCCAGCCGACCGAGCTGACGCCTGTCGCGGGGTCCACGGGAACGAAGTTAACGCAGGGCCTTTTGTTTCTGCAGCCCAGAGAAAACGGAACTCTTACGTGCTGTCTGTGTAAAAATGTGATTGTAACACTTAACAGATACATTTAAAGAAAATATTTCATCAACAAGTTTTTAAATTAACATTGGTCTGCGAGCCTGTTTTACTGGTACTTTATATCTTACACATTTGTCTCCACTGCAAGCGTACAGTCCTCACAATCAGTATTATTTTAGCCAACATGCGGAAGACTTTGACCCAACAAAGTCTTCCGCAGGCCGCATCTTCGTTTCACATTGCATACTGTTAAACGATCATCCGCGTTTAAGGCACTGGATGCGAGTCAAGAGAGCCGCTCTCTAACAATCTTAAGCTATGGAATAAGTGTTAGTGCTAGAGAGGTAGTTGCACGAAATTCAGTGCATTAGACGGGGCTTTCGGTATGATAATTATGTAACTATTTAAGTAATTAATAAGTTAACACTTGTGCCTATTTAACACGGAGTCGCCGTCAATATCACATTCACAAAACCGATTTAAGTAATTGCAAAATGAAAGATAATTAATTACATTGCTCTGTACCTAGTATTCAACAAAAACTTGGACAAGACGCTTAACGCCAACGTTAGCGATTTTCGAGAACAGACAAAATGTGATATATGATTGTCGTAAGCTGACGACTTATCACGTCGGCTGCTTAACATTTAGCGCCAACGACCCGACAGTCAGGAACCCTGTTCGTAGCACATTTTCGCTACATAACGGAGAAATGCTGCTACAGGCCACAGCGTAGCACTCGTAGCAATGGGTGGCGGTAAATATGTGTCAATTCCACACTTATCAGTTTTCGAAAATCGCTAACGGTATCTTTATTAACCTTCTCTAAGCTACTAGGCGTCAGGTATTTAAGTATCAAGCGTATAAGCTTTCGTTCCCGGTGGTTCCCATAGAACACACATGGAATTATAGTATGTTACCAGAATACTGTTTAGTGAACTGTTACCATGCTTCGATACGGGGCGCTGACCCGGGCGGCGCGCTAGTCCTGCATCTCCTCGGGCAGCTCGTGCGGGTTGAGCAGCCCGGGCACGGACAGCTGCACGCGGCGCTTCTCTTCCTGAGCCTGACGCAATGAGAACTGCCGCTCCTCTAGGAACAGGTGGCTGTCGTCTTCGCCCGTGTACTCCTGCAACCAAGTATATTATAAACTTTAACTTCAAATGTTTGTATTTCGGTATGTTGGGTAAATTATTACTTTGGTCGTGATACGCGGGGAATGACTGTGCAAAAACAAAATGAGACGCGGCAACAAAAGATTATTGATAGAAGCTAAAATGATTTACTGTCATTAAGTACAAAAAGAAATTCGTCCACAGAGAATTAGTCGTCAAATCGGAAAAAATGCTAAATTGAAATATAACTATTAGGATAGTTTTCCATCCAGAATATTGTCCAAAATAGAATCATGTCCTCTGGTAAAATTGTCCAAACTTAATATAGGCCGACAGGAATAATAACCATTTGTATTTATGTTCACTTGGAAGTATTACCACTTGAAATACTTGTACTTAAATTTACATTACGGTCTCAAATAAAATTAGACAATATTCACTTTGTGCGTATTAAATTTTGCACATTTTTTATAATGGACATAATTCATTTCAGACTTAATTCATTTTTACCGAAAATAAATTTGGTCATAATTACATTTTATCAGATTTACACTTTGGTCAAAATTCCAAATGGTCAATTCAAGTGGACGAATTTTTTTTTGTACTTAATGACAGTAAATCGCTAAAATATATTCAGTTTTGTGTAAGGCAAGTGGTGCCTAGGACTCTAAGAATTACATGGCTGGCTCAATTAGATTACAGTACCACCAAGAACAATAAGTATTCATATTATTATTCACTGTACCGTATGAACCGCATCAACATCAACCGTATGAACCTTACAGGTGATCTTAAAAGTGGGAACTCCCACTTTTAAGATCACCTGTAAGGTTCATTGATTCTAGAATTGAATTAGTAGGGAGGCAGAGGAACCATGGCACAAATGAAATGGTCATGCAAATCACACTGCTCGACGGGATCATAACGAGGTCTGTGAGTAACTAGAAAGGGGGCTGACGAAATAAAGAAAGGTCAATATTTACTTACTCTTATCTGAACTAAGAAGTCTCTGAGATGGTCTTTAAACGCAGGGATGTCTTGGTCCAAGTTGAACAATCCTTCGACAGTGATCTTTATTTGGTTCGCTGTCAAATGTGGAAATGCTGTTCTCAAAAGATTGGCTACATATTCCTGAAACAAACATAGAGAATAGAGATTTATCAGTTAAACTAATTTAATATGTTAAGCCAATAACTCATTAAATTTGTCCTATGTAATATAGATAACTAAATATAGTTTAATTTGGTTGTGTTGTCCAGCACTATTAGTGCTTCGCTTACCTGTATAAAATTAACGTTGTCAGGGGAAGGTCCAAGAGGCACGGTGACGCGGCCGGCTTCGACCAGAGAGAAGATGTATGCGAGGATGGTGGCGTGCATGGTGAGGCCGGCGCCGTGCGACGTGTCCGTGACCACGCTGAACACGTGCTCCAGGATGTCGCATAAATAAGTCTGGTAGAAGCTTTGCGCTGCCTGCGGGTGCTGCTCGACATTCTGCAGCAGCCGGTGCAGAATCTGCAGCCCGGTATCCGCTACATTACGCATCGTGTGCTTAAACGCCCAGATAATAGAGTCCAGTACGAGCTTAAATTGGGCAGGAGGTATACTTAGGAACGCCTTGAAACAATTTGTGTTTACCGCCTGCAACAGCAGGAAAAACTCCGTCCGGTGCTCGGGGTACTCCTCAAAGTCTTTGTTTATCATCTCCAATGTGCACTCAAACACTGCATCAAAAATCTTTGGCACTTCTGACGTTATGTGCCCCCCGAGTTTATACACAATAGCCGCCATGCAAGATAATACTTCAGGTTCTCTCGCATCTGGAACTGTCGTTCTTTGATAGTCCAAAAGAACAGCGTCCAAGAGTGGTGGAATGAAATTTTCCAAAACCATACTGTTGTCAGTGGACCGTGACACCCAACCAGAGATAAGTTTAAGAGTCTCCTTTTTTATTATTCTCATGTTTTTGATAAGGGGCTGCTTTGTTACACCTACGCCGTTTAATGCAATAGCTTGGCTTATATTCTCTGACATCACCTTATAAACATTTAGCATATCCAAGTAAATACGCCCCAGCTGCACAACATAGGGATGACCCAGAGCGCGACAAGCACGCACATTTGTTTTAAGAATACTCACTAATTGTTTTACAGCCTCGGGGTCTTTCAAGATATCCACATTATGAGAAGCTTGTGAGATTATGTCATCCCAGACTTGATTTGGAAGTGACATATATTTTTCAATAAGCTGCTCTTGGGCTACTTGATCAACTTGCGCGCTAATCATGTATCCAACTGCCTCATAGAATGTATGCACTTGGAGAGTTTGTAAATCACAAATAATGGAACTGATTGTGGTCAAAATTTCATCTATGAATGGACATGCTTCTCCAACCTGTGTGGTAACAAAGTGGCGACGACATTTTAATGCAATTTTGATGAAGGTGTCACAAGCCATGTCTTGAACTCCATCATGGGTCTCGTGCATGAATTCAAAAAGTTTGTTAACAACTGTTTTTAAAAACTTCCAATGAGCTCTAAGGAAGCGGGGGTACTGGCCCACCACATACATGATGTTGCTCGCAATGATAGCCTTATTATCCTTACCTTTTTTCTGCTCACATAAACCCAAAAGTTCTTTTATAACAACCACCAGAAAGCGCTTTTCATCCTCTTCCATCATGGCACCCGAGGTGGACCCAATAGCCCAGCACAGGGTGTTCAGGTTCTTCCATGACCACTCTGTACCATTCACCTGGTTCTGAAGCTTTTCTGTCATAATACGTTCAGTATCTTGATAATCCAAATGGGTAAGGTAAACAAGTGTTTCCCGCATGTTCTTATACAAATTAATGGAATCTGTGTCCTTCATAAATTCTCTCACAACTTCACCATTCTCATTTTCAACCACTAACACTTCTTCAGGCTTAGCCATCCTAGAAATCATGATATAACGAACTCTGCTCAGTATGTCAGCATAGAGAGACTTTCTGCCGATGCTCTTACCCATTACTATAGTGGAAGATTGTGAGCACGGGGCAATTTTGTACAAATCAGCAGAAAGAGCATTCCAAAATTCTAAGCAAATTTTAAAAATTTCTACTTCTTCAACTTCTGAAATCAATACCAGGTAGTGTAGAGCGTTCATTAATGTATTAGTGAGCCCCCTCCTCTCAATAAGTTGACAATGCTCTTTCAGGTAGGTGCACAGGAACAAAGCAAGATTTTGAATGAAAACTTGTTCCTGATCTCGCCCAGTGGCATACGCCTCACGGATGTTGGTGGACAGTGGTAGCATCACCTCAAGCTGTTCCATGGTCTGTACCAACAATGCCACAAATTGATCTTCGTAGTTACTCACTGTCACACCTGCTATCTCTGTCAAGCAACTTAAAGTCACATTGCGGAACATTGGCACACTAAGGAACTTGAAAATCAGCGTACTTATAAGCTTCATTTCAAAAATATAGCCAAGGGGGATCCAGTTCAAAAATCTTAACAGTGTGTGGAGTGTTGCTTCCACTAATGGGGCATTTTGTGAGTTTTCAAGCACAAATTGACAAAGTTGGAATATTTGGCTGAATTCTGAACACATAGTATCTTTGAGATGCTTGGTTTTAGTCTGAGTGAGCTGACCAGTACTGAACACGAACACCTCCTCACTGAGGAGCTTTAGAATCACCATGTTATTCTGACAAAGGCTCTCATTGGTCTTCGAAGCACCCACAATATCACTTATAAAGGTTTCCCAGTTGTGTGGCCATTCCCTTTTTAAAACTTGAATCAGAATCAGATTAAGCTTCTTCAAAAAGACTTTGTTACTCTCCATGGTGACGGCATCTGATGAATTCTTTATGATAAGGCCTACAATATACTTTTTTATACCTTCACATTGATTTCTAGGTAACACTTTCCATCTGGTCTGTATGACTTGTTCTAGTATCTGTAATGCATAGTACTTTGTTTCTTGGTTCTGGGAGAACTCGAGTATAGTGTCAACTCGGGTCCAGGCATCTGGGTGCTCCTTCAGCGTCGTCAGGATCTCCTGCGCCAGGCGCTGCTGCTCGCCCACGGTCGAGTAGAGGCACCCGACGATGCTGTCTAGTAAAGTTATGTCTAGCTTTTGGTTGAAATCCAAAAGTTTAGATGCTTGTTGCTCTATAGTAGTCATAATGATTTTGAAATGAAACTTATTAAGACTTTATTTTCCTTATGAATAACCAAATTCAGTTTGATCTCTTCACATTCATTCCTCACCTCGTACCACACTGAAAAACATAAAATCAAAATTTGAACAAAATCTTATAACCTCTATCATTATCAATAAAACAGTTAAATGTCAATCGGTGTTTATTATATTCATTTAAGATTAAGATACCTAAATAAAACACAATAGATCAAAGAGTGCTAACGAAATCTAGCGAAAACAGTAATTTAATAGAATTACAAAATAAGGAGCACACACCCGTATTCGCCTCTTGTAACGTTGAACAAGACGAACAAGAAGTAAATACCATTTTTTTAGACATGGATCAAGATTTTTGCAGTATTCAAACTATAATATTATTAAGATATAATCATTAAAACCCTTACCCTATATAGTAATTTGCGGCGCAATCAGTCTAACGCACTTCCATACACACTTCATAGTCCGTTGTTTTCATGAAGCTTGAAAAAGCGTACATACATGTTGCAGTGTTTTTGTCTATGGTAAAGATTTTTTTATCGGTAGCATTAAACAGTTTTGACTGCAAATAAAACAAAACACGCTAGAATTAACAAAAATAAATTATTGTTTTTAAATAAGCTTCACTCCTATTGAAGGAGATAACATGATAAAAAATAAAACTTAAAATCTTCCGTGTCACGTTGCTTTACTTGTGACTCACAGACTAGGTATGGCTAGGTCCGCTTTTATGGGCTAGCCACATATTCGTGGAACGAGGCACCTACACAAGTCCTTCTGTGATTAAACTGATTAATCTGAATTGGAAACTTAGAAGTTACTCTCGTCAATTTTAACTTAATACAACACCTTTTTCATATAATCGATGGAAACTTACACGATTAGTTTAGTTTAGTTTAGTTTATTTATTCATCAATGTAATATTACAATATTAATTGCATTGCATGTCAAAAAAATACGAAATTACATTGAGATCGTCAAACATAAATACTAATAATCAAAGAATACAAAAATTAATAATAATTATAACAACAACAATTACACATCTAATAAAATGGTCACTCGTCCGATGTCAATATAATGTACAAAAATTAATAAAGTCAAAACAATAATAAAATAAATTATAACAACAACAATTACACATCTAATAAAATGGTCACTCGTCCGATGTCAATATAATGAACAAAAATTAATAAAGTCAACACAATAATAAAATAAATTACATTTCCAGTTCCATATATTCATCCACCAAGGAATTTATATCAAGGTCACGATCAGCATAGCAGCATATTTGCAGCCGGCGCATCTGTCTGTAAATAACGGGCGTTGATTTTAAAGGCGATAATGTTGTAACGATGATAAAGGTGTGCTCTCACCGCTGCTTAACTGTGCGTATATTATAGTGCGTCAAAAACGGCGCCATGTTATTACTATGACCCCGTCTTTTGTTGGCACATAATACAATATAATACACGACATATGTACCTATGCTATATTGCCCTAATCTGTGGATACTATACCAACTTTATAATCGCCCGCTAAAATTATCGGCCTTTGAAAATCAACGTCCTTTAAAAGGGGTGATAGACGGGCGAGCTTTAAAACCGCGTAGGTACTTAAAGATCATGAACTTACTCGGTTCGCGTCGGTGACACACGTTAAAGCTTGCTCACACTTCAAACGCAAAATGTCGTCGAAAGAGGAAACTTTGAATTAATTAAGGAATTATATCATATCACATTTTAAAAACCACTCATTTTATGTCTTAATTTCTGAACCAAAATAAACAATTTTATGTCAAACACCTCGCCCACAGACTGCCGAAAGATCAGGGCTCGCTACTTGCGGCGGTGACTGACGTACGAGCCAGACGGGCTACGACAATTCAAACATGTTGGATCGCCGACGAACTTCGAGCAACACGGAAGGGAGTAGGCATTCGCACCATTTCCCCTGTGTCAAAGTAAACCCAAGCGGCCAGGCGCATCTAATAAAACCTGTTGTCACTCGGAATGTCAACTAGACAGAGTCCATCGCGCGAGTGAACGTTACCTACACTTAAAATGCCGAATTGCTCTGTTTTCTGCTGTAATAAGAGGTCTGTGTTAAGTATCCGCTTAGTTTAGAATTTTGATATGGCAACATTCAACAAAATGTCAGTTGAACTGTCATGTAATATCGTATCGCCCCTTCCGTTTTGGATCGCGCGCGAGCTGCCACGTTAAAAAGTGTCGGTTACAATTAGTTTAAATGTTTGGTGATTAATTCGTGTCGATACCACCTCCAATACCTTGGACAGTCAAAAGGACGCTTGCTGATGCTGATAATCAAGCTGCAGGTAGAACAGGAGCCTCGGTAAGCCTTTAGTACTTAAGCTCGGGGCCTGGAGAGCCTGCACTTGAAAGCAGTGAGGATTCACCGCTGCACTGCCTGAGGTAAGTGTTCTCTTGATTATTCAAGGTATTCCACATTTAATATTGTAGTATTATCGTTTTCGGTTTATCTATCGTGTCGTGTCGCATTTAAAATTATCGCAATACAGTCCATTCATAACATTTTTGGTCCTTCGAACCGGATTTACGAAGCGCGAACTGTGGATATTTCGCTTTATTTCGTTGTTTTTAAGTAATTCCCTTGCATTTTGGTGTATAATTTATCGTTGCGTAGTTATAATTTTTCGTCCACCAAATTGTAGGGTATGCTGATATTTTTGCGTTCGGAAATATCATAGACTTCGCTTTGGAAATTTATTGTTTCGGATTAATTATTGTAAATTAATAATTAATTTAATTTTCGTGTTTTTAAATATCGAAATTTAATATAAATAAACGAAAATTAAATTATTTGTTTTTAGGAACTTGTGTTTGAAATTTCGTAATTAATAAACTTAGTGTGTAACGGAACGCAACCGTGTCGAGTATTGACTGCTCAGGTCTTATTGTTGTATCTGTGCAAATTTAAACGTCATAATTATGCTTATGTTCTGACATTTGATACGGAATATTTATTTTGTTTGGTGATTTTGTATGATATTATTGCTTTTCAGCTTGCGTTCTGTACAAAGCGAGTAAAATGAGTGATACTGAGGTTGAACCCGCGACGGTTGATGCGTATTGTGTCGCGCGGGACTATTGTATTACGAGATTAGAGTATATAGAAAGTTCAGATTTAGTTGGTTATAATGAACGAGATTTTATAGATTTAGAAAAGGATTTTCACGATGCACAAATTCGAGTTTTACGTCCTCTTCAGCCGCAACAACGTACCGAGGAATATAAAGTCACTAATGATTTTGAAACACTGATGAAGTCTTTGAAATGCAGACTAAGACAAAGTACTCAAAGTGAACATAAACATGTCGTTTCTAATGACAATTCTTTGGCTAAGCTTCCAAAAATATCAATTAAACCTTTCGATGGAAAGCTGGAGAATTGGGTCTCCTTTAAAGAGCTGTTTGATTCGATGATTCATTCTCGGAATATAAGAAATGTTGAAAAGTTACATTATCTATTATCGAGTGTACAAAATTCCGCTTATGAATTAATCAAAAGTTTTCCTTTATCGGATGACAATTATTTAAGTGCTTATCAGACTTTGTCTAAGTACTATGATAAAAAAAGACAAATTGCAATTGTTTATTATGAAAGGTTGTTAAATTGTGAGTCAGTTAAACATAAAAATGATTTGGATAGAGTTTTTAGAACATTTAATGAAAATTTAAACATTCTGTCTAAATTTCAGTTACCTGATGAGAATTTCATGTTATATTATTTATTGTGGTCGAAGTTAGATATTGCTACTCGGGAAGCTTTTGAATTGCAACTTGACTCTAATGTTGACATTCCAAGGTTTGAGGTGTTGAGAAACTTTACTGAAAAGAGGAGTAATGCACTAGAAAATTCTAATATAAAAGTTAATGCTACTAGTATTAAAGCAGTTATTCGAAATAAATCTTCGCTTATTGTACCATCAGTCCCTAGTTGTAGTTGTCCAATGTGCTCTGATATTGGTCATGAATTGGGAATGTGCCCTAAGTTTTTGAAGCTTACACCTGCGGAGAGGTTTTCAAAGGTGAAGGAGAAAAGAGTTTGTATTTTATGTTTAAAGCCATCGCACATTATGAAGTACTGCAAGTCAGTTTCTCGCTGTGAAAAATGCACATATCGTCACCATACGCTGCTTCATTTTAATAAGGGCACTGAGCCATCTAATGAGGCACAGTCAAATTCTCAGTTGACCTCTTTGTCGGTCCCAACTTATAACACTCAGGTGTTGATTTCAACTGCTGTTGTTTTTATAAAGGACAGTCATGGGAAGTTAGTCTCAATCCGTGCCCTTTTAGATTCAGGTAGTGCCTGCAACTTTATTACAAAGGCTGCTGCAGATCGGCTCGGGTTGCATATAGACGACTGTCAGCAGTCAGTAAATGGTATTGGTCAAACAACAGCAGCAACTTTGGGGTCTGTTAAATGTGAAATATATCCAACTAATCTACGGAAAACCACCGTTTTCATAAAATTCTCCATATAAAACGCCAATTTCATAGGTAAGGGTCTAATATTCCTTAGTGCTCGCTGAATATGACCTTACTCCTTAGTTGTTGACCATGGTTTTATTGTAATGCTTATCTTTATCTTATCTTACAGATGGGACCTTTCGCATAGACTTGTACCCTTTAGGATATTTTGTGCAATTACCCTCTTATACACTCAGTTGTTTGAACGTGTAGGTTTCCTCACAATTTTTTTCCTGCACCGTAAGAACCTCAGGTAATGCACTTAAGCACAGAATAAGTAATAGCTTAAGAAAAACTCATTGGTACTTGGTGACCACGGGGATTCGAACTCGGTACCTTACGATCACGAGTCGACCCCCGAAGCCTTAGCTCCTAGGCACAGACCACTTACCCTATAGACTCCGCTTCGGAACAGTTTGTCTAGTATCTCATTAAGCCAAAATGGCGGGGCGCGGGGGGCGGAAAGTGCACCGTGATTGGCTAGTTCAAAGTCAACGAATAATCAAGTGTGCGCGTCGTGGTGCGCGCCAATAGAACCATGGCAACCAATTAGTGTTCTGTGAGCATAAGCATGGCTTACGGGGGCGCCTTTGTATGCGGAGTCTATAGGGTAAGTGGTCTGTGCTCCTAGGCCACCGACGCTCTCTTATTGTAATGCTGGTTCCGTGTCAAGTAATTATGTTTAACCGACTTCAAAGAAGGAGGAGGTTCTATGTTCGACTGTAGGTATGTATTTTTTTCATGCATGTTCACCGTTACAATTTGCATAGCACTTTTAAGGTTGAACCGTGTTTTAATTACATTATCGTGGTGTACGGTGGCTTCCCCGTTTAATTATGCAATACAATTTCATTAATCACCTAGTTTATCCATGCGGAACTCTTATGTTCTTAGACTCTTACTGAATTCAAATAGGTACAGTACCACAACGAAAATGTTAAGCACTTTAGTGCACTGTCATAATAAACTTCAAACTGAAAATCAAACGACAAGTATGACAATAGCGGTGGCAGTCACAATGACAAGGTTATAAGTATGCTCAACATTTTTATTGGGTGACTGTACATAGTGAAAAATTGCCAGTGATGTACCGACAGCAATATGATCAAATTGCAGGCCAGTTAGGCTGGTTTTAGTGTCACGCGGACCGTCATAAGGAGGATGGGCAAAAATCTCCCCACCCGCCAACAGAGATGAAACATGTTTCAGTCTATAGATCTTGGCAACACTATGTATTTAACTATGGCGACGATCGCCATAATGGGGTTATGTGTGGGGTTTTCTTGGAAAATCATAATCGTATCGTGTGGAATTTGTTTAAAAATCAAATCGATTTTGCTACTTAAATAGGTATTTCATATTTTTTGGGTCCTGCATCGCTATCGCCTAACGCACTCGCAATCTCAACTGGCTTCAAAGCGGAACAATTGTTTTCATTTTGTATGCAGACAAGCCTTTGATTTTCAGAAGAAAACAATTGCGATTGCGAGTGCGTTAAGCAATAGCCCCTTTGATCCCAATGAACATCTCGTGCATCCTGTGGCTGTTGGAGGGCAGGTGCAGGCGGTCCAGACAAAATCGCTCGTGATGAGAGATACTTAGGTACTTACTACTGCATCTGGTTTAAAATATTGCGTTTTTGAAGGCGGTTTTATGTTTTCTAAAACATTATACTTTGCCGCCTCTCCCCGAAGTGAGAAGAAACAAGTGCAATAAAGTAGGTACGTGTTTATATGAGCTGTCACAGGAATCATCTTAGATGTAAAATAGTGTAATAAGGGCAAAAAAGTACTTAACCAAAGCGAACTATTTGATAGCTATTGAAGTTTTTTGTAGGTATTTTAAGACACGTGTAAGACATGCGATGTGAGAAATCCTAAATAGTTTAATTAACAATAGTGTAGCGTACGAGTAGGCGTGCTCTTATCAAAACCGCTTAGTTGAGTGTAGATACAGGGTGAACCATTGAGGTAGGTCAGCAATGACAGTATGCATCCAAATTTAATATTATGGCTGACTTACATTGGGTCAGCAAAAGCACGCCAGTAGAAATACATTGCGTCGTTACAAGCTTTCGTCTCGAATGTGAAAATCAAACCGTCAATGTACTTCAACTGGCATACTCTTGTTGACCCAATGTAAATCAGCCATAGTCTGGCGAAAACGTCTTGAAATTAAAAAGTGGCAATAAATCAATCTAAGATAAACCGGGCAACAGCATGTCGGAACATGCTCAGTGTAGGGTTCCGAAGCCGTTACGAGAGACACAAAAAACAACATGTATGAACTAATTTTCAATTTAAAGTTATTTGGTGCTGTGTTTGATGATTTTTAATAGGTATAAAAACTTTAGTCGCCTGCATCTCAGGAACTAATTAAGTCTACTTAGTCGTGATAGTTTTCCTTTTAAATTCGTTATAATGCGCTTTAATTTAAGATATTTTTCTGATTTTTTTGTAGGTATTTGTAGTTTTGGCTTTAGGGGGCGGGGGGACGACGACACACCCTTGACTAACAAAAATTAGCGCTTTAAAGCTTAACATTCCATAAACGGATCCCTTAACTTAATTTTCACCAGGCTCGCCAGAAACACGTAACAAACATCCTTTATCAAATAAGGCTTTGTCTCTTACCTGGTTATAGTAAGAGTTAATCTCGTTTCCTCCGAACGTCCACAGCACGTAATCGGGTTTGGGGACGGAGAAAGATATACACTCTATCCTCACGCTGTCTCCTTCTACACCATATTGTGTTTGGTTTGACATTATTTTGGGCGGACCTATGGAAAGACATAGTAGGTTAAAATTTACAGTAGGTGCAACCTAGGAAGCTGAGAAGATAAGGTACAGTCGGCCAAAATTGTGGTCTATCCTATGGCTGAAGTTCATTTGCACATCATGATCCAAACAAGTTCGATTTTCTCTTGCAATAATATTATAACAGTGACAAGTGTCAACCTTAGCAATAATTAGATCTCACAGAAACTTTTGACAAAACTGGCAGACTTCTTTCTTGGCCGACCGTAAAGAACACGCGCGATGGTGAACATGGTTATTGTTATAAGTGAAAGTATTTTTCTATACCATGTGACATATTTTTCCCTATTTCTCACTTAACACAGTCACCGCCATAGCAATAGTTGGTAGCAAAAATCTACAAATGACATAATAAATAAAATAAAAAGTACAAGTTAAATAAGTGTAGTAAAAATGCATGAATGTTTTTTAATTCGTTTTTTTTTATTTATTCATTTAGCATGAAAATGTTCCTAATTTAACCTAGGTATGCTTATTGTCTGTTTATTTTGGCAAAGCTGTTTACGTATATGGGATATAATATATGGGATAGACGAGACAAAAAAATACATCCCCACGTTACGTTGTTAAGTACACAAAAAAAAAAATTTCAAGATTTTATTTTACCACTTTGTTGGCGTGACTAATATGTATATTCATGCCAAATTACAGCTTTAACGGTCTCTTAGCTAGACTGCGGACGGACGGACGGACCGGTACATTTAATTTAGCGAAATACGCTTTTTATATCGGTCCAACTGAATAGCTCACCCTGTATAACAGGTATGTATAAATGCGAAGTCAATTTGAAGCCAGTGTTGATTAGTACTTTAACGCTAATTGTTGTAAAGTAAAAAACATTACCGTGTAATTAAAATATCGTAAATTTCGTATAATGCAGACGCGACTTGAATCAACGAGTTTGTTCACACTTCAGTTAGTTAATTTTATAGGTAGGTCGATGTGATCGATAATATTTAACTACAGTGTAGTTTGAGTGTAATAGCTTTTTTTATCACAACCTGATTTTTACTTCTCACTTTCATACCTCTCATGCTTTTCTATCCTGTGCTTTATGTGTAGGTAAATATTTGACCGATGCCTTATTTAGTCTGTGGTTCATGCATGATACCATCAACTGTGGCGTTTTAGACTATACAATCTATATAACTGCTGTGGTAATCTCCCCGTCGTCGTCTAACTTATACATGCATCGCAATCATCCATTCATATCATTGATAGTAGCCGGATTTAAACTACTTAATATTTTTTTATTGGGACGTTTCAGCCATTTACAGTTATCCCTACAGAGCTTTGTCTATTGGTGCACTGTCCATTTCCACTATTCGCTACTCTACTACTAATGAACTAAAATTAGTATCATAAATATGAGGTAGGTTTAGGTCATTCAGCAGGCCCGAAGGACCAAAACACTCAGAAATAGGAACTGCGCGCGAGCGGAGCTCCGTCGAGTCAGTTAAATTTAATATTCAAATTGAAAAATAGGTAGAGGTGGAAGGATAGCTCGGTAGTGACAAGTTTTAGAGCCCTCCATTTTATTTATTTTTAATTTAGTTTCGCCATCCGTCTGTCATCAAAATCATCAGACAGCAACTAACTTTAAATAGAAAATTCTTTCATACTTGTTACTTTTCACGGTTTCTAAATTAAAAATAGTAAAACACATTCCGACTTTAGTTTTCACGTAAATGAGCTGTAGTTAGATGATACTCAAAGTATCTCATACGTACATTTTACAATAAAAAAATAAAATTTAGGTAGACCTAACTTGAAACAATACGATTAAGAGTAGGGGTGTCATGGAGGTAGTTTTATCGGAACCGAAATCGGAGCCGGAGTTTTTTAATTTGATTTATCGGAATAGGCTAGGAGGCGGAGGTAAAAATGAGTTGTGTGTGTAAGTACCTAACGTGTTAGCACGCGGGATGCGATGCGGGGTTGGTCGCCGCGTCAATTATAAACTTAGGCCCTGCCATGAAAATCGAAGTTCGAAGTTACGTTAGCTTTAGTCTCGAATGACGAGTGATAGAGATGGAGCTAACGTATTTTCGAACTTCGATTTCCAGAGGCCTCTTGTTGGTACAGGCGTGGTACGCTGTCCGCCAGCCGGCGCCGCCGCCGCTGCGCTTCGACCTTCGATTGATGAAACCTCGTATTAAAATGTATCGGAACCGGAGCTGTAATATCAGTCGGAAGTTCCTCCTTCCTCCTTAATGAAAAGAGGGAGACCTGCGACACACGTATAGTAGATACGGGTAGTTGAGTGCCAGCAGTCAATACGCCTCCGTGGAAATCTGAAACTCTATTTCATGCCAGCTTCGGCCCGTGACTTCCTTATTCCCTCGAGAAATTAAAAAAAATCCCGGATTAAAAGTAAACGACGACGACGGACGAGTTGCATTGCACAGATAGCACCCTATTGACACGTACAGTCGGTCAAAAATGTCTTCTATCACCCTACGGTCGAAGTTCATTCGCACGTCATGATACAACTAGTTCGATTTTCCCTTGCTATAATATTATGACAGTGACAGGTGTCAACATTAGCGATAATTAGATCTCATAGAAACTGTTGTCAAAACTGGTATATATATACTCGTAGACCACTTCCTTGGCAGACCGTTCACCCGCGGTTTATATACATGATGTCCCAGAACTTAGCGTAAATATTACACCATATTTTCAACTATTTACTTAGATGAATTTTAATGATACTCCATACTACTTAACGCTACCTTCCGGTTCACAACATACATCCATAACATACATAAACTCACGCTTTTTTCCCAGAGTGGGGTAGGCAGAGCTACAGAATTACCTACAACTCCTTTTTTTTTGTTTTTATGGCATAGAGAAGACAAACGAGCACACAGGCCACCTGATGCTAAGTGGAAACTGTGACCCATAGACATTCGCAATCACAAGACTGCAATGCAATCCAAACCCCCTTACTTATAAACATGGAATAAGCTTGGTATAGTTTATGTCATGCTTTGTCCTTATCTGTAATTGTGACATTTACGTCTGACAGAAAGTGACAAAGCATGGCATAAACTATTACAAGCTTATTCCACGTTTATAAGTAAGGGGGTAAGACTGCAAATGCGTTGTCAACCCTGAGGCTAAGATGGAATGCCTCTATGCTAGTCATTTCACCGTCTCTCTTATCCCCAAACCGGAACACAACAATGCGAACACTGCTGTTTGGCGGTAGGTTAATGGATAAGATGGTGGTAGCGATCCGGACGGACCCTGCACAAGGTCCTACCACCCGCAAAGCTGCTGCTGAAAACTAGTACATCATTCTGTAACCACACTCTGCACAATTAGGCTAAGATGTTAACCAGTGTATTAGTGACAGGTTGCAAGCCCATCGCCTAACAGTACTACAAGCCTTTATTCCCTTAGTCTCCTCTTACGACATCCACGGGAAGACATAGAGTGGCACTATTCTAACCCGGCAACCACACGGGTAATTAATACAGTTCACAACACAACTTTGCATGCTAAGTGAAGCAGAATGTATTGGGCTACTAAATATTCACCATCACTACATTGTAATACTACATTCTAGCAAAGGAATAAATGAATTATGAATTATGAATTATGAACTGGCTAATAATATCCTGTGTAATTCCAGGCGCATCTTTGAATGGCCTTAACGTGTTCGACGAGCAACAGGTCCGAAAACAAATTGGCTATGGCACGGAATGGATCTTCTTCCCCGACGGAGACGGGTCGCCGCACTTCGTTAACTTATCGATGCCGGATGTCGTATCGCTATCTCGAAATGCAAAAGTAAACGAACTCGAATATAGAGTCTACGCAAGGTTAGTGGGGTTTGGTTTTTGTCAAAAGTCGCTTCCCCCCGTCTGTCTCTCTGTATATACGATCTTTCCAACTACGCCATGGATTTTACTGCGGTTTAGAGTGTAGATAGTGATTCAAGAGGAAGTTTTTCTATTACATTTTTCACCCTTTAACTTAATAGGGTAAACGGGCATTTGTTAACGTTTTTGATCATAATATACTTTGGATTAACTATGTAGGGTGTTAGAGAAAACTCACATAAAGCGAAGCGAGGGCGCGGGTCGATGTAACTTACATAATATTTGGGTAAATATTGGTTGGGTTAAAAATATACAATATGCGCCAAACCCCAAAGGATGATGAGGAAATCATTTGTGATAAGTTGATAATACCTTGTTTTCGTTGTTCTGTACCTGCCTAATCTTGCTTATTGCATGCTGAAACTAATTGAGATTCTGACGGTAATAAAAGCAATCTTAACAGTTTAATCGTAATATTAATACGGGGTGTTCTCAGAACATACAGTAAGATTAATATTTTTTAATATTAAAAGCCCCTTTTGTAACTTTCTAGCTGTTGTAATTTGTAGTCCAATTTTCAGGGATAAAAAGTACCCTTGTTGTTCTTCCCCGAGGTTCAAGCATTCTTCATAATACCATAATATTTTTTAGGGTTCCGTACCCGTCGGGAGCCCTACAGGACCCTATTAATGTGCCTACCCGCCCTAACTTCAAATAAAAAGCTGTATCTTTTGAACCGTAATATGGCGGCACTAGAAATGGCGCACGTGTGGTTGCCGGGTTAGAATAGTGCCACTCCATGTCTTCCCGTGGATGTCGTAAGAGACGACTAAGGGAATAAAGGCTTAATTAAGGCTTGTAGAACTGTTAGGCGATGGGCTTGCAACCTGTCACTAATACACTGGTAAACACCTTAGCCTGATTGTGTAAAATGTAGTTACGGAGTTGTCAACAGGATTTTGGAGTGGTTAGTAATTCTGTAGCTCTGCCTACCCCACTCTGGGAATAAACGCGTTATCTTGTGTAGAAATGGCGCTTGGTAAATAAAATGGACATTCCAATTCTTATACTTACTTTATTGGTACAAAATCTCCATAAAATTAAGTTAGTAAAATAAGCTTAACCAACCTAGGCACATATAGGATATAGCAAATGGGGTCGTTAAATAATGAAAGGGTTAATTTGCACATTTAAAAACTTTTCTTAGTTTGTTTTTTCTAATTTATGATGAAAAATGTACCTACAACAAATTACCGTTCACCCCCTTATCGCTGAAGTGTCAGGACGAAAATCTTAATTTGCGTGAGTCTGACTCGTTTTTTTTATCCCACCTGTATAGTCCAAGATCATTGTTTCCAGGGGCATGGAGGACTACATCATCTTGGAGCAATCTGCAAGACCAGCCGATGCTGTAAACATGGGCAAGCTAATAGCAAACAAGCCGATAAAGGTGGTCACCCACGGATGGATGTCGTCGGCCGACAAGAGCGTCGTAATGGGCATTAAGGACTCTTACTTGTCTGCGCAAGACGTCGTGGTTATCGGAGTAGACTGGAGCGCTGTGTCCATGGACCTCCTGTACGTCGTGGTCGCCCAGGAGACCGCAGACGTCGGGGCCCAGGTCGGACGGTTCCTGCACGCGTTCTGTAAACTTTACGACGTGCGGGGAGACCGGCTGCATTTGATTGGGCATAGTCTCGGGGCGCACGTGATGGGGATAGCTGCTTCTACGTCGAATGTGACAATGGATAGAATTACCGGTAAGGCTATTTTTACGATTCCAAATTCAAAATATTTATTCAGTAAATTGGCCACATTAGACCTCTTTTGTTTTGTTCTCGTTCCAAAATTCTCAGGGCTTGATCCAGCCAGGCCGTTTTTTGAGTTGCCAAAGAAACCTGACGCATTTTCCCTGGACAAGTCGGACGCTGTCTTCGTTGACGTCATCCACTCTTGCGGGGGCGTCCTGGGAGTGGAGCAGTCCATCGGGCATGCGGACTTTTATCCCAACAGTGGAGCTGCGCCTCAACCTGGGTGTCAAAGCATTTTCTTCCTTTTAGGTAATTAAAAAGGTTTACTAATGTGCCACAGAAATTTTACTACCAACAGGTAGTTTCTGCGTATTGCATAGTGTTACGTGGGGGAAATATCTTTAAGCTGAATTAGCTTTTGCACAATAAAAAAATATTACAAGAATATACATAAGAGCATTATAATTTATAAAGAATAAATTTTTCTTAAATTTTCACGATAATGATTGTTGAACGTAACTAAGCCGCGTTTATCTACTAATATGTACAAAGCATTTGAACTTGAACTTAAGTAACAAATATAAGTACGCTGTAGGATTTCTACTAAATAAAATGCTGCACAATGTATGAGATATTGTCATAATCGATTAATCTAGGTATGGAACCTTATTCTCGTTTGATCAAATCCACCCTAAAAGTGTGCGATAAATATTATGCGACGTGTATTTCAAACAATTAATATATGTATACCAGAAAAGGGTAACTCGGGTAACACAACAAAAACTCTTAACTTTTTATTTGCCTTCCTTTACCAACCGATTCGTAGTCACACTAATATCCATATGCACTGTACGGCAGGACGGAACCCGAACTCGTACTACCGGTACAGAACACAATTTATATGGCGTGTCGTAAATCTTCGTTCGCGCAGACACGAACAACGTTCCGATGATTTCCGGAAGCACGACTAAAACCCACGATCAGACTTGTAGAGTCACGAGATTTAATTTGGTACCCACCTTAGGTCCAAAGTCCATCTGACCTTCTACAAAAATAAGTTTGAGTTTCCTAGAAGTTAGAAATGACTTGACATCTCTAATGACATCTCTTCTTGAAATGGGTCCCAAATTAACGCTCGTGACCGTACCTGCACGTTTGACGGCTGAATGAATGACACGCGGGCGCGCGTCAACATGGCGTCACTAATAACATAACCAATAATAGCACAGAATACAAGCACACAACGCGTGAATCATGCTAAATGGTTCCCGCGCTTCGAAAAATCGTCTTCTGCGCAAGTACATCGGTAAGCCATATCAATTGTCTTTTAATGTAGGTACTCAAATATTTTATATTGTTTTACAGAGGCTTGTAGCCATAGCAGATCTCACGAGTATTTTGCCGAGTCGATCGTTAATCCTGCTGGGTTTTCTGCATGTCGAAGTCTAACCTGGGCCGAATATTTAGAGAATATTAACGATTGCAAACAACCGACGTATATGGGAGACAACGTCGATCGAAATGCCTCAGGAAAATATTATCTGAAAACGAACTCACAAAAGCCGTATGGAAGAAATACTGTCTAATGAATTTTCTATAAAGTAAAACAATAAGCTAACGAGTTTGTTTTTTTCTCGATAATTTTTAACAGGAGCTTTTTTAAAACACCTGTAGAAAACCTCTGATGCCCTTGACATTATACATATAGTTCAGGAAATACAGGGTGTAATATAAGTCTTGTATCAAATGATCACCTCTGTGTTCCACCCACGAATATGAACTTTCACTATGGGACCAACTCTGAAATCACGAAAAAAAAACAGCTGTTTCATAGACAAGTTCAATACGTACTCGACCAAAATGTATGAAGCATCCAAGCATCTGTTTTTTTTTCCGTGGTTTCAGAGTTAGTGAACCCAGGTGACTTAGGCCCGTATTAATAAACTAATCTGAACGCTAAGGCACGTCTTGAGATATGTCATAAATGACAGTGTTCTATGGTTTGACGTTTACTTTGACGTATCTTGTGACGCGCATCTCAGCCAAGACACAGAATAAGTAATAGTATGCCAATAGTGCCAAGATGAGTTTATTAATACGGGCCTTAGAACACTTTGCTAATTCACGCGGATGTGGCAAAGCAGTGTGAAGGCGCGGCTAAAGAATATAAATTGAGCGAGAGTGTGAATTTCCTAAGGACTGGAGGATACTTTTGGTGGTACGACTTTATTATTTATTTCTTGAGATAGCTTCAATTAATCAAATCTATGACTTCACTCTTCAAGTTCAGTTTTGTAAATATTTCTTTTGAAATCAAGTTATTTTATTTAAACATTTTTAGTACGTCTGCCAATTTGGCAACCTTTTTTTTCAATCTTTTATTTTGTTGAATTAGCACTTTGTTCTTTTTTTGTAATTCTTTTTTTTCAAAAGTCAATTTGTTTACACATTTCCTTAGTGCTGCTTTTCCAGGCGACTCCAGAATTTCTTCCATATCTGGTATACTAACATTGTCGAGACTCGAAGGGGAAGCCCGAATATTATGACTTTCATGTTCCTGAAAACATAACTAGTAGGAATAATGCAGCTAAATACAGGAATTTTAGATTTTATAGTCTGTTTATCTTTTGTTTTTAGTTAAAAAAAATATTTTATGGGCGTTTTAGGTCCCAGATAGATGGGCGAGTAAGTACGCGTACTTAAAGCTTGACGACCTTCTTCGCCCGTGTTTACCTTTAGATGTTCACGTACTTACGGTGTTTTCCTGCTGATCTACGAATGTTATTTGATATTATATTGAATTTAATATTTATTACTTTATATAATGCTAGATTAAGTAGTACCATTGTAATATGTTTAAAAAATGACTGACTGCTGAGTTTCTTGCGGCGTTTCTTCTCAGCAGTGTCTCCTCTTGGGAAGTGCTGGTAGATTCTTGATGTTTAAAAGTGCCCGTACGGCCTACTTACTGAATAAATGTCTTTATCTTTATCTTTACACGTGGGGGTACACGGGCGAGTAAGGTCGCACGTCTATCTGGGACTTAAAAAATAATCAGTAGATTTGTAGGTATTCCTATTTAATATTGTAATAAAACTCCCTTAATACTTAATGCAGTGACAGAACTTCTAATAGGGAACATTCTTTGAAATATCGAAGTAAAAACCGGCCAAGTGCGAGCCAGACTCTTTTTTGTGATGTAATGAAGTTAGAGGTAGTTTAATGAATCCTAAAGAAGCCACAGCAAAATCCTATAGAATCCACAGCCCAAGTGTATTGAAATTGATGGGTAGGTATATTCATAGTGTTACTGTTACTTATATCTAAATGATTTAGGTACATACCTCTATCAGAGGAATAGCATTTTTCTTAAGTAGTGTTCGGCCTTTTTCCGAAATATACTTATCTTCACTTTTGAAATGAACACTGCATATTTTGCTACTCCTCGAGGGCACCCAGTCTAATTCGCTTCGTTGCTTGCGTACAACTGCGATCCAATCCTCTTTTCTGACATCATCAAAAGGAAATCTATAAAAAGGATATAGTTGATAAGTATTTTATAAGCAGCGGCAACACTGCATTCACGTCACGCCTTACATAGGTAGGTACCTACTCGAATTCTCAACGAAAAGCGCGACGTTACAGGCTACATAAAATAATAATTTGAATTAATACTACGCAGCTATGTTAAGATTCACTAGTCCAAAACTGTCTCCACCAAGCAGAAGCAGAGATAAAATGCTCGCATTATGTAGTTGTAATGTTATCGCGCGCAAATGCCCATTTTGAATTCACCTTAATAGGGCAAATACAGTGTGTCCCTGGATAAAGTGCACAAACGAATAGGGATGAAACTAGACACAATTTTATCGACAAAAAAAAAAATAAAAAAAAATTACCACCTTTATTTATTTTTTTATGATTTTTTAAAAAAAGTCATAGTACGCAGAGGACCTCAACGGAACAAATCAAGATATTTTGGCTCCTGTGGGCTCTATTGATTTGAAACAAACGGAATTATAATCACAAAAGTTTATTTGTGTCAATGAAAATAGAAAAAAATGAGAAAAAATTACATAAACCCTAAAAATAATGACTTTTCCTATGAATTTTGTGTTTTTTTTCTCGAATTTTTAGTATTTACTCGATTTACTCAAAATTATGCCCATCTTACCTCATGTTATTTTTACCAGTAATGGTTGTGTATCTCATTGCCTTTTATTTAAAAAAATAACCAAGTGTCTCGCACAATTACAAGATCCTTAATGAGCGGCCAAACAAAGACATTGCGTTTACACTTAATTAGGTAGCCGCTCAGGTTGAAACCCTTAATGGAGGATTAGGATTACATTTTGGGTTTCTTGCACAATTATAAGATTATTAATGAGTGGCCAAACAATGACATAATGATTACGCTTAATTAGGTTGTCGCCCAGGTAGATTATTGTCCTTACTCTTTATTGAATTTTATTTGGGGTGGGGCGGGGAATACATGTTAGGATTAGCATAAATAGTGATAAGATAAGGTTTAGTTCATCAGTTACTTCGAATCATTCGTCGTTACTTATTCTCAGTTACAACTACTTCTACTATCAGGATTTCATAAAATGCCCCGTTTAAGTGAGTTCACGCACAGAGATCTCGCCGACATCCACTTTTATTATGGAATGGCGAGAGGTAATGCCAGAGCTGCTCGTTTATTATACATGGCAGCATTCCCGAACAGGAGACCTGTACCGTCTGCTCGTAATTTTCAAGAACTTCACAGACGATTGTCGAATGGACTTCGATTGGATCGAGATCGCCGAGAACAAGCAGGAGTAGTGATTGATGGAGCTGTTGAGGAAGCCATACTAAGAAGTTTATTTGCTGATCCGACGACCAGTATTCGGCGGTTGGCCTTGCAGCATGGAGTTTCAAAATCATCGGTTTGGCGGATTTTTAAAAAAGAAGGTCTTCACCCATACCACTACCAACGAGTTCAACATCTACACGACGACGTCGACAGGGTACCAAGATGTGTGCTGTCTTCTTGGATTCAACGGCAGATCAGGAACGATCCTGAATTCACCCAAAAAATTCTGTGGATGGATGAGAGTCAGTTTACACGACATGGGATCACAAACTGCAGGAATCTACATGAATGGAACCCCAAGGGAGAAAATCCTCACCTCAAAAGGTCGTCAAAATTTCAAGTGCAGTTTTCGATAAATCTGTGGGCTGGACTAATTGGTGACATGTTCATTGGCCCTATTTTTCTCCCCAGAACTTTGAACGGTCCCAGATTTTTAGAACTTTTGAGAGAAGATCTGCCCCTTGAATTGGAGGATGTGCCCTTGGAGACTAGAAGAACAATGTATTTACAAATGGATGGATGCCCGGCCCATTACGCACTTGACGTAAGGGGATTTCTCAACGCCTCTTATACTAATCGTTGGATTGGCCGACAAGGGCCAGTGGCGTGGCCAGCACGCTCACCAGACATGACACCACTGGATTATTTCCTTTGGGGCACAATGAAACAGAGGGTATACAGCGTCCCTATCAACACAGAAGAGGAATTGCGTGGCAGAATTGTCCATTGTGTAAATTACATAAAAAATAACCCGGAAATGATACGTCGAGCAACTCAACAAATAGCAGTACGTGCAGGATTGTGTTTGCAAGAGCGGGGTGGGCATTTTGAACAGTTATTACATTAAATAAGTAATTATGAAATTCCATAATTCGTTTGATTTTATAATCCCATACCCAAAATGTAATCCTAATCCTCCATTAAGGGTTTTAACCTGAGCGGCTACCTAATTAAGTGTAAACGCAATGTCTTTGTTTGGCCGCTCCACAGTGATCCGCGTAGAACAAGCTAGCCGGACAATATTATTTTTTTGCTTTTTTTACTTTATTTGTTGTTATTATGGATTATTACATGTATGAATATACAATAAACTGGTTTTAAGTGGAAAAAATAAAAATCGTCATAAAATATGTATGAAAACAGGTTAAATTTATTTACGTGACAAGGAAAAAATAATAATTTAGCATAACTACTTAGTCTAATACTATTTACTAATTATTCTAATCTTATAGCAAAATATTCTATCATTATTTACAATTAATTCTAATCTTATAGCTAATTATTCTAACCTCGTTAACTAATTACTCATCCATCTCATCAGGTGAATCGTCTGTTGAATAGTCATGATTAACAGTGACAACAGTACTATTAGTAATTACATTGTTTACAATATTGCTAGGGGAAATTAACAAATCTAAGACTTCTACGGGTAAACTTCCCGTTTTTTTCTGTGGGACCTGTCTTAAGCTGTTAATAACTGGGTCAGATTTTATCAGTAACATATTAAGCAAATCTCTGTTCGTGGCAATACGTGACTGCTTTCGTGTATTGTTAAGGCGAAATCTCCTACAATCCTTGTTACGTGCTTCTTGAGCTTCCTCAGAAAGTTGCCCAATGGGCAAAAGGGCAGACTTTACAATTTCAGGACCGTGTATAAGCAACTTATGCACAGTAGCAGGCATGTAGTACCACGGATAGAGCTTCAAATAAAGCTGTCTAATTTTTCCTGTTAAGATTTCTAATTTAACAATATTAATTTCATATCCTGATGATAATGCCCGGAGTAAAATGCTAAACTCTTTAATAATTGAAACATCTAACCCAGTTATTTCTGCACATAACTCGGGGTTTTCAAAAAAACGCCGTGCGGTATTTCCATCATTTGTATTGCCAGATCCAGGTTTTGGCTTATCTACAATGAGCCCCATTTTAATTTTAAAGGCATTTCTTATGCCATCTGAGCGTTGTTTCACACTAGTTTTGTCAGAGTCACTCCTTGCTTGCCACTTTTTTATATCTAAACGGTAACTAATGTGAAGCAAACACTCAAAACATCTTATCCAAGCATGCAATGTAGATAAACCAAAACCTAGATGGTCTTGATTAGCTGTAAACACTCTTGATTCATCATTCATCAGCTTCGGAGTAGTCCCACATATAAAGCATTTCTGGGCAGAAGAAGTGACTGTCAAAGAGTTACAAACCTTCCCATCAACCATGGTCAAAAGCATTTTATGTTTGACTTGAATCTCGGTTCCCTTCACTATACAAATCGTAGGCAACAATTCATTTATCTCTTCCAAAACAATATTAGTTTCAGCAACAGTAATTTCTTTGGTCTCTTTGGAAAAGATAAATTTTATTGGGCGACATAAATTTGTAGAAGATGGGCGAGGATTCTGCCAAACAATATTGCCAAGATCATTACATAGTCGGATGGGAACGAATGAAAATACAAACAAATATTCATCTGTATCATTGCAATCAGTGAATTTTTGTTTGTATGTACTATGACCTGAACTGCCATCGCAACCCCATTTGCTGATGAGTGTGAATGAAGAACGAGGCAAAAGACAGTTGAGAACCTCTTCTTGAGCTGATACCAAACGTTCGGCTGTTTTATCTAAGACGGCTTGAACTTTAATCTCAGCTCGAGTTTCAGTCACATCTATCTTTTCCTCTGGTGGAAAACAAGCAATCTTAGACTTCCTAACGCTATACATTGATGGAAATACGTTAGATTTTTTTTGAATGCATACCTTCCGAGTCAGCTTGTATGTAGATGATGTGGACTTCGAGTCAATGTAGTAGGCCAAGGCTTCGTCGCTGCTCATTTTGTCACTGTATTCTTCTGCTTTTGTGGACTTAGGTTCGCTGATATTTTTTATAGCCTGTGCAATGTTCCTGCTGCCTGAAGAATGAGCAGATACTTCAGCAGCGTACATAAGCTCCTCAGTGCTCCTGCACTGAATCAAATCGTCGACTCTTCGCCGCTTTGTTTTCAGGCTGGATTCCAAAAACTCCTTCTTTGGTCTACCAGGTCCAGGATTTTGTAGGCTTTCTGCAGATGACGATGGGACAGATGGTTCTATGGAGACTTCAAATGTAAATTCTGCACCTTGCAGCCACTCTGAATACTTTTTACAAAAGGCTTCTCTCTTCTTCCCTGCAAGTTTCCATCGTTCGTCAAATTTCGCCGAGAATCTTGTAATATTCGCTCTTAGGGTCTTCAGGGAATCTATTGTTGCACCGCTCAAATCATGTTTTAACAATAAAAAACTAAATAATTCTTCGGTTTTGCTCGGTTTGGAATGTTTGAGCCATTCTTCAAAAAAATCCATTCTTGACACGACAAACTTGACAACTGAAAAAAATAAAATCCGATGAGTTCCGAGGGTTAAAACAATATTTTTCTAAAACTACAATAGCATAGGCCTAACATATAAAAAAATTACATTGGAGTAACTTGGGGTAATATATTTTTATGACTATTTAATTTCAAAATGATGGTAAAAAGTTTGACTCCTAAAAATGAGGTACATTTTAAATATTACATGTTAAGTTTAATTCAGTGGTAACAATGAAAATAAATAGCCCTTACCTTCTAGTTCCAACGCCATCATATAAAAAAATCACTTGGTTTAGTAAACAAGCACAGTAAGTGAACAGTTAGAATGCAATTTTAGTAATGAATGTAAGAAATTTTTGCCTTACCTTATATTTCCATGCTAATGAGACTCCTCATTAGAAACTTATAATTAAAAATAATTAATGTATTTCTTTATGACCACATGTTGTTAACATAACGTGATAAGAATTTCAAGGAAATTCGATAAGCCTTTTTGTCCAGCTAGCTTGTTCTACGCGGATCACTGTGCGCTCATTAAGGATCTTGTAATTGTGCGAGACACTTGGTTATTTTTTTAAATAAAAGGCAATGAGATACACAACCATTACTGGTAAAAATAACATGAGGTAAGATGGGCATAATTTTGAGTAAATCGAGTAAATACTAAAAATTCGAGAAAAAAAAACACAAAATTCATAGGAAAAGTCATTATTTTTAGGGTTTATGTCATTTTTTCTCATTTTTTTCTATTTTCATTGACACAAATAAACTTTTGTGATTATAATTCCGTTTGTTTCAAATCAATAGAGCCCACAGGAGCCAAAATATCTTGATTTGTTCCGATGAGGTCCTCTGCGTACTGACTTTTTTAAAAAAATCATAAAAAAATAAATAAAGGTGGTAATTTTTTTTTATTTTTTTTTGTCGATAAAATTGTGTCTAGTTTCATCCCTATTCGTTTGTGCACTTTATCCAGGGACACACTGTATAATACCATATACCTATGGTCCGACTTTTAATTCAGTGCAGTAGAATGACAGCTTCAGTGTTGTCAGTTTTTGGTGTATAAAAAAAAGTGATGTTGCCTAATGAATGAATGAAAAAATGAAACAATAACATAAACGTAACAAGTCGATAACACGAACAAAAAACAAAACGAAACTCAAAACGCAGTAAGCAAACGAAAACTCTCAGGGAAGCCGTGCGTACCGAATGCCAGACGTCAATGGTATGTTATGTGGCGTGATATTGCTAAGGATGTCAATTTTGACAAATAAACAAAACGCCTAAACCAACTAATTACTATTGCATGAATAAGTGATCGGACGTTTTTGGTTTATATAATTATTACAGCTCCCTTGATTTAAGTATGTCACTGTCTTTATGAATTGAGCAGGTATGTTTTTTTAATGTTACTTAAATGCGATATTTTTTTGTTTAGTCTGTGGCTTACTCGTATCTCATATTTTTTTTATTAACAATCTGTTGCAAGCAATTTGATCAGCTTAATGTAATAAAATAATCTACTTAGCTAAGTACCTATGTAATGCTCATAAAATATTTAGTTCGTTCTTTGATCAAATCATTCGTTAGGTGAACGTGTCAAGCACTATTTAAATAAATGTGGTATCATTATTTCTCAGAATGACATTTGGCTGTGTCATTTTACTGCAGTGAATTAAAAGTCGGACCATAATATCAAAAGGGATGGTGACGAGCGTTAGGTGGAGATACTTTGCGCGCATCTTGATTGCAAATGCACATACTTAATTGCTGTTGATTTTTGACAACAACTTTTATTAAAAAATGGTTCACCAAGATTAACAAAGATTAAGAGAAATAACTCAACTATTACACCACAAATCATCAATAAAGATCGTTGAGTTTCAAAGATTAAAAAAAAAACGTGCGAAAGAGGTGTCATGTTTTAAAAATACCAAATAAATACTATCGAGGGTTTTGTTTCACGTTTAATAGTTTCAGGGAAATATGACCAAGTTTAATATATCCAAAGAACAGACCGAGTTTATAATAATGCGGCCTCTTAATTCGCCCCGATATAGTCAATACCAGAGTATCGCATCTGATTTTTTAATATTTGTATACATCCTTTATCCTTTATTTAAATGGCTATCTCTTTTCTGAAATGAGCACGTGTTTTCTTAACAAATGTTTTTATATACGAAGTAAAAATCAAATATTTAGTAAACATACGCGAGATATGTGATCTCTTGAGCTTTATTCACTTTTATTTGGTAATTTGTGCACTTCCGAAACACACATTTTACTTAATTTTACTCAACCTCGGTTTTTTAATGTGTTCGAAACGTCAATTTCGTCGCCATGTTTGGCGTGAACTGAACTGAGAGTAAGGCCCCCCCACAGATGATCAATTTATTTGTGCAATCACACTGATTGCTCAAACTTTTTGATCGTCTATGGCTATGATTGAAGTTTGCGCAATCATTGTAGAAAAGTTTGACACAGTTGAATTTTGTTTGTGCCATCACGTCTGATTGTGTGGTCTATAGTAGTGATTGCTCAATTTTTTTTAATCTGTGGTACATTTTCAATTATCCTGTCCATACCATAATCTGTGATCGTGTCAACTTGTATTCAATTCAAAATAAATAATGGCTGAAAATACGACGTTGAAAAGTAAAGAGCGAGAATTTATTATAGAATGTATTCAGTTATATCTATCAGCCTGATAATACCTAGTTAATTCACCATAGCCATAACCATACATCATAGATCATATTACCATAGATCATAATGATTGATGATTGACTCAATCAAATTGGCACGTGTAGGGACAGAACCTTTTTCAATCTGATTGTACAAAAATTCGATTGCGCAAACATTTTGTAGGTCTGTGGGGGGCCTAAGAGTGGTCAATTGGGTCTTTTGTGAAGTTTTAACTCGGGCGCGGTAGTAATATATATATATAATGTATCAATCTTTTATTATATGTTACGTATATTATTGTACGATAATTACCTAAATCTTTTTTAATACTCGATTTGTCGATTCTCGATTCTCAATAAATTCATATCTTTGGCTGGTCTGTGGCGGTTTCAATCTGACATTTTGGATTTTATCATTTTAGACATCCTGTAATGTGTTTTGGCTTGGCTTCCCAATTTTGACTGACAGTAGTGACTAGAGACATATCCTATAATCTGTGGTGACTAGTGAGTAGTGACAGTAGTTAACACTGTTGACAGTTTTTATCGTTGTTGGTTGGTAATAAAATAAATATATCTACAATTACAATTTAATATCCATAAAACGAAAGAATATTGAATTGCAATCTATTACTTGCATATTATGAGTAGTGCGTTTTGCCTCTTTAATTTGTGTTATAAGGTTTAAGCAATAAATATATAGACTTAAATACGAAATAAATACTCATGCTCAAGTATCACTTAAAAAACTATCGTACCTAATTCGTCATCAAGCTAAAACCAGCTAAAAAATGAACAGAAAAAGGAACGTTAATTATATTAAACCTGAGGATCCTGAATTTCTAAAAGTAATCAAGAGACAGGCAGGCTATGATGATAGAATTAGGAACCGTAAATTTGACCGACTTGAAAACGCCGAGGAAGATTTCGTTGATAACACAGAGAGTGAAGAGCCCCAAGTTGTTGTTCTGAAAACTGGTGACCTCACTGCAGAAGAAGCAGAGGTAGAACGGAAACGAATCGAAAAGGAGGCAGAAGAAACTAAAGCAGACTTAAGTCAGAGGGTTATTTTTAAATCAAAGGCAAAAAAGATGCTGGATGATGATGTAAAAGAAGGAGTATCACAAAAGAAATCTGCCAGTGTTAAAAAGCAAAGCCAATTGCTATCATTTGGTGATGACGATGCTGATGATAGTGACAACAGCTAACATTTCCTGCCAAGCGCATACTGGTTTTATTCCCAGACGCAGTGAAGCTGATCACCAATTTCAATCTCAACTAACCTAACCTGATGCGATATGGGGTTAGGACAGCAGAGCCTCATTATCACTTGAATTGTATGAAAATCTTGTAAAAACAGTGCTACAAAATAAAAAAGACTTCAATATATTGTAATTTATTTAATTGCTTATTATTAAACTACTACAGCATTTTGTTAACGCGTTTGTTATAATGAGTAACAAATATATTTGTAACTACATGAAACCTAAAATATTATTTAATTTTAATTTAAAGTTCTAGTCCTTAGTTTTTAATGTATGTCTATGGAAATGCTTCGACCGCTGTCCTCAAGACTTTTTCTCTTTTTGGGCTTTGCAGTAGATCCATTAGAAATTGTAGCCTCATGTCTATAGACCTGAGAGTTTTCTGCATCACTAAGATATTCCAACAGCTTACGCAGAAGGAACTTCCTTTCATCTTTAACAGTATTCATAGTTTGTTGAATTCTTGCAACTTCATCACATAGAGCAGCATTTTCCTGCAATAACATCCCATTTCATTACATATCAAGACTAATACTATTAATTCCTCAGACACTGAACATATGAATCAGGTTCTTATTCCTGTTAAGGATTCTGGGTATATTGGTTTGTATGCCCAACTATCAATATAATGTGGCATCTGTGATCATCACATTATATTGTATTGGACCATGGCATTCCATGTGGCTCCCAGATTCTTGTATTTATTTCACATACTCTAAATGTTAGGTCTGGACATTGAACAATAGACAATCAATATTTATAGAGATTAACACAATAGATAGTATAGTGTTTTCAAACAACACAAGTTGGCCCCATTACCTCTGAAAAATAATAAATATCAGTGGACAATCTCGCAGAAACTGATTAAGTCCCAAAGCCAAACTAAGTTCTAGCGAGAGCCCTGTGCTATGGGCGCTAGACAACGATAAACATGCTAGCTTCATAGGAGGGACAGTACCTACTAGGATAAATGCGCACTTTGCCAAAATCATGCCAATATACATGGCAGGGCAAGCCGTGGATAGGAAACACCTGTGTTCATAGAAACAAATAAACCAACAGCTATTATATATTAGCACCTAAATGAGAATAGAATATCATGCCATGACATGTAAGTACATCTTATTCCAAACCATCATTAAACTTTATCCTGCACGAAGGACGCACGGAATCTTATACATTTCTAAGCCTACCAGCGCAGCGCATCCCAACAGTAGACTACTGTTGAGAATTCTGAATACTCAATAGGTACTTTTGAGTTTCAATTGAACACTCAAGCAGCTCAGAGAACTAATAATGCTGTTTAATTACTTACTAATATTAAATTCTTTATTCTCCTTTTTATAAATTTGTATTTTTTTCGATAATGGCTATTTTGCTTCTCTCGGAGAACGTTGTTCATAATTATTGTACTAAAGTTGAACTTGAATAAAGAACTTGTTTCACAAATTCACGATTAGTACATCGATCGATTCTGTTATTATGTTTACAAATGTCAAAACAAAATTGCCAAAATGCCATCCACCCATATAATTTATAGGTAAATACTGTAAATAGAAAATAGAAATGTACCACCGGGCATCTATATCAAAACATAGGTAGGTACCTACATAATATGCATCATAATACAAGTCGCTCACAGTATATAAACAATACCACAGATTATAAAGGATACTAATGGTACTAACGTACCACCAACCTAACGTAATAATAGTAACGGAATACTACTAATACATGCCAAGAGGCTCTACATATATTCAACAACAACATATTCTATCCATGGTCCAACATTAATCACATCTTCATTTTGATTGGATTGGAAATTTTATACTGAGTAATAAATTTGTAAAGGGGAAAAAGTTATTTTTATACGTAAAAATACACTTCCTTGAACGCCGGGCACTAATTTTTATTTGACTACTAACACGTCACCCGTTAAAATTATCGTCCGTTGAAATTAACGCCCGTTAGTCGTTACATCGCATACTGTACACTATTATGTCCTTAGTTCCTTACGTAGTACTACTATATGTGGATATTGGATTCTTGGCGGGAACTCTAAAAAAGGCGGTCAAGTAAAATTACCAATTTCTAATTGTATGATTTTTTATTGTTGAAAGTGCAATAAAATAGTAAAAACACTACTAGGAGGACATTAAAAATGGATGGAAACGAGGGGGGCGGGGATAACCCGCCCAACTCCAATAACAATAAGCGTCCTCGGCTCGTACCCGGGGACGGCGGCAACAACGGCGGCGGCGATAGTAGCGGCGGCGGTGAGCAACATAACGAGTATTTACCGTATTACAAACCGAATTATAAGAGACAATATCCTGAAAATTCAACTAAATCTGAATTTAAAGTGTTCGTGGAACACCAAAACTATAAAGACAGACTGGGTAATAAAAGTCCCATATATCTTAATCACATATTTACCACGGACGTTAAAGGTGTGATGGCTATTCAAAGGCTTAACGCAAACAAAATTGCAGTATTGTTTAAACAATATAACACGGCTAATAACTTTTTGAACAACTCTGCATTTTTGGAAAAGTATAGCATGAAAGCATATATACCAGCAACACAGATAGAAAAAACCGGCATTATAAGATTTGTTCCTGCGAATATTTCAAACAAGGATTTATATACAAAACTGAGTTCCATTTATGAAATTATTTCGATACGACGCTTCACTAAGAAAGTAGGACAAGAACGAGTTCCATTACAAACAGTTAGCATAACATTCTTATCTAATGTATTACCAGACAACGTTCAGTATGATTTATTCTCATATCGAGTCTTCGAGTATATCCCACCTTTACAACAATGTTTCAAATGTTTCAAGTTTAACCATTCCGCTAGAATATGCAACGGCAAGCAAAGATGTTCAATCTGTTCAGGTGAGCATATATATAAAGATTGTGACAAACCAAATGAGTTCTGCTGCGCCAACTGCAGCGGCCCACACCTGGCCATTTCCAAACTATGTCCAATTAAGATAAGTAAAATTTTAGAAAAGAAAAGTAAAATTACATATGCAAGTGTTGCACAAACTAAACATACTGAAACCGATGAATATCCTCCATTGCCGTTGCCAAAACACCAACAAACTCAACTTGTAAATAAAAAGCCTGTACAAACTGTAAATATTCCTGTAAATTCTGTAAATAAAACTGTAAATCCTGTAAATAAAAATATAAATAACAAGCCTGTTTCACAGGCCACAAACATGCATGTCCAACCAACGGACATCAAAGCCCAGATACTCTGCAATAGTGAAGTGCTAATGGCCCTAGTACAGACATTGATAGAGCTGGGTAACAACAGTGATCCTGCCCCGATCACCACAGCAGCCATTAAAACCATGTTAATAAAAAATCTGTCTCCATAATGGATTTAGGTTCCCCTAGAGCGTCACAGTTACGCATTGCGCAGTTTAACATTCAAAGTGCTAATAGTAAGAAACCCTTATTAATTAAATTTTTGCTACAGCAGAATATTGATGTATGTCTACTTAATGAAACTTGGTTTAAAGAACATCACAATTTTAGAATCCCCAATTATAATGTTCATTCTAGAATATCCAAAAATGCACACAATGGTGTAGCAATATTAATTAAACCAGATTTGAAATATAACATTTTAAACACAGCCTTTTATGAGGACATTCAAACTGTAGCTATATCTATATCTACTGAGCGTGGTAGTTTATCTGTACTCTGTGTATACTGTCCTCCTTCCAGCGGGCACTTAAGAATAAATAGACTGCGCAATATAATTCGAGACCTCCCTAAACCTATTTTTATGAGTGGAGACTTTAATGCTCACCATATTGCATTTGGTTGCTTATCAACGAAAGGTCGTGGGCAAGACTTATATGACGTTATAGATGAATGTGATTTGTGTATCTTAAATGATGGCAGTTTCACGACAGTTAACCGTCCAAGAACTAATCCTTCATCTATTGACGTCAGCTTTGCGAGTGCATGTTTAGCACCATTTTGTGAATGGTCTGTTCATGACGACTCAATGGGAAGTTATCACTATCCCACTATAACTGTAATATCCCTGTGCATTGAGAAATACCAAATCAACCCTCCCGTTGATAAATTTTTGTACAAAAGAGCCGACTGGCACAAATATAATGAACTTTCTGAGAGAGCTTTTGATGACTTAACAGTTAATGTTGAAGACCCACTTGCTTCCTATACAGAATTTTGTATTCGCCTTGATGCCCTTATGCAGTCAGTTATTCCAAAGTTCACTAAACGTGGTCGCTTTACTAGCAGACCTCCAACACCTTGGTGGAATGAGATCTGTGAGCAAAGTGTAATAGCATCATATAATGCTTTAAAACTGTACAGAAGTGACTCTACTATTGATAACTACATAAATTATAAGAAGTTAGATGCTTTAAAAAAGAGAACCATTTCTGAGCAGAAGAAAGCTGGATGGAATGACTTATGTCATTCATTTAATAGAACAACCCCTATTAGTAAAATTTGGAACATGATTAAGATGTTTAAGGGTGTCAAATCTGGTATTAAATCTCACAAAGGCGAGTTCATTTCTCCCTTTTTAGATAAGCTATCTGACAATAATAATTTAAAGGACACTAGTAACTTATTTTACTATTTTAACAGCAATAATAATAACCATAATTCAAAATTTTTGTTAGATCCCTTTACATGGAATGAATTCACAGCAAGTCTACAATCTAGACGTAACACTAGTCCAGGCTTAGATAATTTTCCATACATAGTTATTAAAGAGCTTCATATTTCCATTCAGCAAATATTTCTTAATATTCTTAATGCTCTATGGCATAATCAAATTATCCCTGATTCATGGAAAACACAGTGTGTTATCCCAATACTTAAGCCAGATAAAGCTCCAGAGTATGCCAGTTCTTATCGTCCCATATCTTTATCTTCATGTCTGGGTAAATTATTTGAAAACATGATTAAAGTCCGACTGGACTGGTTTGTAGAGACTAATGGTATCATCCCATATGTGCTGTATGGCTTCCGTCGAGGTCGTAGTTGTGCTGACAGTTTCATTTCTCTGATCTCAGACCTGAAAATTGCAAATAATTTAAAATCACACACTGTTTGTGTATTTCTTGATGTTCAGGGAGCTTTTGATAATGTTGATCCAGCTATCTTGGTTAACATTATGTCTGATGTAGGTATACCAGGTCAACTATGTCAGTGGATCTACAATTTTCTAAATAAAAGAACTTTATATGTTAAGCATAATAATATTTTACACGGGCCTAGAATAGCTTCAAAAGGTACAATGCAAGGTGCCACACTTTCACCATTACTATATAATTTGTACACATGTGAAATATGTAAATATGTAAATAGTAGAGATGTAAATATTTTGCAATTCGCAGATGACATAGTTTTGTACAGTAGCAATCAGAATTTACAAGTTGCCATAGACAATATGAATAGAGCCCTAAACCAGTTGAGCCTATATTATGATGGCAGATTACATCTAAAGATCAATGCTACTAAAAGCAGTTTAATGATTTTTGGTGATGATGACCCAACCTGTGATATTATGTATTGCGGAGAAGCTATTAACAGAGTTAGATCAAAGAAATTTTTAGGTGTCATTTTAGATCAGAAACTGACTTTTGAAGAACATGTTCGACATGTTTCAAAAAATGCTTTAAAAGCCATAAACATTATAAGATGTCTTGCTGGTGTGTCATGGGGTGCAGATCCAAAAATATTGTCTATATTGTACAAGGCTATAGTCAGAAGTCATTTTGATTATAGTGCTATAGCATATATGAATAGCCCACATGCAAAAAAATTAGATATCTTGCAGAATAAAGCTCTGCGAATTATATCTGGTGCTATGTGTTCAACTCCCATAAGGGCCATGGAAGTTGAGACCAAAATTATGCCACTGATCTTGAGACGTATCATTCTAGCTGAAAGATATTGTCTTAAATTATTGTACTCAAATAATACCGAAATTATTAAAAAGATTTTACCTCATCGAATCCAAGTGTCTGGTCCTTTAGCAACTAGCGAGGGTCTCCTGATTGGTAACTCTCCAATGTTGTTCCATATTTTTTTGGAAACTGAAAATAATTGTAGTAAAATCAGAAAACAGCGCCCATGGCCTTGCTATTCCTCCCAGTATAAAAGTATAGTACATCCAATTAAAGTAGTTGAGTCAGTCACCAATAACTCAGATATGTTACAGTTTCTATCTGAACATGAATACTACACTATATATACAGATGGAAGTAAAGGTGAGGGTTATGTGCGCTGTGCCATTTATGATCCTCAGATTAAATTTTCTCAGAGCTTTATTTTGCAGGAAGCCTGTACTATATTTACTGCAGAGGCTTACGCAGTCTATCAGGCTCTTTTACGAATTGGCAATGTATATAACTGTAAATATTTTCTAATTGTAACTGACTCTTTAAGTTTGATTCAGGGGTTAAATAATTTAAAAATTAATTTCAAAACTAACTTCATTTTGTACATGATTAAAGAATTAATATTAAAATACAATCTTAAAGGTTTAGAAATTGATTTTATGTGGATACCTTCTCATAGGGGAATTACTGGGAATGAAATAGCAGATAAAGCTGCTAAGGAAGGTATTAATGCACTCGACGTTTCTGGTTACATGTATGTACCTATGACAGATTATTTATATTCTATTAGGTTAGCTATAGGTAGGTTATGGGAACATATGTGGAAGAAGGATCAAGAGACGAAAGGAAGATGGTACGGTAGCATACAAGAAAGCTTACCAGTAAGGCCGTGGTATAATAATTTACGCAGAGCTAGCCGTGACTTTATCACCACCATTACTCGACTTCGTTATGGACACAATACTGCGCCATCACACCTCGCAAGACTTGGAATAATCCAAAGTAATGTATGCACTTTCTGTGGAGTTGATGAAGCAACCGTTGAGCACATCATATTCAATTGTCAAAAGTTTCTTCTTGACAGATTAGTTCTTGCAAGTGAACTTAGTGAAGTGTGTCCAAATTATAGTGATTTTTCTTCCCGCCCGCCGCCGCTTAATCAATTATTAAAAGACACTCAATCTTATAGACCAATATATAATTACATTAAAAATACAGTGCAAAAAATTTAACAGTGCTAAAAAGATACTTACAACGTGATACCAGGAAAATAAAGTTGTGGCCTAAAGGTCTTGTAACCAGGCCATAAAATCCAAAAAAAAAAAAAAAATGTGGATATTTGTAATATTGTATCTGTGGATTGAATGCAGGCCGGCGTAATAATATTTGGTTGATATTGATAATTTATTTTAATAGAAAACAATCGTTTTACGAGTGTGATATAATGCGAAGCCATAATGTCAGAATTATCGGAATATAAAAAAGTATTTCCTATCGACAGTGTACAAAAAGTATACGAGCTGTTTAAAGAACAACTACGCAGTGAGAATGAGCCTAATTTGGCTCTTTTCTCGATAATCGTCGGAGCAGTAGAGAATAACTTGACGAATGTAAAAAACACTGATAAAGATGGGAACTTGCCGACGAGTAAATTGGCTAGTATGAAGTTTCCGTGCGTGGAATGGGAGGAGGTGGAGGATCTGTATGAGCGGTTCATGAGTATGATGCGGGGCGGCGTGGACGCCGCGCTGCTGGCGGGGCAGTATGCGTCACGCGAACTTGTAAAGCGCGTGGCTGACGTGGTGTGGAACTCGCTGACCCGCAGCTACTACAAGGACCGCGCGCACCTGCAGTCCATCTACAGCTTCCTTACCGGCAACAAGCTTGATTGTTTCGGCGTCGCGTTCGCTGTTACTGCCGGGTGCCAGGTGCTGGGCAAGCGGGACGTCCACCTGGCCTTGTCCGAGGACCATGCTTGGGTTGTGTTTGGGAAAGATGGCACAGAAACAGCAGAGGTAAGACTGGTACTGTTAGCCTTAAATAGAAATATAAAACACTTCATTATCACTTCATCTGACACCATTCATCACCTTGAACGGGTAGATTCTGCAATTTTTTGGGTTTACATTTATATTTAAGTTCCCAACCCGAATAGAGCCCAACAACACTGTCCATCTGTCGGTCTGACTGTCCTAGAGCTCTTTTGAACTGTAAAAGATAGTGGGTTATATTTTTTTCAGAATATGTGTTATTATGGCAGATTTACTTACAAATAAAACAAAAGTGAAATATTAAAGGAGGTGCCCATATAAGAAGCATAATTTTTCAGTGTTTTATTTTTTGTTGTATCGTTTAAATGGTAAACATTCAAAGCGTCAAATTGTTATGATTACATTTCAAATCCTGAAGGAAAACAGCAAATACTAATAAAACGGTCAAGTGCGAGTCGAACTCGTGCACTGAGGGTTCCGTACCGCTGCTCAGTAGGTATTATCACAAAGTTTGTGCGTGCTGTGATTTTTTTGTAAAATTTCTTTTTGGTACAGTCACCAGCAATCATATATGTATTATCCAACATTCCTATTACTAGAGGTGTAAGAGCGTGTCAGATATTTTGAAGCCCAATGTTAGATAATACATTATTGCAGGTGATTGTGTATTATTTTATCGTATCTAAGCTCTGAAAATAGCTCATTCACACAAAGTTTTACTAAATTGGTAGTGCAATGTCGTTTTTTAGTTTTACAACTCAGTGGGTTATTAAATGTTAGGTTGTGTTGTGTTTTAGCCAGGTATTTTGTCATTTATCATGGGATTTATATGGCCGCTTCACACACGCGGCAGGCGCGGGTCGGGACACGCCTGCTGCCCGCCACTACAAACAGTGCGCGGGTCCGGCGCGGGCGTCATTGGTCGTATTACACGCATTCTGCGATAGGCATTCTCACAGAGCACGTGCGCGGGCGCGTGTCGCAAGATTCGTGAATGCTTTGTGGTAGACTTGTAAATATTTACAACTTTTTTTATCGATTTTGCAATGGATCTTCACGGAAAATTCGAGTGTTCATCAACATTAAAAAACGCTAAAATAAATAAACGGGTAAAAGCTCGTAAAACACACTTCCCCGAAATGTGCACTTCCTCTAAAGGTGCACTTCTTTAGAAGGGTCATTTTCTTGGACGGTACACTGTCTCTAAAAGTGCACTTCCCGATATGTACACTTTGTCAATAGGTGCACTTTTCCAGAATATGCACTTTCGCAGAAGGTATATTTTCCCGGAAAGTACACTGTCTCTAAAAGTGCACTTCCCGATATGTACACTTTTTCAATAGATGCACTTTCCCAGAATATGCATTTTCGCAGAAGCAGACTTTTCGATAAAAAGAAAAAAAATACGAGCACATAGGGTCTAGAGGTCAGTTAAAGTGAACAGTGAACATTGACATCAAAACACAATTTCGCTGCACAATCGATTTAGATGAGATTTAATTTAAGACAAAAATGCGTGTGGATTAAAAAAAAAAGTGTGAAGCGTGTGTGCGTGTTTGTGTGTGCGTGTGTGTGTCCGTGTGCGTGTGTGAAGAAATTAACTAAATAATAAACGTGTTCCTTTTGAGAAAGTGCCCTACATGGGAAAGTGTACATTTCGGGAAAGCGTGCGTTTTGGAAAAGTGCATTGTTTGAAAAAGTGCACATTTCGGGAAAGTTTCCAAATTGGGAAAGTGTACATTTTGGGAGTGTACATTTTGCGGAAAGTGCACCTCTGCAGAAATTGCACATTTCGGGAAAGTGTGTTTTACGAGCCTAACCCAAATAAACATTAAAAAACCCGATTTTGGAAGCAAATTTGTGGAAATCAATAGCAGACAAAATAAATTAAGATTTAAGTAGGTTCTGTTATTTATTTAATTACTACTGAAATACGTCAACATTTCACGATCACCGACGTTCACCCGCGGCGTTTCGGCCCTGTGTGTGAAACTGAATACAACGACCCACGCGGATCCCGCGATGAAAACGACACGCTCGGCGCCCGACCCGCGCCCGCGCTCTGTGTGTTTTGCGCTAATCAAATAACCTTATTTAAACTGATTTCATGATTTGTAATTGATTCTAGGATTGCTGGATTTGTCAACATTAAAGATTCTATAGTTGACAACCTATTGGTTGCGTAATTGTAATTTGACTGACCCAAACTTTACTACTGTCAGGTGACAATTGAAATTTGACTGACGCAAACTTTACTACTGTCAGGTGACATGGCATGGGAAAGGTAATGAGGACAAACGTGGACGCTCAGTTGGTGACGGAGTGCTGGCTCGCTCCTGGCTGTATGTCGCGGGCAAACCGGTCATGTGCTCCCGGATGACAGAACTGGCAGCGCTGGTCTCTTCCATCAACCCTACCCTGACTAACGCGGTAGATGTACATGAAGTTGCAGAGATGCAACACAAACTACTCTGGCTGCTGTATGAACATGGTAAGTGATCTAATTTTTATATGTTTAACATGTAATAAAAGTAAAGTAAAAATCCCATTCTTGGTACTGATTAGGGAACGCCATCTCGCGAGATTTTGGCTAGGTTGAGATCCAGCGTAACGTTTTGTCAGCGCCCGCGCAGGGTCTCCGTAGATAGAGCCCACCAAGACGCCGACATACCAAAGACGTTATTGACGTTTTGTCGACGCTGCGTAGGCGCTGGGGACACGCAGACGGTCGAAAGACGCCGCTGAGTCGTTTCATCCCCACTAGACCGAATATCATTAAAGCTTATTTCATTACGCATACCAACGTTTTTCATTAGCTTTATGTCATCACAGCTAAACTTGCAAGTCCTAATTGATTACTAGACCTAAAGTTATCATCATCATCATCATCATCATCATCATCATCATCAGCCTATATTAGTCCACTGCTGGACATACTTGTACTAAAAACTAAATGCTCTAATATTACTAAAACTAATAATGATAATTCCTAATAATTAATAGACCTAAGTCATAAGTTCTAATTAATGTTTGAAGTTAGGTTAGCGTGGCGACAAGGTGCGAAGCGCCGCTCTATCATAATTACGGTCGTTTTGTAGAGACCCCTTTCAGACAGAAATAGTTTTTTAAACAAATTTAATAACTTGTGTTTGGTTATTTGAATGGGGTAAACAATATCGTTTATTTTTAATAAAAAAATACGGTAAACCAAAGATCTAAACTGGCTGACTTTCTCTATAGGAGAACCTAGAAAAACTCATTGGTATGATAAAGTCAAGGTCACTAATATGTACAAAGTCTCAAAAATATGTACACAGTCCTTTACTATGGCCATAAGGTTATAAGGAGCGTCGGTGTACATATTTTTGCAATTTTTTTGGATATATATATTTTTAACCTTGACTGGACATGGTGATCGCGGGGGCTCGAAATTGGTACCTTACGATCACGAGTGGACTCTAAGCCAAAAGGCCACCGATCGATCGATCTTTATGAACGACGCTCGTTTGACAGACCGCCGAGTCGCATACCGGCGCCTCCCGCCACGGTCTTCGAAGTCGGTTTTGATATCCTCTGCCTTTTTAGCTAGTTTGTGCTGGGCTGTAGCACAAGCAGGATGGATACCACGATGGATGAAAACGGCATTTCCCTCTGGGGAAGAAAGTGATTTTGGAAAAAGAACTGCTCTTATGCTTTAACTTAGCAGCAGTGCTTGCCTTGTTGTATTCCGGTGTGGCCGCATAGTTTTATATATATATTTTTTTTATATGGCATAGAGATGACAAACGAGCACACAGGCCACCTGATGGTAAGTGGAAACTGTGACCCATAGACATTCGCATTCACAAGACTGCAGAGCAATCCTAAGACTGCAAATGTGTTGCCAACCCTGAGGACTAAGATGGAATGCCTCTATGCTAGTCATTTCACCGGCTGTCTTATCCCCAAACCGGAACACAACAATGCGAACACTGCTGTTTGGCGGTAGGTTAATGGATAAGACGGTGGTAGCGATCCGGACGGACCCTGCACAAGGTCCTACCACCGTAGTGGGTTTCTTTTGTTCATACAAACACATTTTATTTTTCTGAGATGTTCGAATGGTCATAAAGAACTTGTCTTTATAAGTTCGGAACGAAAGGAAATATGTATAAAGATAACCCGCTCAAATAGCTACCTTCCAGTCAAGTGTAATGGCTTGACATTAAAAACAGTAGCTGCCTTTGCCACACGTCTCAAGATGAGCTCTGACCCATATTGATACTTGGGGTTGCCATTTCTACTTGAACCTTATAGCTTATACCGGACTAGGGAATGCAAACCGGTAATTCTTAGTATGGAAATTACCGGTAATTTACCGTTACCGCGGTAAATCCCATACAAAAATTTACCGGGCTGCATTCCCTATACCGGACACACCGGACATCTTAGAAAAATACCACTATAAATAGTTTTTTGTTTCGCAGGTCATCTCGATGCATATCCAATGGCACTCGGCAATCTAGGTAGCCTGGATGAGTACATGAGAATATCAAACAATCCAGAGAAGTTGGAGAACCCAGCCGTGGCTGAGGATGCGGATCCTCTCAAAGCCCCTAGACCAGACGCCGCGGCGTTGTATGCCCAGGCCATTCGCTCCTCCAGGACACACTATGGGGACCGACACGTGTACCCGTACACCTTCCAGGGAGGCTATTACCACCGCAATAAGATGTACAAAGAGGCTTTTCACGCTTGGGCTTGTGCTGGCGATGTGATCCGACAGTACGTACCGCTTGAATAATCTATACTAATATTATAAAGTTGAAGAGTTTGTTTGCTTGAACGCGCTAATCTCAGGAACTACTGGTCCGATTAGAAAAATTATTTCAGTGTTAGATAACCCATTTATCGAGGAAGGCTATGGGCTATATATCATACTCACATAAACCTAAGCGAAGCGAGGGCGGGTCGCTATAATAGTATAAAGATTAACATTTTAAGGAGGTTTAAGGGGAAAATGGATACGGGCCCTAATGCATAGGTCGGTGGTCTAGGCGTCTAGTACGATATTATTTTTTCAAAGACTGTTTTTTAAACCCAAATTGACTTTGATGATTAATGGGATACGCTACACACGAAGTCATTACATAGTTTAAGTTGTGTTTTCATTTGTAATAGAAAAACCACAGACCATATAGACGCCGCAAACGCGTTCAATTGTATGGAATCCGAGCGTGTCAATTTTTATATGCCTACTATGACGTCACGTAAGCAATTTAGTGATGTCCAATACTACCGCCGCGTTAAACCGATTCAAAGGCGCCGCCGACCGATTAGTACTCAGTAGGCCTTTGCTGTGAGAGTATGTACGCAGCCCGTCCGCTTTAGTTTACTTTCTGCATTTTACTTCAAAATTCAAGTAAGTAACCTATGAATTTACGTTAATAAGTCTGATTTAAGCATACAAAATGTTCCGTAATAATAAATCAATATTTTTATGATTGAATTTCTATCGATTCTTTTATCGATCATACTTTGAGTTTATAGACAGACAATGAGAAAGCGATTTAAAGATTACAAGTTAGAGATTGTTTTTTTTACACGATTGCCCAATAGAAGGAGAGTAATGTTTTTATAACAACCTTTTAACGATGCAAAACTATAGTTTAACTATAGTATTTCAAATGGGAATAGACATAAGGAAAATAGATATTTTATAGTGCATTTTTTTGGATAGCATTCAATACGTGAATTAATATGGTTATTAAATAAATGCAATTTAATGATTGCATAATAATATTCTTCTTCGCTTAATGTCCTGATACCTACACGTATAGTCAACAATCAAATGAATATTCTACTACCTACTTTATGAAAGAAGATCCCTGCTTCTGTGACGCGTAAGAATATAAATGGATCCCAAGACTTAAGGTCAATTTATGTCAAACCTTCAAGGACTATTGCCGCACCACCGTCTGGCCGATGATATACTTAATGTCAAGACCCGACTGTCTTTCTAGATTGCTTTCGTTCTATGATTTCTTGTAGGTAATATGCAAATATCTTAATAAACTACTTAAATATTAATACCTATGTTATATCGATCTTTGATAGTTATTTAATACAGTCGTTTATTAAAGGTAATAAAAATGGAACCAACTTTTTTTATTCCCTGTCGCATTAATCCATTTTTCTTTTAGTATTGGATCATTAGGGAATTTGAAATATTTTTAATGTAAAAGAATAACATTTTTGTACAGTAACTAGCCTTAATTATCATTGTCTGTCACAAAAATCGATTGTAAATCGAATTGCACAGTGACATTGCATGAAACATCGCAGTGTACAGCACTACTCACTTTAAATCGACAGACAATGAGAAAATCCCTACCACCATACAACGAGAACATTTACGAAAAAATCGTTTGCTTCACTGTCCATTGCGGTCTACAAATAATATGCCTTAAGTATAGTATAAAGTAGAAGCCGCAATGGATGGCGTGCTTCGTAAATATACTATGTGTGTAACTATTTTGGTAGAAACGACACGACATCACTCCAAGTTGAAAATAATTAAATTTAAATTAAATAAGGCGAAATTTATTAGAAAAAATACTTATGATAGGAAACGTCACCGTTTACTCGACTTGCCACTCTTGTTGAATTTAAACAATTAATTACGGCGCAGTGAGGCATTTTCTAGTGCAGCAAAAAACGTCTGACAGTTAGGACAATAGGAGCGCGACTGAGCGGCAAATGGTGCAACGCACTACTTAGATACACGCGAAGTACAAGCATTGGCGGCATCTAGGTTTATCTAGGTCTGTGAGAAAAACAAACCGTCCAATTTCAAGAAAATACTTTAGTTTATTAGAAAACACAATAATAGTAATGAGGGCGCTACTGTACATCCGGCGTACGCTCGGCGCAGTCTTAACTGACTGAATCCCTAAAGTTGGTCAAGTAGATAAATAATAACGAAGCCTGTAGCTAATAATAATATGTTAGCGTGTTATTTTCTTATGTATTGAGCTGGAATAAATAAAGTGTGGTTTAATGTTTACAGAGCTATTAATTTTCCCTGTCAGATGATAATGTTCATTGAATACAAAACGGACACAATCCGAAATGAGTCAGTGTTGCATTTTAAAATTAGAACCGGTTGGAACACGATTTTTAATGGAAGAGCAAATTATTTTGTAATGTGTCCGTTTTGTATTCAATGAGCGAATATCATTGGCAAGGTTTTTCATATCGATTTTTAAAATGTTTGTTTGTTTTTCCTTCTAGTTATAACTATTCTCGTGACGACGAAGAGATCTACAAAGAATTCTCGGAGATCGCCAACGAGCTGATACCTCAATTAATGAAGGTGGAAAGTTCCGGCCACTCCGCCAGGTCCATCCTCAAAGACCCGGAGTGTTTCGCTTCTCTTTTAAGGTGAACTATGTATTTAAGTAGCGGTTGCCCGTGCTCCGCGTGGAATTCGTTTATTTTTATCCAGGATCCAGGAATCCAGGATGAAATATGATGGTAGCTATGTCTATAGAAAAATTCATTAAAATCGGGTCAAAGGGACGAACAAACAGTTACTATAATTAATATTAGTATGAGTACTTATGCGTATATATAAAAAATATTCACTTACTCTTTTATACTTGCCCGTAAAACCTATCAATCGATAAAATTATTTTCAGATTCTACGACGGAATTTGCAAGTGGGAGGAGGGCAGCCAGACGCCGATCCTCCACATCGGCTGGGCGAAGCCCCTGGTCAG